>WOVY01002987.1:0-600000 GCA_013436015.1 Rhipicephalus annulatus | reverse complement strand
GGTGTGCTTCCCACTCTCGACCGCCTCGAAAGGTGGATAATGGTCCAGTCAGCAACATGTCCGAACTGCTCTCTTCGGGAAACAAATCAGCATTTTCTGAACCATTGTGTCATTGCTCGTGTATTTTGGAGAGCCGTACATGCTGGATTTCGCTGCCTCAGGGTAAATCGCCTCGTTTCTTCTGGGCGTTATTCTCGAGGCCGCTTCGCTTGTCTTCTCATTGTTGCCGGCTGTTTCTGCCTCTGGCGCAACCACTGCGAGGCGGTTCCAGCGTGCCGCCACCGCCGCGCGCTCTGTCCGATCCTAGACAAATTGTACTCGGAGCTGCTGTCTGTTTTGTCGGAGGAGCTATTCTTCCTCGGTGAAAAGGAATTCCTTCGGCACTGGTCTTGCCATTTTGTGTTGGTCTGTCACGGACGAGTGAAACTTGTCTTTCGGCTGGCCTGGTATTGGTAGGATGATGTGTCGATGCGCCGGCAGAAATGCACAGACCAACATGTAAATATGTGAAATGTACATTTTCATGTTTTATTTGTGCCTCTTGTTTACCTTGCAATATTCATATGTGTATCTGTCCTTTTGTGACACATTTTTGTGTGGCTGTGTTTGTGTGAACCATCTCATGTACTATCAGCGTCAAATGAAACCCGAACAGTGGCAAGCCTTTGCGATAGTGTAGTGCGTGCCACCTAGTGTCACACCTGTCCCGTGTATTAGGGAGGCAATCGCCGGGCTAATTCCAAGAGCCGAAGTATCGGCCCCCCGAACCGCACCACGAAAGCGTGGACAATTTTGAAGTGGTCCTTTTTGGTGCGCCAGCGGACGCCGGTCGTGGCCCAAAGAACAAGTCAGAGTCGAGAGTTGATAAACAAACAAATTATATTCTCAATAATGGCAGATCGAAAACAATACACAAAAATGTACACTCCACAATAGTTGCATACAATATGACACCAATCAAACCAATCAATCAACGTACTACACAACACAATCAGCCACACTTGAAACAACGGACACGGACAACAATACGCACTACAATGCAGTCACATGCATTGAACAACCAAGACACTTAAGGACTAAAGCGATAGAAAACCTATTCAGTCCAAAGTCCTTGGAACAAAAGTCTGAATGATACTCTTCCGAGAATCACTCACTCAAAGTCCAGCGTTGTTGTCGTTCCGTAGCTCTCTGAAGTTTCTTTTCCAGGAAACCTCGCCGGAGTTTCTCTTCCAGGTAAACTCCCGTCTTCAATAGGCCACTCTCCAAGCTTCAAACTTCTTCGCCGGAAATCCGTCGGCTTCACACACGCAGCTGTTGCCCGCGTCTTCGCTCGATAGCGGTAAACCCACGCTCTTGCCTGTAGCTCGAGCCGTCCCTACGGACCAAAAACTTCGCCGACTACACGGCGGAATTCCTACGCGCTCTAGCGCTCACTTCCGTCTCCTCCTGCTTTCTCGTCTCGGCCGCTCGATTAAATACCTTCCGCGCCACCTTCCAGAAATTTCTCGTCCTTTCGTCGGCGCGATACGCAGCGAAGGCTGGGGAGAGGCACGAGACGGTTCGACTGCCCTCTCCTGAGGATGAATCACTCGGTCTGACCCCGCCTCCTTCGTTCTGGAAATTTCTAGCGCTTGCCCGGCCGCCGCTGTGGGGTGAGGAGGTTCGTCTGCGAAGCCGTGCTTCTGCGGGGAGAGCGCGCGCCCGGGAGCCTTGGATGTTTGCTTTCTTTTTTTTTTTCTTTTTACCTCGCGGCGTTTCTGCCGCCCGTTGTCGCAAGGATTTGGCGGCGCGCTCTTTTTTAGCGCTCGTTCTGTGACACTGCCCCCCACTTTAAGAATATTATCTCATAATATTCAAAACTCCACAGACGAGCGCGAACAGTCACCACACACTCTCACAGACTGTAACACCATCCGTCGCTCATGACACTTCACATTCACCATAAATCACTTAATACAATTGTACATTGTAATTCAATTACACAACACGTGAAAACACATCCACAAGCACATGAGTACCACACTGCACCACACATTCCCAATAATACAAATGTACAAAGTTCTCTCATTACAACAATGGTCCAATACTATACATCACATCACAGCTTAACACTTTGACACTTGTGACACAGGATAACACAACGTTAACACAACATATGGCACTCAACACTGCCCAACACATTCTGATTCGACCTCAGCACTTATCCTGAGTACTTCGAACAGCGCTTGCGCCCCTTTTTGCGGTGCTCGCTCGATCTTTTCTTGTGTTTCCACGTTCTTTTTCGGCGAGCCCTTTCCAACGACGATATCTGAGGCATCGTCTCAGCCATCGTTGTCTCTTCCGACACCGTTAACGCGTCATTACATTCGACGGGTCCTGTCTGTTTATTTACCCTCTTGATCATACCTCTACATTTTGCCCGGCTGGCCAACTCCGTCTCCGTTACACTGTCAGTCGGTTGAGGTCGTGCCGACGTACGTCCGGTTGTTCGGCCCGTGAACTTATTCGACACGATCGTCTTCTCCTTCGCTGTCTCTTGCGCCGCAGCTTCACCTTGGGCTCTAGTGAGATCCGTCACGGGGTGCTCCTCCCTTGTATCTCGCGGCCGCCGTGTTGGCGAGGGCTCTATCTTCGGGTCTTCTCCCAAACATTCTGGATCATTCGGCCCTCGCGCCCCGACGATGTTTCCGATGACAAGGTCATACAGGGGGGTCGTCATGCATAGAGCTGTAACCTTCCCGCTGAAGTACGGTGTTTCAACCTCAATCTCTGCTTCGGGAAGCATCCGAACCGTACGATCAATTAGGCAAACCGGTTTCGTTCTGCCTGTTAGCTCACTTTCCCGTACCAAATTTCTTCGCACGATAACAGTGGAGCTACCGGTATCTCTTAACACCGTAATCTTTTTGTCCGCAACTTTTCCAGGCAGCGCTGGCATTCCCTTCGTAACACCGGTTGGCTGTTTTGACATTACAGCACCAACAATAGGAATTTTCTCCCCATTTTTCAATTCTACGAATCCGTCGGTGACGGCATTATTATCAGATTTCGGTGCCGCTTGAACACAGGATACCTGGTGAGTTTGACTCACTCCGTTCCGACATGCATCTGCCTTGTGCCCAGTCTGACCACATTTGAAACATTTTACTGCCGTAGGGCTCGTAAAGATCGTTCGACAGTTTTTCGCGCGATGACCCACTCGGTTGAACAGAAAACATCGCGGAATGCTCTCTGGTGCACGCTTCTTTTCTTCGGAAGCCAATTTCTTCGAGTCATCGGGACAATCCTTCTTGACCTTGGCCAAATTAGTGCCCCCTTGCGCTTCCAAGAATTGATCAGCCAATTCAAGCATGTCTTCAAGTGAGTCAGCCTTCCTCTCTTTTAAGTACAGTGACAGGCTTGGGTGGCAACTAGTAAGAAATTGTTCTCTAATTAGCAGCTCTCTAAGCTCATCGTACTCCTGCGCTGTCCCTGAAAGTTCAATCCATCTGTCGAAATAATGGCAAAGTCGGGCGGCATACTGCGTAGCCGTCTCACCGTCAGCTGGCTTTCCTGTCCGAAATCTGTCCCGGAATCCTTCCACGGTAAATCTAAATCGCTTCAGCAAAGCAGCTTTCACCTTTGCATAGTTGGCTGCATCGGTCGGCGTCAGCCTACCGTACACACTGAGCGCTTCACCACTCAAGCAAGTACTCAAAGCAGTTGCCCATTGATGTTCCGGCCAATTCTGGCTCTTCGCAATCGTCTCAAATCGGTGAAGGTACGCGTCTAGGTCGTCCTTCCTTTCATCAAACGCTACGAGCAGCTTGCTTGGGTTCAAGCGGAAGGCGTGATCTTCCCGTTCGCTGCTTTCAACTCTAGCTTGGACGGGAGTTTCGCTTCGTTGTTGCAAACGGAGCCGCTCGAGTTCCATCTCGTGCTGCCGCTGCCGTTCCCTTTCAGCCATCTCCGCTTCTCTTTCTTCTCTCGCCCTTTCGGCTGCCAACTTTTCTCTCTCCAGCTCCAACTTCAACTGCTGCTCTCTTTCTTCCTTCGCCCTCTCTGCCGCCAACCTCTCTTTTTCCAGCTCGGCTGCTTTTTCTTCTTTGGCTCTCTCTTTTTCTTCTTTTTCCCTCTGGGTGACCCACTTCCGTAGTTCGGCGCCAGAAAGACCCATCTTTTCACCAAGAGCAACTAACTTTTCGAGATCCATGGTGTCTCGCAAATAAAACCTTGCCGCGTGCAAAAAGTATCTGCCTAGATCAGTCTATCGGAGCACTCCCCTGCACTCGTTAACGAGAACACTGAACAACACACAAAATCGCTCCGATAGCACTATCAACAACTCGAGGCTCTTTCTCACTACTTTGGACACACTGTGCACCAAAAGGTCCTGTCTCGCGGACGCCAGATTAATTGTCACACCTGTCCCGTTTATTAGGGAGGCAATCGCCGGGCTAATTCCAAGAGCCGAAGTATCGGCCCCCCGAACCGCACCACGAAAGCGTGGACAATTTTGAAGTGGTCCTTTTTGGTGCGCCAGCGGACGCCGGTCGTGGCCCAAAGAACAAGTCAGAGTCGAGAGTTGATAAACAAACAAATTATATTCTCAATAATGGCAGATCGAAAACAATACACAAAAATGTACACTCCACAATAGTTGCATACAATATGACACCAATCAAACCAATCAATCAACGTACTACACAACACAATCAGCCACACTTGAAACAACGGACACGGACAACAATACGCACTACAATGCAGTCACATGCATTGAACAACCAAGACACTTAAGGACTAAAGCGATAGAAAACCTATTCAGTCCAAAGTCCTTGGAACAAAAGTCTGAATGATACTCTTCCGAGAATCACTCACTCAAAGTCCAGCGTTGTTGTCGTTCCGTAGCTCTCTGAAGTTTCTTTTCCAGGAAACCTCGCCGGAGTTTCTCTTCCAGGTAAACTCCCGTCTTCAATAGGCCACTCTCCAAGCTTCAAACTTCTTCGCCGGAAATCCGTCGGCTTCACACACGCAGCTGTTGCCCGCGTCTTCGCTCGATAGCGGTAAACCCACGCTCTTGCCTGTAGCTCGAGCCGTCCCTACGGACCAAAAACTTCGCCGACTACACGGCGGAATTCCTACGCGCTCTGGCGCTCACTTCCGTCTCCTCCTGCTTTCTCGTCTCGGCCGCTCGATTAAATACCTTCCGCGCCACCTTCCAGAAATTTCTCGTCCTTTCGTCGGCGCGATACGCAGCGAAGGCTGGGGAGAGGCACGAGACGGTTCGACTGCCCTCTCCTGAGGATGAATCACTCGGTCTGACCCCGCCTCCTTCGTTCTGGAAATTTCTAGCGCTTGCCCGGCCGCCGCTGTGGGGTGAGGAGGTTCGTCTGCGAAGCCGTGCTTCTGCGGGGAGAGCGCGCGCCCGGGAGCCTTGGATGTTTGCTTTCTTTTTTTTTTCTTTTTACCTCGCGGCGTTTCTGCCGCCCGTTGTCGCAAGGATTTGGCGGCGCGCTCTTTTTTAGCGCTCGTTCTGTGACACCTAGTTATCACGATTGGCAGGCGCGCGTATCCTTTTCGGCAGCTCCCCGCATATGCATGCCTGTTCCTAGTGATCAGTGGACGGAGCGCATGATAGCATTGCGAAGGCTTGCCGTAGATTTGGGTGCACGTTAAAGAAAAGAACCCCAGGTGGTCAAAATTTCCGGAGCCCTCCACTACGGCGTCTCTCATAATCATATGGTGGTTTTGGGACGTTAAACCCCACTTATCAATCAAGGCTTGCCTCTGTTCGGGTTTCATTTCACTCTGATAGTACATGTTATTTCCTCGTCAGCTCATGTCCATATTCATGTAAATGAAGTTGGTTTCGTCATCATTGTTATTGTATGCCCAAGAAGAAAATGCTCTGTTGAAATGTTATTGACGTCTGTGACAATAAATTTTTGTAAACAGGTTTAGCGAAGGTTGGGCCGCAGTGCCATGAACTATAGTGGTGGTGACAGGTGGAAACTATAACCCGGAGTGCCGGCCGAGAGAAAGTGCGCGCATGCCGCTCTCTAGTCCGGCCGTGCTACCTCTCGTTTAGTCCTTGGATTGTCCACTGAATGACGGTACTTGTATATAATGAATAAATGATGAAAAGATGCGAGATAGTGGTACTAGGAGTGTTCACTAGATGGACGGGCGGATGGACACACGCACGAACAGACAGACAGACAGACAGACAGACAGACAGACAGACAGACAGACAGACAGACAGACAGACAGACAGACAGACAGACAGACAGACAGACAGACAGACAGACAGACAGACAGACAGATGAACGGATGGACGCATGGATGGTGGACGGACGGACGGACGCATGGATGAATGGAAGCACAGATGAACGCAGGGACGGACGTACGGATGGACGCGCGGATGGACGCACAGACGGATGGACGCACGGACGGATGGACGCACGGACGGATGCATGGACGGATGGACGCACAGATGACGGACGCACGGATGGACGTATGGAAGCGCAGATGGACTGACGGACGCTTCGCCCCACTTATCATCATGCAATCTGTGGATATTTTGTGATTTTTTTTAATTCTTGGCACCCTTTGAAATTATCGTGATCAGAATCCTAGTATTTCGGGTGATCCGATATAGTTTTTGCCGTTACAGGGTGTCTGGGGCGTACTTGATTCGCGTCGGTCCAAAATGATGGGGCACTGGTGTGCGTGTGTCAATGTAAAGGGGTGCCCGCGTTAGGCACTGGTGAAATAACATAAACATATTTTTTACTTTTGCTCGTGAAGACAAGGAGGATGAGGTAGAGGAAGGAAAGACGGGAAGGTCAACCAGGCGAGCGTTCGCTTTGCTATCCTACACCGGGGGAAGGGGATTGAGGGATGAAAAGAGAGATAGAAGGAAGAGAACATAAAAATACGTGAACACAATGCTCACCATTAAAGGACACGTCCTAATATTTATCGCTGTAGATGATTGATTGATTTGTGGGGTTCAACGTCCCAAAACCACTATTTGATTATGAGAGACGCCGTAGTGGAGGGCTCCGGAAATTTTGACCACCTGGGGTTCTTTAACGTGCACCCAAATATGAGTACACGGGCCTACAACATTTCCGCCTCCATCGGAAATGCAGCCGCCACAGCCGGGATTTGATCCCGCGACCTGCGGGTCAGCAGCCGAGTACCTTAGCCACTAGACCACCGTGGCGGGGCCGCTGTAGATGGGATATTGGTAGAACCGATGAAACAGGTCGAAGCTGCACTATAGTCTACGTCGGTTCCGGTACAATGAAAACTTGGTAATATAGTCAATTGTTCTGAATATGACAACACTGACCACGAGAATGACTGTTCCTCTCGGTAAAGGTTCGGCTTAGAACGAACATTAGTTTAGCGAATAGGAGATGCGTGCCGTCGCATTATGCAGAAACAGCAGGCGACGTCCTGCGAGAAAATGTACAAATAAATGTGGTCGAAGCTAATCGGACCATGTGTCTCGAGGGTGTGAAATGCGTAGCTTTATTTGACCGCTAAGTGCGAACTGCTATCGAGTGAGGCAAGAGGTACGTCAAGGCTTCTTGCAACTTCCAGGCTAATTGGCTCGTCAACAAAGCCCAGAGGACGACGACGCCTTTCGTCACACAATGGCTTCTACACAGTCACGTGACTCATCCCACGGTGCAGCGACTACTTGACAGGTGGCTCGTAGAGGCCCCTTTGTGTTTGCATCGCGTCACGCTCACCTTCGCTGATTACCTCTTCGATTTCGCTGAGATGATTCGAGTTAACGTCATTCGCCGTTGACAAAAGCCACCCTATCTTCGCTTGTCGAAAAGGAACGCATAGAACATATGTAATACATCAAACAGCGAATAACTCAGCAGGCGAAGCTGATTCAATAATTGAAGGGAGAAACCCGCGGGGGCAAATATAGGCGGGTGTTCTAACTAATAATGTGTTGAGACAGAACAACGGTAGACCAAGGAATAAAGCTGGCGATAGCATGTTCTTGATTTGATTGATTGATATGAGGGGTTTAACGTCCCAAAACCACCATATGATTATGAGAGACGCCGTAGTGGAGGGCTCCGGAAATTTCGACCACCTGGGGTTCTGTAACGTGCGCCGAAATCTGAGCACACTGGCCTACAGCATTTCCACCTCCACCGAAAATGCAGCCGCCGCAGCCGAGATTCGATCCCGCGACCTGCGGGTCGGCAGCCGAGTACTTTAGCCGCTATAGACCACCGCGGCGGGGAAATAGCACGTTCTTTCTGTTTCGAGCAAACTAAATGCGCATATGCTGTGAACCGATTTTGAGCTACAGAGACGGCCATCTCCATTCACTTCACTAAGTATATCTGCCGCTGTAACGCCTAATTCGAAGATCAATAATGATATGCGCCAGTAGGTATGCACCATTGTTAAAATGTGATCAATAACAAGTTTTTAATGGGTTATAGAGCATTTGACGACCCACTCGTCACGCAATTCTCATTGTGTGACGCCTGGTTGTTCCTTTGGTGTAATAAAATGCTTTATTACTCATATATATTAACGCGATTCACTTCCCGACATCAATCCTGCCTAATGTCAGTTTAAAAACGAGTCTCCAGCACCGGCGTGGTTCAGTGGTAGAGTACTAGGCTGGCACGCAGTGGACCCGGGTTTGAATCCCATTCTGTCCTTGATGTTTTTCTTATTTCTTGCAATTGTGGTTACGGCTAGCGGCGGCGACAACGGCTGACAACTACGGCGCCGCACGTGATTCGTGTTCTGATCTCATAACAGCTTTCGCTGTAAAAGTAGTACGGTCACGTCAAACTTCTCTAACCTCCATTTTCCTGTTATCGCGATAGCTCGGGAGATAAGAAACAGCTAAAGAAAACGTGAGGCGATTTTCGAAGTAGTTGTAAAAGAGCAGAATTCAAGCGTTCGCGCTTTTACGCGCCCAGAAAAAGAGTTTTACCACAGAACACCCATACACTAACCCCGTAGCTGGACGTCTCGCCACCCATCGACCAGCAAGGAAACGACATCGCTCAATGCATGGCCTCCGTGCTTTCGCGCGTAAGACTGTGCGCAAAAACTTGGAGGCAGCTTCTACACTTCGCGTTTCTCAAATAGGTGGCGCGGCCGACAATTGTCTGCTAGCACCTGCAGTCGGAAAACAGTTCGATCCTCGACGGAACCGCTGAACAACCAACGCTAACAAAATGCGTGAGGCACCACGCTTTCCACCAGCTTTCGGCATCATTTTTACGTGCGAATGACCAGTGGCTGCTAAAGACAAATGGGGAGACTTGTGGAGGTGAATAAACTTGCAACGTACACGTTGCAAGTTTATTCACCTCCACAAGTCTCCCCTATTGGGTAACACGGAACACCAACATGGATAATTCTGGCTTATCAGCTGTTTCTCAATAAAGCACATACAGGTGTACTCCACGTGCGCTTTTTTTTCTTTATTCTCATATCGAGAAGTGACCATTGCGGTCAGGCAGCGAACCCGCGACTTTCTGCTTAACAGCAACGCAACGGATATAGTTTACTTGACAGACTGAGGTGGGGACCGTACGAGGATTTTGTGTAGAAGACCAAAAACTTGTAAAGACACAATTTTTAAAACATCTTGAGATGTTCGATCAAAAAAAAAAGGATGAGGGAACGCCGATGGGGAGGGGGGGGGGGGTAAATACTACTCGATGAAGACCTGTCAACAGCCGTGAATCATAGAACCATGCTGAAAATTGCAAGGCATTTGATTCTTGGGTGGCGCCAGTATTTTTCTTCTAAGAGGCACTAATGGCAACTTAATTCTACATTTGCTGTATATGGCTCATATAAGTCAAGCGAACGTTAACGCCTTTTTTCTTCTTTTTTTTTGCGAAGATATTGGGGTGTTCCAAAAGCAGCAATAACTACAACTGTCTAAAGGTCATCCTTGAACGCAGCCCCCTGAACGTGGGATGGCTTCACCTCACAAATTTTCATTGTAACTGCAACTCTATCTGGCTCCTCATGGAGATACTTAGTGCCTCGATGTCCTCCTCGCCCGCCTCTCGGAGAGTCGTGCGAGAAGGACATCAAAGGCACTCTAGCTCATACACTAACTCTAGCGAATACCATCGGCTGGAGGGGAGGGGGGTGCGAAAATAGATGTTGAGCTAACGGAATGCTTTGACTGTGTTGCCTTTGAGGGTGCCCCGCCACGGTGGTCTAGTGGCTAAGGTACTCGGCTGCTGACCCGCACGTCGCGGGAGCAAATCCCGGCTGTGGCGGCTGTATTTCCGATGGAGGCGGAAATGTTGTAGGCCCGTGTACTCAGATTTGGGTGCACGTTAAAGAACCCCATGTAGTCAAAATTTTCGGACCCCTCTACCACGGCGTCTCTCATAATCAAATGGTGGTTTTGGGATGTTAAACACCACAAACCAAATCAATCAATTGCCCTTGAGGGCAAGTGCGTAGGCAGTGTTTTTAAGGGTGGGGGGGGGGGGGCATTACTTTATGTGAAGTAGGGTTCGGGCACTGTGTGCCATGGCGAAAAAAAATTTGGGAAGGGCACGGGCTCGGTGTGGCACGCCCTGGCAATGCGCCAGTGCTTGATGGCCAGTGAGGGGAGATGTCTGCCAGCGCCGCCCACTCCACCTCCGCATTGAGACCTGATCACCGCAGCCAATTGAAGTATAGAAAGTTCACTGCACGGGCCCGGGCTGGCCCGAAAAGCCAGGCTAGGGAACACCAGGCGGGTAAGGCATTGTTGGACTGGGCCCGTGCGGGTTAGGCTCGGGCCGGGCTCGGGCCTGAGTCAGGCCTTATTGGGCCCTAGTCTCATAAATATCGGTATAATGGCGTGTGTACTTTGTTTGGCGTTGTTGTTTGGACTGTGCGTTTATAAAAAGTGGGTAATGATTTAGAGTACTATATATACTATAGGTACTCACTATAGAAGAGCATAAAGCCGTCACGCGTGGGCCTCGCATTTGACGAGGCCCTGTTGACAAAAATTACGTCGTGAACGATAAGATGCGCCAACCGACTATTCAACTTATCTTGTCGACTGAAAAGCTAACGCTTTATGAAATGAAGCCTATTGAAGCAATAGAATATTCCTGACCCACACGAAGTGACCTTCCACGCGGGCGCTAGCCCTGTTGACAGTTGGCTTCTTTTCTGCCTTCCACGTTTTCTTCCCTATTACAGTCGCCGCTTTTTTCCTTTATGGCACATTATATATTTCATTCTCCTCCACTGTCGCTCCCGCGAGCTACAAGCTGCAACTACAACCGCGAGCCACAGACACATCCAGGCTTCACTTCATATTTTCACCGAGGCATTTGGCCATCGGCGACTAGGCAACCCGCTATCCTGCTTTCGGTCCCTGTTGGGGACCGCAATCCGGACACTTGTGCGTTTGGTTGGAATGCCAGCTGGTTCACTTCGGCGCCCAAGAGCTGTTTTGGAAGCCCCTTTAGTCCGTTCTTGCTTTAAAACGTAACACTTTCAAACATCGAATGCTGTTACACGAAGACGGTGAGATAGGCATCTTCAGGGAACAGTGGGAACGGGGGCTCGATCGCTACGGGTTGGCTCGCTTTGACATATCTATATGGCACGGTGGTATATATAAGTGGTTTTTCTTAAAATAGAGAAAAGAAGATAAAAGTGAGCCCTGTAACTGTCTGCATCTTAGTGCGTCACCTCAACAGTAGCTCACGATGGATGGGGGTAAGGAGGGATTAAAAGGGATGTGGAGGAATAAAAGGGATAGAAATAGGGGCAGGGACAGGAAGATCCTCATACAGAAGTAAGGAGAAGATAGGAAAGATGGACACGGTCAAGCAGTCCGAGGACGGGGCACCAATCAGCGAGAGCTTCACGGCGTCAGGAGATGTCGGAGGGCGAGCCGATCGGCCAGAGCTGCGCTGTCCTCGGAGATCGTCGCGGGGGCACAACCAGTAGGCACGAAATCGAGCGAGCGAGTCTGGATGCACGGTGGTGGTGGAGGTAGAGATTCATGAGAGAAGAAAAAGAAGGGCTCCTAATTTGTCAGCCTCGTAGGTGACACGGCGAAGCGCCTTGTAGAGGATGGGATAAGGGGATAAAGAGAATATATAGAAGACGGATCACTCGCCGCATACGAATGAAGAAAGAGGAGAAAAGAGATAGGGAAAATTGGGGACGCGATCGAAGGAGTCCGAGGACGGGGCACCACCCGGCGAGAGTCAAGAGATCGCAGACGGCGGGCCGATCGACGAGTGCGTATCGGAGATCGCGAGCGGCACAACCGTTCGGCACGCAATCCACTGAGCTCGGGAAGAAGAAGTCAGAGAACCTTCTTGTTTTGAGCGTAAAGGCGTAGTGTACGTTGAGGACAGTTGCCTGCCGAGGAGTCGACACGACAGCTTTTATTTATGTAAAGCTGCGCAGCCTGGTGTATTCCTCGGAGCTGCTAGAGCGTGTTTGCGAAAGACTCTATACTTTTACTCAACAGCCCCAGCTCGTATGTAATTTATGTAGAAACACATTATAAACTTTCGCCATTTTTTCCCACATTTTGTAGTCGGTCTGATATGCAAAGATAAGACTGCGTGGTTAGCGCTGAGTATGTGAGACAGCCAGCTAGGACTCCAGTAATCGTTTATATTGCCTTGCAAATATTTAGCAAAAAAGGTTACGGGTGTAATTAACCGGAAGTATACACGATACCAGTGAAACTCACGACACTGAAAGCAGTTCTCAAAACACTCTAGAAATTATATCTTGTTTGCGGCCGGTATATTAGCAGTCACCAAAGATCGGACAGTGCCTCATTTGTGCTCAAGCCATGACTGGCTGAAACAGGCCTGCGTCTCTCATAATCAGAAGTGGTTTTGGGACGTTAAACCCCACAAATCAATCAATCATCATGGCTGAAACAGGCCGGGCCGGGTCGGGCGCAAACTCTTCGGGCCTGAACCAGGTACATGCCGTGTTTAAAAACACTCAGCCGGGTTCGGGCCGAAGCATGGCATTTTCGGGCCGGGCACGGGCCTGGAAAAAAAGGCCCACACGTGCTCTAATAGAGACCGGGGCAAAGGGCCCAACGCAGCGCAACATGATTCAAGGGCATTCCAGCTTTAAAAGTAGCAAGCATTGATGAGCAAATATGGTGGAAGAACATAATAACAGAAGACAATAACTTATCTCGTCAAAAATTGTTTTTCATCTTTATTTGTACAAGCTAATAACATTATGATAGCAGACGGTGGTATCATGAGAAAACATATTTGAGGTGCACTATTTCCATCAGATAATTCGTGCTGAAATCAGACACTTTGCACAGTTTTCTGAAAGGGGGTCCAAAGGCATGAATAAAATTTAAAAAAAGAACAATGAGAAGGATTATCGTGAAAACAGGGGCTGCGATGTTGGTGCTGCCAGCCTTCAAAGCAGTGCTGATTTGAAAATTTTATTTTGTATATTGTTTTACAACAATAACAATTAAGCAGATATGCTTGAGAGCTATCTGTCCACAAGTGCTTGCAGTTGCAATGCTTTAAACACTGATAATAAAATAATGAACGAAAATTTTAAGGTAAGTGCAAATGCTATGTAAATGCAGAGAAACAAGATTGTTTCTGTCATTACAAAGTACTATTTATTGGTTGCTATGTGGGTAAAAACATATACAAGATGTTCCATGCAAATATTATGATGTGATGACATATCTAAAGACATGTGATCTGCATTTTGTCCCCGTCAATAAGAAAGAGGCCACGGCGGCCGGGAATCAAACCCCTCTTCTCGTCTATAGCAGCTAAGCACCATAACGATTGGGCCATTACTGTGGGCTTGATGCAGGCTATCGTGTACAAAATAGTTGCCTTAATAATCACAGATTCCCGTTATTACAATGGTTTTGTGTTAGCACATCGATTAGTATGCTGTCTCGATTATGGGATAGTGCTTTTTCTATTGTAATATTCTCCACTTGTAGCCCTAATACGCGTAACAGACTGGACTAGACATGTTCTAAACTACTACTCTTTTTGTAGTAGGTAGCAGCGACAGATGTCGTACTCATTAAAATTGTGTTTTTTTTTTAATTTACCCTGTAGTTTTCATAAATTTAGTTTTTGACTAAACAGTTTCAGATAGCATTAGGCAAAATTGAGATATGAGCGAGTCGGTAAGGATACACACTGCTTCCACATCATTTACTAAGCATTCTCTCCCTTCTTTTACTTATTCATTTAATGATTCACCCCCAGAATATGTGTCTCAGTATCCAAGTCTCGTACCACTAAGGATCTGTCTTGGCGATATCGCATTGAAATCATGTACAACCGTGAGCTTAGAAGGCTATGATACCTGCAGCCTACACTATCTTTAGCCTCAAGCAACACAAGACTTTTCACTTATAAAACTATGGCTCATCCAGTACTTGAGCACGACTCTGTCCCGTAGAACCCTCCCAAAATAGCTGAGAAAAAAAATCAAATCTGTCCAGAAAAAGCTATACCATTCGTATATAATCACCGTGACAGGTATTTTTCACCTATTTTCTTGATTTCACAGCTTACTAGTCTCTGTTCTTACCGTCACATTAAATCTCTGAAGTATTATTTACAGTACTCTGGTTGACTATCCACAATTTTCTGTACTAAGCAACTACATTACACTAGCTAAAACAACATTCACCTGCAATCATAATGAGCCTCATATGTCTCCTTTTCATCACTGAACTTGTGCATACACAGTTTTTTTGTCCACACTGTTGAACTATGAAATACTTTCCACAGCCTCATCAGATATCACTTGCTGAATTCGTTTTGTACACCATTAATCATTGAACATCATGTTCAATGCATTTTTTGCTACTTTGCAATTTTCTTATTTACTACCTTCTCTTCTGTAATAGCCCTTCAACACTGCAGTATGATAAAACAAAATAAAATAAATTTATTTTTTCACAGAGGAACACAGAAAGGTACACAAATGCTGTATCAAACAGGGACAAAGTTTTATCCATAAAAGAAGGTCTGCCTTATATTTTACATGGCTTGCCCAGCACCAACATTCACAGCACTGTACTGGACCAGGCAGAACTGAACTTCTAACAGAACAGAAAACAAAAAAAGAGGAATAGAGACCATTTGATCAGACCAGTATGTAGAAGCTCTCATTACTAAGTTAGAGTGCACATGTACAAGGCTTGATCCTGAGAAACAAGAAAACTGGGGATTGTTAACAGTTTCGTCATGCATCTCCTAATCAAAAAGCACACGTACACGTCTGCCAGAATGAGGCACCACATACACATCATATCGCATAAAAGCCAAAAATTCAATGCAAGCAAACAAGAAGAGCACTGCTGAAACCAACTTCCCAAAAACACTGCACTATAAATAAACGGTGGGTTGGAACATTGTTGCCGCCATGACATTTTAGTACACAACAGCACAACTTTTTTTTTTCACTCTTTGTTTCTCCAGTAAATACAGCTAAAGATTGATGAAATTAAAAATTCAAAGTATGTAACATAGCCTGGGAGAACAGCTCTGTCATAACATAGGCAAGGAAAAAAGAATGCACGAACACACATGGCAAATGAGGCCCTCTCAAGCGACAATATAGTACTATATACACAGGTCGCATAAAAAAAACTGCGACTGCTAGAAAGACGTCAGCCAACACACTTCCGCCCTATTAGTCGGGCCTTTCCTCCTGAATGGACGGATTGGTTCTATGGTGCACACGCCACTTCCGGCCAGCAGATGTTGTTGTGACCGCACAATGTACACTCTGGGGGCAACAACATAAAGTTACACTTATTTTTTTCTCCATAATATATAAAAACAACTCGCATTTAAATAGAAACAATATTATTATCATAGATGACACCTGCCATCTCTCTCCACACTTTCACAACATAAATGAAGAAAAACAAACAGAGGAAACCAGGCTTCAAAGCTTGTAAAAAAGTGCAGCAAAATCTAATGTAGCTATAGCAGTGCAATGAGGGGCAGGAGACAGAACTACCACTTGTTAGAGGCAACAGAAGGGAAAAGAAAATGTGTGGTGTTTTACACTCATGAAAATAATGTTCACAAAAGTGTGCTGATCTAGTGCAAATGCAATGACCATTGAAATGTGAGTTCCATGGCTTTTAGAGTGGAAGGAGTATGCCTCATCAGAGTACTGCCTGTCAGAGAAGTGCCACCACTTGTCCTATCCATCTCAGGTTTAGTAGCTATGCTTCCTGGTGCAAAGAACACCCACATTTAAAAACCACACAATAAGACTCGAAGCTATATACTTCGGGAGAACAAGCTTTACAGAAACAAGCTAAAAAAGAGGAAAAAAATAAAACTGACTACAAATAAAAGCTGGCTTTGAATGACGCTATCACGGTGTGTCAAAAGCAAAAGAAGGGTTGCCCAGCAGAAGGGCGATGCCATAACATGTTGCATAAATCACACCTCCTAGCATGAAATGTTTCACAGAACGAGTGAACAACACAGATGAAGAACATTCAGACACTTTCACACAAAGATGGTGTGCACACGTAAACGTGCTCTTCGAGACCAGAAGAGATCCCTGAGATTCCTATATTGATGTGGTTTGAGCGCTCCGGCGATTTTTTTTGTCTCAGTTCATTAGAGTGATGCACGGCAATCCTGATTCAATAGTTATGAAATAACACTAGTTCTATTCCCATAATTGCCCATGTTTTTTAGTACTTTTTTATTATGTCGAAATGACTGAATTAAATGAGGCACATAAGAGCTACAAAGCTGTGCAAAGAGGATTTACAAGGCGCAAGCTGTACATTTTAGGGATAAAATTTTATGTCTTCACAGTTATGGGAGTCCAATTTCAATTGCAAACATAAGCCACCCCAAGTGACATTTGCAGAGGCCATTAGTCACAGGATTGAATAATATTGCAACCTTGTTTTTCCTACAAACTCCTACATGGTACCTTTGATTGCACTGCCCATACCATACACACAGAGGGCACCATGTAATAACCAACATTTAACACTAAAATGTAAGGAATTCATTAACAAGCATCACGGTTCTGCTCACTAAGCCATTATGTCAAGCACCATGTACATGATCGAAAGCCAAGTGAGTCGCTATTTATCTAGGATAAATAGCAGCTTCCACAAACGCAACATAGATGAACGGAACAGCACGGGAATTCCATCTCAGTCGTACAGCTTTTAAAAAGCTTCTGGCTGCTTCACTTAAGACTTTATATAAGTTCGTCAAACAACTATTTCGTATGTGCATGTAGTAACGCCAATTAGCATCTCTTCTGTGATCTTGCTTGTTCGGACAATGCGCATCCTTAGACGTCTTAACACCCCTTTCATTCCACATGATTGCAAACGCTTGTATCTTTGGAGGCATACAACATGTTGTGCCGGCAGAAGATGTGACTACATGCGATGTCAAAAAAGTGAAATGAACATTGGCAATAGACATTGGCCATAATGCCACACCCTCTACATAGAAGGCTCCACACCATAAAAAAGCACAGAAACTGACTGACGGTTAACTTTTCTTGGAGAAAAGCAGGAAAAAAAAGAAAACATGAAAGATCAAGCCTTATTATTGTGCTTAAAGTAGAAAGTGTTCTACATATAGACTCGTCAGCGTATAAAGATAATGGACCTTTTTCAGGTGCATCTACAGCATATGTAAGGCTAGTTAGAATGCTATGAATAATGGGAAGCTTACAGCAGTCATTTGAATTTCAGGGTCAGCTACACTGGCAGCACCAGTCTCTGCACTGCGAGACCAAGCATGTGTTCGGAAAAGCACTTGAATGCTGTTTTTAGGCCAACTTTGCTGTAGAGGTAAAGAAGAAACCGACACCCACATTGCCCTGGTAGAACACCACTTTTTCTTTGATTGCATGATATTGAGCAGCCCCGACTAGCACCCACTTCTTTGCTCAACTTGTGCATAGTAGGACAATTCTTGCCAACGTTTTCCCACAGTATATTCAATATTTTTCCAGGGCCCCAGTATGTTTGCTTGCTTCCACTAGATACAGCCAATAATTGCCATGCCCGATTGCTGGCCATTTGGAAAGGGGATCTCAAAATACCTTTCGATATCTGCCTGTCATCACTGAAATCATTTCGGCTATACCCTTGGGTGGGCACCTTAATGACAACGTTGTAGTTTTCAGTCAGGCGTGTTCTTTCGATGGCCTGCTTCATAGTGAGGCTTCAAGCCCTTAAACGCTTTGATGTCTGCAAGCCTGAGACGCATATGAGCATGAGCGGCTGCCTCGTAGCACTCCCAGAAACCCGGCAACTCATGGTTCTTTCTGCTGAAGGAGAGCACTTGAAGCTTTGGCAAGGCATCTGGCAAGCCATGTGCTAGTGGCCTACTGTATTCGGCGAAGGTTTTGCCGGTGATATTTGAGTGTCCCTTTCGGAAGCTTTTGCCGGTGATATATTGACACCAGCTTTTGCAATCTACCACAGAAACAATGCGAATGGGCATGGAAACCAAAAGTGAGAAAAGGAGAAAAACGTTCGGTAGACTGTCTTAGGACCACTCTGGGGGAATTCCAACCATTCAGATTTGTCTGTTTTTTTTTTTTTCATTTTCCAAAGTGAATGCCACTTGTGCAATGTATTCTGCCAAGACCAGATGCTGTTTTTGGCTACTGTATGTATTGTCTCGATTTCAGCGAGTGTCAGAGGGGTAGTATGCAATCTGTGAGAACTTCCAGCTGTCTACTGTATCTTGGAGTGGTATGCATCCCTGCTTGTGGAAAGTAAGCTCAGCACAATCGCACATAGGTAAATTTCCACTAAAACTCTATTTTCTGTGCAGAAGATTCTAGGACCTTGGACATGCACTTCGATAGTGCAAAAAGCACAAAATGCGCTACTGAAGTACCTGAACTCAACAAATCTGAGCGACGGCCTGTAGACTGCGCTTGATCCTCCAAATGTGCTTGTGATTCCGGGTATCACTCTCCTTTCTTCTTCTATATTCCTCCCTTTTCCCTTTCCCCAGTGCAGGGTAGCAAACCAGACGAGCATCTGGTTAATCTTCCAGCCTTCCCTTGCATCTCTGTTTCTATACAATGAGCGTGATGGTGCTGTTTGACAAAACAAAGTGGAATCCTATGGTGGGCGGGTCGAGATCAATGCACAAGTTCATCCACTGGCTGTGTTGTAAACAAAACAAAACATTGCAATTCAGTACACGCTTAGAACTAACAGGAGCCCGTAATATGCACACAGGGGAAGTGCAAAAGCTCACGAAACTAGCCACATGCTCATCACGAAAAAATACCTGTGGCCGTACCCATAAAGCTGTACCGCCATGACCCCAGCCTGCTGTGTTGTTGATGCCTACCACTAGAGGGGGTTTTCCACAGTGAAGAAGGTCCATTATTATGCTCAACATTCCCAACCATAAATTCTTAACACTAATAACCTAAATTGGCCAAAAAGCTTTCACTACAGAGGGCTTATACGAAGCTACAGAAATTTTCATAAGATGACTGGACTTCACTGCTGCAACTCCCAAAAACGCTCATACAGAAGGAGAACCAATAAAGCACATTTGGCAAATAAAATTGGAATAGCATAGCAAAAACGAATATGTTGACCTTTCCGCTGGCCATAAAAAGATTGCAAGGCAAATGAAGAAACATAAATCTACAGGAAACAAGAAACAAGACGACAAGGAACGCTTTAACAGCCCAGAAGGGAAGGTTATTCAAAGCAATAGTAAATGAACAAGTACGCCAACATTGCACGAGCAAAGGAAGATAAAGGCAACAATATACTCAATCTGGTATCTTCTCCGGGTAGTAGATATAAATAGCACATCTGGCTGAACTTCGATGCACTACAGAAGGGACATGTTTTGAATAGTTTTGTATATCATGCTTGAATGCTATTGTGTAAAGTCAGCATTCATCCTGCATTGTCTTTCTCGTCAAGTTGCTTTTCTTTATGTGATGCTGCTTTTAACGATCATAAATTAAATTATGGGATCTTACGTGCTGAATTTACAATATAATGAAACATGCCATAGAAGGACACAACACGGTAATTGTGGTCAAATGGCCTTTTTTGATTGCATCATACACCTCGTAAAGACATATTGTTTCACTTGATCCACATTGAAATGTAGATGTAATTTTATTTCACGACCTCTTGCTAAGCAGCACAATGCCATATGCTAGTCTGTTGAGGTTGGTATGCCCCAATGTAAACGGATTACTACCGGCAGTCTATTAGAGCTATACTATGCTTGCTAAGGACTCGGATGCGTAGTCAAGGAAGGCAAAAAAGTAGGCTGTGCGATGAAATTATAAGGAGTTAGCACAAAGACATAAAACATATCGGGAAAAGCAGAGATGGCCAATCTTCAAGTGCCAAACTGCCATCGCAATGTTTTTACTCCCTCTTTTTTTTTATCTTTTTGCTCGATGTTTTGAATGCTTTGACAAAAGCAAGCAAGGAATACTTTATTTCCAGCTACATTAATAATTTTTTTACTGCAAATGTTTAGCTGGAAGCAAAAAAGAGTGTTAATAATTCGGGTATAGACAAGCAAAAAGTATTCATCTGATTAATCAACAAGTTTAATCAAATAATGAAGTTTGCTTTGAGCAGCTTTCAAATCTATTGAAAACATAACAAGTCAGCCTGACGTATTTATCACTGCAAGCATGATAACCAAGATTAACAACAGGGAGTATCAACCAAGTTAAAATTATCCCAAGTCCACTGTATTTCATCCATTCATTTAGGGTCAAACTAACTGAAGTCTACCACATGAAGTTGGAAGTTAGAGTGTAAGATGTAGTGCATGCAGTCAGACGTAAGAACACCAGGCGAATGTACGTTTTGATGATGATGATGTAATGTGCACAAGCCATTGCATAAAACTTTGAAGTACGATAAAATCACTTCTGAGAAATCCCTCAAGGTAAAAAAACAATCAAGAAACAATTTGTCTATTTTGTTGCACGAAGCAATATAAAAATCCATACTATGTATTTTCTCGAAAACAAAGCTTCATAAAAGAAGAAAAGCTCACATTCGTCTCGATCTGAAATTAAAAATTCAGACATAGAACAGCCAATACGGTGCATTAGTACTGCTGAAACTCAACCAGTCGGGGAAACACCGCAAAGAATAAGTACATCATTTAGTAGTTTTGTTCTTGGTGACAAAACAACACTGTTTGGCAAATAAGATACTTGCACTCCGTAACGATGAAAAAGCTTTTGGTAAGCTTCACTGCAATACATAGTTGCATAATGCCGAGAAGAAGGATAACAGCTTGAAGAACTACTTGTGTAATGCAGCATGTGAACTGGGTCCATTATTTCTCAGAAAGTGTGAGCACGCATGAAAAACATCTATTGCCATCTATATATTGCACTTTTGGAAATACACTTTTGATTGTAACAGACGTGCACCAGCGAGCATTTCTCGTTGTTTACGTATATGAGGTTTTTCTTATAAGCAGGGTACCATGTACATGCAGTTTCGAATCAAACCCGATTTTGTTGCAAGGACACAGGTGTTTTTTATACACAATCGTCTGTTACATCAATGTCTCTTATAAAGGGGTTCAACTGTAGCTAATTTCCTCTAGTTGCCCCTCCATGGAAAGGGGCAACTAGATAAAAGCACAAACAACCATAGAGAATTCGAGAAGCTTGCTGTACATTAAAACGACATGCCTTTTCATTTTGTCACTTGATGTTTTTCGCAAGAGCAAATGTCGCAGGAGCAAATGCTACCCCAAGAGGACTGGTCTTTGCCAGGGCAGCAATGGCATTTCTCATAAGCTTAATAAGTGACACAGAACACTGCAGAGTAAAAGAAGGCTCATTGGAGTCATTAAGAGGATTCTTGTGGTTTCATGATTTTCAGAACCTCCAACAGGTCTACACCAGAAAGTTGAGAGAAGTTGTTTTTATTGAAGAAACATATAAAGACCTGTGCTTTCTTCTTGCATTTGAAATTGTCATGAAACTACTTCTTGATTCAAATAAGTAAACAAAGTAACAGTCAAGTATGTATGCTTGATTAATTCAGCAAAAATCTAAATGTTCATTCCAGCCTTCCATTATATAGTAGTAGGTGCCTTCAGCATTATTGATGTTCATTGACATGGGTCATTAACTAAATTAAGAGATAAGATAGGCTAAACAATTAAAAGTGTCTTGTAATCAAATCATGAAGACCAATCAAATTTTCTTTTATTTATAAATTTTAAAAATTGATTGACAATGAAGCAATGATAAGTGCTGTGGTTTCTTAAAAAGTGGTTAGATTTTTTTTAAATGCAGCTCACTGTACAAATGCATGAAGAATAATGAAGGAGCAAGCCGGCAGCAACAAAGTATGAATTTCTTCAACAGTGGAAAAGATGACGCCGTGACACAGCAGAGAAAATGCACTAGATACCAATCAGAAGTTGCGTAAAGTGGACATTAGCTAATCAGAAAGTATGATGAACGAAAAAAGTTTCAAATGAAGAAAGTTTTAGCTGGAAACAACTTAAGAAGGCAAGAGAGGCTCTGCCCCGCTTAAGTGAACAAAGTGTGCCAGCTGATTGCCCTTGCGACCAAACAGTCAGTCCCTCTTCTGTACTCAGCCATGTTCTCTGACCGCAGGGTCACAGATTGTCTTATGACATGAATTCAAGCCGTGCGCCGATTGTTGCGGGCTTGTGTGCATCTGCCTTTGAGGTGGAAGTGGCGCTGACTTATAGAACTGTATCAGACTATGAACAAGAGTGAATATTTAGAGTACATTGAGTTGGAACAAAGGGAAAAAGACCTAAGGAGTGCACTGCTATCATGAGCGAGTGCACTTTGACAACCATATACATTCAAACACACACACACACATACAATCAATGCAAAACATTCCAACAATTGGGCTGTCAGTGTGCACAGGGCAGAACTGAGGCGGAAGAGATAACAGCACACAACAACATGGTGGCTTGCAGTGGAGATCAGCATTGCCATCGTCAGGAGAGGCAGGAGTTCTCCGTCGCTCGTCCTGGGTGCACTCACATTTCATTTGTAAATGTTTTGTTTGACAGGCTGCCTCCGGAAGAGTCCAGCATTGATGCAAGCAAGTGTGCAACCTAGGAGAGCCTGTTTCTGTGTGTCTGGGGGTATAGGACTCCGTGGTAGATGATGCCGTTGACTTCCATGGTCACAGTCATGGAGTTGTCCGCCTGGCCTCGAATATCACCTGCATCAAATTACATAGGAACTTTTAAGTCAAGCACTGGAGACACAAAAATATATTTACTGTCTTTCTTTGTACTTGCTTTCCTATCTTTCTCTCTCTCTCTCTTCACCACTAAGGCTCATAACTTGTCAAAATATCTGATTGGGCAAGTTGGTTATTCATCATTACCTGAAATCCGAGTGTGTATGTAGACAAGAACCAACTAAGATACGGATAAGCACTTGTCCATGCCTTAGTAACTCCTTGTCTACATTATGCCCTCATATTTCAAATTAGTACGCAAGATTTAGACACATAAGCTTCAGCACAGAAATTCTAGCTGAATATCAAAACACTGGACATGAAGATACTACAATACAATGTTGTAACTTAAATAATGCAATGATTGTCTAAGTTGCCTTTCTGTCGATCAAAAATGATCTTGCTCTATATAACACAATGGTGTAATATAGTATAATGTAATATAGTATAATATAATATAAACTTGTGCATATTAACACAACTTGAGGTGGTGGTGACAAGGTGCTACAAACAACTTTACGGCTGGCCAATGGGCCCTGTGCTGTAGATGCAGGCCATGCTGCCAACATGGCTCTTTGGTTTACTCGGGGTAATAATAATAATAATAATAATAATAATAATAATAATAATAATAATAATAAAAATAATAATAATAATAATAATAACAACAACAATTTGATGATAATAATTGTTGGCGTTGAACGTCCCAAAACCACCATAGGATTATGCATAGTATTGCAGGGCTCCGAAAACTTCAACTACCTGTGGTTCTTCAACCTTCACTTAAATCTAAGCAAACAGGCTTCAGGCATTTTCACCTCCTTCGAAAATGCGGCTGCCGTGGCTGGGATTCAATGCAACTGTCTACGGATCATCAGGCGATTGCCTTAGTCACTAGACCACCGTGACGGGTTTTCAGGATAACAGAAAGGTCAGGTATAGTTGGTAAAAATTTATCGTGACAGAAAATGAGGTGTCCAGACACAGATAAGTTAGAAGTGGGCCAGAGAACTGACATTTGTGCAGTATGCATCACTTCTCTTGCTGCAAACCTAACCTTCTTTCATAAAAATCCCTCGTTTCACTTGGGCACAAAGCTGACCTCGCTTTTCGCAGCGTGGCTATAGAATATGTGTATGTGCAAGGCACAATGAGACTGCTGCAACAAGCTTCAAATAATCTGAGGAGTTATCTTCTCACAAATATAGCAGCCTTACATTTCGGATAGTACACTGCTTAAAATGTACTTGTGGCTAGTTGGATGCTCATACGTATTTATGATAAACAGCAGTGCACATTGAGTTAAAACACAAACACAAAACATAAAAAACGACGACACAAGCACTTGTGTCGTCCTTTTCATGTTTCATGTTTGTGTCTTAACACATTGTGCACTGCCATTTATTGTAAACATGTACACTGGGACCTCATTATAACGAAGTTACAACTTACACGAAAATAAGTTTGTTCTAAAATTTCTTCGCCAAACACTACATCTATTGTAAGACTATTCATTTACTTCGTTATAAGCTATATTTTGTAACAACTGGATTCGTTATATTGAGGTTTGAGTGTATTTTTAACAGTCGCACTAAAAAGTAACATAATAAATAACTTCTGTACACTTGAAGAACTAGGCTCGATAGCCTAGCTCCATATGTGCTAGTCATCCACTAAAGTAATATAAAAAATAAGCGTCTACAGCAGCTTACATGTGAAAGTTTTATGCTGCAAGCTATTTGACTAAGCTGGAGACAGAAACACTCACTATTACTAGTACATTTAATGACGGTAGTCTTTCTTGAGGTACTTCGACGCAAAAATATTGGTCTGTCTGTCTGTCTCTCTGTATGTATGTTTGTACATTTGTGTGTTTGCCCACAGTAACGATACCCCAAACGGCCCCAAACGACACGCCAAACGACAAACCCCATCCGCATTGTTCATCAATATTGCCCAAGTATCAGCATTCATACTTGTGCGATTGTCAAATAAAAAGCGATTATTGTGCATATCTGAGGCACCATCACAATACATCAATATTTTGTATGTGTGTCTTTATACTGGAGAAAGCATACATAAGTGATTCTAAGGACTGTAGCGTTTATCACGCTCTGCTGACAAAACAACGGGATGCTCAAAAAGGTAAGTGTTTCCAAAGCTTTGCTAAGACTACAAGGTAGTGGCACCTGTCCGTCGCTTTGCGTTCTACACCTCATCGCCTCCGAGACAGGAGCGCAAGCCTTCCTTCATTTTCGAAAATAACTGCCAGATAGCACTCGTGTCTAACGTGCCTCGATGCGCTCGTTGGCCTTCGCTGGACGAATTGAGACCCTCTAACCCAGCGCCTCAAGAATACAATTCACCAATTTTCTTGTGCAGTACATCAAATAAACATTTTGTTAACTCTCTCCAGACGCAAGACTATCATCTTTGAATGACATTTGCAGAGAAACATGCAGATACAGGGTCATTTTTTACATAGTCATTCATTGATATAGAAGTCATCTGTTTGACTAGGACAGCCCCTTACAAACCTGCACAAGCTGGTTGACATTAATGCCTTCCCACTCTCTCATTTTCCTCCCTACCTATTTAAACATATTGCCCTTATATGTAATTAACAATAATGATGGTGGTTAGGAAAAGGAGGAAACTTTGCAACAATAATAATAAAAGCTTTAGGATAAAGAATTTTTGCCACATTTTTCTATTGCAAACAACAAGCGAGTCCAGTTCCACGGCTAACTTCTGGCTTTCATTGTGTTGGATAGTTGAACACACATGCCTATTGATGAATTGCATTGAATACCGTATTTACTCGTCTAATGAACCCACTCGCATAATGGACCCACCCCTACCTTGGTTCTTGCACAGAGAAAAAAATAAATTTAATGAATCTATTATTTCATTATTGCATAATAGCCAGTTCCGTTACCATTAGGTACAACGATAAATCAAGCCATTATATCACAAAATAATGATGCAATAAAAGTTATAAAATAGTTTAACTACCATATCAAACATTTGCGAGCAGCATGACCTCAAATGACGTCAATCAAAATTGAGAAGTCAGCGTTTTTCGAGTCACAGCGACATCTCTCGAATGCAGGAGAAACGTCTTTGCTTATAGCACCATGCAAGCACAGCGGCAAGAAAACAAAGCAAAAAACAAAGGGCGGGCGCATGGCGTGTTTCTACATCTTGCGCCCGCAGTCTCGGAGGCAATGCAAAGCACAACTGTGCCGATGGCATGTTCTGCACCTGCAACATTTGTGCACCACTATCCAACGCTGCGTTTTTGTTGTCAAGTTTGTCATCGTGAACTTAGTTGGACACCTGCTGCGCAGGATGCATTAGGTTGGTATGCTATCTACACGGCTGGTGTTAAATTTAAACTTCATATTGGTCGAGCATGCACTGGAGCACAATTTCACAATTTATATTCATTCATTTCACTGCTGTTCATAACTGCCAGCAGCTTTGCAGAAAAAAAGGATCTTTCACAATCAGTAGTGTTTTCACCAGAGTGAAGATTGTAAACTAAGCCTTTTTTGTTATTTACAGCCATAGAAAATGTGGAAATTCTAATTTAACCAACATATGGCAAGTAATCAGAATGAAGGAAATGAAGGTGCATAAAATGTGAATCACTGGAAGCTGGAGCCAAATGCATGTCGTTTGACATGGTGCATGTGATCATGCTTGCACAAGCCCGAAAGAGCACACACCTCTGCTGTTCATCTTGATGTGTGTTGTATGCATAGACTGGGCGAGAAGGTGGTCCTCGTCTGAAGGAACAAATCGCTTAGCAGGCGGTGGACCCAGCGTTTCACTAAGGAGCCTTCGTGGGTCTATAACTTTGTGGTCTGCGCTCCCACCACGTGGAACCTCCAGATTCAAGGCCTCTTGCTGTGGCACATACAGTGACAGGCTGTTCTCTTCATCCCCTGAAAGTAGTTAAATTTCTGTTGTAATAAAGCAACGCATTTGATCCCAGATCTGCTAACTAAACGCAGCTGCCGAATCCAAACAGGGTAAGCCAAATGTTTGCATTATATTCTGGAACTTCCGTGATGATAGAATAACAAAAATTAACAGAATAGTGAAATTAAAGAGTACAGTAAAGAAGCGAATTGTATGTAAATTTAAGAATGCAATTAAAAACTCTGAATAAGTATTATGCCAAAATGAAATGGCTAGATTCAACCACCAGCCGCCAAGTAAAAAGCCAGAACATCCAGAATGCTCCAGATATCAAACAACGTCCAGATAAAAAGGCATAAATCAAGCAATATGAATGTGCAGCTATTATTGAAGTATTCCTCCTTTACAAGCAAATTACATGCATTTTATGCCAAGAATACATGTTTTAAGTAACTGTTATAACACATTAAGGAAGTGACTTAAGCAAAGTAAAACAGAAAGCAATATATACAGCTATACTACACGAGTAAAAAGATTTTAAAAAATCTAACTGAAATCACATGTGCTTCACTAGCAGTGACAGGCATCACCTGTTGTACTGATGAACTCTTTTAACCCTAGTGTTGTTCAATAGCACCTGCTTCAAAACGACGTTCGAAGTCTGAGCATGTTTTCAGATTAACGAACTAATAAGTGAATTTAGAACAAAAGTCACACATATCCTACGTGTTGCAGGAATAAATTCATGCGAAGCTTCGCTGGCCTACAAGGCAAACAGACCCATTACAACAAAAGACATGTTTCCAATCTTAGTTATTCACCACGGCAGACCTAGCAAAGCAACACCAACTTCTATTTAGCTTTAAAGTGACCAACAACCGATTTTTTTCGACCCAGTTTTTACCGGTGCGACGGAAAGCTTACCCTTCACAGTGTTCACAGCTGCAGTAGCTACTCCCAAAAGCACGTAGTTGATATAATCTGCTGATATAATCTGCTGATATAATCTGTATTTTTCGATTAGAAAGGCTCTGAACTCTGACGTGCCTTTTAGTCCAGCAACACTGAGAATTGATAGCAATGCCGGTAGCCCATCTAACGACTTGTGCATGCTGTAATTGTTCTGCTTTTGCAGGAATTCCTGCAACTATGCCTAATAACGTTTTTTCTTAGCTTTAACCTATTTTTGAAAATAACAAGCCGTTACAATGAGACAATGTGGCTCCACACCCCTGTCACACGGGCACCCGCGAACACCCTGTAACTCCCTCGTCCTTACAACAAAGAAGATGAGGTCTGTGTCACACGGCCACCCTTACGCAAACGAAGGTAAAAAGGCACATTTCGCAAAGGGCGTTCAACGATCTCCCTTTGCAGCGGAACGGGGTACTCTTGTCCCCAGTATCTGAAGGTAAGAAAAAAATTTCGAGCATGAAAATTGCCACAATGAGTACAATAATACATTTCGATAATATTAAACGTTTTTTTGTTGCAGTACTCATTTGTAACATGTTTGTTTACACATATATACGCTCGCCTGAGTGCAGCTATTCTCCACACCAATGCCCTCCACACCGTGCCTCGCCAGTCAGGCCGGGCGCCGCCATTTAAAAATATTTCGTCCATGCGTGCGGTTGTTGTCGTCGCCGTGTTTAAGTTTAATCGTGAGAGGAATGACTGGTAGCGCTGCATTATCGTCACCTGCTTTGACGGCTGTAAGAATAAGTTGTGGGACCCAACCTAATTCAAGGGCTCTAAAAACAACTATTCGTTGAGAACGGCGCAATGAAAACAAATGTAGCATTGGGCACAAGGTGGCCAGCGTCGCTGCCAGCATCGCTACATTTAGCGAATGCGTTTTCATTTGAAATAATTTCACTTTTGTTTGCTTCAGACCTACTCATTATTGTGTTTTTGTAAAAGCGGCATAACGAAGATCCACAATAAAAGCATCTAGAGATGAAATGAGGATACTTCAGCGAAAATCCAACAGCGCTGACTGAGCCCCCTCGCGGCAACTATGACAACTTTGTCATTGCCGTGTGACACTCCCACAACTCAATCTCCGTCGAACTCCCTAGGGGAAATTTACGTTGGCGGAGTTTAACAGAGTTCAGTGGTGGCCGTGTGACAGGGGTATTATGCAGCTTCCCTGTATTTGTACCGCGTTGCGTGCGCCTGCGCCCAAGTTTGATGTGCCTGTGTTGTGGATGGTTGTCCCGTCGTTGTTACTCTCTCGACACACAAGCCAAGTCAAGTTAACGAAAATCTAGCTGCGCGTCATTTCTGGGAAAAGTGTAGGTAAAAAAACCTCGCAACTCCAAAATCATAGCGACCTGAAAACTGCGTGCCCGGTTTCATGAGTTGCGTGCCCGTTTTCATGAGTAAAAAAGTTGCTCAAGACGTGCTGATGAGCACGGGATCATTATGTCATGCAAAGGTAGTGCCACTTCATTGCACACTACAAGCGCAAGCCTATAAGTACTTTTTAATGGAGTAATATCTTTACCATAAAGCAGCAAATAATATTTCAATACTAACAGGAGAAGTGTTGACCGTGTACACTAGTTTATGGTCACATGACAGGGCAGCTAGGATAATTAAAGTTTCTACCACCATGTGGCGCCACAGGCTATTGTTGCAATTTACAATGAACAAATAAAGATATAACTCCACTTTTCACGAGAAAATTTTAGTCGGTTTGAGACACTGTGAGGGAAAATCTTTCCATCCGCGCAGTAATCTCATTTCATGTTTAGGGCTGTTGTCGGTCCCTTTTAATATTACAAGGCAATATAAGCTTCACATTGAACAAGTGCCTGACAATACATGACAAATTTCATCAATGAATGAATCTCATAATTTTGCCAACTTTGTCAAGTAGAATTGTTCACTTACTTCTACAAATAGGTTGTTGCAAAGTGACACACCTAATGCACCAAACAGCTTCAAATGCTGACTTGCACAATTAATATGTCAGAAGGTTGTTTCAATATGCTTTTGTATACACGCATCCATGATAATTCAAAATGAAAGGTCACACATGTAATTTCTTTTTTCCTTTGAGGAACGTCTCAAGGGGTGTGTGCGTGCGTGTGTGTGAGGGGGGGGGGGGGAGAGGCCTACAGATAGATGTGTCATAGGTCATCGCTTTGTAGGCCGAGCTCAATCCAGTGATACTGAGTGGAAAAATTAAGTGTCCTTGTATAACCAAGTATTTCTCTTTTCTGTAGAGTGCTTGGTAATGTACGGTGACATTGCTGATGCAGCAATGACTGGGTGCATTTTGTTCTAGACATGTGTACTGCTGGAAGGAATATTTTGTATAAATAAGCTTGCATACCTTGAAGACAACATTGACATTTATTTTGTGTGCTTTCCTCAATGCAGAGTCAGTTCAGATTCCAATAAACACATAAAACAAATGTGTTCATGGATGCAGCTTGTCATGCAGTTATTGTTTTTCACTGTATCCTTCAGTACTGCTGATAAACTTTATCTAGTATACTTTAGTACACTAACATTTTAAGTATATACGGCACTTTCTGCAGACACCAGTGTGCAGAAAGCTGCAATCTTCAAGAAGAATGAGGAAAATGAGAAAGTGTAGTTGGTGCATGATTTTTGCATCTCATACACTGTTATTTAAAGTTTGTTAGCATTACGGTTAAATTTAATTCAAAATGAAATGTCCCTTCAACTGCTGCAGGTAGGACCAACAGATGATTGCTGTTATTATGACAGACTGTACAAAAGATAAATAAACATAAATGAATGAATGAATAAATAAATATATAAATAAGAACTTCAAGGGGGAGGAATGCAGGCGGGATATTCAGACACACATTTTACATTGGTACACGCCTGTAAGTATATTTAAATGTGTGGGAAGAGTGATAAAAAAAGCTCTTACAGTATGCGTAATGAAAAAAAAAATCGAAGAGAAGTTATGCTCTCCAGGAATATAAATAAATTTTCAATGCCTTAAGGGCAAGCAGCACGTTTTGGCTTCCAGCTATGATAACCTGCACACGTTTAGCCACCTGCATAAACAGGCCTAGATAAACGAAGCGTGCACTTCTGTGAGGCGAGGTTATTACGTCTTCCTTGTGCATACAATTGCCGACCGAAAGGAAATAAAGCAATATATGCCGATGTATGCAACGCAGAGTAATCGGTGACACAAGATGACGGGAGCAAAGTTGGCCACGGATCAAAACACATCAATCAGTTCACCGAGCGAAAGGAGAAGAGAAAGTCAAACGCCACAACGGCGGAGTCGTTCCCAATTACTCGACAGCCGCACTTTCCTGCAGATACGACGTCAGCGACGAAGACCCGCGTGAACTCAGGGGCGCAGTGGCAGTAATCTAATATCGTGACCTGTCTAGCCAGGTAGAGAGCCACAGCGCGTGAATACGCTTATTCAATAAACAATCCGCTCTCCTCAAGCCTCGCCACGGCCAACCCGATTAACTCGGCGGCGTAGTACGCACGTACCCTTCGCCTCCCAGAAAACCCGCCCCGTTCTTCAAACCGCCCACTTATCCTGGTCTCCTTTCTCTTTTCGCCCGTGCGCGAAAGATTTACTGAACCGCGCTCTGGACATAACAACGGTTCCGTTCGATTAACATTCCAATCCGAATCTGGCTGCGAGTGTACGCCATCGGTATAAATAATCGAACGGCAGCGCCTAAAACGGCGCGAGAGGCGTACAAGCGACCCGCGTCAGGCGGACGAGCTGTTGTTCTATCACGCCAGTTACGGCCATCACCAAAAGACGGCGCCACGCGTCCCACTCGCACAGCGGCGCGGCAAAATCATCAATCAGGGAGAACGCTTACATCGTGCTTCCAGCGCCCGTGGACCGAAACGGCTGCAGCTACGATGACAGAGTTCATTTCCATTTAAATGGAGTCATGTTCGTTCCTTCTACCGTGACCATTTGGATTCAAGCGTTACTTTCCTTCTCATTCTCCTCGCTCGGACGCTGTCTTAAATCAACTTTGAACTTGCACTGCCATACTTTCCTTTGCCACTGGCGTGTAATTACGTCCAGTATCGGGATCGGCACTGTTTCGCGCTCGGCGTGTCCAGCAGCTCCTGCGCTTCGTCCATATCGCGCTCGCTAAAGCTGACTTCACACAGCTGCTAATGCGCTCTTGACAATCTTTCCATAGAACCCTACCATTCCGTTTAGCTTCATCTACACTAAGCATCTACCAGACGGGGGCCACACCAGCTTGCAAGTGGTAAAAAATTGCAATAAATACAAACACTAGAAACATCACGAACGTTTGCACGGCAACAGGGGCGTAGCTAGAAATTTATTTGGAGTTGGTCCAACACCCTTCAAGTGCGTTCACGCGTGTGTTTGTAGATAATTACTGGGGTTTAACGTGTCAAAAACCCCGATATGATATTTAGGCACGCCGCAGTGGATAGCTCCGGAAATTTCGACCCTCTGGTGTTCTTTAGCATGCAATGACATCGTAAAGTTAGGCCAATGACCGGCAGCGCATCACAGGTATGCTATCTAAAGCCTGCTTTCTCTCATGGCAGACGTGTGATGCAAATGTCTCGGGACTCGAATTAATGAAGAAAAAAAGAAGGGGGGGGGGGTAAGTAAATCTTATATACAATGTTCGACAATGTTCCTGTACTTCCTCGAATGACGTATAGGTTACCGGCCCAACGTTGAGGCCATTTCGGCATGTGGCCAAGACGGTGCCAAAACGACAAATGCGCATCCACTGCACGAGGGCCTGTATGGGCGATATAGAGTCATTTCAACCTACATCTATGCTTCGAAGGTTGAATGGCCTGTGGAGCACGAAAACATTCAATGTGTGCTTAGGCCGGGCCATTAAGTACAGAGAGAAAACAAATGGCAGAGATGGAAAGTACGTAGGGAGGTTAACCAGCTTTTCCCAAGTGTTTTCCTGCCGCACACTGCTCAGTCATGCTGTTGACGATGCAGCCAGCATATGCGCCCATGTGTCGTTCTAAAGTTGTAAAGGCGTCACTCGATGGCCACCTAACATCTAGTTCCAGAATGAGGGGGCACCTTACAAATTCCAGGCACTGGGCATGAACGTTGCCCTACGCGCTAATCTTCATGGCTTCCACAAAGCTGTTATTTGTAAGAACTTCAGCGCCACTGCGCAAGTGTCGAAATTCTGCATCGTCTCCTTAATGAAGCATCCGCTGTACAGGCTTGTGGGCGTCTCTGCGAACGCGGACGCCGGTAGCATAGCACTAGCTGCAGTACATTACAAAGTTCCAGAGGCTGACCAGGGTGAACACCGCGCACTGTTCAATTTCGGAGGCCACGTTCCATTGAATGAGAAGATGCTAATTTAGACACAAGTTTCGCGAAACTGTTTCGACGTTGCAAAGCGTCACTGACCTGATGAAGGCCCTCCCGCGGGGTGGTGCGCAGAAGACGGCGCGTGTCCGTTTGCCTGCCGGCAGACGAGGCTGATGGGCGATGTGTGGTGGTTGCTGCCGCGGGATGCCGACAGGGACGCCGCCGTGGCCGCCGTGGACATCATCTCGGCGTAGTGGCTGTAGCTGGAGCGTCGTCCTTCGCGCCGGTTGCCATCGATGGCCGCCTGCAGCTCGTCCGGCTGGCTCAGCTTCTCTTTCTCGCACTCGTACGGGTACAAGTATTTCATGTATCTGCACGAAAGACAGATATGGCTAACATCGCTACACTCCCACGGAAGACAACGCGTTCGATCCGCGCCATGAAACACTCGTGTTGGTGCAAGACCAGAAGTGTCCTATTCTAGAGTGTGTAATAGCGGTCGTGCTGAAAGTTCGGCCTGGTGATAAGCAGCGCCCATGTGAAAGGTTGATAATCATGTCTTGACACTCGTCTAACAGCGCATGTGATTGACAGGCATTTTAAATGTATATTTTATTAGCGCTTACAGCTTGAAACTAAGCACGAGACATGTTACGTCATCGTCGTTGTTCTTGTTGTTTTTGTGTTTCAGCATCTCTGCATGCAAGCATCTTAGATTGGTGTCCTCAGGACGGAAAGCCAGTTCTATTCATGGCATCGTCAAATTCCGTCACATTGGCATCGTCAACATATCACAGCGGTTAACACCGGACTCGATCCCAGTAGAGAAGACGGTTAATTTCACAACACGGCGGAAAGTCACGAAAAATGTAATGTACGGAGCAGGATGCCACGACTGCTTGCGGTGTGATGCCTAGGTAGCCAGCGAACGCTGAAAGGACGTCGCCGGACTCGCTTATCGAACCCTTCTCGAGAGCGCGCCGAAAGAAGGACGTGCGATAAAGGAGACTGCGGCCCATTCCCCGCATAAATTCGAACGTCTTCCGTACTCGTCTGCTCTGCGGACAGGAAGCGAGAGGGATATCTAGGGCAAGGGCCGCGGAGTCGAGGACCGACGAACAAGGTTCCACCATGCTACTGGAAACAATGAATGAGAGGCATTCCCGACGCGCATACGTGTCGCATGTGGCACGATAAAGACATTCTTCCATCGCATGCAGGCAGGGACGATACTGTCAAGTATATCTGTTGTGACTCTGCCCGATGAACATTTGTAATGCTATCGAGGCGTGCTATTTCAAGCACTCGACAAGCAGCTCCAGGGACGGCTAGGTTGTTTTCTACCGACGTCGGGGACCTGTGGTTGATTTCGCTGCAGTGGGAAAAAAAGTGGACAATGTTTGGTATGTAGCCTATGCGACGGGGCGCTGATATGTTTTAATTGTTGCTCAGCATTGCCTTCGATAATTAGAGATAAGAGGCAATGCGGAAAACTGCTGAGAAATGCTTAACTGCGGACGAACAATGAACGACTACAACAAATAGGAATAACACATACGTGAGCAACGCTCGTTAAATTTACGCCCTGATCACGTTCGTTCGCGGAACGGAGACGGTTATTTTCACTCGTCCATTCATTTGCACTTTCTTTAATTAGGTATTCAGGTAATCACGTGCTTTCCCATTTTCGTTGTTCCAATTTTTACGCCAGTGTCATTGCATATAACAAGACATAATCGAGCGAATATTACAAGAAACCGATTGCTGTACGGTACGTAGAGGCCAGAGCCCATCACCTTCTTTTTTTTTTCTTACTCTTTAAGACAGCGCCACAATTCGTCACACAAACTATCTCCCCAACCACGAGGCGATTAGCAACTTTCCATTCCAAACTGCACCTTTTAGTGAAAGCTGTACGAGATCACAACTTGGTTCACATGCGCGCCGTAGTTGTCGGCCAATGCCGCAGCCGGTGTGCGTAACCCCTATCACACGAAATGAGAAAAATAAACTGAGTAAATAAAAAAAATTACCAGACCTGCACAGAGCGCGCAGCATAGTCACAGCGAAAGCTGCAAGAGCGGCATTTCAAAGCCTTTCCAAATCACTGTTTGGGTAACTGCTACAAGTGCACTTGCTGGGTACCCGCTACACCATATATAATCATAATTTTTGTGTAGTTGACCAGCATTCACTATGTTATCTTTCATAATTATTCGGAGAAGCGTGGTATCCGCTACAAACTTATTATGCCTGAAGTGGGTATGCGACACTGTTAATAAGCGGTAAAGAACAAGCGTGTGTAATGTGTTAGAGCATTGGACGACTCCCTCGTTGTGCAATTCGCATTATGTAACACCTGGCTGTTCCTTTGCTGTTCTAAAACACTAAACTACTCGTATTAACGCAATTCCTTTGCCGCCATCAAGCCTGCCTAAGGCCAGTTTGCGAAGGAGTTCCAAGCACCGGCGTGGCTCAGTGGTAATATGCTTGGCTGGCATGCAGAGACCTGGGTTTGAATCCCACTGTGTCCTTAGTGTCCTGCGTGGCACTCGCTCACTGGATTTCGTGCCGACCGGTTGTGCCCCCGCGACCTTCGACGACAGCGCAGCTCTGGCCGACTGGGCTCCCCCTACGCCTTCTCTTGACGCCGAAAGAGCTCTCGCTGAGTGGTACCCCGTCCTCGGGACTCCTGCGACCGTGTCCATCTTTCCTATCTCCTCTTTACTTCCGTCGCTCGCTGTCCCTGCGTCTCGCTCTCTCCTTCCTCTCTCTATATATACCTTTTATTCCTACCCTTTTAATCTCTCCTTACACCCATCCACTGTGAGCTACTGTTGAGGTGTCGCACTCTGATGCAGACAGTTACGGGGCTCACTTTTTTTCTTCTTTTCTCTTTAAGAATCACAAAATCAGCACAGTATTCTGCACTGCGCCAACACAGCTGCTTGGAACTCCGTTGCAAACTGGCCTTAGGCAGGCTTGACGTCGGGAAATGAATCGCGTAAATATTAGTAATAAAGTGCTTCAGAACAGCAAAATTACAACCAGGTAATTGCACAACGAGTGGGTCGTCTAATGCCCCAACCCTTTACAAAAGCTCGATCTTGTTCATACATTAACTGTGGCGCATACCCACTGTGGGGGATTGTGGGGATTGCAAAAGCTTCTGCCATAATGATTCATGCACAGCACACACACAGGCACAGCACACATACACAAAAAACATGCACAAAGTCTCTTGCAAGTGTGCAGCAGGTACCACGCTTCTCCGAAGAATGACGAAGGATGGCATAGGGAATGCCTGCATACTACACAGTGATTAATGGCGTAGTGGATGGGTACCCTGCGAGTGTGCTTGCAGTAGCCACCCAAAGCGTGTTCAAAGAAGGCTCTGAAAAGCCGCTCTTCCAGCTTTCGCTGTGACAGTGGTGCACGTTCCGCGCAGAGTTGGCGGTTTTTTTTGAAATACTGAGCAGCCTTTCTTTTTTTTCTTCCCACAGTAATATGAAACAATTCTGGCATTCCAACATTCACTGAGTTAGCAAGTTTTCGTCATTGCACTCTGCCTTACGAAGTAATCGTGTACGCTTTATTAAAAGATGATTTGAAGTATGTCTAATTGCGAGCAAAAAGTTTTGTCACTACTGTTTGCCAGTGAAAATTGAATCGAAACAGCGAGAATGGCGCAGTTATATTCGAAAAAATTGGCAGCTACCACGTTCAATGGGAATCGATGATATGCGAAGCACGAATGAGGAAGGCTGATATGTCACTTTAAAATTAGAAGAACGTTACGCGGCGGACGTAAATTATGCCGCACACGACTTCCATGTCATGACTGTCACGTTTGGACATGTCATTTACCTTCGTCGTCCATTCACGTGACGTAATAGCAAATTTGGTATATGTGAAGCTAGCGACACGGCCGCGAGCGCCTCATGAGCGTGGTATATTTTCATGTTCTTACATGAAACGCATGTCATGATTATCATGTTTGCACCAGTCATATACTATCGTCATACATTGATGTCACGTGAAATTAAACCTAGCGAAACGACCGCGAGCACACCATGAGCGTATGGCGTGTAGTCATGACTTACATGCATGCATGTCATGACTTCCACGTTAGGGTCTGTCACGTATGTTCGTCATGTAGTCATGTCATACCACATCAGTTTCGCGATATCTCATGTGAATGAAATTACCGCAAGAGCAGCAAGACCATGAAATGTAAGTCATGACGTTCACGAGATACATGTCATGATTTTCATGTTATGACTATTCAAATATGTTCTTCATTCAGTCATGTTATGCCATACAAAGTTTGGTATCGATACCATTATCGAAACGGCCAGGAGAGCTAAGTCGTAGGCGGCTAGATTAGATTAGATTAGATAGATAGATAGATAGATAGATAGATAGATAGATAGATAGATAGATAGATAGATAGATAGATAGATAGATAGATAGATAGATAGATAGATAGATAGATAGATAGATAGATAGATAGATAGATAGATAGATAGATAGATAGATAGATAGACAGACACGCTCAAAGTCGCCGAAATTCGCCAAAAAATGCTCCTCATTGAAAAAGTATTTTCTGCCTCTGCCACTACGAAATGAAATCAGCAGAGGAAATAAAAGCGAGGCTTCGTTTCGATGCCGGCAGTTTGTTGGGCAAAATAGCGTGCGAACAGAAAGAACCCTCTCTCACGTGTTGCATACGTGACGGCGGTATTCGATTACGGGGGAATGTAAAGTCGATGACAAGTTCGCGGAGAAGGTCGTTAATTAAGCGCATCTCGTCAACACCGCACAAACGCGCGCATGGAATGAATACAGAAGCAGCGTGTGCTGGAGAACCCATCCGCGTCCGATACAAGCCAAAAGGAACACCGCCGTCATTGAGACCCAGAATGAAATAAGGGTACGGTAGTTATTATAAGTAAAGCGGTAGCTGTCAAACCTCGTTCTTGCGCTTTATAGAGATACAAATGATCGAGGAAAAGTCGTTCTGCGAACAAGCCGTGAATCAAGCACGTGCGTAGAAGGAAATAAAAAGAGAATCGTCGCTACGAAATGCCAAGCGAACGAGGCAAGAACCAACGATGGCATCGTGAACGTATAGAGTCCGGGTAATCGGATTTTATACTGAATCTTTTTTTTCCTCTTTACCCTTGATCAATGGTCCAGACGACACAACACCGCGGATCGCGAACGGTATACAGATGGTAAGCAGAGGCAAACGAAAATAATTGAGTTAGCCCGAATCGTTACATTATACGAGGAAAACGCTAAACAAGAGAAGCGTCAGTCGCGAGCATTTTGCAATAACGTATATACACCACACTGACAGGATGTGTGCATGCTTTAGACTACATTCGAATGTGAAAAGATTGACACATTTTACGGCCGCACACATTTTTATCTTACGCGAATGTGTTTTCCTCCTGCGCCACGTTTCGTGCCCTGAACAGCAGCAACGGCAGCTCCGGCGAATATCATGAACATAATAATAATAATAATAATAATAATAATAATAATAATAATAATAATAATAATAATAATAATAATATGTGGGGGTTTCACGTCCCGAAACCAAGGTATGATTATGAGAGACGCCGTAGTGAAGGGCTCCGGAAATTTCGCCCACTTGGGGTTCTTTTACGTGCACCCAAATCTGAGTACACGGGCCTACAACATTTCCGACTGTATCGGAAATGCAGCCGCCGCAGCCGGGATTCGAACCCGCAACCTGCGGGTCAGCAGCTAAGTACCCTAGCCATTTATCCATCGAGATGGGCAACACCATAAATATCGTACGTCAAAATAAGTTTGATTACAAAATGTAAAAGAACAGAATAACGTTTGAAACCAGAGACCGGTACTAATACTCGGCGTATTGCATTTTTCGATTTTGATAATAGTATTCGTTTGTTTTCGTGGGCGTTACCAGAAATTGGAGTTACCGAAAGTGTTCGCGTTCGACGCGTTGGTGGTGCAGTTTTCAACCACGGAGGAGCGACAGCTACTATTCCGATGGAAGCATAGAGTTACCCCACATTCCATTCAGCGGCTGACATAAAACGATACAAGCAATGTACTGGCCAAAATGCAGCGCATGTGTTTACGTGTAGCACACGCGTTTTCGTCACAACTTTGACTTTGAACACCCATGGTTAACCTTGAAGGTGAATAACAAAACTGGCCAAGTAATTCCGTCAAGATCTTTAGCTTGCAAACAGTGCTAATCGAATTCTGTTGGTACCGAGGATCTTAGCGCTGCGGGTGTTGAGAAGCAGATGCGGTGCCCCTACCGGCCCTGGCATTGGGGAAAAGAAGGAGGGGGGGGGGGGTCTTGTTGCACCTTTCCCACGCCTCCCCGAAAATTTGGAATTTCGCATGTGTATATTTGCACGCACAGATACAACCACACGATTAACATGCATGAAGGGTGACGTACCCCCCTCCATCGACCCCCACCCCCCTCAAAAAAAAAAAAATCACAGCATTCCACGGAGTGCATGATGATGAATGGGGCGAAGCGTCTGTAAGTCCATGCGTTCTTGCTTTCGTCCGTCCGAGCGTCCATCCGTCCGACCATCCGTCGGTGCGTCCATTCATGCATATGTCTGTCTGCTTGTACATCCGTCCGTCCGTCCGTCAATCTAGTAAACACTCCAAGGGGGGAGGAAGTGGTCATAAAAGTAAGCCCCCAACTGTCTGCATGAGAGTGCGACACCTCAAAAGTGGCTCACGAGGGAAGGGGATAAGGAGGGATTAAAAGGAATAGAGTGAGAAGTAAAGATAAGATTGAGAGAGATGGGGCCACAGTCGAAGAAGTCCGAGGACGGGGTACCACTCAGCGAGAGCTTCAGGGCGTCAGGAAATGGCGGAGAGCGAGACGGTCGGCCAGAGCTGCGCTGTCGTCGGAGATCGCGGGGGCACAACCATTCGGCAAGGAATCCAGCGAGTGAGTCCAAAATTTTCGGTCTCATTGAGGATCGAACCCGGCCGTTAGCATGACAAGCAGGTGTCCTACTACAAAGCCACGATGTTACTCTCCAAGTACCGCCATCTCGCATCTTTTCATCATATATTCAGCATATAAAAGTACCGCCATCCAGTGGACATTCCAAGGACTAAATCAGAGGTGGCACTCGCGCACTATCTTACGGCCTGCGCTTCGTGTCTAATTCCCACATTTCACCGCCTCTAATTCATGGCTATATACTAGTTCACTATATTCATGGCATTGCGGCCCAACCCTCGCTAAAGCTTGTTAAAACCAAGGAGGTTATGCCCAGCAAGTTTAACGTGGCAACCCTTTCTGGTCAGATAGTGCTCAAAGTGCGTCCTTCTGATACTATTCTTTTTTTTTAGTAAGCATCAAATTGAAGGCAAATTTTATTGGAGATTAAGCCAGCAATACTTGTCTCTCTAAGTTATTTCATCAGAAACAATTTATGACAAACCTGCGCGGGTTTCCTCCTCAATTGAAAAAGGTAACTCCTCTAGTCCGGCCGTGGAGGTGGCTACGTACTACTATAGGCACCCTACAGTAGACCAGAGGGCGCGACGAAGCTTTTTGGGCTAAGGTTCCTAGATGAAACAAGGTAGCGTCACTCATTGTTCTCGAGCCGTCCTCCTCACTCTCTCGATTACTCCTCTTTTTCTATGCCATCCGCGTCTGTAATTGGCGCATTACTTGCACGTGATCTTGCAAATGGCTGGTGGTGTTATTTATCATTATGCAAAAGGTTCAAAACGAGTACGCATGCGCATATGGCTCCAGCCGGATTCTCGCCGTGACCAAAGACAAAATCGTAGCCAGAACATAAACTGAAGAGGAGGAGCGTTTCGGTGTGCGCTAAGTCGACCAAGATTGTTTCGCCATGCTCGTTCAATGCAACATCTGCGTTTTTCAGCAATGCTGCGTTGCCGTAAACAGAAAATGGTTTCGCTCTCTTCAACTTACCTCGTGCTTTCCGAGATGAAGCGCACCATGAAGTGCAACTATGAACCATTTCACGCGAATGCTTTCGTGCAACTCCGTCAACGTATGTCGACGCGGATCTGCGAAGCGAGTTCACTTGTCGGTTTTTATTGAAACGCCAGGCGCGCGTCTAATGCGTGTCTAGTGCATGCCAGTTGGTACAAATACATGTGGGTATGCACGTATACAGAGCAGCTGTAGGTTGTAATCAACGCACCTTCAGAAACATTTCACTCTTGACCAGTTCCCGCTTGAGCCGAAACGCGCTGCTTCGAGACACCTCACCAGTAGAACTCTCACTTTTCAGGAAGTTCCCAGCACCGCATCAGAATCACTTGGCATCACGATTGTACAAATGGGCACATTTAAAAAAAAAAACGTCATCGCAGTGCTGCCGGACGAGTGTTCGTACCAGTCTGGTCGTAGTTTTTTTTTTTTTCTTGCGGGTGCACAAGTCGGTTGTAATCAATCGTCACAACGTCACGCCCAGTGGCCACTTACAGGATCCAGCAAGAAGCACGTTCACTGTGTCACAGCACGAACAAAACACAATCGGAGAAGTGGACTAGTTAGAACTGGACGAAATACCGCGGCCGTGGAACTAAAATGTACTACGCGAGACGCCATGGCTAGTGGTGTAAAGTATAGAACTGCACAACGTTGCCGGTTGAGTAACGCACATCTCGCTTGCTCTTGTGTTGTGCCGTTTATGTTCATAAAAGTAACTGTTTATTCTACGTCTTATTTCGTTCCATTTTGTTCCATTTACATCTATTCACCGTAGCAACAGAACCCAAACATTCGCTTTTGGATGAAAGTTTTAAACCTTCTAGGGGGCGCTTCAGGCAAATAAGCGAGGAGGAAAAGGGAGGGTATCGCTACCTTGGAAACTTGTTTCATCTAGGGACCTTATTTTGGGCCGCCTAAGCATTGTCGGTACCAACCGCCAGGGATACCAAGCAAATGAAACTCTCGCTGAGCACATTGAGACGCTGAAGTGTCGATGCCCTTTTTGGCGCGTTTTCAAAGAAGGCTTCCTGGACGATTACATATTCAGCCGTGACCCCCATGCTCACAACTAAAATATAAAATAATATACACGTGCAAGTCCAGTTTCGCTGCATCTACTCGCTAGGATACGCATTGGAAGACTCGGTTTTGCTGCACCTACTAGCTATAGGCTGTGTGTTCTGGCGCTGTCATCAGATCTCGCAAACTGCATTGCCGGGTGCCTTTACTACTGCTACTACATACATCGCGGACGCACGACCCACGGCTTAGGGAGCTTCGCCTCCATGAAACAACCCGAGTGAAGTTCACAATTTCGCCACGTGCACCTCCGCCCCCGACGACGCCTCGCTCGTGCGATTTTGGCAATGCAGCGGAAGCATGTTGCGACACAGCTCGTAAGCGAACCTCAAGCTCTCACAGCAAACATTTCCCCTTTAAGATCATGTGCAATAGAACCGGCGGATCCGCGCGCGCATTGTTACACGCCCGCAATAAACAAAGCGTGCTGACGCACAAGCGCACGATGGACACAACCGCGCCGATATTGGGAAATTCCGTACGCAGTCATGCGCCGAAGGATCAGCCACCGTAATGGCCGCTCCGTTTATTTGCGGCCAGAAATAAATACACGGCCATAAAAGTGGCCGCAACAGACGGCGACGTAGGGGCGCGTACACGATTGCGAATCTTTATCGGAGCAGGCATCGCTAGCGCTGCATCGAGCCTCCCTTCCCGCTCTATTAGGGGGTCCATAAATATCTGGCCGTTCCTTTACCCTTCTGATGCACCATCTCGATCCGCGAGCAGCTTCATTCGGGGCTTAATGTGCATACAAAGCATCTGTTTTGCTCTGCTCCAGAAGGCGGCTGTAATTAAGCTGCTCTTCGTTTCGTCGGCAAAAAAAGGGGGTGCGCACATTAACGCCACGTGCCGCAGCACCGGTGGGACGCGGTGAAAGGAATTTACGTCACCGACGCGTCCGATACACGGGCGTGGTCCAACGGTGCTACGAGGACGAAAGAGTCACGCAGCCCGCGTGGTATAGAGTCGCCCTACGCAAATAAAACCAGCGACGGGTGCCAGTGGATTTCAGAGAACGGCCAAAAGAACGAACGACACACTCGCTTTGCGATCACTCGTGTGCGCCCACGTTCTGCAAAAACGTCGCCAGGGAATTCGAACACTTGTAGCGGAAACTTTAAAAAGCCGAACGGGTGGACCGTGCAGCCCAGAAGGAAGATTAACGTTACGATATGTCAGCATTGCGATGCAGTAGTAACCCCAGCAGTATTAAAGGGACTCTGCAACAACTTTCGAACAGGGTCAGAAACTCCGCCAGTCGGTAGTCGAGGGTCCCGAAAACAGGTGAGCCAAATATTATAGCGCAGCAAGCTCAGCCTGGAATTCACAAAAAAATTCTCAAATTCAGTTCGAAATTCTCCACAAATGGCGATACAAGCTTAAAAATCAGTCGCCACAGCTATTGGCATCAGCCATTGGCTGATTTTGAGCATGGCACGCTAAGTTGTTGCTGGGGCCGCCGCGGGAGGGCACGACTTGTGATCGCACCGAGCAAACGCGTACTCGATGGGGGGGAAAATGAGTGAAAGTGCGCAAGGTCACAAGGCGCGCGTGACATATTTTCTCTTCCCGTGTCATCCCTCCCTGCCTAGCCGGCGGCGCTTTCATCGGGACGAGAGATGAGAGAATGCAATTGGAGCGTGGCAAATATTTGTAACTCCGCTCGTACAGGACGGATTTTAAAATGCTTGGCGGCAGGGAATTCGTAAGGCAAAAAGCTAATTTCGTGAATCCATGCCATGGCTATTCGAAAAAGTGTTGCAGGGTCTTCTTTAAGTACATCGCAAAACTTCGTAAATCAGCGCAACAGCATTCTCGACAAAACGTTTTGACCGCGAGTTCAAACGAATCCATCGTTCACGGCGGGGCGCAGCATGAATTTGCCAACTCACTGTGTTCGCAGGGTGAAGGCGGCTGAAGTGATGGAAGAGGGCAGGTTGAGCCCCTTGGTGATCTCGCGCCAGATCTTCTTGTTAATGACCTCGACGAGGCCGCCTCGTGACACGACCAGTCGGTACAGCTCGAAAAGGTCGAGAACCTGCTTCGCCATGATCGGGATCCGGTTAACGGGCGTTCCTGCACAGAACAACCATTCAATTGGTTAGCACGTACACTTCATCCCACGCACAACACAAAGACTTCAGTACTACTCCCTCCTCCCACCCATAATATAAACAAACAAACATCAAGAGGGGGTAGCCCGTTTCACATATTTAAGTAGACTGGGCTCAATAAAGCAGTCAAACATGAATGTCTCATTAAGCCCGGTCTACTTAAATGGACACCCAATGGAGGAAATGAACACAATGCTGTCAATTGTGTAAATTTCGTCTTCATCGAAGTCATTTGAATGGAGACAAAATGGACACACAATGGATGAAATGGACACAATGCTGCAGAGCAGCCGCGGCTGGGATTCAATGCCGCGACCTTCAAACGGGCAGTCAAGCGCCGCAATCACTAAACCACCGTGGAGCGTAAAAAATGGAGCGATCACACGCTTCTCACTAGGGCCTGTCATTAGACTCTCACTTTCGGTAGTAATAATATCTGGTGTTTCATGTCCAAAACCACGGTACGATTATGAGAATTGCGACCAACTGGCGTTCTTTAAAGATCACGGACAGCGCACAGCACACAGTGATCTACCATCTCGCCTTCCACCGAAATGCGACGACCATCGCGGCCTGGATCGAACCCGCGACCTTCGGGGCAGCTGTCGAGCACCTTTACCACTGATCCACTGTGGTGGACAGCTTTCTGGATGAACGGTAAAAGTAAAAAAGTTCTTTGGATGCAACGTCAGGGGTATTCTGTGATCAAAAAACATGCGTATATAGCCCTAACATTGCGCGTTAAAAATATAAAAAAAAAGACGAGGCAGACTGAACTATGTAAAGGTATGAGACAAACTTGCCTCCCCCCTTGCCCCTCGTCGATTACTCCGGCGATTAGAGTCTAGTCCGTTACTAGTCCTCTATCCTGCATAAATGCCTCCCAGCATGCTTGCTACGTTCTTGCGCAGCGTCGCATTGTCACGGTGCTCGCTTGCCTTTACGCGCTTGACTCGATGTCTGCGGGTGTCACAGAACGCTGCACAGAAGTGGCGCATGGAGTGTAACTTGAACGGCCAACGCGGGCTTACGTGGCCATGGCTAGCCGGTGCCGTCACACGCTCGCCGGCAATGCGTAACAGGGCGCAGCAATTTCGGCCCGAGAAACACGACGACAGGTGGGTTCATGCAAGCGTTCCGCGACCCGCGTGAGACATTCTAGGAAATACACGAAGCGGCGTTCCTACGATCATGGGTACGGGGAACTTCCGCGGTTCCCTATAGGAGAACGCTATGGGCCACCGAGCTTTCCGAAGAGGGGGCCTGTGATCCGGGCATCCGATAAAATGACTGCAACGTGCTGCAACAGAAAACAGAAACAGATTCGGAGAGAGAAAGGAAAAGTAGGTTCTTGGGCAGTTTGCGAGTGCGCTTAGTCATTTCGCATGAAAGGAGAGGAATAATGAAAAGCACGGAGATGACATTTGTGTTGCAATATATATATACATATATATATATATATATATATATTTCTTGTTCACTACTCGTTAAGAATATTCATTCAAAATTTCACTCTACGTGCCACATCACCACGGTGGGTGCCTGCGTGCCAGTAATAGTAAGAGAGCATTAGCGTCATGATAACAATCAACTTCAAGGACACTATACCTCGTGCCATTTTTTCGCGATTTTCGTTCAGTAGCCAAGCCAAAGATATGTATTCACAGCACAGGCATCAATCTGGCGTGCGGTCGTTGGCACAAATACGGATCGAAGGGCGGAACATCATATATTATAAAGCATGTGCAATGCATGCGTTATGCATTGTGACTTAATGCAAAATCACAACGCATGCGCCAGCACGGTCGGTCACTACAACCCAATGCGGCAGTCAAAACCAAGATACGACCCAATTAAAAGTACGTATACGCCTACAGGTCCCAATCAAGATTAGAAACATAGTACGGTGAAAACTGCATCGTCGGTTAAGCTTCAACCACCGCTGCTTTGCCGGCTGGCGCCACGGCGAGTCACAAAAAGGCTTCTACTGGCGAAAAAAAGCCAAGGAAAATCTCGAATCAGCTCGAAAGTAGGCGTCGGGCCGGTCGCAATCAAGCTGAGCGTAGCGGATGACACAGAAGCCACGCGGCTACCGTGAAAGACGTCAGGGAAGGGAGGAGGGCCGCGCGCTGGTCAAAGGCCCGTCACGAATAACTTAGCCACGTCTACGCAGAAGGGAGGCCTTTTCAATCTTTCGGACAAAACGGCGATGCCCCGCGGGGTCAGGAATGGAAATATGCGCGGGACAGGGATACGGCCAATTCGGCGAGCAACTACGAGAAAGTATAGAGAAGAAAAAAAAAGAGAAAGAAAAAGTTGGTTCACACACCAGACGGCAATCGAACAAGCGCCGTCGAGCCCGGATCAAAATCCAGCATGTGTGATTTTTCCATAACTTAAGCTCACAGTAGGAGCAACGGCACAAGAAGCGCGAGGATTCTGAGAGAAGCGTGAGAGAGGCGCCGTTCCTCACACAGCACTCGCTGCGCAAAGCGCCACCTGCGAAAAGGGACTACTGGTCGCGGTCAGGACGACGAAGGCGCCGCGAGGGGCAGGTGTAATGCAAGCAAGAAGCCGCAGCGAGAGGCGCCGTCAGAAGTTGTCCCCGCGGAAGGATGGACTCGCGTGCAGCGCACGGCCGATCGCGCGGTAGCCGCCACCGAAAGCGCACGATCACGCCGGCATTGCGTGCAAAGCTGCCCAGGGGAGAGAGACGAATATCAAAGGAGGTGCAGAAGCGCTCCCAAATACAGTAGTAAAAGAAGAAGGAAGTCGGGACAAGCTGCCGGCCACCGCAGTGTGCCAACGGAAGCTGCGATGCCCGGAGCAGAGGCGAGCGGAGAGAAATGAAAGGGGCGCAATGCCGGCGTAAGACGTGTCCCACCAGGCGCTGCGACAGCGCTCGTCATCATAATCAAGGGACCCGCAGCCGATATTATAACGGCGGGGGGCGATTCTGCGAGAGCGGTGTCTTCTTTTGCCGGCCATCTTCTTTTCTGTCTCTTCCCTCGGAGAGGAAGTGGACGAGAGAAGAAGAGCGAGCAAGAGCCATGCGCTGGTGGACATCAGAGGAGAGAAAATCGGTGTGCGGGCATCAAAGGAATCGTCTTACTGCGGTCACAGGCTGCTAGGTGTCGCATCGGCAGAAGAGAAAAAAAAAGTGTCACTGTGAGCGAGAAAGGCGAGTTGGCCCGCATGCATTCGGAGACGGAATCGCAGCAACGACGACGACGCATCACGGGGCTTCAAAAATCGGACAGCGATGAAGACAAAATAAGCCGAACTGGATGTAACCGCGCACCGTCGAATAAAGGGGCCGGGAGGCGATGCGACGAGAAAAGCGACTGGCAGCGCGCTTCAGAGTGAAGGCGCTTCGAAAAGATTAGCAGCGGCCACACAAGAAGTCGAAGCCGTTCGGTCGGTCGGCACGGCAGTCGATCAGCAAAACAGGTACGCAGTGGCAGCGGCGTGCACTATGAATAAAGAGAGAATCATGCCGAAGTCAAACTTGCCGCATAATGGCGTGCTTTATGACCCCTAAAGACACGCTCTTATTCGTGGGCGTAAAATGCGCTGTGCGCAACGCGCACTGACGCTGCACTTCTTGCATGACCGATGCATGGAAACTATTTGGTGGCTCATTCGATGTTTCTGGCGGGACGCGGCAGGAAGAGGTAACTCAACGCGCTCGTATTGTACGTGGTTATCGTAACAGACGATGCAACATTGAGCTTATCCCGAGTGTAGAAATGTTTTAATTTTGAGTGCGGCACATAATTCTAAACTACGATGCACATTGATAAAGCCCTCGATCGACACCATTGATAAATTTTGACACTGTACAGGTGATAAGTTTTTTTACATCGAAATACACTTCCCGGCTGTGGCGGCTGCATTTCCAATAGAGGCGAAAATGTTGTAGGCCCGTGTACTCAGACTTGGATGCACGTTAAAGAACCCCTGGTGGTCAAAATTTCCGGAGCCCTCCACTACGGCGTCTCTCATAATCAAATAGTGGTTTTGGGACGTTAAACCCTACAAATCAATCAATACACCGAAATACACTGTCCTTGCATTTACGCGAGTCTACACAAGCAACTGACCGTATCTTTTATGAATTAATTCTTCTGTCGTACGGTATACGGTGACAAAAACCACGAGCGAAAATATTAATGCGGCAGTTGTAGTGGACAAGCAGTGTCACGCCGGGTATAAGTGACGTACCCTTCTGCCCTTGTAACGCGAGTGTAATTCGCATTATACATCACGTGTATTTACTATAAGCCCAGAACTGAGATGCATTATCCACTAGCAATATGCAGTCAGTAGCATCTTCGATATCGCGTGCCTCGCATCCATTCAACCCGTGTTTGCAGCTTGGTCGGTAATATTTCAGTTCCACGTACGAATACTAGCAGAAGTAGCGGGCGTCATCTCTAACACCTCGTGTTGTGAATAAAAGAAGTCGAACATTTTTTTAAGACCGGAGACAAACAATAGAGCCTCTGAGATTGATTAATTCTGCCCATAGCGTTGCTTCCTATAGTGCTCGGATAGTGCTCCAGACACAACATCTTTTTCCCTGCTGTCACCAACTCTTTTTTTTTCACTCTTCCACACTCCTTTTCCCCTTCCCACGCACAGGGTAGCAAACCGGAGCCTCCTTCGGGTTAACCTTCAATTTCATTTATCTCTCTAAGACATCACCTTAATAAGCATCAAGGATTCAGACATATACACATTGCATGAGCATCGGGACCGGTCCTGTTTCCGAGCCTGTCCAACATTTCGCAAAGGTGGCTAATAAGCACGTAAGCCGTCCTGCACAGCTGCAGTCTGGAGTCGTACGATTGCCTGCTGCTGATGCAGTGCTCGTGTATGCCATCCCGCTTTGGCACTGAGGTACGTTTACGAGTTTACTTGGCGTGAAACGCGCATTACACACTCGTCGCATGGGTGCGTCTGACGAAGCTCGCGACAGCTGGGTTTGCTGGTTATGCGCAGCCCCCGGATGAGCAATTAGGAACGCTCCAAAATGCAAACACACGCTGAACACTGCTTCTTTCTTCTCATATCGTGCAAACCTCTCACCTCTGCACGGACGACTCGCTCAAAGACGTGTACCGCGTGCCGTGGGCCCGTTTGTCGAATAAACCTATTACACGGCCTCCCTCGGTATTCCCGTCAACCGAGCCATTTTATCTCTCTCACGCTGCCTCTGCCGCTTGTTTTTTTATTCTCTCGTTCTGGTAGACTCGCCCTCCGCCTGCATCTGAAATAACTGCCCCCCCTCACCATCACAGCCGCCGCGCGCAAAAGTTATACGGTCCGCACCACGCCCACACGATGTGGAAAAGTCACGTGGTGCGCACTATAAAAACTCGCGCCTCGCTCGGCCGCCCGCATAACGGCGATCGTAAAATGACGCCGTCAGGCGCCAAAGGAACAAACACGCGGTTCGGCCTGTTTTTAATTCTCGCCACCACGTGCATCAACGCTTTTCCTTCGGCCGGCTCTCCGACGAACAAGGAGGTCAAGCGACACGGGAGGACGCCTGCAGCGAGCTACTTCCTGCGGAACACGCTGTGGAACCCGCGGTGCTGTCGCCGTCGAGAGGTTACAACCGGAGCGAAAACGGGCTAATCCTTTAGCGAGCGCACAGAAAGGTGCAGCACGCTGGCAAGCAAACGCTGCCACCCTCGAAAATAGGTCTTCACAGTTGGCGTAGCTGGGATGCGAGGTTAGACGAATGTTAGCAACAGATAATACGAAAAATCACGCAGTTGGCTAGAACTCTCTTAATGAACCGCTAATATCTCTAATCACATGTAGTTAAGTCTGTTCTACAATGATGTTGCACGTGTTTTGACCAACATTAGTGCTTACGCACTGCCGCCCTCCTCTCGCTTTTACTGTCAGTTGCCTCGAAGGCCCCGCAAGATGCGCTAATAAATTTATAGTTGACACATTCAAAACTACTTTTATTGAACTTTCCATCGTTTCATTGCCCCCTTTGGTTTTATATAGTCAAGGCTCAACACGGCGAAAAGTGCTCTTCTAGCGCCAATCCATATGCTGTTACTTTCATTAAGTTTACCCCCGCGTCTGCTTCGCTTTAAGTTATATATAAGGTCCTTTTTTGTGTGTTTTGCTGTCGTTATAAGAAACAATTTGACCATCCGCATTCGTGTTGCAAGCGTAGAAGAACGGCTCTGTCCGAAACAAACGAAAACACAAGCCTTAATAAGCAGGAGGTCACAAGGCAAGAATGTAAAAATTGAACATTACTTAGTATATACATATACGCGTAGATACACCCGATGCCGCCACGGCAAGCATAGCGCGAGGGGCTTCTTGCAAAGCAATACAGCGCGAGAGAGCTAGCTACATAGTCGTGGGCAGCAGCCACTTGGTCGCAGCTCATCCCGCACGGAAGCCCCGCTCGCGATGAAGACCCGCAGGGAGGACGGTCCTTTTCACGAGAATCCCCTCGGCGGCGGACGCCAATATTTGGACGTCGCGCCGCCCATTAGGAACGACGAGATATACACGCGTTGGCAAACAGCGTGCGGCTTTTTATACGCGTTCGCTTCTAGCCACTACGCGGGCATGCGTCGTCTGCGTATAGACTGGAATGAAGCGAACGGGGTGCGCAAGCACGTTGATTTTATATATATATATATATATATATATATATATATATATATATATATATATATATATATATATATGTGTGTGTGTGTGTGTGTGTGTGTGTGTGTGTGTGTGTGTGTGTGTGTGTGTGTGTGTGTGTGTGTTAAGTTGCTTGAAACACGTCATACGCTTTAGCAGAATTCACCCTTCTCGTAACCGAAATATTCTACCATGTAATCTCCCGTCGTGTATATGATGGCACTATAAGAAGCGCAGAGAACTCATTATACACAACACAGAAGAACCAGGCAGGAGAACACTCGTCTGGGTCTGGTTATGTGCGTGCTTGCATGTGTGTTGTTTATCTTCCCTCTTCTAAATAATACTATAGTATCACCAAGAATCCTTAAAAACTCGACGTTCTGTCGTGTCACATATCTTATAGGACCACGGCAAACTAATACTCATATTTTCGGTAGCGTGTGACGACGATCCACCTTGCGAAATGCGTTTTTTGTCATCGTCATCACCACGTCATCGGAGGCGTCGATCAATAACGAATGGACGGATGTGCCAATGCCTATTACAGCTGTGTGTCGCTTTAGCCATATATAGTGTTACGAGCGAGAGGTCTTGGAAACGCGCATATTTGCCGGGCTGACTCTTCTTGCGGACTAAACCGAGTTCAGTGACGCTTGTGTATGTTGCGAAGGCCACGAAGTTAAGCAGCAGATTGCAATCAGGCTGCCGACTGGCGATGCTATGTGTCCATAACATGGCACTGGTACGTAACATGGCACGTAACATGGCAGTGTTGCGCGGCGATGCCCATGTATGTCCCTTGCACTTCACACGTCGTAGCATGCGCACGACCCATGCATCATCTGGCCATCTGTGGTGTTTTATGTCAAATAGTGTGGGGAGCCCGAGCTTGGTTGGAAGTCACAGCGGGAAAATCAATTCGCAGACACTCGCAATCGCAGGTGAGAACACTGGAGCTATCGAACGTCACACATGCGGTAACGCTGTCTGTATATGAATAGTGTAGCGGTGCAGTCGCAATCACATGTACAGTAAGCATGTCACGCTCCCACAGCGGGACCTTGATTTATAGTTTACTGATTCCACTGGGTAATCCCACGCAATTAATGCTCAATACCTGTTCATTTTAAGAAAGTAATTCTGGTTGTCGTCTTCGTAGCACCAAAGTGGTCCCGTGGCTGCACTGTAGCAGACATTTTTCACCGGCAAATAGATAATCCTAAAATATTCCGGGATCACACAACACTAAACTGAAAAATATGAATGTTCTTGCAGGGGCAGTGAAATGCGAATTAAGCGGTGCTACGATCGAGTTAACCGTTTCACGCAAGCGCCGAGATCGAAGGCCTGTTTCAGTTTCAATATATGCAGCGGAGAAGGACGGACATATGTGCAAAGAGTCATGCGCTAAACATGTCTCGTGTGTTATCCATATGTCAGTGTAATCATGCGCGACATCATCTCACAGTTACCACTTGTTCTCTTGCTCTCTTCTATATGTTCAGCTGTATGAACCCGGTAAGCCTTCCATCGGTAAGCGCGAGCAACGAGGCACTCCTGACGTGAGACATCGAGTGGTCCGCCCGGGCGTTCGCCCACACGCATGTAACAGCCAGACAGCGTATGCCTTTTTCTAGCGCCTCCTCCGATGCAGACGAATGGCGCACGCGAGACAGCGTGAGGCAGAGCGCGACAATTGATGTCTTCCTCGCCCCTAAAGATACCTCGCCACATCTCAGAAGCCCGCACGTACCTGCCCGGTGCAGCGCCGCGGTTCTTGCAAAACGAAGCGACGAGCCGTTATTACGACAGTCGTTCGCCACAGGACCCACGCGAAGACGAAAGTAGCGAGACGCACCGTGGGCTCGGAGGTGACAAATTTGGATCCTCGCTGCCCATTTGTCACCGGGACTCAGTGGACAGGCGTGTGGGCGCCGCCTCGCTACAATGTCACCTCCCCAACGCGCTCCTCGGTCAACGAGCGGTGCATTGCACCTCAACATGGCTCCCCGGCAGTGTCACATTCAGGGAGTGCGGAGCCATTTCTCCAGCCAAGGCATCGACAACTGCGTCACAAGGAGCGAGGCGAGACCTTGGTAGCGAAGCGGCGGGTCCCACTGGCTTCGTATATATAGCCGAGAGCCTGGACTGAAGAACGTGACCATCCTAGCCTTTTTGGAATGGCCAACTCCAACGTGGTAAACAACGCCAGCGAAACAAGAACGAGCAAAAAGCAACAACAGAACGCCACGTCGTCCATTTATTCTCTCCATGTCCTAGTTTTTTATTGGTCTCTTCCTTTGTTTGTTGTTCTTTATATTTATTTTCGCACTGCATAAATCGAATGAAGAGAATCAACAAATACCCTATTCGCACCCTTCGCTCTCCTATCGTGGATTCACCTTACCTTCCAAGATTATACCTAAATTAAACATGTCACGCAGCACCCTTAACAAGGTTTCTTCACAATTGAAGAATAATAACATCCTGGTAGAACGATTTTAGAAGTACAATCGACATGAAGAGCCCCGTGTTACAGTATGCACGCAGGTAGCCAGCAGGCATAATACATACGACTCTTGCTTTGTCCGATTGGAAAGGCGCAGTCGTGCGTGCGTGAGAAAGTCAACGAACGAGCAGCTCCTTGGGAAGATGCCACAAATCGAACCGCTCTATCGCTGGACGTAAAAATTTCTCCGCACGCATTCCTCTCCCAGCCAGATCGAGACACTGTCGGCGACGAAAGAATCCCGTGTGTGGACTCACGAAGGCATAGAAGTTATGACAGTGAATCCACAAGCCCACTGCCGACCGTACAAGAAAGGTTCATCATTGCAGGCTGCATTTGAATCAGAAGGCCAGCTTAATGTCAGTCGAATCGTGTGCTAAGAGCCACCTTGTCGGTGCAGAGTGGTAATGTTGTGAGCGCCGAATAAAAGCTTTTCAGAACAGCCGGCGTCAGTGTCATCTGTATGTATTCTACTTGCATTTTATTTCTCTTTAATTGCTTTGACATCCTATCCGTGCTACAGTCGCGGTGTCACCAACCTACCCGTCTACGCGCGACAAACAAGCCGGCTTTGGGATGCAAGAGCCACGATCGCCAAGAAGCCTCGAATTGTCGGCATCAGTTGAAAGGCGACTACTGCGAAAGATAACTCACGCTTCTTCTAATCCGTTCATCAGGTTGGAAATTCAGACAGGGCCACCCTGCTGGCGACACGCATATAACTGCGCCAAAGAGAGAGAAAGAAGGCGCAGTTCCATTTGTCTGTCATCGCGAATTGATACAAATGCAGACATCGGGCGCGAGAATCTCGGAAGAAATGCGCAACGCATCGAGGGAAGCAATGTCGCCGAGCACCCGCGCTCCCGTAGCGTGTGCGGTGAGAAGGCGACGGAGTACGACAAAGCAAGAAGCAAAACGCGGGATCAACGCGAAAGCACTGACCGCGACGCGACGGAAAAGCCAGGGCCCGAAGGGGTGTAAAAGAAAAGCAATGCTCTTTCCAGAGAGAGCCAATGTGCCACGTTCACGCCGCCAATTTATAGCGGTCATTAGGAAATCTGCCGTCGGACAGCGGCGGCGACAGATGAAATCATCGGACGCCGGGGGCGCTTTGCACCGACCGCTTTTCGATGGGCCGGGCGAACGGCCTCTGTCGGCGGTGAGAGGGCAACGAAGTTTGCGCTACCGCGGCAGACCACAGCAGCGGCGGCACGTCGCATATCGCGGCTTCTTGTCCCTTTTTGTCTGTGCCGACGCGAGAAGTTCACTGTAATCGCGGCGTACACCACGACCATCGAACAAGAGAACCAGGAGAGCAGAACCCTTTCATCCCCCCGCTAGGACCTCTAGCGAATGCAGCTTTTTGCTTTCATGAGCGCGGAATTAGCGCCCGGCTTTCTACCGCGCCGCTCATCAGATACTTTACGAAAAGAGTAGTCGGGAGGGAGGAGGAGGAGGGCCTGATGAATATACGCTGCGGCGGCCGGTCCCAGATGGAGACGCATTCTTCTCCTCCTCTTTCGGAACACGCCGCAGCGCTCGTCGATGCCGCCGGTCGGGTGAGATACGAGCGTCGCCGCGCGCGACCGATTCGCGCCGCTAATGCGTCGTCGGCGATGCGCGGTCGCGCGGTGGCACGTGAGAATCGCGGGGTTCGATGGCCGCCAGCTGCTGCTTCCTCCCTGCTTCGGAATCTTTGCGACCGCAGCCACGGCAGAGTAACACAGCCGGGGCCCCATCGCGAGAAAGTCGGCAGCCACCGAAAACGAATTTGAATGCAGGTATACAAGATGCATGGGTTGATTCTGTTACAGCATCAAGTTCTGAGCACGAGAATACTAGTGGCATAACTGAGATTCCAAGTGGCGTAAGTGCGTGTCGTTTATTGGGCAAGGTCGCAAATACATACTGGTAGGGTCTCCCCACCGAAGATTGGTATACGTTTTGTGTCTGCTCTTAGTTATATTATTCAGCAGCATCATATCTTTTTTTCCCAACTCGAATAGGAGCATGAACCTTTGGCTTAGCGAAATAAATGTTTTTCTCCTTTTATCATTGATTTTTCAATACTGTTGAACCAGGATTAACGAGATTTCACACTTGCGGCGACATTTGGAACGTAAAAGATTATTAAAAACCGTAAGATGTCATCTGGGATATGCGTCGCGTGAACAGAGTACATCGTGTCCTGTCGCTACGCAAGCGGGAAAATTCAAGCCAGTTGCAGATGGGTTGTGGCAGAGGATGCCCACACTGTACGGCCTCGTCGCAATTAAGAGCGGTCGACGCAAGCGGTTGTGCAAGCCATGCTCATTCAAATGATTATTGTAAGAAAAAAAAATACTTGCTCCTACCATACCCCATGCTGAATATCATCGGAGGTTAGCATGTCAAATGTCGGAAGCCAGACACACTAGTGGAGTGTGAATGAGCGTTCGAAGTGCCGGATCTGTTTCAATATCTGATCTATAGAGTGTGCTCTCGGCTTGGTCTGAATAAACGCAGAAATTAAATTCGACGAGTCGAAATATCGCGTTAAGGACTAAGACAAACGAATAAGTGATGGCACACAGCTTAGTCGAGTGTACAAAATGGATAACACCAGATCAAAACGGCCACGTTAGCAGGGATTACAAGTTTGCATTTGTACGTATTCTTGCCAAAACTTGACAGCCATTTCGGTCATTGCCTCAGCAAAACAATGCGAGTTGTCGCTGCAGACACCCGTCAGGCCACCCCTGGATAAATGTTATTAAAGCAATGATGCGCTGCATTGGACCAGTAGCAAAAGAAACACAATCTTCGGGGCCTGGAACACGCAAATAAGCTCGCTCATTGACTTGCATCAGCACAGACTCGCTCGCATACGCTCTACCGCCGACAATAAACGAAGTAACCGCCATCTCACTCGAGATGAACACCGAAATAATTGTGCGTGCGCCAACAGGTCTGTCCGAAAGACTCCCACTCGTATACACACAAAGAACGACGCACTCAGCGCACGAAGTAGCCGATTACCACGCGCTCAAACCTTCTCAGGGCGAAGCACGGAATTAAAAAACACAGTTAAGGCCTTTGTTGCACCGCACACGTCCCGTTGCCAAACAACGCGCCATTCACATCGTATTCCCAACACAAGGAATATCACTCGCCGAGGAGCCGTCATCGTAAGACAAACGAGGCGTATACACGAGCGCGTCCGCCTTCGCACGCATATTGCAAAGACAACAGCCTCGGAGTGCTGTGACTCCTCGTGCTATACGATACGATCGCGAGATCCGGGGCACACGTCGGGCTCGTCCCACGTCATCACTTCTCCACACACACTGGCTTTGTTCTGCACGAACAAAATGGACGTGGCTAACGGTCACTGTCTCCATACGAAAGAGATGCACCCAACGCTAAATGTCTTTACCGTGTGCAGGACGCATCGATAGATTGGAGAGCGAGTAATTCGCCACGTCGTCGTACCGTGCCGTACCGCGCGGAAATGGACTATTCGATGGAAGGAACATTGCGCCGTTCTTGTGCTCCGAGGGGCGAAACAGGAACACCGAGAATCACGCGCGCACGTTTTCGAGAATGGTTCTGGCGCGTGATGCCTTCCTCACGCCTCGGGCGCGCCGAGAGGCGATCGTGCGCCCATGTTGCGTTATAAACGTACGCTCTAGTCGATCGTGGACGATCGCGGATACGGCCCTGCAACCACGGCACGCTCAAGATGATATCGCACGGAGGTTGCACCGCCAGAGCCATAAAACCCCGACGCCTTAGCACAGATCACTGCATGTGGAACAGTTCATATACTTACTACTTTATTTCTGTTTTTTTTTTCGGAGCGCTATCAACGTCTCACCTTGAAACATCCTTTTTCTTTCTCGTTATTCATTTTTTCTTCGCCTTTTAAATATTACGAACTACGCGTGGCAGGAAAGCGTAAGAGAAAGTCATAGAAGCTGTATAGAAGGACGCAATGAGATCGCTTTACTTCCATGAGCGAGCTGGCGGCTACATAGAGTGTGACGATAGACAACCTGTATTAGTCGCGAAAATTCACACTTTACGCAGTCTACGAGGCTTACTGTGACACAAGCGCAAACAGATAAGTGAATAAGGCACGAAACAACACCAGCAGTCGTATTGCCTTACATTTATAATGCAAGCCCTGTATGCGGAAAAATTGCAAAAACCGAAAAGAACGCAGTTAAAGAAACTGCGGACACGAGAAGTCACTGAAGTAAGGCGTATACGTGTAAAGATTCCTAGTCGTATAAAACATTCAGTCCACAGCATTTCCTCCTCAAAGGCAAATGCGCACAAACGCGCGTACCTATATGGGCGCGCACTCCAATTTGACGTCATAAGCCGGGGGACCGGTGACCTCTCCTTCGGAGAACATTGCCGGTTGAACGAGTGGGACTATTTTCTTGGTCACGTATAGGCGGTCGTCTGGTCGAGGTCTCTCTGGACTTCTTAAGTTGTATCGGACTATAACAACCATGCAGAAAGCAGCAGTCCCTCGAATGTCTGCTCGGAAACGCCGACGGCAGAGTGTACACCAAACAGCTTTCAGCATATGCACTGCCTTTTATCTCAAGTCCGCAAACGGTAAAAAAATTTCAGACCATTTTTCTCGCCATTTTCCTGCTTCGGCGTTGAGCTCCACATTCTCTTTTTTTCTTTCTTTCTTTATTGCCAGAGAACTCAAGCATTCCGGGCCTAGTGGGGCCGCAAACGGAGCTCGGTGATAGTACGACTCATTTGTGGACGACCGACCAGGCAGCTCTCAACACAGGGCGCCACCCAAAACATGCCGATCCGAAGATCCAACAGACGACAGCGTACGCTCTGCTCATCCCCACTTGTTCTCGCAAGGAGCACACACTTCCACGTTTCACTTTCTTAAGTTCGCTTTCAGCTGCTGGCCAACATGCCCCGCAGGTCCCTCCACGGTGCAGGAAGCTCTCTGCTTGTGGCACAGGGCCCTGTTGTGAGAGATTGAGACGACACAAACATCTGCTGCGAACGAACGTAGCTGTCCGTCAGAAGGACTTGACAAGAAAAGCCGACTGCGTTCGCTCAGAGCGAATGATGAACAAGAACTTTCGGGAGGAAATGGACGTGTTCTGGACGCTCGTTACATGCGAGGACACGGGGAAAGAATGAGTTGGTGGTAGGGCTAAACGTAACCCACAGAGAACGTCGGCGAGGAACTGGTAGACGGTTGTCATACGAGAAGAAAACAGGAGCAGGGTCTGTTTGCTGTGCTGAAACACGGAAAGCTGTTTTCGTTGCAAGGAACGCACTTCCAAGGTGAAACAGCGGGCTGAACGCGAAGAAGCCTCGTGAGGACAGGATGCATGAAAATTGCCGCCCGCATCTTCCCACACGGGGAACTCGAGTAAATGCGTCGCAGTGCGTGTGTGTGTGAAGGGGGGGGGGGGGGACATCGCGTGAATGTTGCGTGATTGGGTATGTATTGGGAATGCTTAATTGTCATTTCGTCTTTATTGTTCTTATTTACTGAATGAAGGAGAAGCGTTGCCTTCAACGTCCAGCGAAAGCCAAGACGCCCTTGAATGAATTCCAAACGCGCGATCCAGCGGCCGGTGAACGGTTGTGCAGCGCGAGCAGTAGTTTTTTTTAACCAGAAAGAGAGAGAGAGAGAGAAATAACGTTTATTGCACCCGTCTAGAATGACGGGAGAGGAGGCTTCGGCCTCTGCCCCCAACATCCCCCTAGCCATCGGCCGGAATCCCTTGGGACTCGGCGGTGGTCAGGGCGAGACCGATGACTTGACGCTGTTCTTCGGCGTCACGGCTGTAAACGCTGCCTGCGTCGGTCTTACGAGGTGAGATAGGGAGACGAGAGCGACAGTTTTGCGAGTGTCTTCTTGGGCCGGCACGAGATGCGAGCATGCGCAATGGGGGTGTGGACGGCGCCGACACCGACATCAAATCGCGACATCGTGCAACTAAAAAATGCTCCACATTTAAAGAAAGCAAGCGAAGCAAATCATGCCAAGGGGAAATAAGATGTCACGACGCTATAATTGGGTACCAACCACGAAATACCGCCCCCTCCCCCCTTTTTTAAGTGTGGACAGGCTCCTGCGCATGCCTGTACACCTGATATGGACGGGCGGACGGACAGACAGACAGACAGACAGACAGACAGACAGACAGACAGACAGACAGACAGACAGACAGACAGACAGACAGACAGACAGACAGACAGACAGATAGATAGATAGATAGATAGATAGATAGATAGATAGATAGATAGATAGATAGATAGATAGATAGATAGATAGATAGATAGATAAAAGCTTCGGAGCTCGACAGACAGACAGCTTGGGGCCCTCGAGAGCTCTAGAGCTTTTGGTTTAGGTTTTGCGAAGACTCCTACTAGGGAGCACAACGCACCGTAGGAAAACACGGAAAATAGAGAGCGAGGGGGTGGGGGTGGAGAGGTTACCTTCCCGAGATATGTGTCCCCACATCACCAAGCGCCAATCAGTAGCACCTCTATCGTCATTAGAAAATCCCGTTTGCGTTCGGCGGCAATAGGACATGAACCCGGTACCTCCAGCATTGGAAGCCGACGCTCTGCCAGTTGAATATCGCAGTGCCACTATACTGCTCCGAGTGTGTGCCCAAGTGACGGTCCCTCTTTCTTACATCCCGTCTTTTGACCCATGGTCTCTTTCTCTCAGTGCAGGGTATTAAACCAGACCTGCGTTTCTTTAACCTTCCCGCCTTTACTTGATTCAATCTCTTAGCGTTGTCAATGTAATCACACTAGTTCCTCCACAATGAAATTCACTTGCATATTCAATGTTCTGCGGATAAGATAGTTCTGACGTCGACGGCACAATGCAGTGTTGGAAAAAATGTATTTTCATCTTCAAGTATCCCAAAGCGTACTCTATTTATAACCGAGAGCTTCAGTTGAACATGTGCATAAGACTTCCAACGACGACAGTCAAGCTTTCGTGCAGTTTCGTCATTGTACCAGTGCTCTCTACCTTACTATTAGGAACTCTGGGTCATGTACGATGTGGCGCACGCGTATACCTGCACGTCGTTCCGAATTGAAATGCAACAAAACAGTTGCGCTATGCACAGATTACCATTCTGGGGGGCAATATTTATTAAATTAGTGTTAGGGTTCAACGCAGTGCTTGCTCCAGCGCGGCTAAACTACGATGTTAGTCGTCACATTTGCCACAGATTACGCGCAAGCAGATGCGACCTCGTTCTGGCTGCTATTCGCATGCCCATTCCGCGCACACACACAAAAAAAAAAAACGATAGACTAGCGACCTTTCACAGCATACGCAAGCGGCGAGACATCGATGTCTATTTGGCTCATGCACTTCCAAGCGAGCAGACCATTGGCCGAGGCTGGTAAGAACGGGCGCCGACAGAAGGAAGGAGTCGCAGAACGCCCCCCAGAAATGAAGTGGTGTTCTACGACAAAAAGACGAGGAGGCGTTACTGCACTGAGCTCTCAGAAAAAAAATAATAATAATAATAACTAAAAAAGGCAATAGGGCAAGTGAATGCAGCCCCGTGGCTTCGAAGGGCTGGTGGCTGCGTCCTGCTGTACACAAGCAGTGTGTAGTATGTGGGATGGGCTGTGATGACTCTGGAGACCCCGTAACCTTTGACCTCGCTCAGCCCTTAGCCCAGGGAACTGAGTTCCTCCTCACCTTTCCGCATACGGTCGCCACTGATTCTTATTTCGTTCCGTGAATGCTTTCGTCCGTTCCATTGCGCAGGCTCCGAAGGTCCATATCCACGAAAAGCACGCTGTGCCAAACAAGGTATTCTATTCTAACGCACGAACCTCGTTTAAAAAAAGGTTATCTGTCAGTTTGTGTATGTCCGTGTTAATCGTTGCACGTAATTAGCCAGGAAGTAATAATTAATAAACGTAAAGTACGAGCCTTGGTGCAACTTTAACACATGTTGTTACAGGGCGTGGAAAACCTGTAGCCAAATACAATCAATGTTGCGATAACGCAGCACGAAAAAAAAATGCTTCTCGCTCTCTCCTTCCTCTCCCCATCTATTTACCTTTTAATCCTATCCTTTTAATCCCTCTAACAGCTAACTCTCGCATTCTCGTTACACTATGATTGTTGCCGTATTCCACTCAACGCTAATTAAGCATTGATCATGCACACGTTATCCAGGAAGACGCCCTCACGATTTTCGCTCATAACCTCTAGCTGTAAAGCTTCAGCTCACGCATATTTTATTGAGAACATCGGATTAAATCGTTAAATTACAATAATACCGACAGGTGTTGGTGCTTTAGCAATATTTCCGGGCAATCCAGTTCACAGACTGGCGCAACGCCCACGTTTTTATACTTGTATCATACGCCAATAAATATCGCGTGCAAGTTTAAAAGCTGTAATTTCCAGGCCACTGCATGAGGCCCGTGTAGACATTGCACAATACCTTCAACCTTAGGTACACTTAGCTGCAGCCACGCCGTACTAAACGAACGCGTAGCTCCAATGGCTTACGAATAAAGCCTATATCGTGTAATCGTGCTGCATAGACTCACAGACACGCACGCACAGTGTTTAATTTCATGCGGCCTCCAGCGACAACCGCGGGAAACACGGCTTCGACGAGAAAGACGTCAGTCACGAAGCGATACGCGTGTTCCGCGTTTGTTATGACACGCCGGAGTTCTCTCGGCCAACGGCGAGCAGCCCGGACGGAGACAGTGGTCGTTGCATGCTCGGCGGAGCTTTTCAAGAACGGCCAGAACAATACGGCACCACAAGCGCCGAGTGCGTCATTGATTATAGTCTCGAGAATCGCGCCGTTTCAGCAAGCAGACAATCGTCCATGGACAACGGCGAACATTCGATGAAGCAAAGTAAAAAAAATGACATCACACCACGCACTGAATAAATGAATTTCGTAATGTGTGTCACGGACGGTTAAGTAAAAAGCTAGACTCTACTGCAAAGATCACGTTCAAAAGATAACAAAGCCAACGAAGCAGTCGAACGCATCGTGGCCTAAACAAACTGCATCTATACCCTATCTTCCAGCCAGATATGACGAGATCATTGCAATGGTTGCGTGGCACGTACGATGACCAGATGAGAAGGGCGCAGAAATAATTATCGTATACTGTTCTTTTTTTGGTTGGCGTGGCCTTCGCAGTACCGCAAGGAACTAAAGTGCAATTGTGCACAAAAGACCTGCATGGTAAATTCAGGCGTAATGGGGAGCTTTAGAAACACAAGGTATGATGACGTAAATCAGCGGGCATAAACCACGAACAGGTGAACAAAAAAATTGAAAGCAGTGCAAAATAACGCGCGCAGGTTGTGCGGCAGAAGGATTCCACCGAAAAAGACAACCATTCGTGGGCCAGGCGCGAGCATTGATCCGAGAAGTTCGTTGCACCACACAATGCAATGTACGACAGCAAATGCCTGCCGGTTGCTCTCTGGCCACACCTTCCGTGACCCCGCCACACATATTCTCCCAAGTGCAAATGTACAGTGAGAGATCAATAAGCTATGCATAACGCCCACAAGACTGCAAAGTTTTCTCCTTGTTTTTTTTTCTTTTTAGCGCTACTCCAGTACGGTCCGCGGAGCAATAACGCCGGCGCGCACCTATATCGTGAGCGGGCAATAACGTTTTATTAAGGCCGTAAAAAAAAATGCGCGCGTGAAGTAGCGCTCGTGGACTCCGCAGGAAGAAAGGTACGAAGCGAGGCCTCCGTACCTTGCTTCGATACAGATTGCCTTGCCAGATTTCTGAATCAGAAGCAAGGCCTTGCCATATTTCTGAATAAGCAGCAAGGCCCGCTGGGAAGCCTCGCGCTTCCTATAAATTTCACTGTTGAGTCAAATCAATGCAACATAAAATCACCTTACAAGGGGACTCTTCTGTATATTGAAGTAGGACAAAAAAAGAACAACTGTTTCCCAGTCCCAAATGAATCGGTGCAAATCGGCAGAATGTTAAATACGTGCCAATACCGTTGTACCGACGGCGAGTTGGATGATGTTTGCGGGACAAGGCTGGTTGCCCTGATTTCCCCCGACTTTGACCATAACTTGGGCTGGGCTGCGAAGACCTGGAGCTTCATGTCGATGAAGTTTCAGAAATTTAGCGAGAGCGGTTCACATCAAGTGAGCGTGGCTATGAAAAACCCTGGAAAGTTTTTTTTTTTATGTTCTGTTGACTGTGATGCGTATGCTTTATGAACAGTGGCACATTCAGCTGAACGGCTTGGCTCAGCTCTGCGGAACGGCACATTTTCTTGCCAGCCCGCTCACGTAAGAAATTTGATTGTTCGATATGTGGGTTTGAACGTCCCAAAACCACCATATGATTATGAGAGACGCCGTAGGGGAGGGCTCCGGAAATTTCGACCACCTGGGGTTCTTTCACGTGCACCCAAATCTGAGCTCAAGGGCCTACAGCATTTTCGCCTCCATGGAAAATGCAGCCGCCGCAGCAGGGATTCGATCCCGCGACCCGCGGGTCAGCAGCCGAGTAGTTTAGCCACTAGACCACCGCGGCGGAGGCGCGTAAGAAAGTTCGGAAAAAGTCCTCATTACTCTCTCCTCTCGCGAGAGCACATGGGCACGGACACAGGTACAGTTTACGCAAACGGGGTACACAGAACAACGCGTAATGCAACATCGACTGGTTCGTCGGTCTCTTCCTTTGCTACGTGTGCCCACAGATATTACATACTTCGAAACGCTAGGCACGATGAATCGGTCGGTTTGCCTCGAAGTACAGAAGCATCCAGCCGCGTCGGGTATGCGAAACGCCAAAGGAGAAAATGCCGACCATTTGATTCACACAGACGTTCGTTTGCATGGTTGCCAGATAGTTGTCGAACACGATGCCGGCATGACGCCGTGGCCGTGCTCCTTAAATCACGTCGCGTCGTTCTTAATGGTAATGCCCTCTTTTAAGGAAGACTATAGACCCCGTAGCAGACAATAACGAGACTCGAGAATGAAAAGAAGCCATCGATGGCGCACAATGACACGAGAATCTGCACGAACAGAATCGAAAGCTACAGGTGAATTGCGCGACATGACGTACAGACGGACACGGGTGAAGCGGGCTCCCGGATCGCGATGTCTGCCGGCTGGAGGGGCGTAATCGGATTACCGTCGAAATCGACTGTCACTGCTTTCTCCCGGCGATGCCCCGCTTCCGACACGAGCGCATGCAGACTCCTGGCGGCACTCCTTCGCGATTCCGCGCCGCTCGTGGAAACGAAATTTCCATGCGTCTATCGGCTTCCAGCCTCAGATCAAGAGTGGGCCATGCACCTCGCTTATTTTTCTTCCTTCGTGCCGCGCTGTTTTCGTTAGCTCCCCGGCCCCAGTGCGCGCGTATCGGGCGTGCAGACACAAGGGTCTTTTCAAGAATCGTGATGCTCCCCTCGCGCACTCTCTCCCCTTCGCAGTAGGCGATCGCTACGGTTAGGCAGATATGGACAAATCGGAGGGCGATGAGACCGAGCCGATCGCAGCCGAGTCCTCGTTTCCTATGCACCACCTTCGGCAGAGAGTGGGGGGGAAAATACAAAATCAATTGCTGCATCATTCACGGCAGGGGCTAGCTTATAGTTCATCATCTCTCTGAAATGTGAAAGACGTCTGGACGCAGGCGCTCGTGCTGGTTCACAGGTACCGTACAAGCAATGACACAAGATAGGGAGATACAACGCTGTCAGCGAGAGTCTCACATACTCTGCGGCCAGGAGGGAAAAAATGTAGGGCGTGCCGGGAAAAGATGTTAGGAAATGGGGACAGATGGAGGACCGGACCATTTGCCAAATAAGTCGCCATTATGCCGGAACACACTGCGGAGTCAAGGTCTCCATCCCTAAATATTTCTTACTCTTTATCCCTCTTCAGCTCCTGCATTCCTTCGGTTCTTGCGCTCTTTCCTAACCTTACTAAACCCAAGCTACCATCTTCCACCATTGAGATTTCTAAATGAAATATGTTCAATTGAGGGGAGCAAAAACACCGATGCCCTATACAGCGCATCACGCCAGCGGTTGTATACACGCCAGAAAAAAATCTGCTTTTCGAATCTGCTTTCTACCCTCTCTCTTTCACCTATTCACTTTCTACTGCTGGAGTATTCTTACACGCGCTGTCTTTTTGCTTTATTTCAGGGAAAAGGCTAAGTAAGTCTCCGTGAGTTCACGCAGAAACTGCAAGTCGACGTTGCCACCCGTATCGTCCTTACTTTTTTTTCGTAGCGCTACCTTACGTCACCGTAGACGGTTTCGATATCCGACTATGGCTGAATCAGGCCTGTTTGTAGATCGAATTCTTGCACAAGGTGTTGTGCTCCATATCTTCGCCACACGAGCACCAGCATAAGTGCTCGGCATGCTCCATTCAACAACATGCGAAAGATGCAGGCGAATGCAAGGCGTAACATTGGCGTGAACAGTCGTCAGACCACGTGTATAGCTGGAATTTCTCACGACCCTTCTTAGGGTCACGAGCGAAGGGCTGAAATGAGTCGCTCGATGTTCGTTATCGCGTACGCTAACGCAAACATTCCGTTCAGCAAATACGGTCAGGTCGCGAGAAAAGTACGCAATGACTCAATGTCGAATAGGCCCGAGCGTACTATCCCCTCTCTGGCTGAATGGCAAGACCAGCATGGTCCCTCGCAACGGGCGGCCAAATGAAACCAGTTGCAACCGCAGAGAGCGAGCAGGATCTTGTGCGGTCAACCCGGCCGGCCCGCCGTAATGTATCTCGGGCGTAGATGCTTTAGGGCTGTTTTTAATCTCAATCGCACGTAAAGCGCCCGCCATGCATCAGCCGATCGCACGCAGGGGCCACACCCAGCAGAGGCACCACCAGTCTTCTCTTGGGGCGAGACGGAAGCACGAGGGGGCGCCGCCATCGACGACGATGCCAATGAGCCGGGCATTCGGCGTGGCGCTGCGTGCACGCACGCGCAGACGCGTATGGACGCAATTCGGATGCGGGGAATCATTTGCGAGGAATCTCCGCAGCCCTACCCGGAGGAGGCGAAGAAAGATCGGGGCCCGAGGCATACGAAGAGGGCCCCGTCCGCGCTACATTCATTTCAAATCCAGTTTCTGTATTCAATTACGGCCAATGCCAGCGAAATTAATCGCTGGGGCCCACGTCTCCTATTTATCACACGGGGATCCCACCGACAGTGCCGAAAAACTAGCATCCAAGACGCGCGTCTGTTTGTCCCGCGCAGCAGCAGCGCCGGAAAGGAAGCGCCAAGCAAAAGACAAAAGCCGATCCCGACGACGGAAAAATGAGCGCGTGGGTAAAAGTCGTGCATTAATCAGAGGCGGCCGAGAGACGCTACGGAAATAACTTTTCACCCACAATGCCCCCCCTCACTCGCAGCGTGGTTCATTCGCCGCTTTTTCTTGCTCTTTAATTGCGATGCATTAAGGTCTCGGAAAGCACTCGCTGCTGACTGCACGAATGCAACACCGTCCCGGGACCAAAGGCATCCTGTCCACACACGGGGAGACGGGGCGCAGGTAAGCGGGGAGGCGAAACGCCAAGCGGAAACGTAAACTTCATTAAGCCGTAATTAATTGGCCAGGCGAGGACGGTCATTGGCGAGCAGGGAGGACTTTCACAATGTGTACACGCGGGGGCTCGCAAGCAACCTTGTCGACGGGCGGTCCGAGGCGCCGTATAATGAGAAATATGAGCGAGGACTGCTCCATTGTGCCTCTGGCCGATGCTCTTCGCAAGCCTTTGGTGTGGGACGGACGGTCGCTTGACTTGGCTGCACTCATTTGCCGAGAGAATTACGCAACGCGCAAACAAAGGCATGCGAACGAGCACTCGTGATGTGTCAGGCATCCACACCCTCACCGCATCACCGTTCCTTTAGCAAAGTTGATATATTTGTTGACCGTGGCAGCTCGCGATCAGTGTAGTCTGTTACACGGTTGCTTTAAAGCTGGGCTCCAATTGGAATTGAAGGCTAACTGGACACGCACATTGGACGCTTCGAAAAGGACACGACGAGTCATTGTTGCTTATTAATTAGCAGCTACTTCTGGCGCTTGTTTAACAAAGCAGATGCTGACTTAATCGACCCTACTTATTTCACTGTAGCGTCATGTTCGGCGAGCTTAAATTATTTGACAGTACATGCCGCAATGAAGAAGACACTGTTGCAAGTTTCATAGCTACTAAATGTCGACAGTTTCCAGATTACTTCCAAAGCAGTACGTGACAAAGTACTATATACATGTATGAAGCTAGACGTTGTTCTGCTTGTCACTGCCTTTTTAATGCAAAGGAAATAAGGGAGCAAGAGATGGTAGAGGGAGGGAGAAAGAAGGGGATATGAATGGGTCTACGAAAAAGCAGCTTTCTACCTTTATAAATAGACTGAGAACACTAAGGAACTGCGATGTCATTGTGCACAACACAAGCTTTCACTCGAGGATCGCTGGCGTGAACTATCCACCCAATCACGTTCGCTTCCGCGGTGACGTCATGCATGCTAGTGAACGTAATTGGCTGGCTCAACGAAAGTTGCGCTGCAGTCCACAGCAACCATAAAGTGTGAGCTATCGGAGTATCATTTACGTTCACGCGTATCCACAGCATACGTCACGGTGGAGGCGGATGCCAATTTTATTGGCCTCTGATGAAGAAAATGGTTTGAGGATCATTTCGAAGTACGCACAAGAAGATTTGTCACCGCTACGCGCGGTAAGCACGCCTGCTCAATACATAATACAAAACTATCAGCAATGCCAAGTGCAAAACGTAACGTCGCACGAATATCTCGCACGCGTCAGGAGCCTACACCGGCAAATTCAGCCGAGAAGATCACAACAACCATTTGTCTCATCCTCTATCCGTTGTGGATAAGTGGATAACAGTTCAAATACCAGAGGAATCGCTTTGGAATGTAATTACGAACTAATTACGACCTCCTCAAGTGGAACGACCTCACGACTCCATAATGACCGAATCACGAAGCTCTGGCTGGACGCGGCACTCATGCATCCTATCGACTTCATTTTACCTATGTACTGTAAATAGACGTACTACATATGTACTACGCCTATATACAGGCACACATGCTATTGCGTACATAGAAAGAGATTGCAAGGCTGCTATCTCTTGTCTTCCATCCGTCTGAAAAACCCATTTTATTGTTTGAACGAATGCTCTCGCGTCAAAGTGCGTACATATCTATAAATAATACTTGACTCTAGACTAGATCAAAAAGACACGAGGCAACGACCAGACGTAAGCTACCATTATCGTCCCATGTTTTTAGTGATGTTTGCTCACTATGATTGATACCCATATCATCTTTCTTCAGCAAAGAACGGCGTTTTAGGCATTGCTTGACGAAGGGCAGTTGTTTGGAGACTATTCTATTCTAAATGTTCACGCACGTAAAACCTCCCCGTCTAGACTAAGTTCTTTATCATCTCATCACAATTATCGTCACGTCGTGCCTATCGTGTCTTGTTAATGTTAACGCGACACAATAGGCACGTGAAGGCGAACGTGTGCAATAGTTTAAGACGTGAAACCCCGTTCCCTCAAGGACACCTGCTGTATGCGTTTCATGTACTTGCGCTCCCAACAGCACCACCACTACGCCGTCCTAACGGCAAATGTTGCCAAACGCAGGGCCAGAAAGAAAAGGAGGAGAGAAGGAAGCCCTGTTCGACGCCGAAGACACACAACCTCCTGCAGCACGCAAATCAGGGATTGCGGGGGAGAAGTAAGGGAGTCAGAATGGCAGCGAGGGGCGCCCTTAAGAAGCCCTACGACGCAAACAAATCAATCGGCAAGTCCACCCTCGATCCCTATCGAACTCGCGATGGCGCCTCCCCTCAGATCGAAGCAGACGACGGCGGAGGCAGACGCCTCGTTCTAGCGAGCACAAGGAGGCTTCGGATGAAGACGAAGAGCCAAAGAAAACAACACGGAGGCAGCAAGAAGGAGAGACGATATAAAACGGCTCTCCTGCCAAGGGGGCGGGACTTAGGTATAGGCCGGCCCTCGTCCCCCCCTCCTCGTTCTATTTTACTTTTTGCTGTTTTGCTTCGTTTTGTTTAACGCTCTCCCTTTTATTTTATTTTTTTATTCTTCTCAGTATGCGACGAGTGTTCTCGCTGCGGGAAAAGAAAGAATGAAAACGAGCGCAACGAAGCGGCCTTTCCGCCTCGCGCACGCCAGCGACGCGCTGCGGTCGGCAATTACCGTCGCAGATTTGCTTTTCGTGGCTGGCTGAAACGGGTAATGTACAAGTACTACTCACAGACGCAACTCGCATCGACCAGCAATGTATATGTCGCACACGGGCCGTGACTTCGCCGAAATGAGCATCGCGTTGTGTGCCTCAGTGCGAGCTCAAGAAACTTGCATTCTTATCGCTGTCCTTACTGGCAAAGTTCAAGATACATTATATCAATGCAGTAACCACGTCTGTATGCGTCGCAGTATAAACTAAGTCACTTGTTTTTTTTTTTGAACCTACAGGCCCACTACTGCGGAAGATAGAAAACAAGCACATCTCAATTTATTTGTGTTTTGAAATAAATTGCGTGGCGGTTGCAGTGCCCGTTGTCCCTGACTGGAAATTCACAGCAAACACACGAACAGTGAGTATACTATATCCTTCAAACGTGCGAAAGCTGTTTACATCGTAAGTGTAAAAAGTGCAACTGGCGCGATTACTATTTTTCAGATATAAAGAAATGTTTCGAGAGCCTGGAATTTCACGCAAAACGATACTCGACACAACTATAAAGGTGGCATCACCGCTTCGCACCACTGCCATGCGTGGAAACACTTGCCATTTTGATAAAAGTGCCTTTTTCGAAACCTCTAAGATAATGGCGAACACGAAGTGTGCACTCCTTTTTCTTTATTTACACACTATTTGCGGAAGAAACCAGGCTTACTGAAAAGGGAGGGGAAAAGAAAGAAAGACGTCACACAATACATTTCGACCACCCCACGTCGAGCACAGTTAGTGACGCCTGTCAAGCAAACTTTGCCGTACGGTTCGCGATTAGAACGAAATTTAACTGTACCGTCTTGCTGTATACGACGCAATCTTTTCGCAAGTTAGCGGTAGACCATAACGTAGACGAATTCAGCATTCACTGCGTATTCCAGGTTCCATAATTATGAACACACAAATCCGAGTTACGTAAAAGTAGGTTGGTGCGTCTAAGGGTAGGCCGTAATCCAAGAACACAAAGAGCACATGAGTAGAGAAGCGACAAATTGACGATTCAATACTTTAACACTTATCGAAGGGCGTCACCGGCGATGCTCCAAGTGCGAACGTGAGCACACAGAAGTAAACAAAGAGGGGGGCAAGCGGAACCACAACTGGAATCATCTCAACCACACACACGGCGCACGCAACACTGGATGAGTCCAATCTAACCGCGGTAGAACGCGAGAGAACCATGCAACCATGAGAGGAAAAGGGATGACGTGGCTGCAGGAGGGCGACTGACTGCCACACGTGGCAGAGGAGAAAGCCGAGCAGTGCTTCCGCTATGGCTGCAGAACACGTCGCCATCTTTCCTCTTCCTCAGGAAACAATGTGGAACCGGGACAACTCAACATGGGACACACGAGTTTCCTAAACGAGCGTCCTTTGAAGGCGAAAACTGAACAGTTGCGGGCATCATCGTGGCACACTGCGCTTCACTCAGAACTTTTATTAAGTTTTGTTGGCTTAGCTGGTAAGTGGTATTAAGAAGAAAACGAACGCAAGAAAAAAAATCAAGAACAGATGACCACCGTTTATGTCGTTTTGCGGTCCAGTTTCTTGCATTGTCTCTATTATGAGTATGTTTTAGACACGCTAAATACAAAAACGATGTCGACTACCCAATGTGTACACCTCTGACGGCTACTAGGGGGCGTCTTGCACGATTCCAAGGTTATCTTACAGCCAGTAGCGAACCATCTCAGCCGAAAATGAGATGCATCTGCATTTGCACGTCACAAGAAGTTTGGGATGACAGAAAAACAGATCGCATAATGATTAAACATAGAACGCAACTCGGTGTCCTCGCATAGCACGAAACGCAGCTCTTCACCACTCCCATTTCTTCGTCATGTGATTCTTCAGGTCGCAGCCGATCAAAGCGTCCTCAGCGACGTGTCCAAAAGCAACGAATAAAAAAAAACATTCAAACATCGTCCTGCAGCACTCGCCTACGAAAAACGACATAAGACAAGCTCCCCTACTTGTCATAAGACAGGGCATGACATCGTAATACTCTCGTACGCTGGATACAGATACAGTGACTTACTGACTGACTGACACAAACGAAACCTCGAGACAGGAGAAAAGGACAGAAATGGCGGCTGCAACGATGGCTTGCGATTTCTAAAGCTTTCAGCGACGAGGTTTGAAAGGAAAACGAGTGAAGACATGAGAAGCACAAGCCGAATAGGGGTACAGAAAAAAGACAACAACGTGAAACGGGGGATGGTGGGCGCCGGTCCCCTCCTAACCCAGAGAACCAAGTGTCGGCCATTTGGTCGGATGTGGCGAAGAGCCACTCTTCCTTCCAAACGTCCGCTGCTCCGTTTTCTCGTTAAGTTTCTCCTCTCCAGCTGCCCTATCTTGTTTACTCCACGCTCTCGCTCCAGCGCTTTTTCTTCGCCATTAATTTATCTTCTCCGCGAGCAAGAAAGAGCGCAGCGAGATATTTGCACCAAAAGCACTCAGATCAGACGAATGGAAAGGAGGAAGTATCGGCACAAGCGGGTAAAGCAATGCACCCTCCCTTCCCTAAAGGACGGTCGTGCATTTAACCGACAGCGTTCGAAAAACAAGATGTGGATAAGATCCCAATGCGAGCCCAACAACCGCAAAAGAAAAAAAAAAAGGAAAGAGGGCATCGCAAAGATCAAAACCGCTGCCTCCTTCCTCGGTGAGACTGTAACCATCTCCGTAGCTACCGCCCGAGCGAGCAGAAGAAACAAAAAGAGAGCGAAAAGGAAACGGTATTTCAAGGTCAACCAAATCGCTTCCCTCCGGCAAAGGGAGGAGGCACGGGAGCAAAGGGAGGAGGAGCCCACATTCTGTTTGCGGCCGCTCTCGCTAGAAACAAAAAGTCGACCGCAAAGAAAGAAAAGAAGACACGCCGAACCCACTCGACGGGAAGTCGAGAACCGGGTTTTTCGGGAAGGGAAAATATAAAGGTTCGGAAGCCCGACCAGAAATGAGCCAATGGGCGAAGCCTCGCAGCGGGAGGCCTCCGCTTGCACTGCTGTTTCTCCGGTCGGCGGCAATGCCATTTCGCTCAAAAAGAAGAGGACACACACGAGAGGGAAAAAAAGAAAGGAAAAGGAAAACTTGCCGATACTCCGGTGCCGCTTCCTTTTCCCCACTCTTTCCGTGCCTCTTTTCCTCGTGTGTGTCACGAGGCCAGGGATCTCTTTTTTTTTTTGGAGCGTTTGTTTAAATTCGAGCACGCATGCCCATCGCGGGACGCGGCTTTTCGGCGCTCGCAGGAAGGGGTCTTTGGAGGCACCCCCCCTTCTTCCCCGGACCTTCCTCCTCTCTGCACGGCGAGGTTGTTTGGGCAGGCCCTCGAAATCGGCCGCTTCTTGGAAATGTCTGGCCTATCTCGGATTGCAGGAAACGAAGTAGACGGACGGGTGGTAGGTGGAAGGAGGAGGATAAGGCAGATATCGGGAAAGAGTATGAAGAATCCGGCCGGTCAAGGAAAAACAAGAGGAGCCATAACGGCAGAGAAAAGGAACGGGAGAGGAACGCCGATAAAGCGCTCATCCGAAAAAGAAAAGAAATAAACGAAACGGGCAGAGTAGCGTTCGAGGAGGTCGGACAGGATCTGCGCTTCCCACATCTGCACTCCCTGCCTCCCCTGGCTTTCCCTTACATTCGGCCTGCCCTCCCCCATCGTGCCGCCTGCCAAGCGGCCGTATTTATACACGCGCCGCCGTTCGTAGGGACAGGCTTATTGATGGCGCCACGGCAGTTGTGGATCGGCTCCACTGAACGCAGCCGGTGCATCGCGCTTGTAAGTAGAAGGGGGATAAGATGGGTGGGGGGGACTTGGAGAAGGACTGATTTGGTCGCCTCCTGCGGGATGCGTTTCCAGTATGGAAGTTTTGTGGAGTGAGAAAGGAGGAATGAAATGTGCAGATGGGGTGGCGGCCTCGCCGAGGGAAGGAAGACGAGGGCGAGAATGGTGCCGTCTGATTCCGCTGGCGGTCATCTCAAGGTCGAAACGCGCAGCATGAGAGTGCGATGGAAAATAACAATCTGACGCTGTTGGCCTCTCCTCCTCTCGGCTGTTTACCGCCGCGAAAGCCGGTGGGCGCCTTGTGTTTCTTCGCCGGGACGTTGGTCGCCGTGAGGGGAGGAAACATGGCGACAGGAATTCGGCTCGTCCCTCGTTAAAACCCCGCGGCTCCCCATCACGGAGAGAAGCTTTGCTGTACACAGGGCCGTTAAAAACAATATCGTTCGTTTCTGAAGCCAGTAGCGCAACCAGTTTTCTTAAAATTCAAAGCTTATACCCTGTTGATTCGCCCATCGTGTCTACTTGAGAGATACTACGTTACGAATGCAGACTTAGGAGAAGCGTGAAGTGTAATGTCTGACGAATTTCGTGACTTCGAAGCAGGACACAAATAAATTTGCTTCTCTCATTTGACTTTCGTCTTATTGCGTTCCGTCTTTTTTTCGTAACACGTTGCTTCTGTACGTATAACACAACGATGTCAAACACACCAGCCACGGTCTCAGCGGTCGTGGCACACTGATGTTGCGAAGATTATCGTGGGTTCGATTCCCAGCCAGAACTTCCCTAATCCCGTAGGAGCCGAAGGAAAAGAAAGCGTTCGTGTGCGATGTTTGGCAAAGCGGATAAAGAACTGCAGGTGGTCGATATTTAACCATGGCATATTTACTAAGCCGTTGTTCTTAACGGACAATGCAGCTTTAGGACCTTGTGCGATTAAATTTTAGAAACTAAGAGAAAAGTAGAGCGACAAACATCATTTGATAACAGAAAATGGTGGCATGCTGACGGTAGTACGTGAGGTTTTCAGGGTCTCCTTCGCTCTCGAAGACATCCGCACCTCTTCGCAAGTGCCCATCTTCAGGATCCGTGATTGCGAGTCGAGTTCACCCCGATCGGCTAGGAGGGGCTTGCGGCGAGCCACGATCGCCGCGCTGGGTGCATTGCGTAAATCAACGCACGTATAAGACGGCCATGCAGAGATGCGTCAGAAAGAAAAACATCTGGCTATGCATAACGAGAGGCAAGCGCGAAGCCCCTCGGCCCGCCGAACGGTCGACGCTGATAAAATATGCTTCCCGGCACGTGCTGTTCTCGGAAATGGATTCGCTCGGAATGCGGGCTCCACACAGGCGGCACACGGTGCGCACGAACAACGGTGACCGGGTAATGCGCGAATACGCCGGCAGGGGGAGCTTTGTGTCGGATGCTCAGAAAGCTGCGAGCGGAAACTAAGACATCGGAAGTGGATTCGGGGCGAAGGTATCTTACGGTTATCACGTGGCCTAACGTCGTACGTCGTTACTGCGGAATATATACCGTCCAAAAATGAGTGATCTGTACACTAAACCAAAAAAAAATGATATGCAGAAACAAGCCATAACACTGTCCGTTCGAAACTACAGAATAAACCGCAAGAAAAAAAGACAAAAACAAGAAAACGGGGGGGGGGGGGGGGGCAGTGAGCTCGTAGAAAGGGCGGCACAAGCGAGCGGACAAAGCGTCAACGCATGACCAAACAGTTCTGCTGACAAGGTATGTCGTCGACTAACTCGTGCAGCCCGCGTTTCAGTGACCAAACAGTCGAGTACAAACACCTTCGGATGCAAGGTCACGAGCAGCTGAATATTTCATGCGCATTCTAGACGCAATTTCAGCTCCGGTCTCCATAATGTGGGTCCAAGCACACGCATTTGTACTATTCACTGCGATTCTATCCCAGTAGCAGCTTAAAAAAAAAAGCTCCGTTTTTTCTAGTCCGAGCGATTTTCGTCAGTGGTATCGGAGAATCAGACAGTCCTCAAGCTTCCCCGGAACTGGGGCGGAACGCAGGTCAGACTTCCTATTCGGAGGGGGGGGGGGGGGGAGCTAGTGGCCTGAGGTCTGGCCCCACGTATCCACCGCAACGCGTCAGCGCAGGTCATTTAACATGGCGTCGAGCCCTTTCCCAAATGGAGAGAGAGAGAGAGAGAGCACGCGGATTCGCGCCCACTCTCTCTACAGAGAGAGGGCGCGGCGGCACCGCGTCAAAAAGCCTCGCGCTGACGCGCTGCGACGCGTACGTGGGGTCAGGCCTTTACGTTCCAGAGATGCGTGTGCCAAGTTCCTGAGACAGTCCACGTGCGACTTGTCTCACCCCCAAAGATGCTCGGGCGTCGGTTGACGCGTCCACATTCATAGACGCCTATAGTGTGTAGAAGGAAAAACGAAGAGGAATTTTCGTTAAGAGAACCTTTCTCCACATACACTGCACTGAGTCGTTAACTTTTGCGACCGTGTCTATATTTCTTATCTCCTCTTTACTTCCGTCGCTCGCTGTCCCTGCGCCTCGCTCTCTCCTTCCTCTCTCTATTCATACATTTTAATCCTATCATTTTAATCCCCCGTCCCTTGTGAGCTACTGTTGAGTTGTCGCACCAGATGCAGGCAGTTACGGGGCTCACTTTTCTCTTCTTTTCTTTTTTAAAACCACATAAGACGGGAGCCGAGGGCACGGTCTGCGTAATAGCCTCACCATGCAATGTGTGCGTCCAGCCTTCTGTGCACGATCGAATGGCTGACCCTTTCAGGATTAGTGTAGGTGAGGTACGGCACGGCACCTCTTTTACAGTTAAATGTACTTCAATTTAAGACACATCCGAAACAATGAAGTAATGGCAGTGGGCCCACGAAGGCAACGTGTATATGCAGGAAGTGTTGCACTGTACCACAATGTGAAAAATTTAGAGGAAACATGTAACAAAGAAACACTTCCTGGATCGTTGTTCTTGAGTTCTACATAAACACAAAGGTAAAAGAAGAACGCTTTCAAATGCTCTGCAGATTCCTAGGTGTGCATTGGAACATGAGACGAGGGCCCCATTGGCCGTGTGCGGCACGGTGCCTCTTGAATACCAATGAAATGAAACAAATAAATACGGCACATACCAAGAACTATGTGCATTCAATAATATAATAGTTGCATTGTAGCTCGCTCCGGATGCATTTTAATCAACTGGGATCCGAACCATTTTCTGTACAGAATATTCTAGGGCGTGCTTCGAGAGTGCAGAAAGCAACTAACATGCCACTGCAGTACCTAAAATAAACAAATGTGAGCGACCACATCTCGGCTGGATGTGCTCCCCCAAGTGTGGTCGTGATATTGTAAATATCTCTCTCCTTCTCTTCTTCTGTCTCTCTTCTCACTCCCTTTATATGTTTCTTAGTGCAGGGTAAGCAAACTGGACGTGCACCTGGTTGACCCCCTTGCCTTTCCTTACACACACACAGACTATTAAATATATATATATATATATATATATATATATATATATATATATATATATATATATATATATATATATATGGCAAAACGCGAGCGTTGTCAACAAGGATAAATATATTTATTTCCCAACAGTTTCGGGAGGGGTCCTCCCTTCATCAGGGGATGAGTTTATATATATATATATATATATATATATATATATATATATATATATATATATATATATATATATATATATACACCACACAAAAGGAGCTGCAATCATGTTCGGAATACAGCGGTTTGAAACTGCGCGGGCACAGCTTCATGTAAAGTTTTATGTGGTAAGTACTGTAATTTCTGATCTAGCGTCACAACACACGGTGACATGGCATCTAAGACACCCGTTTCAGTACCAATCTCCCTTTTCCATACGCTCGTCATCGTTTCGGCAAATTTAAGTAGTAAAGAAAGCCTATTTCGTGAAGCATCGTCTCTTTTAGAAGAAAACGTATTGCTGGTAGTGCTTCGCTTTGATGGTTAAGCTCTGCACGCTGTTAGTCCTCGCGAAAAAAAAAAGAAACACTACTTTGGCTGTAGAAGCACCGCGATTCTTATATATCAGATGGCGCCACAGCAGCAAGTGTTGAGCGCGTACAGGCCGTTATTAGGCAATACCCAAGCACACTCGCGTGGCGGAGTCTCAGCTATTTCGCGCGTGTCTACGTAAATGAGCGAAACGTTATGCTGACGTTGTCGGATGAGTCGGCATCGGACGATTACAAACATGTTACCTCAGCGGATGACAGGTCACGCAGAATTTGCAATTCAAGTGCAAAGAGCCATGTCGCGCTGTTCCTGTAAACAATGGAAGTTGGGACGAATGACATCCTGCCTCGGCTGGCGGATCACGTGACACTAACGGGTCTTCGCAAACACGATATGAATTTCGATGCAACACACAAATCTATTCCTCAACATAAAGCAATACTTGTGACTTAATTACGTGAAATAATTGAAGAAAATAGCTTTTGTATATACTCTATTAAGTTACCGGAATGATATGACTCCACGAAAATTAAAAATTTCGCACACAGGTGTGCTACTTTATTACAGGTCAGGACATCCAAATACAGCAGGGGCGCAGCCGAGGAATGGCACACAGGGCCCGTGCGCCCCCCCCCCCCCCCGGAATTTTTTCGACATTGTACAGAGAGCAAGAAATGACCATTCGAAGGGAGTACTTTCGCTGAAATCAAGGAGGTCCCCCCCCCCCCCACACACACACACGCACACTATTCTGGCTACGCGCCTGACATATAGCAGAATTCTCCAGAGGGCTAAGCGTGTTTCAACTGCTTGACAACATCACTCCAGTTCTCGCAAGCCTTCAGAAGTCTGCTGCTTAAGAACGCAAGCGGCACCATCATGGCTTCACCATAGGCAAGACTTTGGGTGCATGGAACCGCGCATACAAGTTAATGCAGCGAATGTACTCAATTGATTAAGGCGCGGATGTGACTCACCGTCTGTGATGTTAAGCACATAACTGCCATTTTGTCGACGGCATGAGTGACATTTCTCTCTCCTCTCTCTCTCTCTAACTTTTATTCCCCTTACCCTCTCCCCAGTGCAAGGTAGCCAACCGGGCTCAGTCGTGGTTAACCTTCCCGCATTTCTTTCATCCTTATCCTCTCTCACTCTCTCTCCAGTGGGCGCTTATACATAAAGGATGGCAGCTGCCAGCAAAGTAAACCACCGTCCATGTTGCATGTTGCTCTATAACGGGACGGTGGAGCCCGTCTAGTACTGTATCAGACATAGCAGAGGCAGACGCGTGATGACGACGGCGAATAAACTAGCATGCGCGAACAAAGCCCGAAATGACGACGCCGCGAACACCGGCCACCCACGATCACAGTCAGGGGGCAAAAGCAGTCGGTTACGAATGCAACCACAATACGTTCACCATAAGAGAAGAATCCAAACGACGCGGGAATACGAAAGCGCCACCGAGGCAATCGGGCCAGGTGAAGGCGGTGCAGGTCTTCGGGAGGGCAATAATGACAAGCCGTAGTTTATGCGACGCCTCCGTCAGCTCGAACGCGCCGAGCGGCCATCTTGCAGCGAGTGTACGCGCGCAGTACATATAATACGCCCGCGTACTTACGCCAGTGAATCATCGCACGCTGCGCCGCATCCAGAGCTCCGCCGGCGCCGATCAAAACCGCACCGCCTCCTACTCGCCTTATTTCTTTTGCCCTTCGCGTTCATTTCCGAGAAGTGTGGAAGAAGAAGAAGAACGAGGGAACGGCCGCAACGCGCTTAGTAGGCGAGGAAAATGCGCGCAGGAGCGACAATTGCGATATGTGCAACGAGCCGACACGGGGGGCTTATGTCAAAGCGATGCTGCCAAGAAACAGCTGGCACGGTGGTGAGGTGTATACTCTCCAAACTACAGCATCCCATCCTTCTCGCTCTACGCCGACGACATTTAGCAGTTTCGAGAAAGCCAGCCTTCCTCCCTCTCCACAGCAAGAACGAGACACTAGAGAATTGTCTACGATATAGAAAAGGCGGACGCAGCGGGTCTCGTAAAGAAAAAAGAGGTCTATGCGAGGGAAAAGTAGGAATGATGGCGATGCTTGCCTCCGCTGTGTCGTTCATTCTTCGAGAGAGTATATGGGAATACAAGAGAAGTCGGTGACCATCGGCATCTGCCGACAAAGAAAGCCGACTACCGCCAGACGCTGCGGTCACATGCATATATTCCCGTAGCATCATTTCTGCGAACGCATTGTAGGCGATATAAACTGGGTAGAAGAGATTCACAAGTTGCTCTCAAGAACGGCGTTTGCGCATCTCTCCCTCACGCGTACATCCTGCCTGCTTCACTGCAGCAGGTGTTCCGAAGCGTTCAGTTGGGTATGAGGCCTAACAGTTCGAACGCTTTCTTTATTAGCACAGCAGTTATAAGTGCAGTACAGATACATTTTTACCGCCGGTGTCGCCGTCACATTCACCTAAGCCTAAATACGCGAGAAAAGCGTGCGAGTGCTGCCTAACATTGCGGCTCCAGCAGAGATCAAACGCATCGGCCGAGCGTAAGATGCTTGGGGGATGGGCTGATGTTTGCATACAGGCATCGTTAGTGAAACGGTGTTAGCTACATACAACTTCTCGCGGATAGAGCTAGCGTTAACTGCGTCAAGCTATCTCATATTATCATTATAATTGATAAAGACTACATAAATCAAACGGACAACCCATCCGAAATCCCTGCGACTCTGCTTCCTGCTTCGCTGCGAAAGAGTGCGTTCAGTGTCGTTACATCAAAACCGAGAGACCTGCTTGGCCGGTGCCTCGGGAGACGCGCAAAACACAGAAGCCATTCTAAGGGTCCCGTATTAAGGGGACCTTACGCTGCGGACGCCGCCCGGGTTTCGAAGCGCCGCCTGCTGGCCAGTTCGTCAACTTGGCCACCCCGCCCGCCCTCGCTGCGGCTCCCGAGTGTCAGGCCTAACGTGACAGCCGACGCCGTAAACTAGTTTTGCTCCCACTACAGTCGTATCCATTTTTCTTTACTTGCTTTGGCAGCAAAACTCGGCGCGACTCCACCATGCATTTTCATGAGTGCCGGGGGAGACAGGGCGGGAATCGTACAGAAAGTGCGCCGCCACCGAGAAGGGGTGCGAGAGGTATCACATGGCCACTGCCTTTCTAAATAACCTCACAATGTGCCGTAGATTTGAACTCGCATAGCGTCCTGAAAAACAATAATAAAAAAGGACAATGTCATCCCGACCACAGCACAGAAATGTCTAAACGGACTGGTATAGCATCAACCGTCCCTTTTAACTGTTTGCGATTGGTTGTTATATCTGGGACATCAGCTACGACAAGGGTTCAGGCGTCCCCTCTATGAATTACACTTACATAGCCATGACATTGCGTAGCAGAACAGGATTTGGCGGGTTCGACCCTCTGTCATGGGGATCGAACCGAAAAGCTCAGCGTGTTAAACGTCATGGCCACTGGGCCATACGCAAGTTTCCTAGCGACGTTAAACGCTGAAATTTCTCTGTTGTCACCCATGGAAGCTTCACAAACGCTGTCTATCCCGTAGCCATCACCTACGGAATTATGTTAGGGTGAAACTGTAAAACACAGCTCGTTCTGCCGTAGTGACGTCTTCAAACGGCAGCGTCTACGCATTTTCCACCTGCTTACAAAAGTAGAGTCAGCTACACGGTCAGCGATGTTATCATGAGCCAACTCGCATGCTTTGATGTTCCACCAGCAAAACTAGGAGAACGTTTTGACTGCTCTCACACTGCACACACTCGACGAACGCTAAACGTAAAGAACAAAGAGCAGAGTAGCCGCTAGTGGCAGAAGGCGAATACAAGTGCATAACAAGAGATATAACGCAAACACTCTTTCGCGCGTCAATGCGAGAGAGGTCGTTGCGAGAGTACGCCGAGGCATAGAAAAGAATGAAAAGTTATCACGCTGCCACAACCGCAGCCGCGCACGCACCTTCACAGCACACGCGCGACGCCACATCCGCGAGAAAAGCAGCGCGGCGACGGAGCGCGGTTAAGCAGTCCGGGCGGAGGCGACGGTAAAAACTTGCGCCACGCGCGCAGAACACGACTCGCTGCACGTTTCGATTAGAGTCAGACCGTGTGTGTACATACGACTACGCAGATACGCGGCACAAACGCAAGGCAACATGCCCCCCCCCCCCCCCCCCACACACACACACACCAGGCCCCCCCGCTGAGAGAACGGCAGGCATCGCGAGGCAGGCAATCACGGTTTTTAAGAGCTATAGAAGAAGTAGGGGGACGGGGGGTACCATAACAGGGACGTCAGGGGGGTCGGATGGAAGGGGCCCGGAGAAGAGGGAGCACGCTTCGGCGACGCGAGCTCACTCTCGCGACGCTCCATCATATCAGATTGGCGTCATTTGCATAAAGCGAGAGAAACAATAGAGGAAGCCAAACCACGCAATGCGAGAGAGCAAGAACGCACGGTCACGTATCACTTGACTTCGCCTTTTGCACGGTCTCTTCGCTTCGTCTTCCCTCCTTTTTTCTTCTTTTTCTTAAGCCAGCTAGCGCGCCACCAGAGAAAACGGGAGACGGAGAGCAAAGAGAGAAAAAAAACATGGAGATATAAAAACACACACAAACAAAGCATTAGAGAAGAATACATGCGATCGCGTACACGAAAAGACGGACACGCAATTGTTTTATTCGGCGCTTCGACTGGCACTTCGTTCACGCCGCAGCCGAGTTGGAATTTTTCGATAGATGCGACGGGACGAAGCAGGAGGGAAGAGAAGGAGCTCACGTGCCTGTTGCAAACTCTGAGCGCGCTGAAGGTACGAGGACATATGCGCGCATTCACTGAAAGCAAGTAGCCGAGCTGCTTCACTTCCCAGGCGAGCGAAATGCACTGCATAATAAGATGCGCGTAATGTGGGACATAAAGTGTGCTCGACGATGATGAGCCCGGCAGGTAGAAGAATCGTGAAGGGAACGGAGATGCGAGACGGGATGGCATTACGAAAGCAGACGGAGCCCCGATCACTCTTTACCAATGCATATAGTTACACGACGGTCTCAGGTCATTTGCATGATCAAACGGGGCAGGCATACGGGTAGTTGGACATTCCTCACTATGGGCTGACCCTCCTCGCCGTTTTCTCTTTTATAGAGCATTGTTTAATGAGTCTGATTACCGTAGGTCAGTGGAAACAACAAATACTGCTCGAAGCCGTGTACAGAAATTATCATTGTGGCATATAATGCTTGTTTGTTTGCTTGTTGTTTTTCATGAAAGTAAGGCATGGTAACTACACGCCAGCACAAAACAAAGTCCGTGAGCAGTGTTTGTGTAAAGTATGCCTCAAACTCCCCGTCGTTCACGATGACATTTATGCATGAAAGGCTCTTTAACGTTTTGAGTTTCTATTCAAGTTCCCCAGGAACGGAACGTGAACGGAATCGATGCTGAACTACTGTTAACAAGTTCAGTTTCTCAAGAGAAAGTCGGCGCCCTTCGACTCGGAGAACGGCATAGACGATGAATTCCAGAGTTGTGGACAATATGCAGGCGACAACAGAACGGGCTTGGCCAGAACCTTACTAGACTATATGAGACGCGGTATGGGAGTGATGACCTCGCACTACGTCATCTACGTGGGTGAGCATGCCGAGGCCGACACCTTAACAAGCACCCTTTTATTGTGTTACTTCCAACGAAATTCAACTGCCAATATGCGATAGGCGTGTGCTGCCCTTTCACTCTTTCTTTCGGCTGTTCTGCGCTGCATTTACTTCGGCATACAAAGCAAAAGCAGAGGGGGCAAATGTATACGGCTAATCCATTTCGTGGCGAAGACGAACGCGTCCGCCGCTGTGGCAGGTCGGCTCGCGCAATTCAAGTAGCAGATGGAGCGCGGTTCAAACGGGCGCGACAGGAATCGGGGCGCAGCCTGGGCTGCCGGAATTCCGAAACAGCAAGCGCCGCCTCGAGCGCTCGTGCATCGCAGAAGGTTCTAAAGGGACAAAAACGGGTCTGAAGTTATTTTTCTGCCTATGGACTCTGTCAAGCGACTAATTTCGCGCGCGAATTCCTGACTACACAGAATCGTACGCAGCCCTTTTACATTGCAACATGACGCTGACTAGAGCGACGCACTTATGAGCCTTCATGAAAGAGACTCTGGACTATGGTAGCCCCGAGTGTGTTTCCTTTCTTTCTTTATTTTAGACTAATCTATCAAGCTCCATGGACATCGCCATTAAGCGTCACCCTCTCAGACGACTTGTCGTAACGCTGTCCGGATTTTTTTTTTTTCATATACGCGACCCCCTACTAAAGCACTGCCAAGGCGGTGGCCTTTGCATTCCCGTGCAGCAGTCCAGAAAAGAGGAAGAGGGGTTTCCTTTGTCTTATGGAAGGGCCTACACCTCTTGGCCACTTTCAGCTAACTAGATAAATTATACGTATATATAGTGTCAAGTTGTAGTGGCCTCAGGCTGTCTGATAATATTACATATTATGATCACTAATATTTTTCTTTCTGCTAAGGGGACCCCGACATTGGTAGCATACATATTGCCTCCCGTATATCAGTGACAGCTGACGAACGCCGAATCGGCAGCAGCTCCCCCTACCGACCAACTCAGTATAGTCGTGTGGCGCTATGCGATCCTATGCTTGGTAGCCCGAGTACAGACACGACTGCGTTCAATTAGAAGGCTCGTCTCGCCAATTCTCACTGCTTTCGTAATACTTTTAACCCCGGACACGCATAAGTTTTCGCAGCCAAAGGTGGAAGCGCTTATTCGAGGCGGAGTAAAAGAAGAAGATAAGAATACAACGGCAAAAAACGAGCCGAGCGGTCTCCTCCGACGATCACCCCATCCCTTCGATTCTCGTTTCCATCTCGGTGCATATCCGTTCCCGTTGCTCCAACGCGGCCAAAGGAAACGTAAAAGAGCGGGAGGGGGAGAGCGGCCAGTTGCCAAAATAATCATTCCATTGGGCGCGTGCATACATGCGCACATCCAACGCGGCCTCGGCAGAAGACACGGCGCAGCGAAACGCAGACCGGCGATGAGATGTGTTTCTCTTCTGTCGAGAGATGTACGGGGAAAGGGGCGCGATATAAGCGAGGCGGGCCGAGTCGGACCCGTTCGGCGTATAAACGTGCCTGCTGCCTTGGGTATACACGTATAAAATAAACCCCGTCCTAGCCGAACCGTGCCCGGCAACGCTTAGGGCACGCACCGGAGGGCTTTTTTGAGGGAATTCGCATCTATATCGGAGTGTTGACGCAGCCAGCGGCGGGCCAGCCGGCGAGATGCTCGGCGCAGGAAGGAGGCGGCAAGAGAGGGAGATGAAGCCGGTCGCCGGAAATCGAAAAATAACGTCGGAAAAATAATCGCCCTCGCGCGGAGGAAACGAAATCGCGGTTGGAGACGCGTGTGTGTCCAACGCGGGCAACAGCGCGTCACTTCCGGTCGGTCGTAGGGCGCCCTCCCGCGTGATCCGACAAACAAGGCCCTGCACAGCCTGTGAAAAAGCGAAAGGCGAGAGAGTGGATTTTTTCGCTTTCACCGGAGGATTTCGTCACTGCCGGGGCAATGAAGCCGCGTGGTGATAGGCGTAGTTCAGAAATGGCGTGCAAGTGCTTGATATACCGAGGGCCGTACACATCAACGTCCGCTGTTGTATGGCACGGGTTAGCATCTCACCGTGCGACGCTCATCTAATCGCAACACTGATGGACATCTGAGGCCGTTGAGAAATGTAGCGTTGCAGGGCATGCCAGAAATGTAGCGTTCCAGGGCATGCCAACCGGGCGTGCAGTGCGGGTGAGCTAACTTACGTGCATGAAAATAGACGGTCGGTGATGTTTTTTTTTTCTTTTTTGGCGTCCTGTCACCTAAGCCATCGGTTCGAAGCGGTGTTCTTTTACCTAAACTTCAATCAGTGCACACATATAAAAAAATGACCCCCCCCCCCCCCACACACACACAGCAATACGGGCTTCAGTAGCGATATGAAATGGAATTGTGCCGAAGCATCAAGTACAGCAGCTTGGAATTTCAACGGTGGCCTCTCCGTTTATAAGAGAAAGCAGGGGCTAAGAAAAAGTGCGGCATTCCGAGAATGCTGCCCCACTTCGGAGCACCAGAAACGTAGCTCTCATAAGCAGAATCTTTCTTTAGAAGTTCGAAGAAAGTACACAAGAATATGTCTTGAGAATTCCGAACATTTCCAACACAGTGTCCCAAAGTCACCCTCTCAAGCTTCCGAACAAAGTTATGGACAGCGACGGTGACAAAATCGTTCTATATAGTATTGAGATGTTCTGGGGCGCACAAGTGTACATTTGTAAACACTCCAGGAATGCGACCACGGCCAGTAAAATCAAATGAAACCAACGAACTCGCGTCGGTTCACGCACTTCTCCGAAATTTGCGAAACGGCGAGAAAGGCGCCACGCCGGGAATGCACGCGTGAACAGGAATTTAGAGAATTACGAGGCTCCGAGAAGAGCCTCGCTTAGCAAACACGGAAGGATTATTACTACGCGAAATCTTTTTTTTTAATCAGCTATCCAATTTTATTCGGATATCCTAATTCGCACGGACGAAAAAGTTCAAACGTACGAACGAATCTCTACGGCACGACCACGTAAGCGTTTTCCAGAACCTTCCAGCGCCTGCACTTCGATGCAATCACCAAGGCTTTGAGGCGCGCTCTGCACACCCACTTAGCATCACCGCGGTCTAGTATTCCAGAATATCGCGAAGCGCCCAGCGACAAACATAAAATATGGGCTGTGTCAACGCTCCTCACGAAAAAAACAAACAAAAAACGACGACATTAAGCATTTTTCGACGCTCGTATTCCGTAGTCATTCGATGGAGAAATGAAAATATCGGGATCCGTTCGCGTGTCAGCAAGCCTCATAAAAGAAATGTGCTTGAGGCTAAGTTTCTTTGGCGGTGTGTATACGTCACACGCATGCACGATGCTGCACCGTGGGCATCTATCTATCTATCTGCCCGTCACCTTCTGCGGCTCCTCTCCAGGGTGTAGATTCAGTCGCAAGAGCGCAGGCGGCCGCAAAGCCGCCAGGTGCGCGAGATACACGCCACACGTCCTCTTTGCACACATTTACTTTACGCCGCTTTTTCATTCGCTATGGCTGAATACTGCGTGTTCACGGCCCACCATTATAAAACGCGGGCGTGCCATCTAGTGACGCGGCAAATTCGGATGACTACAGCGCCTATGAAATGCCAACTAATGAACCTAAGCAGCGTTTTAACTGGGGCCGGTTGGTTGATACCGGTAAAAAGCGGGATTTTGAAATCAGCAAAGCGGAGAAGAAGCTTCGCTCCACGATTCCGATTACACAGCTCCCTGAAGGGCCCCTGAACTACAAAGATGTCGAAATTTAGTTGTAGGCACGTTTCCGCAATACCGCTGGCCAACAACGGCACAATGATTCACAGCACTGTCAACTGTATTACCTATAATAATGTTACCTGTTGTACTACCGATTGCACTATCAGTAATACTATTGAGAGTTTATGGATAATACTATAGTTATAAGTTTCCTCAAACTATCAACAATTAAAAAGAAAAACTGTTCAAGCTATCAATAGTTCATTTGCCGATAGTTTGGCACCACTAATCTGACGACCGCAGAGAGTTATATGGGGTGATGACAGGAAAATTCACAAATATAATATGGAATCAGATTCCCCGGGTAAAGGTCATTCGGAGATCATCGAGATTGGCGTTTCCCATGCATTGCCCAGTAACTGCAACATGATGATGATGACGATGATGATGTTGGTAGTGGTGATGGTGCTTTTTATTATATGATGGCCGGCCTGTCTGATTGACGAGCGGCATCCTGTAAGCCCAACGCGAGCCCAGCTTGGTTTTTCATTCCCCCACTGCCCTCGTGAAAGCTGTTGATTTTGCTCGACCGATAGGCTCCCTCTTTCCGAGGCGGCTCCACGAGCAGTATGCGGGCGGATAGCGGTCAAAAAATGCGACGCGAATTATAAATAGCCACAGGCATCCTTAAAGATACGGCAGCACATATTTGGGCAACAATTACTTTTCGGCCCACTCGCTGCGCTCAACAAAGGCGCCGCTCGGTTGAAGATTATCAGGAAGCGCCGAAGCCGAGAAGAAAGAATCCAGAAGTCGAGATCACCAAAGCTGAGGGGGAGGGGGGTAAACTATGGAAAAGAAGCGTAAATATTCTACGTGCGCACAATGGCGCGAGGGTCAGTAGAATGAACAGTTTCTCTTTCTCTGTGGTTTCTTCACGCGACACACACTGCGGAGGTAGCCTTTGTTTTGCGCGGGTTCTTCGGAGCCACAGGCGACCGATATGAAAGGAAAGCGCACACAGACGCAGAAGCCAGCTACATATCTATCTCGTCACCACGCTCATGCGAATCCACCGTATTGTGCGCGAAAAAAAAAAGAAACATTAAAGATGGGCTCGCCTGCCGCCGTTTCAGCTTGCTTTATCAGTACTCGAAATCGCACCAAAGGGCTCTCTCTCTCTCTCCCTCTACTCCACACTTCATCACATAGCTGTAACTGAGCGATATCGGCAATGTTCGAGACGTCGCAGTGAATTTCGCAACCATCAGTCTATCTTGCCTTTCGAATCCTTGATCGCATATCAATGGCAAAACGGCTAAATCCCCAATTACTCGCAAATAGTTGCAACTGATTCCGTAAAGTTGACGAGTTAATAAGTTATACGCGACATGACGTATACTTAAAAGAGGCTGCTTTGCAGCGTGCTTCCGTTCTGGATGTCATGCGCGGCTTTATGAAAACGTCAAACGGGACCTTCATTCTGACACCGTTGTTCCAAGACCTGTTTGTTTTCGGTGCATGCAAGACGTTCGAGGTGGTAGTGCCTCAACACAGGCGCATACGCAAAAGAGACGACACGACCGCTTCTCGTTGTCTCTTTCTCTGTCCCGTGCATTCTCTCGGTCCCTTTTCGCAAACGCGAGTTAAGCCTAACGTGGCTGCCATCTCTGTCGCCGACAAGGATGTGGCCACGACAGGCCGGACAGACGAAGTCTCGCAAACGACCTCGCTAAGTGGCGCCGTCTCGTTTCGATGCAAAGTGCGTCATCGGCAGTCCCTAAAGAATCTACACGCGTTTGAATTCGCATTTCTCTCTCTCCATCGCTCTCTCTCTTTTTTTTTTCTTTACAAAGATGGACGCAGTGGGAGACGATGACGATCGCTGGCGGAGGAGTTGCCGAGAGAGTGAAACCAGATTGCATATCATCGAAGCTTCTGGAGGTGAAACGAATTCGGACTTCTTCACAGAAGAGAACGGACGGCGTGCTGCTCGCTTCCGCGTTGCGCGCTCATTGTTCGGCGCCGAAAGGCAAAGCGGACGACGGCGACGACGTTAGGCGGCGTCAGTGTTCTCACACACGGGAGCACTGGAGAAGGTAGAGGGGGAGTGTGCGGCAAAGAATACTCGGGGCGGCGTAATAAAGACGCTCGGAAAATGGGGGCGCGTGACTCCTTCCTTACACGAGCGCAGCTCGGCTGATTAAAATGCGCTTCACGCCTGTCGGTTATTGCTTAATTGTTCGCCACCACCTGTGGAACTTAAATGCGGGCGCGCAAGGTAGCCGCTGCCGAGGCTGCGGCGGAGGTCCCAGTTCAACGGAGATTCGGATTATTGCGCCAGTCTACTCGAGTCTGACCAGATTCTGTATTAGTTATCTCGAATACGCGAGTAACGCTCCACGCGAGCAAAGAGCGCGCACAAAACAACGTCAGTACCAGCCACATATGCAGAAACATTCGCGTGTCACCATTGACGACAGTATTCGCACCGGTTGCCAACAGAGATACGGCATGGTTGGCACGATTCTCGTTAAGCCTTGCGCTTGGGCGGGGCCAGGCGAAGCCGCTATAGACAGAGAAAAATAAATGCTTACGGCGAATTTATAGCTCCCTGTCCATTTCACACTCGGTAAAAACCGCTAGGAAAGTTTGCCCGCAAATTACTCTAAGAAGAGCGTCTCAGAGCATGTCCTCTACGACTGATCCTTTACGAAATTTGAAGTCTCTAGAAACTTCCACCATCTCTCGCTAAAAGGGAACCATGTGCAGATGCAAATCAGCAGGCGCTAACGCTTACAGTGGCGGCGACGTTGACGCTGGCGCTCAAAAAGCAAAAGCCAAGTGAAGACGCCCTTGACTTGAATTGTAAACACGCGGTCCAATGCCTATAGTACAGTGCCCAGCGTGCCGTGGAGAAACGAAATCTAGTTGCTGGTTGAACACACTATCATGGTAAGAAATAAACACTCCGCTGGTGAATTAGCATGGCATTCTTTTATTTTTCACCACAACGGCCAGAGATGCGAGCTCTCACCAGAAGAAACTGTCCCGTCGCAGAATCAACGCGCCCTGAGCGGACTATACGTACGTATGGAGAACGAGTAGCCGCATGCAATCACCAAGCAATCGCGTCTCAGATCTCCATCCGAGGCCCGAAGGGCGACCGCGTCGAAGCTCATCGTCAGCTCACAACGGCGTAAAGGCGCGCGAAACGATTGTCCGCAAACGGCCAACGCCCATTCCATTTCTCGGCAGCGAGACACGGCGCATTTTCACATCAACGCGCGCGAATCCCAGCGCTTTTATTTTCTTCGCCTTCCAAGTGGCCACTTCCATCTGGCCGTGAGCCAAGAGCCTCGAGCACGCGCAGCCATAACGCCTGTCAAAAGAAGATTAAAGTAATCTCTTCCGCGCGATAAGCACGAGGAATACAAGACGGGTGTGACCTCCGCGCTATAGCGCATACATTTGCAATACTCCTTCGCGAGAATCAATACTGCTCGGCCGCATACGGGATACGAGTTCTTTCCAAACCCGCGCGAGCGAGGAGGAGGAGGCCGGCTTTGGGCCAACGCGCTGTACCTTTCCTCCGAGGAGCGCTCGGGTCTCTTTCGGAAGGGACACGCACAAATTTATTTTGTCGCCACTGGCAGCGCGCCCCTTTCACTTGAGGTCTTTATTGGAGAACGCCCCGCAGCAGAAGCTATTGAAAGGGCCCTCCATCGACGGGGCCGCGTTTTGCTGGCCTGTCGCCAGGCGACTAATCCTAATGCAACCACGCCAGTAGAAGCTGTTGTCGATTGCACACGCTTTCAACGGCGTCGCGGATGGAAAGCGCGACGCCTCAAAGAGCCCCGGTTAGCTCCGCACTGTCTCGGCGAAAGTGCTATGCCCACTCACGGCTGCCAAGGGCCAGTTTCGAGCATTCTGGTTTTCCATGGGGCACAGCCATAACATCCTTGAGAGTGAATTGTACTGCTTGATCTCGGTATGACATCCGACGTCACCCCCCCCCCCCCCCACACATAAAAACACAAAACTGGCTGTATTTAAAAACGTTTCCTGAAGCCAACATTAGTGGAGCTTGCCTGTACAGGTCGGTGGCGCAAAAAGCAAGGAAATGATCCGTCGTTGGTGTACCTAATATCTAGACTTCCGCGAACGGTTGGCCGCTTGCTGATTTGATTCGTTGACTTCACATGCATACCACCTTATCGACATGAACACGTCGGTTTTGGGACGTTAAACCCCACATGTAAACATGGGCATAACAAGGCTTACAACCGGAATGCACCCGTGTTCCACCTGCAAGCCGGCCTCCGCAAACAATGTCGCGTACCAGTTATAACCGCTGGACACGTGACGACAGATTCCAGAAATCACTGCTTCAATTCACACACAACAAATGTCTTACAGAAGACCTTCAACGCACAAATACACAAAAAGCATTGCGCTATAAGGGTCAGTCTTCATCGCGGTAACAAAGAAAGTCCGTGTGCGGCTAGCGTGCTCTCTTGCCCGTTTATCTATTATATTATTTCCTATCACTGCAGGGAAGCAAACTAGACGTGCATCTGGTTAAGTTTCCTGCTTTCCCCTCTCTACTGACGTCTGCATCAGAATGTGTAGTTTACTGTTACGAACGTTTCGATCAAAATGGACTGAATTCGACTTCGCTACTAACATCACGATGTTACTCGCTTCCAAAACGTTTCCTGTTCTTCTTTGATTCGTACAAATGCGCAGCAGCCGACTTAGCGCCATGTCTTAGCCGACACGAATACAGGATGTTAACATGAAGCCATGTCAGCGGTGGCAACGCCGCTAGACATGTTCGAAAAAACTGCATATGAAGTGCGTCTACTGCTAAAGTAGGGCAACAATGCCACACATCCCATTCAAAATGATGAACACTGAAGGCAAGAACAAAAACACTTACAGATGACGAGTCAGGCGGCGTTTCTCGAAACGGTAGTGATGAAACTTACCTCGTTTCTGCATAAAGCTGAAGAGGTCGTCCAGGAACTCTTTTCTTTTGGGCTCGTTGCTGAGCTCGTAAAGCTGCAAAGACATGGTACAGTTGTATTACCTACACACAGTTACACTTACACACACTTATAGACAGCGAGAAGTCGTGGCTCGCTGCACAACGCTATACGATCACGCAAATTTCTGTAAAGGGACCACAAACAATAAGCCGCTTCTAAGGCGGATATTGGGGACCGTGTATTCCACAGGGATTGCGCGGTCAAGGCATATATTTGATGGGTAATCGCAAGAATCCAGGCTTTTAAAAAAGGAACCAACGGCTAATATTTATGGTACCTATTTTCTCCAGCGCAGCAAAAAGCTTGCCGTCAGAGTGTCTATAATCACGAAGTGAGTTTTGATTTCAAATTGCAACCAGAATTTTCGTATATGCGGCGAATATGAAGTCGTATACGCACGAGACAACACATGGCAAGAACAAAGCGAGAGCAGTTTGTGTTCGAGCATCGCAGTTTTCTGCGCATGGGGGGGGGGGCGGTATTTAATTGGGAAATTGAGAGAAAAATGCACCCTGCAACGGTCTCTCTCCGGGAGGGACACCTCAGAAGTAGTGAACGGGGAATGGGTGTGATGAATAAAAGATAGGTAGAGAGAAAAGAAGACGGGAATAAAAATAATTAGCGACCCATCGGCAGTCTCTGGCTGCCATGAACGCCGCGTCGCTTCTCGCCTTGCAACGTCTTTCTACGTCATAATAGTAACATACATATTCTAATTTTGAGGACCAATTATGACGCGCATCACAGCATCAGACCACGTGAATGCGAACACCAAGTTGATCGACTTCATAATCCAGCTTCAAGGCTCTTCCGCTAGGCAGAGCGATACACCTGTTTTTGTTACTGTTAAAACACTACTTGAAAATATTGTTACGTTTAGTAATGTATTTATTACGCTGGGACGTACTGGTAGACTTCAAGGGGTCGTGCACCGGAGGCCTATCTCGCTAGCCGAACGTCCTCTTCTCTAATCTGCCTGTTCGCCGCTACCCACAGGCTCATACCCAAATCACATATACAGTAACGATATAAATCCTACTCACAACGCTCGAATGTGTTGCCACTACGGCGTCTCTCATAATCATATGGTGGTTTTGGGACGTCAAACCCCATATATCAATAATTATTTCACGGTCATTTCATTCCAACTAGGACCTAATCACACGCTGTGCCCTTCAAGACAAATACCTACCAACTAACTCAGCTGTGTTAATTATTCCAGTAGCATGATTACTTTGTATACTATAGCGTGTTTTGTGTACGTTTGCCAGTGAGATGCAGCAGTGTGAGTACTATCTGGAGTAGAATGAGTCGGGCGTGCCGCCTCGTGAAGCCGATACGTCAACAAGCCACATTCACACAACGTAAGCGGGAATATCTGAAAATAAGCTCGAAAAATGGGATTTCAGCGACGACAAGTGCCATTAGCGCACAAGGCGTTTGATGGACGTGGTGCTAGAGCAGCCACTTTGCAGCAGAGACAAAGAAATGAACGATGATGAGAAGTTTACTCAAAGGGGAGGTCACCGGACTTGTATACAGAAACGCACAACTTGCTCGGACGCGCAGTTTGTTTCCACGTGCGTAATTGGCGCGCAACACACGCAAGAGCAACATGCGACGCCAGGGCTATTGACACCCAAATGGCTAACGAAAATGGGCTAAATGTTGCTGCATGCCCATTGCACGCGAACTGGACATGTCATGCATGCTGTTCACGAACTGCACGCCGTATAATGTTACGCTGCGGTGTCACCGCCCCAGTCCACCTTTCCGGACCTTTGTACAAGCATGGAAAAATTCGTGGTGCGTGTAACACTTCGCTTGCGCCGTCTATTGCATGCATGCCGCATGCACCGGAGTTCGAGCAATGCAAGCACCGCTTTTTGCTGCGTGGCTCAGACATTGAGGAACAGCGCTCGAAATAAAGCGAAACGCCTTGTGGGAGCCGTAGAAGAATAATACTAGACTATCTTGGTATTTTCGTAAACCTTTAAGCACCTGCGGATATTGGATTACTGGAGACGTCAAAGGCAGCAGAAGAACTTAAAGCAAGAACATCTTGTAGAAGTCTGTTAAGTTAAAATAACTCTCATCAGTCTATCTTACACCCACGACAGGCCCTTCCTATAGTATCCGACCCAACCTGCCCTGCGCAAACAAATCCCGTTTTATGCCTGCAAAATTGTTTATCTTGTCGCTCCACTTAACCCTCTGCCATCTATTTACTTTTTTGTTAGTATCTACTGAGATATCAGCTACCCCTGTTTGTTCTGTAGCTGCAATACAAATACAAAATGCTTTCAGGCTTGATAATACACTCGTCGAAAGAAAATATTGACGATTACCTCATTATTGACAATCATTTCATTATATTGACGATTACCTATTAAAAATATTGACGATTACCTTATTAAAAGTTGACGATTACCTCATTACCAACGCCTTACGTGTGAGTTGCTACAGTAGTAGCTTCGCCTGTCAACAACTAGGCTTTGCATTACCATATACCACTACCAGCATTGTTGCCGTATGATTCAGCCGTATCGCGTAATTCGTGAAGGTAAAGGAGGCCACTGATCAGCCAAGCTCTCTTAAATTCGCGGTGCCTGATTTCGGAGAGTGACACGACACGAGAAGCGCCACAAGAACAAACATTCGACCAGCGAAACAACGAAACATGCGAGAGTTCAGGTCGACAAAGATAGCCCGCGCCGCTGGTGGGTCCCCGGATCAAAGCTACAGCGCTTCTCCTCCGAAACGAGCGCAGCAGCCGCTGAGAGGCGACACGAAGAAAACAAGATGCGCAGCAGCCACGCAACGACGAAAGACACACAAGGGTTCATCAAAGCACGCTAAGCAAAAATAACAGTAATAAACGACCGGGGGCATCTCAGACATGCGTCGAGGGGATGAAGGGAAGCAGAAAAATGGCCGAGACGAAGGGTACGATGGAGTCACACCGGAGACATCTGCGGACACAAAAGAGAAACAAAACCGCCCAGGGGGTGTTTCGGCCAGTTTCACTCGAATACACAGGCGGCAGAGGAGAGAGGCGGGGAGGAGGAGGAGAGGTTCCGAAGAGACATTCGCGCTCGTCGAGATCTGTCACGCTGGGAGCTTTAAAAATAAATCCGCGAATCACACCTCCTCGGGTCCTTTAAGTACACTGGCGTTCGGCGCGGGGATGTGTCTCGCCAAGTCGGCGTGATTTATAGCGGGTTAATTTTGGATAACACCGCGGCGTGCAGCCACGTAGATGGGAGCCGAGCCCCCGAATGAGCAGCGAATCGGCCTCCGCGTCTGGTCTGGCCGCGAAGGGGGGGGGGGAACGGGAGTGTTCTTTTCCATCAGGCAGTAAACGTGCCGGAATAACGGCATGCGACGCGTGACGCGAGCACAGCTCGAAAGAGAGGACACGCTAGCATAGAGTGCAGCGCCCCCCCCCCCTCCCCTTTTTCGTTGGTGACGTCAAAGCGCCGGTGCGCGCCGCTCACGTATGCGCGCCACATGCTTGCAATCATCGCGCCTTTGATATACGGCTCTGGGCGAGCCTCGCGAAAACGCGCTCCGTATTGAGGCTCGCGGTGGGTAAATTCACCGAACACCGCACGCATAGACCGAGACGAAGTACGTGCACTGGGCAGTCTATACCTGCGCGCGTCGTGGAGGCTTTGGGTGGTGCAAACCGAAAGAGCAGCGCGACGTCTGACGAATACCTTTCCGCAAGCGTACACCTGGGTATCGGAAACCTACTGGACAGGCATATACACAAAGTCGGTTCGTGCTTTGCTAGCTCCTGAAAACTTCGCTTCTGCGTAACGAGGAAAAAAAAAACAAAAAATATACGAAGCAATTTAAATAACACAGACCAAACAAGCGCATGTGGGTTAACAGATTACTTAGTTCTAGCAAAAGAAAACCATCAGTACGAACTAGCATGAGCGCTAGCGCGTACTTTTCGAAAAGCCGAGGCGGAAGGGAAGAAGCAGCAATAAACCGAGGTCGCGACACGCAGCAGACCTCTCGCGCCTGAGCGCGCCGATATCGCCGCGCAATCGCGTCCGCTACTTCCCGCGTCCCCCGCGCGAACACGATCGCACTCGATAGCTGGAGCGCGTGGGGGGGTGCGCGCCGAGCCGTAAACGACAACCCGTCGGCGTAGGGCCGAAGAGACTACGTGTGTAAAGAGGGCGCCGCCAAGAACGCTCTCTTTAATAGGAGCGACTGACGCGATGCCGGTGGCATCTGCTCGCCGTGCGTCGACGGAGAAGAACGCACACGGACGTATTCGCTCGGGCAGACACAGGCGCTGCGAAGGTGTGCTATCGTGGCCAGAGGGTCATATGAAGGCTACGCTTCGACAACCGGTGATACTTTCAGTTTTAAACGTCGCCGCGGTTCCCGGTGGCTACCCGAAAGACGCCGGTTGATCCCGCGGAGTCTCTTTGAGACGTTTAACGCTATACAACTAAACCGACACACAAGCAATACTTTCATATCGACGAGATATAACACACGGCGAGAGTATCTAAAGTCAGATGGGGTTGCGGTGAGCGGGGGACGTAAGGGAGCGTGGTAAGGGAGCGGGTTAAGCTGGTGTTTTCGCAAGTAATATTATAGCCAGGTACAACAGAACATGGTACTTGCATCGCAGCACTAGAATAAGCGGAGACGAGAGAGTAACGCCCGAGAAGTAGGTGTTCACAAGCTTTGGACACAATCTGATCAGACGTGGACTCCGGAGAATGATGCGCGTAAAAATATCCTTTCCGATGAGGTCCTTTAACTAGAGAGTGAGAGTAAACTGACCTAATGAGTCTAGGAATTAAAGTAAGTGAAAAACTAAACAAAAATGACCATGGTGCTGTGTCGTCCATTTCCTGACTGCACGCGCAAGTTCTTCCCTAAGAACTGCGGTACCCTAAACCCACTGCAAGTGTCGGAGTGAACTGCAGCCTCAGCCGAGTTCGATGCTTTCGCGATACTGATTCAACATCGAGAAAACATCGGGTGACATCAATATACCAAGATGACTATCGCACATCGATACGCCGACACAGCCGCATTCACTGCATTCGCTTCATCTATACAGCCTGGCCCCCGCCTTTGGATCCCTACCGTCGCGCCCGACCGCGATTCAGGCGCGGACGACGTGGGCACAGCGGGACAGATCGCGGGTGCGCCACCCACACTTGGAAATACGACGCGTCCGCGCACCGCGGGCGAAGAATCATCCACCGGGCCAACACCATCCACCGGGCTGAAACGCATGGGCGAATTTCAATGCTCAAACAAGGCGTTATTCCTACTTGTTTCCGTGGAAGCGCGCCGGAGCCCTCGCAGCTCGCCCTTGATCGACGCCCACCCGCCCTGATGCGCGAAGAGCCACGGCGAAATAAAAAGCGGACGCGAGCTGGCCTGCGAACGTATAACGTTTTTTTGCATATCGGAGCATTCCCCGCCTCCGTGCACTTTCGGCGGATCTGTGACGCCCACAGGAACACACCGAGGAGTATTGGCCAAGGCTGCGGCGGAATCGGCGAGATTTCGCCGAAAAAAAAAAAAGGAAGAAATACCGCGGGCCCGATGCGCCAGCAACGCCTCGCTTAGTGTTTCGCGGCACGTGCTCCTCCCACAGGGCTTGCAGTGACACACGATGCGGTGCACGAAACAGCTGACACGCTGCCTCGTCTCGCCTTCTTGGACGCCTCTGAACTGGGAATCAAGATGAACGGTTCGAGAACAGCGGAAGGAATGTCGCGCGTTTGCAAATCGCACGTAGGTCTGTGCAACACGGCAAGTCAGCGCTAAGGATTTACCGCGAGCTACCAGCAATAAGTGTGTAGCTGAGGACGTTTGCTGTTGCATCACTAATAATTATTGTACTGCTAATAACAAAAGGCATGAGATAGCCAAGCAAGCCTCTGCATGGCAGTTCTAGCCCAACCAAAAGGCCTTCAAGCCGAGCCGAAATCGTGACCAGGACAAACGTGCACAAATTTAGAGACGCGAGTATAATGTTGTGGTTCGAAAGTCAGATATACTGTGTGACATGTAGAAGCAACAGACATCAGCATAGCCAAGTACCAACATGCAAGCTAAAAAATGCTTTAGTCAACGTGAAGGATAAGTTGTAGAGAGGAAATTTCCCCGGTCTTGCTTATTCCATGTATAGGCTGCCAGAATTGTAACAACCAGTACATCGGGCGAAACTAGTGATTTTATTAAAAAAGTTGAACAACACGGGCCACGCAACGACGCGTGGCCTCGAATGCCCTCACTGAACACGTGGAATATACAGGCCACCAAATTGACTGATCAAGCGCCTGTCCAAAGAAAAGAAGCTTGCATAATGCCTGCACCTGGGATCCAGATGCAGACGACTGCACATACGCTCAACACGAGTAGGAGTGATGGGATACTTCTGACAATGTACTCTGGCTATTTATGTGCGTCGCGTACTTAGGCGTACTTAAATAAGCCGCGCCTTTCTTATGCCTTCTATTGCGAACAAGGCTCCCGTATCTGGCATCGAGACGTCGGCAAACAGCAAACTGTGGTCGGTGTATCCTTTCGCGTTCACACTAAGCAGCAACAGTTATGCACTGCTTTTTTTTTTCCTCGCTTCTCTTGTAGCAGTTCAGTGTAGTTGCAGCAGAAAGAACTACTTTTTAAGCTTTGATCAATGGCAATGCTTATTTTTGTGACGGTGGGACAAACTGCTGTCGCTTTCCATGATCCGGACAGGTTTTTTTAGAAATTCCCTGACTTTTGCAGAAGGGTCGAAATTCTCCAACTTTTCTAGGTATTCCAGGTTGGGAGACACCCTGGTAATGGAATGGAAACATGCAGGCCCATGAACGAAATTGCTGTAGGCCGGTATGCCTTGACTGTATTTCGACTCCCCTTAACGCTTTTCCAAAGTACAATGTTCTTGATTACGGCGTCTCTCATAATCATATGCTGGTTTTGGGACGTTAAACCCCACATATCAATCAATCAAATCAATCAATGTTCTTGATTGCGTGTTTCTGGTCTATAGGTGCCGTGTTGACATAGGCGTGGTCACACGCATTTCCTTAATATAAAATACAAGGCATCCAAAATGATACGACTCACATATGACACGTTGTCTCAAAACCACGCTCTTGGTAAGTACATATTTGCAACGTACCTGGGCAACGGAAGCGCAATGAGTATACATCGAACAACAGATTATTGACTCAAGACTAAGATAGACAAACCAGAGCGGAGCACCTGATTTTGCTTTTTTTTTCTCTTGTAATTCTTTTTTCAGCGTGGTGGGTAGAAACTCTATCAAGGCCATGTCGACAACGTCCCGCTATTTTAGTATCGCGGAGGTACTTATCCGAGCAGTCTTGTCTGTCGTTACCCCGATCTCCTTATCCCTCGCCTGCTGCGAGTGCTTTCTCTCTTCAGCTGCTCGTTTCCTTTCCCTGTCACTCCTCCAAACTCTGCCTTACGTCGTGCCTTTGGGCCTCAATAAAATACCGTTTGACATGCGCCCCCACCCTCACCCTCTGTTCACGCCCTTTCTCACATCTACCCTTTTTTCTCCTTCAACACCGTGCCCTCATACTGGGCGCCCCCGCTCTCCGCCTAAGTTGGGCCCTATACAAGACGTTGTGTACGGAGGCACAAGAGACAAAGTTATCCTCTAGTGTTTCTCCCTCGAGCTTCTTAAAAAAAACTAAGAGCAAAACAAACAAACAAAAAAAGAAGGCGAGAGGGAGTTCGATGTATGTCGACCAAGTAACAAAAACGCGGTACGAAATGCTGGGGAAAGTAGAAGAAGGTAGACGCAAAAATAACAAAAAAAATATTTTTAAGAAAGAGGGGAAGGAAGGTAAGCGGCCAGGCCACCCGCATAACACACCCGTGCCCGGATGGAGCCTCTGGAAACGCACAATTTTGCTGCGAGTGTTGGAACAGATTTTTTTACTTCTTTTTTTCTTTCCTCCCAGCCTTCTCACTGATGGCGCTCGCGTATAAATATAGCGGACCGCTGTAGCGGTAGCCGTAAGCGGGCGATGCTGCAACCCCGGCTTCTCGAACCTTCGGTATACGCCCTCAGCTCGTGGCTATCATCGGCTTGTTAACTGCAGATCAGCGCCTGGCTTGCGGCCCTGCAGTGGTTCGGTTGTGCATCTGCCTCGGGACTCCTCCAGGTCATCGCCCTCGATCAGTAACTATACTTTTGCACAACAAGCTTGATATAGAAAAACGATCCGCCGCGAACAGACGCCACTGCTGCGCAGTGCGGAACAACTGAAAAATGGACGCTTCCCAAAATAAATGTGGCCTACATAATCTACATCATGCCTGTGAACAAGTGCCGGCAGAGGTTTGACCACTATGAATGCGACATGCAAACTTCAGACTGAGCACCTAAGTTACACAATTATATGTCTATTATCTCAATAAATTTTGGTGCGTTCCGAACCATGGCGAAAATCCGATCATGGAACACGCTTCATTTGAACTTTGACCTAGATTTTTTTATATGCCTTTAACCTAAGCGTGCGTTTCTTTGAATATTGCCCCCATGGTCCCCATGGTCGTCATGGCCGTGAATCGGATTCGCTTATTAGCCTCTTGGCGGTGTCGATCGATCCGGTGCCCGATAAATAAGGGAAGTATGCACTCTCTGGGCATGGTCCGTGTTCTACAACAGCATTACGAATCGCCGAAAGCAGCAATTTCGCTCAACCTGACAGACCTCCTTTCGCAACAAGTGTCAAAATCAATGTTGAACGACAAAGCATATATAGCCTATACGTGCTAACACGTGATGTACGCGCTGAACAAGAAAACAAAAGTGCTGGGGCAGCAGTGGTGCAAAGACTTCGGAAACAGCAAAGCTGCTGACCTTCTGCTCCTCTTTTCTCTCCTTCTCTTCTCTTCTTTTTCGCACACCCTTGCTATAAAACGGTACACATGGCTATATGCTGTGCTTTCCTTCTCTCCTTGACTCCTTCTCTTCTCTTTCCCCTTTCTCTCTCTGTTCTTTTACTCCCCTTCCCATTCTCCCAGCGTAGGGTAGCAAACCGGGCATGTGCCTGGTTAACCTCGCTGCCTTCTCTCTTGTTCTAGTCCTCCGTCTTGTTTCGACCTGTCTGTATTTCTTTGCCTCTTTCCTTGCTTTCCCTCCATACCTTCCTCGTTCTGTCACCGATAGCAACGCAATCGTATACGGTTCCCATAAAAGCTTATTCTGCTAGCGTGCCTGAATAGCCGAGTACAACAAAGAAAGAAAAACCAGGATAGCCACAGGGTTACGACGCTCATCTTAAAGACGTGAGTACACGGGTTCGAATCCCGCGCCTCACCAAGAAATTTGATGTCTTTACTTATTATTTCACTGCTTTTCAAAGCTCCCTCTCTTCTTTCTCGAACGCTCCCTCTCACTCTCTCTGTGTGTACTCGTTCTCTGCGCCAATCCGAGTAATTACATCCCACGACGGACGGCTCGACGCACGTGTGAGAGCAGAGCAAGAAATGAAGACGGGCCAAGTCATTCCGTTGCACGCACAAAACTTTCACAAGGTCGTTCATGATGATGATTATCATTTCTGTTCGCTACTGACGGCGTTTTTTTTTTTTCGAGCTAACAAACAGCGATGCTGTCAAAAACGACGGCGCATTCGTCGACAGCAATTACATTAGCGCTCGTACAAGTTGCCAGTGCGAGGCACGCGTGAAAAATAATCCCGGTTCGAGAGCATCAATAAACAACTGCTTTCGAGGGTCCTGCTGATGCACCCGCGTCCCGACAAGTCCTCTGGAGAACGGCCTTTGCCTTTCCTCTGTGCATTATTTCCACTGTGATCGCTTTAGATAGCGACTCGGGCTGTATTCAGTGCTACCGATTACTGTTTCCAAGTGCAGCGTGAGTCACACCACCCCCCACCCCCCAGATATAGTAAAACCAAACAGCTCAGCTGATTACGTCCGCATAGTGATATCAATGCTGGCTTTCCTGAACTTCCGATAAATAGGCTACGATATGGGTCTTGGAATAACCGGCTCGTTACTTCGGTTAAGCTGAAGAGCAGTCGAGTGGCTACTGGAGGATAAACCCTTCAACGTTACCAAGGTCTCCTCAAAATACGTCGCATCATCCAAACTATAGTTGTAACTGCAGAATTCATTGAATTTATTCTGACTAATATAACAATATTTCGCGTCTCCCGAGCCAAAACCACGATATCATTATGGTACGCCGTAGTGGAGGACTTCAAAAGTTTTGACGATCTGGTGTCCTTTAAAGGGGTGGTTGCCATCAAGTTTCTGCCTTTCACGTGACTTGTTGTAAATGTTTATTATTACTCTGGGAAGCGTGATACACGCTCCAAGGATATCGTATTCTCGCTAAATAACATGATATCACGTTATTCATATAAACGACTTCCGGTTTTGGTGTTTGGGCGCCGAACTGGACAGCGTCGTCACACTGTGGGAAGCTTGCACACATGGGCCCACAAAACTGTGACGCACACGGTGCAGCGTCATTCTCTCTCTCTCTCTCCCCAAACACACACACACACACACACACACACACACACACACACACACACACACACACACGCACACTGGCAACCGTCCGGATGCCTTGCGAACTCGCTAAAATCGACATATTGTGACGTTTCCATGCTACCGTAAGCTGGTATGCCACATAAAGCAAATAGGTGTGCGAACAAACTAAAATAAGTGCTAAGCTCAAACAATGTGAACCGTTCATGATGGCTCGGTAGAAGTAAAAGAGCTGTGTAAGATATAGTGAGGCACAGTATTCCGTAGCCAATGCGCATCTTGACCCGTGACTCTACCGAACCGTACCGCAGCAACGTAGTCAGTCTTTGACGCGTGAGTTGCTTGCATTGGCATACATTTGTCATCTTTCGTACCATATCAGAGTCTTTCGTGGGCCAAAGACTATGGTGGCTGCTAGCGGTGCACTCTCAGCCACAAGTGGTGCTCCATGCAATGCCGGCCAGCGTCGCGTCCTCCGGGGAGGAAGCGAGCTGGCTGCGGGGAGACGTGCGCGTTCCCATATGAACAGAGCAGGCGAGAGAAAAAAAAACGCAGGAAGCCCTGCGGGCGGAAGCACTTCTCGGCGATCCATCAGCGACACGTCACGACAGACCCGGCAGACACCACGACGACAGCGCCCTCGTAAGGCCGGGCAGGTATACAACCTACGGTCCCGCGTGGTTCAAGAGCGCGACAGCACTGTGCATGGGAAACGTGATTGCGCTTAGAAGAAACTAATAGAAAACGACTAACAATGCATGAATTAGATAAACAAGCAATTAAATACACAAGCGCACGTCCTCGCCTATAATACGGTGATCTGATCATAATTAAAACTGTACCGAACTTTCAACTACATTCACTCTTCACATCACATCATCAGGCCGGTGTCTTTGAGGAAACGCAACAGCGCTTTCGTTGCCTCTCGGAACTGGAATGGGCAGCGCCATGGTCCCAATACCTTTCTCGACAGTGAAATCATTTCTGTCTAGTTGATTTAGAACACTGCCGTGGTGAAGCCTCTCTTTCGTGTATGCCGAGTGCAACATAAAAGGTGTTCAATAATTACGCGTCGGCCCAGTCAGTTACTCTTTTTTTCTCCTCCTTTATATAACTTTCCTTCCCCCTCACCCCTTGCCCAGAGCAAGGTAGCCTAAAGGAGCTCAGCCCTAGTTAACATTCCTGCCTTTCTCCGTAATCTCTCTCTATCTTTTTTTTTTATTTTGAACCACATTTTTCATTATATATACGTTGTCTATGTGTTTCGAGCTGTCGATTCATTTGTCCTCGCACTGCCATTTGCTAGCCTCTTGCATGATTAAATCAACAGGCAAAGCGACCGCCCTGGACAGGCGTTGGTTTCCGGGCCATTATCCACGCCCTTATATTTCAGGGCAAATTTTCCATTCAAAAGAAAAAAGAAATGCATTTTTTTGAGAAGTTCGTATAAATTTCCTTATACATTTGTCCTACAAGCTGGGGAAGATATAGAATTTTCTGTTTCATGCAATACGGTTCCTTGAATTTCTGCAGAATCAAGTAAGTATCGAGGCTATTCACGTTAAAACACTGGTCGTGAAAACACGGACGCAGGAGAAACGTCAAGACACGACAAACGTTTCTCTCTTGTGTGCGTGTTTGCGCGCCTAATATTAGGCGTTAATTCACGTAAAGAAATTGCTTCAACGTGAATGTGCGCCTAATGAAATGAATCGAGCGGACCCCTTTACATAATCTACAAGTGCGCCTCCCTGCGCTGCCCATTCGCCCAGCTAATGGCTGGCACATACAGTTCTTTCAGTAAAGAAGAGGTCCTATAGTTACACGTGCTCGTGCTCAGCTATCATGCGTGTTTATATCAAGACAGCTGCTTCTATATCTTTCCGTGCCACAGCGCACGCAAAGTGCGCTTGAACAGGCCGTTCTCAGGAGCAACGAGCAGCCACTAGTCAGGCAACCTGCATCGCAGGAAAGCTAGCTTTACAATTACGAAAAGGATGTATTTGATTAAAGAAAGCGTATTTCGAAGGTTTTTCGGTTCCGATCGCACCAACGGAGAGGGCGATTTTCCGGCCACTTCAATTCGTTTCAACTTACGTTACAATTAGTGCAGTACAGTTAAAAACATACGTTTTCCTTTACCGGGCCATCTGTTCAATTAATTATGCCGAAGAAATAAAACATGACACTTGTACAACAATTTTCCTTCTTTCGTTCGCATGGATAGATGCATGAAAACGAGTTCGAGCTCCGACTCGACCCGTCTAGTGGTGTAGTACACTCTAGTAGTGTTCAAGTAAGCGAAGGCTACGCGGCTCGCACTTCTGTCATGTTACACTTATATCGCTACATTCCCGGTCACCTGCGAAACGGCGGGATGGCGCGAACACAGGGCAAGCGGACACCTTCGCGGGAAAAAAAAAAAAGACGTCACCCGCTACGAGGCCCACCGCCACTAACACAGAACACTAGAGAAGCCATCACGAAGCGAACAAGCAGCTTACTTTGCTGATGTCGTCCATGCTGCTCACTCGACCATTGGAGTCGCCGCCGCGGCTCGACCGAGACGACTTAGGAGTGGGGCTCTGGAAGGTTCGGTTCGTGTTTGCAGGAGCAGGGAGGGTAGGGTGGACAAAGAACAGACAACATTCAGAGCACGAACAAAGACACAAGGCGCACAGGGACACACGCGCGGTTTTCAATCGCACGATAGACAGAAAGAAAATAAATAAAACACGCATGCGCACATCAAACAAGACAAGTGGCAAGGAAATGAACAGCACTGCAACAGAGCACATGACGCACACTATAGTCAATGCGCGACCACAGATATAACAGCATAGAAGCACGGCCACGTCTCGCGCAGTGCGGCGAAACTGGGTGGCTTTGCGGAAATCTTAATGCTGTCTTTGATTGACGAACAAATGACAAAGTAGGTTGGATAATATGGTCCGTTCTTTGAGTACATCCACATTATACTAAGGGGAGAAATGAAACCTGCACACCGTGATGCGCCGGTCGTGTATGCCATCATTCACAAAAAACGAACACATCAAAACGAACTCGTTATTCCGTCAATGTGCGAGGAATTCCTTAAGGCGACGTATCGATAGAAGTTTAGATTAAGAAAAGGGAAGCGGCTTTCTTAAGATATAATTGATTGGTATGTGGAGTTTAACGTCCCAAGACCACCACATGATTATGAGAGAGGCAGTAGTGGAGGGCTCCGGAAATTCTGACCACCTGGCGTTCTTTAACGTGCACCCAAATCTGAGCAACACGGGCCTACAGCGTTTTCGCCTCCATAGAAAATGCAGCCGCCGCAGCCGGGATTTGATACCGCGACCTGCGGGTCAGCAGCCGAGAACCTTAGCCACTATAGACCACCGCGGCGGGGCGTTTCTTAAGATATATGCGATACCATTTCAGGGACCAAAGAGGTCTTGACCCTCAAGCGTAACGCAGGCGCCGACCCCTCATTCCGAACTGCTTTCATATCGTAGGTCCAAGTGCAGCCCAATGATAAACTTCTGGCAACAGTAAGGCGGCCGGCAACTCAAGGGGACATTTTATAACGGAAATTGAAGCCTGTAGTGGCAAAGACGTAACGGGGGCACAAAAACTGCGCAGCGTAAGCACACCAATAGACATACGCGCACGTAAGCTCGAACCCGACAAAAAACTAAAAACAAAAACAAAAAGTGAAGCGTCCAGCGGAGGAAAAAGAGGAAAAAGAAAAGTGAGGACGGAATGGGCCGACCGCGGAGTGGTGCGGCCACCGATATTACACGAGCTTTCGCAGAGGTAAACGGCGCCGCGGCATGGAGAGGGCGCGGAGCATTAATCCGAGATTTACAATGCGCTCCCGCCAAACGCCGGCATGCGGACACACCGCACTCTGCGATGGCGCATTTGGGAGGCAAAAGAGACTGCCGCCGTCCCACGCGCTCAGCCAAGGTCAGCTGCTACGCACTCACCGAGCTACCGGACCTGAGGACTCTGCGGGACAGCTTCGGCGGCGGGGGTCGCGCTTCAAAAGCTAGCCCCGTGGAGCGGACGCAGGGCCGATCCGAAACCTCGGCTCACGCAACTTCACACTTGCCCTTAAGGTTAACACTAAATACGTTGAAATCAGTAAATGAAGTCTGCAAGAACTCTACTGTCAATGCTCTAGTCATCATATGCTCGTTACCAAACAAAAAATGAAATTTTATTTCTCTTATCCTTCTCTTCGAGTTTCGAGTCGTGACTCTCCTAAATGTCACCTCACGCAGCGAATTTCAAGGTCTTTCATTTCTTTTTTCTTTGCATTTTCATTATCGCGCTTGTGGCGTGATGCCTCTCAGAACGCAGCGTGATGCACTTTTACCCAAAAAAAGAAAAAAAAAAGCCGCAGAGTGGCGGAGGCATCGCGCGAGTGTTGTGCAATTGGGTATGGTTTGGAAATGCTTAATTGTTATTTCATTCATTATTCTTATTTATTGAATGAATGAAGGAGAAGCGTTGCCTTCAACGAGTGGTGGGACGGTGACGTGCCATCCAGTGCTTACATATGCAGAGTGGGAGTGAACTGTTGTGCAGCGCGAGCAGTCTGTTTTTACTAGCAGACGCTGCCTGCGCCGGCGTTGCGAGGCGAAAGAGAAAAGGGGGGGAGGGGAGTGACAGTTGGCACGAGAAACGAGGCGCGAGCATGCGCAGTGGGGTATGCGAGTAGGTTCCGCATTCAAAATGGTGACGTAAGCCAAAGCGACACCGTAAAGATTAGGGACATCGTGATGAGCTAACGCTGGACAAGGCCACGCTAGCGGGACCCTCAAAGCAGCGTCGCCACCAGTTCTCTCACTGCACGTTTTTATAAGGAGTAATATCGTGGCACAAGGGCGGCAATAGCGCCGCTATTAGGCGTCGTGAAGAAGCATTCAATGCGGGAGCACCAGTTGCTCTGCTTGCTGTTTGTGTAGATTCACCGATGCGCGCGGAAGACGGCGCCCTGTTCGTCGTGGAAGTATACATTATGGTAGTAACTTTCGCGCAAGTAAAAACAAAAATAGTGTAAAGGAGCAAGAGGCTAAGCTTTGCATGTATTCACTAATCCATTATCTATAGCAACTAAGTCAAACAATGAAAACACTGCCCTTATTTTCAGAACGTCACTTCAGCTCATGCAATACACAAAACAGAGTCTAATTAGGCGCTTAAATGCATTTAGATACTGAGATAACACATATACGAGAAAAGTTGTTAAACGACTGGTGCTTAAGTATGCCAGTGTGTACAATGCTAACTACTAGCTTTTGGAGCGCTTTACGAAGCAAAATGACAGTCTGTATGCGATGCCAACTCACTGCGGTGGAGTCAGCGTCGGTAACAGTCGAGATACGGCCGCTCCGTTTCCTAGTGCCTACTTCCCTCTCGTCGACAAACAAGGCGACCGCGCGCGTGTTTATATTGCGCGTATACACCTGAGGAATGTATACAAGATGCCGCCGTCGCACTATACAGACCTGTCGCAGCAGTGCCCAGCACTTCTTTTCTTCTCCAATCACAAGTTCCGGCTGCGCATTATGAACGCAAGACGTCATCATCGCATTGAATTTGGGAAACACACGAAACAGCCACAATTATGAGTAAGGAAGCAAGAAAGGGGGGTATAAGAGTCAGCGGAGGGTGCGGGCACATGAAACGGCAGCAGTTTGTCTCAAACACTTGAGGCTTTAACATGAAAGCGTTTTATGCCAGGGTCCACCACGGCCCCGCTGACGTACTTCCGTCACGGATATGACGTTCAAAAAATATGCGCTAAGAGATTTTTTTCCTTTTTGGCAGAAGCAAATCGTATTTGATCGCTGATGTAGCACTGCCCCAACATGTGAGCGCGGATATCATCATCGTAATCAGTCTATCAAGTGTCCATTGGACCACAAAGGCCTCTCCCAATAATCTCCAACTCGTCGGCATAACCGGCATACCCCCCATCGCGACATCCAGCTCACTTGAAGTAACAATCTCCGCGTAACCACTGTTTGTAGCAGTCACGCCCAAAGAAACAGGCGTCCGAATTGCATTCACAAAGGACCCACGGGACAACGATGAAGCGGCCGACCAGCGAGCGAGACAGCGACAAGGCAGTCTTTCTATTACGGGAAATGTTCCAACGCACCTCGCATTGTACGCAGACACACAAGATGAAACACCCGTTCTTGCTATAGCTGCTTTAGGCGCGCGCCTCGCCCCTTTGTGATCACGCTTCGGTATAATGCGGAGAAGCATGGATGCGGGAGACCCGGAGTGATGGATGGCGCCTGGCTCGGAAGTCGGCAGCTCGGAAAAGGAGACATCACCCGAGCCAAGAAAGCGCTGACCAGTGGCACAAAGGGCATCAACAGGTGCGTCCTCCCGCGAGAGAAACAGCGCGGAACACGACGCGCTACAAGCGCATGAAGTTGAGCGACGAACGAGCCGGTGTCCACGGCGTCTAATTTCATTTTCGTTTATTTGGGCATTTCACAAAATGCCCACCAAGGGGCGGGTAGAGTCTGTTTCCTGATTGGCCCGCTCAACGTGACGCACTTCAGGCAGGTGCGGCAAGACACTTAGATATACAATAATGTACCTCGATGTACATTGTTGTATATCTCTATGTGTTCTCTTGTCGTACCTGCCTGAAGCAGAGATACGAAGTACAAAATCGGAGAAGATTAAGATTCTTGGTCAATCCATTTTCCATCTCGCGACACATGATTGAGCACGAAATCGACCGTCACGTGGTCAACCGTGATTTGGCGTCCGAGTACGTGAACCGGTCCACAAATGAGAATGAAAGCAAGTGAACCATCGCGTAAATATCAATGCGTTACTAAGAATTTGAGACAAAAACGTACGAGAAGAAAAACAAGCAAGGTTGAAATGCAACGTTTCCCCTTGAAAATGACAGGCTACGTATCCTTTAAATATCACTACAGCGACTTGTACGCTGTGTTCTGTAGGCTGAGACTTGAAGCTTATAGTGCAAAAACTAAGCCTAAATGCATGCACCGCTCCTCCAGGGAAAACGGTGAGCCCTACTTCAATCAACAAAAGGCAGACCCAGAAAAATAAAGGAAAATCAGTGGGCGAAAAAATAGCAAAAAAAAAACCGTTGTAGACCGTGACCACAACGCGACGCAACAGGCGAGGCATATCGCTCGGAGAGGCGCTCAACGAGCCGCACTCAATGCTCCGATGCGCCTGCTTCTTGGCTCGCCCTTTTGAAAGAGCGCCGATAGGGACGAAAGGGGCTCGGGCGGCCCACGATCATGCCTCTATTGTCATCGTTCTCGCGAATGGCCCCCAGCAGCAACAGGCACGCATTTTAGGGGGGGAGACGCGACCCGAAGCCGCTTGCGATGCGAAAGCGACAATCGATAATTGGTGGAGCCAGTCGGGTGGAACCGGCGCGTCCCATTCAGAGGAACCCGCACCGAGACGTCAGCGCCGCTACAGCGACGTCAAGGGGCCACCTTTTGTTCTTGGCAATCCCCGTACGACACGCCAACAAAAGCCGCCGTTGCAATGCCATTCGGTCGAGCATACTTATGTGTTTTTCTTACATCTGTGCCCCGTTCGTGTATACGAAGCATCACCTCTCATCTCAGCTCAGCGCTTTCTATTCGAACATTTACGCCTGAACCTGTTATTCTGTTCGTTATCTCGTGCCGGTATTGTGTACCTTTTGTATCCCTCGATATCCTGATCCTTCCGACGGACAGAGCGACGATAAAAAGGACTGATCCTTTCTAGGAGCGAGGGAGCCGCGCTGTTCTTTCCTTCACTGCCTAAAATGATACCCCCCCCCCCCCCCCCGTAGCTTTTCGGGTCCGCTTTCTATTTGCCAAGAAGCCGGTCGGGTCGTAGAGGCAATCAAAAAGAGTTCGGGCCGAGAGAAACAGCGGCAAAAAAAAAAAAGAATTGTTCATGACGTAGCTCGCGCTGACGGTGAAATCGGCGCTTCGTTAGCCGGCTGTCGAACCCACGCACTCGCTGTGCAGGAGGACTCCTTCCAAAACAAACGAAGAGGAAGAGCGCGCGAGAGAGGCGCGCAAGAAGAAGGAGAAGAGAAAAAAGGTCGTCGAGGGATGCGCCAATGGTTCGTTCGAAAATAGCAGGCATTGGCCACCGGCGCTCGAACGGATCATTTGAGATGCACACAGTGGAACTCAGTTAGGACGGCCGAGACAAAGGGGCGAGCGCTGCCTGCCACACCGATCGGTGCCGCCACTTCCTGCCCCGTCGTTCCACCGACGACCAGTGATCACGCCTGTGCAGGAGGCGCGCGCGGCGCTTCATCATCGACGTTGTGCCACGCATGGCACATCACGGCGCCGCTTAAGAGGTTTCCTACACGTGCTGTTCACGTATAGCCATGATGGCAGCGATCAAGAACCGAGAAACACGCGTTCACAAGTCAGGGGAGTAATGAAAGAAAGAATGCAAGTTTAAGATTTTAAAGCAAACTCTATTACAAGAAAAGGTTACATGTCGTTCTTCTGCTGCCTCGCGATCCGTCCTAGTTCGTGCCTCGAAGCTAACTGCCTTGCCAGCGGCTCGGGCCTGACTCCACGGTCTAGAAGGGTTTTCTTCACCCCACCAGGGGGGGGGGGGGGGGGCAGACCACTGCAGGAGGCGCGACGGCCGAATTCTTGGTATTCCCTCACAGAAAACGCGTGAGTTCGGACGTATCGAGTTTCAAACTGCGCGTTGCACAGGGCCGAAAAGCTATAACCACTGCCCTAAGGACGGTTCGGACACAAAAGGACACACACGCACATAGAGCGCCTATGCTCCGGCACTGACACACACGTATCGAGAACAAAAACCTTAGCGCTATTTCTCTCGAGAACAACAAGGGCAGCGGTTATAAGAGGACAACAAGCATACGGAGGTTTGTCAGTGATTTGCTGTGCGCGTAGTGTTGCGAGCGACTAGTCACGCTGTGACTACTTGCAATGCGACTGAGGACTTAGCTATGCGATAGCTCGGTTACACGTGAAATAACTCGGCGTTTAATTTTGCATTTGTCGAACTGATCTGTCACCGTGAGGGCATTCCAATTCGTCTCACGAGCCCACCTCATGATGTGCTCTCTTTTGCACGAGCGAAATTGTTTGTTCCCTTGTTGTACGCCTATAGAACGAGGCAGTAGCTCCTACAAGGAGACCCACTGCGTAGTCTGGGCGCTCTCAACAGCACATCATGTCATGCCTCGCGCTCATACCTGCTAGGCAGCCTGCATAGACCAGCCTTCATGAAATGTGAGATCACCGACAACAGACAATCGAAAGAAACCCCCCGAGTTTCTACACACCAACTCGGAAGATAATAATAACTGTTGGGGTTTAACGTCCCAAAACCACCATATCATTATGAGAGACGCCGTAGTGTAGGGCTCCGGAAATCGCAGCCACCAGGAGGTTCTTTGTGCACCTTAAATCTAAGCACACTGGCCTCAGGCATTTTCGCCTCCATCGAAAATGCGGCTGCCGCATTCGGGATTCGATCCCACCACCTGCCTTAGCCACTAGACCACCCTGGCGGGTCAACTCGGAAGAGAACTTTTCATTTGTGTACAGTACGCTTGCCTGCCACTAACGTATTTTGGAGACAGTAGATACGCCCATGGAAAGAAAAAAGTCTCCAAACAACAGTTGTGACCTATCGCACTAAAGTGCTGCAAAGGGTTCAGTGGAGCTGAAGTCAGCCTACAAGATCATTTCACTCATTGGAAAGGCAACGATAGAAAAATTTGAGTATAGCGAATAAAGTAAAGGCAAGTAAACAGCTCTACAAGACCAAACAAACATGCTGCCCCAAAGCCATACACCGCAGTGCCTTTAACCCAGAGAAGAGTTCGGCGGGTGCTCTTTATACCACCACGAGCGTAGCACGAGTGTCTCAGAAGGTGAGACGCGATGCACGAATCACGCGTTCAACAAGCCGGGCGACACGAAGCTACCCGCACGCTTGCAAGCTGCAGCACCTGTATACCACGGTCTCGCGAGCGCGGAAACCAGAAGACGCCGCGGTCGCAGGCCGGTGCGAGAAAAAAACGCCAGCGTGGGTGGGTGGACGCGGCGGGCGCGAAAAGCGAGCGAGCACACAGCCGGCCATTTCCGCAATCGAAAGAGAAGGAATCGCGAGCTTCGGGACCGAAGCGCACCACTGGACAGGGCGAGACACCGTCTCCGACGCCGCGCAATCATTATCGGCCCCGCAGCGCAGGAAACGCGTCGCAGCGAGCCATTTCCTGAAATCATTACACCTTCTCGCTCATCCTCGTACTGAACCGTAAGAAAGGCACACGCGTACACGATACTGACGTATATAGACCCTCGCTAGTCGCCCCTTCCGCTTCGCAGCTCCTTGCATGGGGAATGACACCATTTGGAGCGAAAATTCGTAACCATAAGAAACACAACTCAAACATTGCGTTGACAATCGCAGCACCCCCCCCCCCCCAAAAAAAAAAACGTATACGGTCCACTCGAGGCGTTTCCACGGAATAACTCCGGCTTGATCGACTTGTTCTTCGGCGTTGCTCGCTTTGTACGCGCACTCCATGCGTGCGTTGCACGAGGCTTAGACTCACTGGTGGCACATGCCTCATCGATTGAAGCGACCGCTCCCTTCCTATCAAAGCAAATATGCGATGTTCTGTGGTATTAGACCGCTAATGTTGGATCATTAGAGGTAGACGATACAAGCATACGTACAGCAATGAGAAGTGCTTGCTTGATCGTCCAACAAGAGCATATCTCTCAGCATCTCTCGTCTCCCTTCTAATTTTCGGCATATACAAAAGAAGAGAAATCAAAATTCGGCGAAACGAAGCTATGAGTACTAACATGGAAGACGCTTCCAAATGGGATTATATAATGTTTGATACAAATGGGTGTACTGACGAAAAAGAAAGCAGTATCAATTCAACTACTATAAACGTCATCAAAACGCGCTCGCCATTAGCAGTAAAACTGACAGTGGTTTAAACTGGGCGGTGAAATCTGGGTAAATTATGGAACGTAAATCGATTCGTTTGCTACACCAGACTAGCGGAAGCATCAGTGAGACGAGAAGTCAAAAAACGAAGACGTAAAAAAAAATACAGAGTTCACTAGAGTATTCTTTTAAGAACCAAAAATATGGCAATGTACGCGTTCGCTGTCAGCCGAGCTTTAACGCGCAATAGCAAGTTCGTGGAAGCAGCATCACTGCTGATGCAATCAGCAACCAGCGTTTTGTGACGAGACAGTAGGAAGAAGGCAGCCCTTCGGCGAGCATTCAAATGCTACGCAGCCGACATCTACTACATGGTTCGATGGCTTCGCAGAGACCTTCGGCAACAAAGCCGTATTGACGAGAGTCTTTAGCGGCACTGCCAGCTGGCGCAGCTCATTCAGCACAGCCACATTTCAAGCAAAGCGGCCACCTACGACACCGACCGAGCCGTCGCGAGGCTTGTTTCCACGACGGAAAAGAGAACAGCAAGCATAGAACGGCAGTCAACGAGACGCGTAAGCACGGCGGCGGCGGTGAGCTGGCGGAAGAGGTCGGCCCATTCATTCACGACGAACGGACAACAAAAAGAAATAGCGCCTCAACAACAACCGAGGAAGAGGCAAGCAACTACGCGCCCAACCCTACGAGCGTAGCGCGCGCCACGAGAAAACGAACGAGGCAGTGACGTACGGCGCCATTCACGGATGCCGTGAGCATGCGGCGGTTTGCAAGACGACGCACAGGTTTGTGGTTGCGTCGTTCGACGGCCGCAGCCGGAAACATCCTCCTCGCCCGCCCACCGGGTGGCGATACGTCCATCGACGGAAATCAGGCAGCAGGGAGACGGACGAGCGTTCAATTAATCACGACATCCCGCTGCCTCGGCAGAGAGAAGGGGTCGCGAGGAGACGGACCTGCTTGGCGACAACGCTGAGCCCCCCCCCCCCCCCCCCGTGCATCTTACAGGACGAAAAAACTTCGTGATTAAATGAAGCGAACGTGTAAACAGACCTTTCTCCATCTGCCTAGAAGCAAAGCCGACGCAGTGACCACCGTGATGAAAGAAACAGAGGAGAAAGTTTTATTAATGTCCGCCAGATTGCTGGGCTGGAGAAGATTACGGAGATACCATGTCTCTGGGCAGATTCTCCGGTCTGCCGGATCGCCTAGAATTGTTGTTCCAGGCCAGAACTGATCCGCGCAGCCAGCCAAAATGCTCGAAGGCCTTCATAGGAGGCCACGACAGCAGTATTGCTGATTAATGCTGGACATATCCATAGGATGTGATCAAGCGCGGCTCTGGTATTACAGCACTCAAATAGATTAGTCTCAATTCGGGATATATGGGGCGCATGATGACGGGTTTCATGTATGTTCATGTTTGTAGTTGACGCTAACGTACGATCGCCAAACATTATAAACGTTTAACTGAAGAATGAGCGTCATTTTGTGCTGTTATTTGCTTCCTTGTCAGGTTTGAACTATCTATAAGACCGGGAGGCATGTCTGTAAGAGTTCTCTATGTGGACATTCAATGCCAGGACAACTTGAGAGCAAACGGACCAACGCCAGTCGTAACCGCAGCTACTGAACCAAATCCAATGAACGAGCTCTGAGATGGACCGCCTTTTTGAAGAAACTTACAGGACACTGCCCAAGGAATACTGCTGTTTGCAATATCCGAATTGTCACCAACGTCTCGATCCTGGAAAGACTTCAGTACAAGACCTGCTGTCGTTCACTGGCCCCTTATCTTGAATCCCCTCCACTCGGGTGAATCGTGCACAAACACCTCTCCGAAGGCACACCACTCCAGCCAAACTCCTCTGAGTATATAGCTGCGTGTACGCTCGACGTGACAGTCCCTGGTAAGGAGCGAGGAAAGATCGCTTCCTCGCAAGTCGTGCACAACGCCAAAGCCGCTCGCTTCCGCGCGCACGCTGCGACCGCCCACGTGCACTACGCACACTCTCGGTATACGGCCGCACTCGAAGCCAGCGAGCCGCCGGAGACGGGGCGAAATTAACGTCGATCAGATGCCTATTCTGTCGGAACGGAGCGCCGCAGCGGCCCACCGACGCGGCGCGCAGATCCGCGCAACCGCCGCCGCGTAAAGACAAGGGCACGCCGAAGGCTCTGCGAAGATCGTCGAGATGTTGATCGATCACCTTCAGCGCGCGCTCTCTCCGATTGTTCCGGGCATCGTTTATTGCCGCTTCTTCCCAGGCCGGTGACGCCGACCGAAGCACGCCGCGCGCACTCCCGGCGACTCTCCCGTCTAACCTCTACCGGCTCTTTGCTCACCGGTGCAGATCTTCGAGGGCACCATAATCGAATGAGGCTACTGCGGCCGAAGCCGCGTTAAGACATGCATGCGTCTTTGAAGACTGTCTGCTGCGGAGCTAAATTCCAAGAAAAGGGGAAAAGGCAGCAGGGCAGCATGAAGTGGCAGCAGCAGCAGCAACGCACGCTGAGAAATGTAAAGTGTGTACTCTTTGCCACACTCTTTGCCAGTTCGAAAAGGCCTGCATGTTTTGAAAAAACAGAACTTTCTGAACTCACAGGCCTATTTATAATGTTGATATCGGCGACGATGATATCTGTCAGCTCTTGCTCGACTGTCCGAAACACGACACACACCGAAGGCGACTAGAACAGGAACTCCATAAGTTCGATACCGAGCGGCTATTTGCGTTGAATAAAATACTAGGTCCGTGCCCATTTAAAACAAATGGTAAAGCAATGAAGGTGCTGCAACAGTTCTTCCAAGAAACGAAGATTTCTGAAGACTACTGAGCAGACAAAAGTTAAAAGTGAGTGTCGCGTCTACGTGTCTGTTCTGCCCACAGGAGAAGTTTTGCTCTTACCTATGTAGGACTGTATATGTGTTTATACGCTATCGTTTTCTTTCTTTATTTGCACCAATCAAGTGGAAAGGTGTTGCCGTCGCCAAGTAACGATGACAAAAACTCCTTCGTTTATTTTCTATTTTAAATGTTGATATGAAATCAAAGGCAACGCCGTACACAAGACCCAACAAAATACCCTGCAATTGCAGCAATTAACATGTTCATCGAAAATATGTCACCCTACCACTTAAAAGCTAGTTCGACTTTGTCTTCATAAACCGTCACTGAAGCAGCACCTCTTCGCAATTGAACATATGCAATGCTCGTTCGTTTTAAGCATTCATCCGTTAGTGGAGACAATGACGCGAACAACGTGCTACTGGTGTCGATTACAAGCGAAAGTCAACCAAAACGGTAGCCGGTACGGCATTACTGCATATATCAGAGGGCGGACATTAATTGAGTTTACGTTCCGCATATCGCTGGTAGACCATAAAGACTGACGCCATTAGCTACAAGCTCCTTTGTCGTCCCTTCGCAGCGCGCGGAAAGGACACATTCCCACACACTCGAGCATGCGTTAAGAAATTCCTGCAGCGTGCCTAAAGGCGTTTTCTCGTTCCAAATAAACCACACTGGGCGCCTGCCACTGACAGAAATTCTGTTTGTACCACTGCTGTGAGTATTGGTAATATAAGGCAAGTGTAAGCAGCCACAAGCCGAGTATTTACAAAGAAAACAAAGAACAAAACGTGATAAGTAGACTATATAACGCTAAGGGTGGACCAAGTAACCTTCCACTAAAACTGCATCAGTGAGGAACCTTCCGTAATGGACGGAACACTCGCAATGAAAGAACGCTCAGGCATTCAGACCTCAAATTCCTTTCACGCCAGTCTAATCTGAATGTTATCGCCCGAGCAATCTCCGTGAAAAAGAAACTTGTCGAAACTCAATCGTGCACTCACATGGGGACTTACTATGTAATGTAGAAGTTTTGTCGTGCGCGGCCACAGGACGCGACAAATGATGCACAAATCTCACCTTGCTGTGGTGGGCGACATAATACTCGGCGCATAAGCCACTCGGCTATGTTTATTTAAGTAGGTGCCTACACGTGAACTTCGGATCGAGCGTAAAACTGACTATTGTGTTTGTGAGAGCAACCCGCTAAGAACTTTCGCGAGATCTCGCTTCTCCACAATGAGGGTCTTTTTGAGCAGAAGCCCAAGCGATGCCGATCGCTTATTGGGCCAAAGGCTATAATATCCTGCACGTGTTACTACAGCGATGTGAGATCGACGACACGGAGCACCACAAACAAATGCGCTTTATCAATCGCTGGAAAGAAGTCTTCTTTGCCACTGCTCTGGACCAAGAACAGTCGCGCAACATGGGTGCCACCGCAATTCGCACATGCACGCGGCACCACATTTGCATGTGCGATCGTGCGCATGTGTGTAGCGCAAAAAATAAATAAATAAACGCTCGCGACTGTGAATGTACACGAGAAAAGCCGTGCGTATACGAAAATGTGCACCGGATGTGCCACGAACGTTATATGAGCAATTGGAAATAAAAATTGAGGCATATTGCTGCACTGCTCGCATGCGTGACGACCAAAAGAAAAATCACTTACCACTTTAAAGTCTCGACTGAATTCGGTGTTCTTTCCCTGCAAAGACAAAAAGAAATGGCAAGTCAGTAATTTGAACTTTCAAAAGCAATTTAAAGAGAGAGCAGTAACACACGAGAGGTAAAAAATGTTAGCACAAATATGATTCCCGCTCTGCTGTCCTAAATTACCCGGGTATAGCGTAGGTTATCATCCAGAAAGTATTTCAAAATTATTGATTGATTGATTGATTCGTGGGGTTTTAACGTCCCAAAACCACCATATGATTATGATAGACGCCATAGTGTGGGGCTCCGGAAATTTCGACCACCTGGGGTTCTTTAACGTGCACCCAAATCTGAGCACACAGGCCTACAACATTTCTGCCTCCATCGGAAATGCAGCCGCCGCAGCCGAGATTCGATCGCGCGACCTGTGGGTCAGCAGCCGAGTACGAGTACCTTAGCCACTAGACCGCCGCGGCGGAGCTTATTCCGAAATTAGCAGACATACAACAACAACCGTATTTACAATATGCACAGTGAATATGATGATGGAAAAGACATCGTCAACTGTCGACTGTGGATATTTGAAGATATCTCTGTAATTGTAATGCTCACTGTACGTATTGTAAATCACAGCACCCCAAAACAAAATTACTCGACGTCGCCTCAAAAAAAAAAAAAAAAACTCAAGTGCATGCCACTTGATTGATGCACATAGTCAATAGAGATGCAGCGGAAAAAGAGAAGCTTCCAGTAAATATCGTACATGTGATCACACAATCAAAGCTCATGCCAGCACTAAGGCGCAACAGGACGAAAGTTTATACTGCTAGCGTACTACTGTTTCGTAGTTATCTATTCAAAGTACGAAAACGTGATTTTCAGTTTATACGAAACCTCGTTTTATGCAGGTAGTGCTATCTTTTTTTCTAACAGCAGCAGTGTTTAACAAACGTAGATCAGCATAGAAACGGTACCGGCGAGAGAGAGCAAGCGTACTAAAAGTGGGAGAAGGGGCCGTTATTATCAGAGCCTGTGCACGTCCGTCCCACGTTCCCATCACGCTCGTGCAGGAGGAGTGATCCGGTCTGCCTGTCATTCATAAACAAGGCCCGAAGAAGTAAAAGAAAAACAAAGAACGAAATCCCGCGCACCACGAGGCGTCGCGATAATAGACGCGGATAGGCGACGGCGAAAGGGTCGCCTCGACGGCGACGGTGGCTGAAGCAGCGAAAACGAAGTCAGGCGGCATTCGAGGCGGCGGCAGCCAGCACCGTTTATTAGAGCCGTATATTTTCCCTCCTCCGCCCGGACAGACGTACAGTCGTCGCCAGTGTCACGGAACACTCTCCTGAAGCCGTTCCTTCTTGAACGGCCGGACCACACTAAAGTCCACGTCCTAGCAGGCGATGCCCCGCCAAGAAACCCAAGAGGGACGCCGCCAGATGGCACCAAAGGAGACCGGCCGCCTTCGATACGGCTTTTAATATACGCATTTGTTATTCACGCTTCATTTCGTAGCCCGGCACCTTTCAGCACCTTCGTTCTCGAGAACTTCGGCTGTCGCCGCTTCTTTGTTTATTTTATGTATGCTGAACGCAGCACGAAGCTGAACTCTCTGAGGAGGAACCGAATAAAAACTTCTAAAGGGAAACGTCTTTCTGTTGGAGACGCGTGGATCGAAGTGTACATGCAGTCCGCGCTCAACATGTTGCCCGCGCTCAAAATGGCACCAAAACCGCAAAGCAGTGCCGACAGAGATGATAGATTTGTGAATTAAATACTGTTTTCAGTTTGTGGTAGCTGCTGAACCAATTTAACGAATGTTGGTGTTTTCGTTCATGCTGGAAAGCGCTCCCTTCAACCACAGGCACCATGTTGGAACTCACATTGAATGCGACTGTAAACGGAATAAAATTACCTCAACAGTAGGCGAACCAAAAACAGAGTGCGAAAGCCAACTTCGCGCAGCCCACTTCGTCATGGTCCTCAGCATTCTGTTCGCCGTGAATAACCGGTAGTGGTTGGTAAAAGCTATTCTTGTCTATCATATAGTGTTCATGATTCCAAGTGCAAAACTGTGCTTGAATATTATGCTTTTTAAATACAATTTCACGTTGACTGTCATGACAAAATGAAAAGCAGAGACAGAGAGAAAGACTGCCAACAGAGTCGGCGCGTGCTAATTTGGAACAATCGGCTCGTATACCAACTGATACATCCGAGGTTACTCGTGAGAGAGCCCGAGTTGATCGCTAGCTGCAGCTCTCACATTAAGCTTCAGCATTTAACGCGAATGTACACCTGAATTGAAAAACCTTGAACGTATACCTACCCATTATTGCGGGCGTAGGCACAAGCTGCCGTCAACAGACCTCGTTTTCTTTTCATATGCTAATTCCTGTATCGCCACAACATTCGCCACTGAACTTACTGCTCCTGCATTAACGGCTGTGACAAAAACAAAGCACCACGAAAATAAACTGTAAATGTACACAAGAGTCTGCATGGCTTAAAACGAAATGATTGAATCGACCTGAGTGTATCAGAAGTGAGAGACTGTAGCCTTCGTATCGAAGCCTCGTTATCAAAGTTTCGCTGAAGCGTGTGGCACGCCTATACGGTAACACATGGCCACGAAACACTGTAATGCAGACTTTTATTATTTAAAGCACGAATACTGGGCTAAGCAGGCTGATGCAATACGGAAGAAAGTCTCCAGCCCAAAGAAGCGATAGTTGGGGGCAATATAAAAATAACTAAGTACACTCTTTTTGCCTATATTTCTCCTACTGCCACTCACAATAAAGTTTCTTTTTCCTCGATCATGAATCGATATTTGTATATGAAAAAAAAATTAGGCATATTATCCTTTGCCCGCCTTGGAAGGCGAGCCACCGAGCGCGAACTGCGACCCCAACAAAGCAGGCAGGGCGGGTGTGGCAACAGATAGCCAAGTAACCGCTCCAAACTATAATAAATAAGGGCACACAACTCACACAAACAAAAACACCCGATCCGCAAGAACTACCGTACTGGTGTAACAAGGTCCCGCAATTTTCCGAACTCGCGAACCAGGCGCAGGCAAACGGGCGCCGAATCTGGGAGGAGCGGCGGCCGAATTAAAGCCTATTAGTGTATAGCGAGGAAGCGGTGATCCGCAGAGCGTGCCCGCGCCTAAGTCGGGGCAGCACGGGAGTCGCGAACGACGCCAACTTGTTTACGCAGTGGACCAGACACGGCGTGATTAATGAATCAATCACGGGCCGCACCGTCGACGCCGAAGAAGAAGAAGAGCGCATCAAACATGCGCCGGTGCCGAGCTGTGCAACATCCGGCCGCCGCTTCCCTTCTCGTCGCTGTCACACCGACCGCGCCTTCGAAAGGTTGGCCAGCCAGCGTCGAAGAAGTTGCGCCGCGAACGACGTACAGGCTAGCGATCCCTTTTGTGGTGTCGAAATTGCAGAGACGGCAGCTCCCAACGCCACAGAAGAGGTGTCTAAAATACCTTGACATTGGCCACGGAGCTCTTTGACCAGGCTTGGCCCATGCGCCACAAAACAACACTAACTACATCATCATAACACCCCGAAAAGATAACCGCAAAAAGCAAGAATATCTCCCCCTCTCCGAGACTGGCGATAAGAATACGAGGTGACCTATCAATAGCATATATTAAGTACTATTTCTGACATTCTCGACTTTCCTTTTTTTTTTGCTTTATTTCCTAGTGCTCGCCCGCATGAGCTGCGATTTTTTCACCAACCTCCACCTCGCTAGTGTCAGTAACCGATTCTAGAATGTCTGCATCATTCCTTAATGTGGGCGCACTAGTACGGCCGAAACCCGCAGGAGTACGATGATGACGCAGCGGTACGCACCAGCTTGATCAAGCAGCGCTTACTCATACAGTGACGACGTAACCCCGCCTTAGGGGCGCCCAACCGGAGCAAATGGAATGTCCTGTTTTTTTTTTTTTTTTTTGCTGGGTTGGGGTCAGTTTTTTCCCGGGATCAAAGCAAGAATGAAATTATGGAATTCTAAGTTCACATAGTTACCCGAAACGAGAGAGAGTGAGAGAGACAGAGAAGTCGACGGGCGCATCCACGTAGATATACAAGAAATATTGCTCCGCAGCCCCACAATCGACGAGGTCCGCATGAAGCGTCTTCGCGCCAGTGTGACGAGACAAAAGCAAAAAAAAATATAGTAACATTTCTCCTCCTCCAGCAAGATCGAAGACATCGGCTCTCGCAGGTAACTAATTAGGCCGCGTGATGGCCGGCAGCGATCGCCGAGCGCGAACAAGTTTCACGGCCTGAGTCACAGACGTGCAAAGAAACGGCCGCAAGAAGGGTCGGCCGGAGGTAGCTTGTCAAGATGCACACACAGGCAGGCTGAAAGGGAGGGTTTGCTCTACGACTAGGCTGCCCGTGGCGGGAGTAATTGGTGGTTTCGTGCTCTCTCTCTCCTGACGTCGTCGTAAAAAGTGTTCTCTCCACAACGGTGTTATATAGGAGAGGCACCGCCGAAGTACAGTGACGGCGTCGTTCGAAAACTGCACAACTATACGTGCGATTTACTCGCCGGCAACGCGCTCGAGCTGCACAGTCGCTACGGTGGCGAACAGAAACAGATCGCCGCCGTTCCTCGAACCATGCGATGGGCAAAGCGCCCGAGTTCTCATCAGACGCGTTGCGCGTGCTCGTTGAAACAGCCCACAGCGACGAGTTATACAAAAAAGGAGTAACCAACACCGACAGTGCTTCTCTGCGTTGGCATTGTAATGCGTTGTTTAAGCTTAGCCAGTGCCAACTTGCCGCAGTTAACTTTAGATACCCATATTGGCGCTCAATATTGCGAGTTCGATGAGTTTTCGCGTACAAAGCGTTCTTTACATGAAGTTCATGGAAGCCTCTTTGACAGGCGCATCTTTCACCAAGCGTTAACAGACATGGGCTTTTACCGACTACGAAGCCAGGACGTGGACTTTAGACTAACGTCTCACCCCTCTCTATAGCCGTGCCACGAAAAGCGCGAAATTGACGCAACTCGATGGGAGTCAATGAGGGTGGCGATTCGGACTTGTTGGCTGATTGATTGATTGATTGATTGATTGATTGATTGATATGTGGGGTTTAACGTCCCAAAACCACCATATGATTATGAGAGACGCCATGGTGGAGGGCTCCGGAAACTTTCGACCACTTGGGGTTCTTTAAGGTGCACCCAAATCTGAGCACCCGGGCCTACAACATTTCCGCCTCCATCGGAAATGCAGCCGCCGCAGCCGGGATTCGAACCCACAACCTGCGGGTCAGCAGCCGAGTACCTTAGCCACTAGACCACCACGGCCGGCGGGGCTTGGACTTGTTGGCATGGTAGCATGATAATATATGGTAGCGCAGACAAAGTACACGGGCAAGAGAAGGCACATTAAAGACAACACAGCGCTGTGTTGTCTTGAATGTGCCTTCTCTTGTCCGTGTCCTTTGTCTGCGCTACCATATATTACGATGCGAGTGGTTACTCTGCATTCCTACCTGTGTTATCGCTGTGGTCCTTGTTTCCTAGTGTTGCGAGACCATTAGAAGGAACCACCTGAACATGTTGCAATGCTTGTCGCCGGATTACGAACCCTATTTCCCTTTCAGTTCTCTTACACCCCGACTTCCGATTTGACCGCTGACGTAATGGAAGGCCGGTACGATATAAGGATTGCAGTAAATCTGTAAGAGGTGCGGTGTCCGGCTTGGAAGTGCGTCTGCTATTTCATCGCCGTCGCAGATGCACCGAAGCCCATTTCCGGCGACCTTGGTCTCAAAAAATACGGATGGGGAGTACATGAAGCTTGACGTTCTTGAGGCACGGGCACTCCGCGCAGCCTAATTGCTCGGAACAGATCGCACATCCTGCTTTCGATCAATTTACGGCCGCTAGACAGTATTCTCAGCGCATTTGTATAACACTTTCACTAGGGTAGTTATCATCGCACTACGATAACGCTCTTGCATGCAGCGAAACAAGACAAGCGTCTTACAGCACTTGTTACTTTTATTTCAGTTATTTTACAATGGCATGACATTTAAAAAAGAAATTCAGAGATGTGCGAATGCTTTAGTAAAACATCTTCGTCAGCAATGCATAGAAAATTAAAATCTATTTGTATCGTGCAGCACCTAGAACCTGCAAGCATTGCAGTTCAGTCGCAGTTGAGTCAGCACACAAGCGCCGCCGAAGGCAGGCTTCTGTTTCTATAGACGTGTTGTAGACATCCCATACCACCATTACTGCTGGGTTGAAATGGAAATGAACCGGACACTGCAATGTCCCGACATTACAACAGCACATTTTTGAGAGACCGGAGATGAAAACACTGGCACAATCCAGCAGTACAAGTGGGAATAACGCCTCCAATTCGAAGTAATTAAAATTAGTGAAAGTTTGGATAAATATTCATCGGAACATAATTCGATTGCGATATAAGTAACTCCACCATTCAACGCTGCATATATCCACAATGTTCCCCGGAATAATGCGTTATTTCTACTAGAGATGACTGAATATGTCGTTCGATGATCTTCGCCGGAAGGATTACGGTGTTAAGAATATCCTCACAACACACCGCGAAGGAAAAAAAAAGAAATGGCACTGCCTTGTAGCGTAATAGAGCAATGCGGAACGGAAGTGCAATACCGCGTGCGGATGGGGCAAGGGGAGAATAAGTTCAATCGTGATCTTCCTCGGAGACGAAGAGGGCTGACCTAATAACGGCCGCCTTGCGAATCCCCCTTCCCCCCCCCCCCCAAAAAAAAAACCCTGCCGCCACGGAAAGCACCGCCCACAAGCGGCCGAAGGTTTTCAGCATCACTCGCACAACAGCCCGTCTTTCATACCACCCACCGCTCCTTTTCTACCAATGTTTCTTTTTTTCTTTTCTTTTTTTTCACAACCTTTTGAGCAAAATTTCCCCGGAGCCAAGATCCCGGCACCTCAACAGCTGACGTAGAGAGTGTCGGACAAGAAAGTGCAAAGAGGACGCTCTGAGAGCTGCGAGAAATTTGGCGCCGCACTGAGAGACGAAAACGTGTAATAAAGCACTGCAGGCTTCCCGCTGGTCTCTTCGAAGTAGAGCGAGTGACCAGTTCTTTGGAGTGTATGTACCCTTTCGCTTTCCTTTAGTCTTCCGGTCGTTCAGTGGAATGCCGCGAAGACTGTTCGAACAAGGGGGCCAGTGCTTACAAGGAACGTTTTGACAAAGCACATTTTGAAAATATAGTAACCCGAACCAATCAGAAAGAAAAAAGTTGCACTCTCTCTCGCTAAAGGAAATCATCTGTAGATGCTAAGCAGCGGGCGCTAACGCTTACACTGGCGGCCACGTTGACGTTGACGCTCATCGGGGCGTTGCGCAGGAGCACGCAGTCATGGGCCGGTGTATCCTACTGGAACATTCCGAATCATGCTAATGGGCAATGAGACTGAAGACTCTGATTGGACAGAGAGACCGAGAGTCTGCTTTTAGTTGACGCGCACGCTGCGAATTTTTATTGTTCAACAAAGGCGAAATCTCCCACCGGTACTACATAGAGTGCCTATCTATATCCAGTGCCCATATATACGGGGTGGCCCATGAACGGTTGTGCAGCGCGAGCAGTCGGTTTTTGCAGTCAAGGAACTCGCTAGCAGACGCTGCCTGCATCGGCGTTGCGAAGCGAGAAAGCGGGAGCGTAGGAGAGGAGAGAAGGGAGGGGATGCGCATGCGCAAAGGGGGTGTTAACCACGGAGGAGGAGGGGGCATAAGCTAGTAAACGTTCCCTGCGTCAGCCTCGTGAGCCATGAGAGGAGAGAGCGCAGGAGAGGAGAGAGGAGGAGCGTACGCGCATAGGGTGGTCACGCCGCACACTGGATTGACCCTAAGCTGCTTCACATTCAAAACAACGCAAGAACTGCATTTATCATTTCCTGCGCCTGTACAAGTTAGTGCCATGTCCACTTAGGCACAGGAGCACCTTTCTATACGGAAACAGCTTTCTATACGGAAACTTCCGTGCACTCACTGCCTTCAAGAAGAGCAGCAGGCAAGTTCCAACTATCGAGAATCGAGACAACATTCAATAACGTACGGCTAGGATCCACTTTAACATATTACCTTACGCGCTACTTCAGTTTACAATATATCCAGGAGAGGCGCTACTGTTCAATTATCGACAACGGAAGCACCACAGATGGTACGAAACTGCAGAGAATGGGGTATGATCGCAGCCTTTATATTTATTGCTATACAAGCATGTAATCCCGAAATTCTCACCTCGGTCGAAACTGCTCCAGTGTCTTCCTTCTTCAGTTGAAAAGCAAGTGTGCCGTGATTCATAGGACAAAGAAATAAAGTCTTGTAACCTCATTTTTACACTTGCTTCGCAAGAGACAGAAATGTTACGTTTAGGTGTTTTCTCATTAATGATTGCGTAATGCACTTCCGATAGTGTAAATCAATTTTAATACCGTTTACACCTCGTTTTTTTTATATTTGTATTAACTGTATCTGCGCTTGCTATCACGTTAAATGTTAGGTTACGTGCCTGAACAGGCGAGCTACGTCCTTATTATCAAGCAGCACAATGAAACAGAGAAGAGAGGACAAGGCACTTGTGAGGCTTCTTTGTAATCTGTTTTCTCAACACTTAGTAAATATAATATGACATGAATAAGTATTACGGAGCACAAAAATATATTCACACGAAACAACATAGTGTGATACGGCGCTAGAAAAGACTGTTTAGCAACGGCCGTCCCACATCGCTCGGATGCCTTCGTGGGAAGCGCAACGCGATTCTTTCTATGGAGCTTGGGAAACAGGGCGAGATCTCAGGTGACTAGCATCTCGGCCCAGAGAGGAACGCTGCAATAGAACGGGAATGAGATATGCAAGGCCATGCACGGGAGGCGCTCACTATACGCGAGCACGGGAAGACAGAAGACGATCTGCGCGCCTCTGAAAACAACGCCGAGTTCAAGGTACGCTCCGAAGGCCTCGCAAGAGGCACGCACGCACACACACGGCCGGTCGGTCGGCGTCGTCATTCGCTTCGGGGAAAAGCATCATCGCCAGCCGACAGCTCGTATGGCCGAGCAGAGATCGCGGCGGCGGCGGCCGCATATTGCAGGCGCACTCGTGATATCCTGGCCGGCGATCAAGCGAGTAGGCGAGGAGGAAGAAATATACCCTCGACATGATCGGGCTATCGCAGCGGCGGCGGTGCATACGCCCTCTTCTCGATCGCCAGAAAAAGGGGTTCAGTGGATCCGCGCCCTTGTCATCTCGAAGGCTAATGCACGCATGGGCGGATCACGCCTCTGATCGAACGCCCGCTCACAAGGACGCTGAAGGGATTACATGGCCCCGCGCGCAAGGCACGCACTGGCGACCGGTCGATCTGTTAACACCCGAAGCCATTGGCGCCACTTTGCTTGATCGGTTGAAAAGTTTGCGTTGAGACCGTACGCGACGCATTGGCGCGAAGTCGACGCAGACATGATACGAACGGAAAGCTACGAAATGTGTGTGAGTGCAGATGAAAGTCGGCCGCAGCACTTGTGGCAGCGCAAGACGGACTTTTCTCCGTGGTCGAATCAGGAACTTCACTTCATCCCCAAAAGTTCAGAAATTTGCGAGAAGTGGGAACCCAATGGAGGCATACGCTCGCAAACTACGGCTGACGCCGTACTATATTTTAATCTCTTAGCTAAGCAGTCATTGAGAGTACCCTCAATTGAAGTATAGGGTTCCTCTTAGCTAAGCAGTCATTGAAAGTACCCACAGCTAAAATAGGGTTCCTCTTAGCTAAGCAGTCATTGAGAGTACCCTCAGGTGAAGTATAGGGTTCCTCTTAACTAAGCAGCCATTGAAAGTACCCACAGCTAAATAGGGTTCCTCTTAGCTAAGCAGTCATTAAGAGTACCCCCGAGTTGAAATACAAGGTTACTCTTAGCCAAGCAGCCATTGAGAGTACCCACAGCTGAAATAGGGTTCCTCTTAGCTGAGCAGTCATTGAGAGTACCCTCAGCGGAAATAGGGCCCGCGACATACCTCGTAGCATCAGGCAATCGAAGGATGCTATCAGAACACGGAGCAGTTGCGAGCAAGGTGTAACGGTCGTGGCTCCATGCGTAATGCAAGAGCACTGTTATCGCGCCCTGCTGTTTCCGATACGCGTAAAGGGCGGATCAACGAATTCGGAGAAATGAAACCAATCGAGGCTGCGAGCGAGGAGACATGCATCTGAGAAAGCAGCAGCACGCCAGTGGCGCGGCCCGCTGACCCTTTAATTTGACCGCCGCACCGGTCGGTGGTTGCTCATTCCGAGAAGGAACGAGACGCCGCCAGATGGGTAGAGCACCACCCGCACTTCCTCCCAGCCAGCGCACAATGCTGCCCCGAACAAAACAAAAAAAAGGGAAAAAGACCATGGCCAATTTTAACCCTACGTTTCGAAATGATGTCTTATCTATTGCTAGGTAAGAATGGGAAGTTTGTGAAAAGATGGAAATGCGAACGGTACTCGACGGCCATGTGGGCGTAGCTCTTTGCTGTTTTCTGTAGCACTGTCATTTTTCTACACATTGCCCTTCTCTCTCCTTCCTTTTTTTTATTTTGCAGATGGAAGAGTTATATTGCAAGTAGATGTTTCCAAGTAAACGATAATAATGGCAATATTTGACTTTACTCTTCGCGCAGCCTTTATCCTTAGAAAGGGAGGAATCGCATGTCCTTCTATTCAGAACACATGCAATCTGGTACGTAAGCAACGGGCGATCTCTAGTACCCAGGAGAAAGAAAAAATAATGGCACAACGCTCAACTACAGACAGAGATGTCCTTGACGGAGAAGCCAAATAGTAGGAGAGGGAAGAGAGGACACGTACGCAATGAAAAAGGACTGGCGATATGGGAGGATATGTCATTGTGAAAAGCCCACCATAATTGACATCTTCACGCACTTATCGAATTAAAAACAAGCAGGAACAGATAATGTCACATATGACGCGATACACTATCCGTCATCTCGATCGTCCTCGTACTCCGCCTTCGGTGAATGCAAAGTGGTGTGTATGCTCAATGCGGTGTGCTCAATACATGTGGAATGTTCAAAAGGTGATCACGCTGTTCAGTGGGCCAACAGCCGAGGATATCAACGATGGAGCGAGTAAAAACGCAGGCAGGAGGGCATCCCTGGAATACACGCGGGGGGTGGGGGGAGCAGCGATACATGATGACCTTGACCAAGAGGGCGGCATTTCCGGGCCCGCTCTCTCCTAATGCCAGTCTTTGAGAGAAATGCGGGAGGGGGGAGGAGGGCGCCAGTGCAGGCAACATGTGCCCGCCGGAACAAGGAGGAGGAGGACGGCGAAAGTGAAGTACTCCAAATGTTGCAGCCGGTGAGGCGAAACAAACACACAAAACGCGAGGGAGTGAATGCAGGGGCGCGCGCGCGAAAGGCACGGCTCGGCGAAAAGCGAAACCAGAGGGGATGGATACGCGCCGGGTCCATTAGAGGCCGCACGAACACAGCGCTCAGAGATCGGCGCACGCGGTGCAGGCAAAACAGCTGCCGGAACGAAGGGATGACGCGCCGCTTGGGAGGGGGAAGAGATTCGGCGAAAGTGTGCCAGCGATGCTGATGCCTCGTCGGTGCGTGCGGTCAACGGGAGAACTCGTTCATCCTGCCGCAGACACACTTGATCCTCACATTCAGTAGGGACACAAGCTAGTAGATAGCTGGGCATTGCGTCGTAAAGCGCAAGGTTGGCCTAAGCGCGCGGTTCGGTCAGGTCGATGCTACAGCCGTCGACTGGTATCGTAAAGTGTCGATCACAAGTGGTAGCGAAGCTGTGAGAAGTGCAGAGGCGATGGAGTTGTATATGCATTTAGAATAGTTGCCCAGTGTACATTCTGATTTGTTTGAAAAACAAAGCGAAAAAAAAAAACAAAGTTCGGGAAAAGCAAGGCAGAAAATCAGAAGCGAAAACACGATGTGCTACCCTAGAATCAGAAATTTTAAGGAGGGTGACCAGGAATCAGTGGCACAAAAAAGAACATTGAGATAGAAAGAGCGAGAGGGGGGGAGGCGAACGCAATCATAGCCTGCCATCGCTGCAGTGTAATAATTAATAACAATAAATACAATAAAAGATCACTCGCTACTACGCTATCTCGCTTTTATGAAATTAATTGCTATGTTTCTGCGGAGTGACTCATTTCAGTATGCCAGCCTTGTAAGTTATAGCTACTGACAGCGACACCTACTACCATTTTCTTTTTTTTTCTACAGAGGGGGTGTTCAAGCTTTTCGTTGCTCCGAACGGCAGTTATTAAAGGTTGTTTCGTCCTCTTCATCTTCTGCCTCGCTTCCAGTACGTATGCACCGATGTTCGGTGTGGAATGCAATCACTCTATTGGGTGAGTCGGTTACGCAACTAGAAATCATGTAACATATAGTCACGTCACACGTTCTCACCAGAAAACACGCAGTAGTAATCACATGACATGTTCCCGCCAAAACAACGTAACACGTGCGTAGTATGGGGAACTGAAAGAAAGTGGCGAAGAATGGCCGAGCCTATTACCTTACTTAGTACTACCAGCAAAAACTTATCACCTCTAGCAAAAGCTTTGAATAATCTAGGTGGAACCTTAGCTCCGCTGTTGGTTCCAGCCTTGCGCCACTGGTGCGATCCACGCACTTTTCAGGGGCGAAGCTCCTAAAGCCGTGGGTCTGTACATGCCTACCTCTCTGGATACATGACCGCCTAGTTCTATTACTGACTCAGCAGGTGCGGACGGACGGACGGACGGACGGACGGACGGACGGACGGACAGACGGACAGACAGACAGACAGACAGACAGACAGACAGACAGACAGACAGACAGACAGACAGACAGACAGACAGACAGACAGACAGACAGACAGAAGATTCACGGTTTATCGATAAAACCCTCCGAAGATTCGCCTCACTCATCATCATTCACTCCATAGATATGCTGCATCTTTTTATATATTTTTTTAAACAACAGACCTGCACACGCGGTTGTATCCTGAATACCCGGTCATTGGGCTGAGCACATGACCCAGTACTACGACAGGGTCATGAAATCTACAGAGATCATTCTGTCCCCGTGGCATTGCTCTGTTTCCCTTCTTGATAAGGTACAGCGCTCCATCACAATGATCAGAAGCAAGAATAAAAGCAACGTCATTATACAGCAACATGATGAATATTTGCATGCATGCATTCATCAGCTTTTTTTTCCCCCGCCATTTATTAGGACCAGTTCATATATAGAAGAACTTATTCCCCGAACAGCATCATCGTTATTCACAGGCGGCAACTGCATTAATAGAAGTTATTGCATAGCAGGTACGAAAATCCCATAACATGAACAAAGTCGATTGATGCCGAACAGTCGATGATATTGGCAGCATGATAGTGCGCAATGACAATCGATCGTCATTGTGCTGAAGATATATTTCCGCGGGTACATAACAAAGTCGAGCATACTACTTCAGGACGCCTTTATCAAATCGCCGGCAATAATTATAGCGGAGGAACATGCGAAAAAAAAACGCTTATCGAAACAATTAAGGCTATAAAACATGCGGGGCTACACCCGTACGACCGGCTTATCGTAATTCGTAGAAATGCAGTATCTCTTTCACCTCCAGCCACCAAGTCGAGCCAACGTGGAGAAGGAATACGATAAAGAGGAAATAAGACGAATGTCGTAATGCGGCGTTTTATACCCGAAAGCGCTGAGGTGGTGTGCGCGGGAGGATGCCGCGTCAAGTGGAGAAGAAACCGTAAAGCAATCAGAAACAGCGCGCGCAAGCGTCTCGGGCCGGGCAATTATTCTTGGAAATCATTCGCGGCGCATTACCGTCGGACGTATCTCGTCATACTTTCTCCGTACTCGTCTTCACTCTCTCTCTCTCCACAGCTGAGGCCCGTCCGTCGGACGCATGCACGAAGGCCGCAACGGGCCGAGCATGAATAAAGCTCAACGCGAAGGAGCACGTTGGGAGATAAAGTAACGCGAGGCGACGGAGATGATAAAAAAATGAGAGACGAGAGCGTGGCAGGAGAGCTGCATCAGCCGACCGGTACAAAGGGCGCGCCGCGATTAAGCCGCGATCTCGGCCGCTCTCTTCGCGCGGAGGTAAGACAGAGAGAGGGCAGAGAAGAAAAAAAAATAAAGAACGAAGATGAAGTGCGCGTAAGCGGTGCGCCATCCATCCCTTTATATACGCCAAGCGGCGTATAAGCCTCCTCTCGATGCTAACACGTAGAGCCGCTCCTACCTACGCGCACCATTGCCGCCACTATAAATCGGCCTCGCTGTGGCGCGGATCTTCACTTTTACGAGGCCAACTGCACGAGTGCGGCCGGCGGCCAGCCATTGCGTGTATCTTTCGATGTTTTTTTTTTTTTGGGGGGGGGGGGGAGCTCCAGACACAAAGCCTCACATACGAGTGGAAATCAACGGCGATTAAATTAAAAATAAAGAAAAAATGTCCAGGCCGAGCCTCTCCCGATGAAGAAACAAGAGTATTTCACTCTCAAGGTCAGCTCGTATTATGCGCCATCACGGACTCCAGGTGCGGGCCTCCGCCGCTGTTGTTGCTAACGGTGATACGCGCGTGAAATACAAGCATGCTCGCGCACTCCGATCACGGACGAACACACAACGGGGCTCCGCTTCAGAAGCAATGGTTTCGACACAACGCCGTGTTGCGCCGAACGAGTGGTCGTTGCTACACATTTTATACGAAATCGACATACACGCACTCCATGTGGTACAACTGAAAGCAGCACGAGCGTCAAGAACACTATAAGCAAGCGAGGCTGCTAGGAGACTCGAAGATGGCTAATTTTGCATTTCGTAAAGGATGTGAGACCTTATTTTATTCTATGGGGTTTTACGTCCCGAAACCACAATAGGATTACGAAAGACGCCGTAGTAGGGAGCTCCGGAAATTTTGATCATCTCGTGTTATATAACGCGCGTTGACGTCGCAGAGTACAAAGGCCTCTGCCATTTCACTTCCATCTAAATGCGACCGCCACGGCCGGGTAAAAGATACCAGAGCTGTTCTAAATAACACCTTGATAACACCCGGATTCAAACATGCAGATCAGGTGGATATTAAGATGTGGATGTCGGCGCGCTAATACAGGGCCGTATGTTCGTCTGATGAACAAGCGGCGAAGTTTATAAACCAAACTGTGTCGTTTGCAAAGTTTGTAAAGCTTTTTTGCCAATACAGTTTCGTAAACCTATGCGCATGATTTCTGTATAATAACGAGATCAGGTAGACCTAAGGCCCGGTCGGCAAAAGCTCTGCCACACTACCAATAAAAATGTTACCAAGCAACAAAGTTCAGTGAATAAACACTCGACAGCGTTATGACTTCTTTGATCAAAGTTAGCGTTGCGGTGCGACCAGCGACCATATAGTCATTGCTTTAATCGGAGTTTTAGCCTGCAGAACCATGATACAGGGCGAACAACAACGAGAATAACGAAAACGCACTTTAGGAGATATCGAAGTATCGTGAAAGAACTTCGTATCGACGGCAATCGAGAGAGTTGCGGCCTCGGAGCGGCCAGTGCGTACAGGGAGGGCATGCCGTTATCGGTCACCATACGGGCACAGGGCGAACCCCTCATGAACCAGGGTATGTTCGTCGTGCTCGAGTGTTTAAATACAATATCCGCACTGCTTCACTCGATTGCTGAAAGGATCACTCGAACGGCCACGACCCATGTCGGCTCATATCGATTTTATTTCTCGTCCAGTTCGCGATATCGGAACGCAGAAGCCGGGGATTCATTTGGATAGTCTGCGTATCAGTCAACGGACACCAAGATGGCGGGCGGGTCTTTCCGGGCCAATTTCCACCGCAACATAGTCTCGAATTCGCAACGCTTTTCCTCCAGCTGCGCATCAGCCCAGAAAACCGTAGGAACCACCCCGCAGTTCTTGAAGTCAGCGTGAATGAACGACCTCATTTGACACGCTGTACAGTGTGCGCTGTGAAATGCTTAAACTTAGAGAGCTTTCTCTTCCCTCTCCCTTTGCCCCCTCCCCATTTGCAGGATAGCGAAACAGACGCAATTTAGTGAACCCTCCTCCATTTTTTGTACTCCTCTCTTGCAACCCAGACCACTGTCAGAAGCCAGTCTGACCCAACAATAAGAACGAATGAAGTCTATCGCGTTGTCGAAAATCAAGAACACGCGAGAGTGTCCAGCCTTCACAGCTATGAAGTTTATATTTCATAGCTATGAAATATAAAGCCTACTCACCAAAGAGCTACCTATGCATTATGTTTACATATCTCCCTTCCGTCACATCTTTAGTAATTTCTGCCACACACCAGTGCAGGGTGCCACAAACCAGGTATTTCTTCGACATGGTTGCCTCCATAAGGTCCCTACCCCTCCTTTCTTTCTTCTCTTAACCTCGTACAGCCGCTCATTTACACCACGTCGTTTTCAAAGATTAACGAAACCAGTCTTATTATGGGACTTATCCTTCAAAATGCCAAGTCGATGCGGGGTCAGCTGGGCGCAGAAATGCTTCGCACCTGATAACCAAAGCCGATCCCTCATCGGAAGGAGTAACAACGCGACCCCCCCACCCCGGGACATCAAGGCCAGTACACTACCGGTACCAATTACTCTAAAGGGATAGTGATTTCAGCAACGAAAGATTGACTTCAAGATAGGAGAACAGTCGTTGCATTGCGCAGACACCACTTAATGCAAATGTACCAAGAATACGGTGCCCCAGCGGCACATACACAGAGCCACGTGTTATGGCTATTGGTGATCGTAACGGGACGTGGATCGGCAAGTATATATCATATAGGGCACTACAGACCACAATAAATCCTCCCAGAAAAATATTCTGAAAAATAAACATATTGGCGTTCACTGATTGACCTTTTACCAGACGTTGTTTTCCAACAGTGAACGTTCGCAAGCACATTGTCCCCAATATTTGGGTGACCCGAATTAAGATGCTCTGCAATGATTCCATTCTACGAATTTCACCGTATCCAAAACAGGAGAAGGAACGTCGGCGGTGACGAAACTTTCACTACGTTATGAGTACGCACGGCAGTTTTTAACCCGTCACGAAGCTCCACAATGTTTCGAGTGGATTCCGCGTTAACAACGCGTCACAAAATGGAGCCAACACTGTACTAGTCAACATATAATGTAGCGATCATTGCCCAATGTTCTAGCCTTTCGCGCTCCATTGATGCAGTGTTAACTGTTAGCTGTGTGAAAAAAAAATCACAGCATATTCACGGGGTGAATGATGAAGAGTTCGGGGCGAAGTTCGTGAAGAAATCATGGTTACAGCGTGAAATCTTCAGTGGTGTCACCCAGCAGTAACCTAAGCGATAGTGTGTGTGAAATTTTATTCGAACTTCAACGATGGGTTGTCTTTTAGCCTTCATGATTACCGCCTTGTGGTCGGTGAAATGGAGCGATAGGTGTTCTTGCACGGACGTGACTTTAAAGTTTGCAAAGAAAACGTCTATGCACGTTCCCCTGTACGTCATGGTACTCGGCCGACGAGCACGAGCCGCAGCGGCCTCCCGCACCAGGCCCTCCTCGTCATTCATGGTTCTCCTAGCAGTACGATCCAGCAAGCGCGCTCGTACCGGGAAATGAGAGCTCGCCTCCCTATGCAACCCCTCGCAGCCCGCGCAGCAGCCTATCGGAGAGCTGCTGCACCGCCAACGCCGTCTAGCGTACCTTAAGCGAACCGCCATATTGTACGCATATCTATGGCTCAGCGCCCTCTCGGGAAGGAGACGAGAAATGAATATGACAACACAAAATGCATACAGCGTCATCTAGTATATCGTCACCCAACTGCAGTTTGCATGCGTTTCTATGGGACAGCGCATTTTCTTGTACGATAAGGGAACACTATGGGGTACGCCGGGTGGATCGACGATCGACCACCAATCAGGTCTCGCTATAAGATGCTTCGCTCCGAATAACTTTCTGTCCAGCGCCGCAACCGAAGAACACGCGAACATAAGCGGACGTCAACTATTGCACAAAATTGCTAACAAATGTGGTAACGGTTCCTCGTAAGTTAAATAAGCAGCTGACAGTGTCATGGGCCTCACACTGTCAGCTGCTTGTTTCTGATATTGTCAGAAACAATGCATAATATTGAACTGCATGTCAGAAGTCCTTTCAGTTAATGGAATATAAAAGTCAATATAAACGCAATAATACATAAACACCGACATTTGCAAGGAAGGAATTGATTGATTGATATGTGGGGTTTAACGTCCCGAAATCACCATATGATTATGAGATACACCGTAGTGGAGGGCTCTGGAAATTTCGATCACCTGGGGTTCTTTAACGTGCACCCAAATCTGATTGATTGATATGCAGGGTTTAACGTCCCAACACCACCATATGATTATAAGAGACGCCGTAGTGGAGGGCTCCGGAAATTTCGACCACCTGGGGTTCTTTAACGTGCACCCAAATCTGAGCACACGGGCCTAAAACATTTCCGCCTCCATCGGAAATGCAGCCGCCGCAGCCGGGATTCGAACCCGCGACCTGCTGGTCAGCAGCCGAGTACCTTAGCCACTAGACCACCACGGCGGGGCCGCACCCAAATCTGAGCACACGGGCCTACAACATTTCCGCCTCCACCGGAAATGCAGCCGCCGCCGCCGGGATTCGACCCCGCGACCTGCGGACATTTGCATGGAAGGGTAATCCTTTCGCGCTATATAAGAAAATCACCAAAATAATGTCACTGCTTTTCGAAGCTGAGGCTTTTCCTTGAGGCCCCTGCGTCTAGATTTAGGTGCACGTTAAAAGGTGGTCAAAATTTTCGAAGCCTTCCCCTACGGCCTCTCTCATAATCATACCGTCGTTTTGGGACGTTAAACTCCAAGAATGATTAAACTGTGGCCTTTTCTTTCCTTACTTATGTGTACGACGCTCTAAAGTGATTTCTACAGACCGGACATGAATCGACCAGTCAATGGCGCCGAAGCTCCGCCCAGCCTCCGCTATGCTTCCTTGCTACGGAAAGTTGAAACAGCGTGGTTGATACACACACGATGCTTTGCTTCAGACGATGCGTATCGAGCTCTAAAACGGGAAAGCACGCGCGTTTAACCAACAAACTCGACATCGATTGCCTGATCAATCTGAATGAGCCCAGGCACTCTCGAAACAGCCCTGAAGATTATACGGGCGGACGCGGAGCGCACAAATCGGTCACTTATTAATTCACGCGGGCGCGCACACACAGAAAGCTTTCAATTTGTATCGCTCGATCAGGATCAGTCGTTCCCTTGTAAAAAAAGCGCTCGTTTCTAGCGCTATCTTCAGTGCCCCCTTTGCGACCACGGTCGTCAGACTATGAAACGGATTTTGCTTCGTGGCATCACCGTCATCTGGAAAATGGACACACGCCGCGAAGTTCGGCTACAAAATGCGATAAATGATCATTTTCGCGTAGCAGCGGGGCACACTTTGGGCTGTTATCGCAGAGAGCTATTTCAGTTCCTAGTAGTACCGCTCAACACTAACAGTCACTGTAGCGTCCGCTGCAAACTGTGTTCATGCATGAATCGAGCTTTCAGGTAGTGGGTGGATGGACGTGTCGTGCCTCTGATAAACGGGAACACTAGATTGCAGTGTTGCAGGAACAAAAACGACTTTTGATAGCAGGCGGACTGACCCTGCCAACGCTGATTGATATGTGGGGTTTAACGTCCCAAAACCACCATATGATTATGAGAGACGCCGTAGTGGAGGGCTCCGGAAATTTCGACCCTGCCAACGCGTTACCGCGCATATGCATGCGATGCAAAATAACGGCCAGGAGTCAAGGACGAATTCGTCCGTGGGCGACTACATTGTAAACGTTGTGTCGGTCGGTACGGACATGACCGTTTTCGTGAGAAGAAGCTCGCATATGTAGAATAGCACCACGAATAACGCGCATTCATTGCGAAAACGAAGAAAGAAGAGACGGCGGTGCAGTCTTTCTTCGGCGCCGTCCCCGTGAGAACCATCTCCGCTTATCAAGCTAGCGCGGGTACTACGAGACAAAGCGCGCGAAGTCGCGCGCTTGTGCTGAGCACCGAACGGGAAAGGGCGACTCGCGTAAGGAACGCTTGCGAGGGAGACACGAAAAAGAGGGAGAGGACGATGGCACGGACTAAATGATTCACCGCTCGGCGGCCTCGCGGTTAATAAGGCGCAGTTATCAAAGTGCGATCAGTGGCGTCCACTCGGCCATTTCGGGCCATCATTAGTGCGTAACTTGGTCGCCCCTTTTTTATATACGTCGCCTCCCCGCGTCGTATTCGTGCGTGCCTTCTAGTATAGATGCACAACGGCCGGGCTTTCGAGCGTTATCGCTGGAAAGAAGAAACGCCGAAGAATCCACACTCCGTGACCGCACACCTACGCGCCGGGTAGCACTACACGGATCCACAAACACAATAACGGCGACGGGCGCGATGCAAAGGGAAGGAGGCAACGGGTCGAAACGGCCGCACAGCCAGCGATGCGATAAAACGATTCTCGCGGCTCTTCTCATTCCGTACATACACGCACACCACATACGCGGTCGCAAAAGCATTGTCGCATTCCCGCCGGCAGATATTACCACGCGACGCTTTATTTGTTTCGCTTCGTAGTCGTCACGACCTTTGATGCGCGGCAGCAGCCAGCGTTTTAGGCCACTTTTATCTACAGACGAGCACCCATTACGACGCGCCGGAAAGGTGAGACAACGTTAAAAAAAAAAAAAACATTGGAGAGGGTGGGTGCAAAAGGCATCCGTTTGGTACCGCGGTTATATGTATACGACGAGACAGAAAGAACGCAAACGAAGATAGCGGGACAAGAAGGAACAAGACGTTCACCGTAATTTCAACGGGCAACGCGATGGCACTGTTTTCTATTGGGTACAAGGATAGCGAGAGAAAGAAACACCAATCGTATGCCCCCTCCCCTTCCCCACGCAACTGTAATACCGCAGTCTCTACCATTCACTGACTTCACCTGTTTGAGAAGCACCGCACATTGACATCGGTGTTAAACAGCGAGGGCAGCGAGTTGATCTGACGATGCATTTCATAGAGCACATTCGTACGATACCACCACAGACTCATGTGACAAGAACAAGTGAACAAAAACAACAATTTTAGCATGCTTTTTTTTACCTGCGAAATATTTATCGCACAAAACAAAGAAGTGTGAGTCCAATCGGTAACTTCATGGAACAAAAACAACAATTTTAGCATGCTTTTTTTTACCTGCGAAATATTTATCGCACAAAACAAAGAAGTGTGAGTCCAATCGGTAACTTCATGGTGGTTTAAAAAAGTGCCCTGTATACAGCAAAATATGCATACTGATGACGTTGATTTGCACTCGTCGTATCTTGCACTGGTTAAGACGTTCGCTTTCGACCACGCTTCAGAACCCGCATCACCAACGTGGCGAGCACATTGAGAAATGTAACTTTACCGCACGAACTCGGCGGCGACTTTTCCCCCCTCTTCTTGGACAACTTTCACTGGCAATCGACAAAGACAAAAAAGAGTGAGAGCACTACCCACCAGTGCACACACTACATAAAATCCAACACGAGATAATGTCAGCCGTCCGGTTTCGGTGGAAGTTTCGGCGCGGCTCCCTTTACGAGCCCGCCACGCCCTCATCCGCTCGCGGGACCGGCGCGTGGACAGCAGTACGGCACACATCCAGCGTAGCGGGCCAACTTACCGAGGCGTACACGCGTTTATTCTCGTGCTTTTTCCTCGTGCTGGCACGTTGTTTGAAAAGCCCTGGCGGAGCACACACGCAACCAGTCGGAACGCGAAGTTCGCTTCGCGAGCATTTCGTGTTGCGAAGCCGAACGAAGTCCCCTCTCGAGACGTAGTCTTCGATACGGAGGGAAGGAAGAATAGCGGCGGCTGCCGGGAGGTGGGAGACGACTGCGCGATCAAATATTTGCGTCGCCCGCGCGAAGTAGTTTCACTAAAGCTGCTGCTGCTCGTATAGATGCGCTGTCAGGGACACATAACATGCGACAAGCGGATATTTCCGAGTCGTCTGCGGAGGAAAAATATTGACCGTCGACGACGAACGTCTATCGAGGAGGACCAGCCGAAAGGGACACCGCGGCCATGATCGTCTTTTTAAGTACAGAGCGACAAAGCCGATGCAGCGACACGTGCAACAAAGTCGGAAAGCGCGTGGCTTCTAAAGGGGCCGAGTAAAGCGGATGAGCGAACTTTAAGGCACCTGCAGTCATGTACCTTACTCTGTCCTGCAATTGTCAAGCACTTCGATCCAAACACGGATGGGCGGTGCCCACACTGTGCGGAGGCCTGCGACATCTTCCATATGATGTGACATGTGCGAAAAATCCCCAACTGCTGCCTTCTTCTACCCCTTTCCGAGAGGCATGGGTGACCGCCCTCCTTCTCGCTTGAGTCTCAACGGGCTCTGCTGAGACGGTTGGGGCCTCGGCATGCGGTGTCCCGGAGCATAGGGACGCCGATCACGCAGTGGGGTCATGCTCAGGCTTCCGACATTTTTTTTTCTTTCTACAATAAATGTTTACATCTCTATCTCTCTTCCCGTCAACGAAGCTGAACCCGCATTTCGCTTCCAAGATATATTAAACTACTAGATGGTCTGAGACGAACGAAAATAACCATGGAAGGACAGAGTAGGCTCGTAGGCAGATATATTACAATTTCTCTTCTCCCCCTGCCATCCCTCTATCTCGCTGCATTAATTGAATGTCTGGATAACAAAAGCGTTTCATAGGGCTCCTGTAGTACATCCCGGCCTGCATCACGGTACGATAAAAGAGCGGGGAAGTCAGACAATCTATTGTTGCACTCACCGATTGACGATGCCCACAAGCATGTAGCCATGCCGCTGATAAACCTTGTTGTCATAAAGGAGGGCAATACCACTAAACAAGCTTGATACGTTCGTTTGCTAGAAGTTACACTATGATAGAAACATTGTACCAACGCGGCGTTATCGCTCCCTCTCTCTTTCTTATTTTTTTTAAATTCCTTTAATCATAAGTATTGCACCTGAGTGAGCACAGGCGCGTGACGTTTTGTAGACAAGTATACAGTGCACCGCATAACGAAGCTCTCAAAAGCCAACTTTTGCACCTACTCGCACGAGGCAGAGACGTGTTGGGCTCCATGCTACTCTTAGACAGTCAGCATCAAAGCGTACATTATGTATTATATACCATATCATATCGTACTACGCGTGCAGACATGCAGGTGAAGAAAACAAAAAAAAAGGTATCTGCCACCCCCCCCCCCCCCCGACATCAAGTGCAGCGAGATCTCGTGAACGTTTTGACCCGAATGTATAAGAGCAAACGTCTGTCCTAGTTTTTCCATCCTCATGCAGCTCACTGGCAAGGCAGGGAGACACACCAATAACAAATGCAACTAAAACCACGCTGAGCGTTACATAAGTAGAAAAAATAAATAGATAAAGTGATACAATCGCACGCAGGCCAGCAAAAGGCAACCTGGGTGCGAGTGCGATTATATATATATATATATATATATATATATATATATATATATATATATATATATATATATATATATATCGTAACCGCACTGGTATGCAACACCGGTTGTCTGCTACCCAATGCAATGGTATTGAAAATCACTCGCTGCCCCAACAGCTTGTTACAACACAGCTCGTCGCTCGTTCTATTCTATCTATGGTGGTCAGTTAGCCCAGTAATCTGTTGCATCCGTAGCCTGCTACCCTAATAGTCTGCTAACCCATCGCTTCCAATTTGATTATAATCGCTCAGATGTTGAACAAGAAGCTGCAACCAGATCGTTGTCCATCGTTTCGTGCCTGGCAACGACACAGATCCATGCCCGTTTCGGCGATGTACACTAAATTCTTGAACGAAATCGCGATCACGCTAGTATAGCCATTAGTTTGTGTAGCATCAACGTGCCGTCATTTTAGTTCTCTGGCTCGTTTCGGACAATATGTGACGCACTGTACGTAACAGCGAATGAAAAAAAAAAAGAAATGCGAGCGACACGGCTAATCGTATCGCAGATCGGATGGCGACGGCTGTAACGTTCGTGGGCGAACAGCGGTATACGTAAAACAGTAAATTCGTTCCGATGACATTGCGGAATGCGTGCTTGCAGAGCGACGAAAACCGCCGCACGACCGTGCATCCTACGAGCGGGCTCTAATGTCAGTTCCATAAACGTGCTCGCATTTCAACATGCTAACGTCCGTTTCCTGTCGGGAATACAGGCGGCTTCGGGTTGCCCTTGACAACGTTTGATTGCCCTTGACAACGTTGACAACCCGATGTGGTAATAGGAATAACGACAAGGACGGCAGACTACGGTGATTCAGCTGACGCTGCTCTTTAAAATAACTGATTAAGGTGCAAGAGCTCGCTTATTTTGAGACGAAGCAGAACAAATAAGTCTCATTTATTCGGCAACACTTAATTACTACTTCGTACGCGTACATCAGCGCATTTTAATATATGTTGATAATAATTCCACCTCTGCCTTGTAACGGCCGTAATCCGATTATTTTGCAAGTGATGCGATCCAGAAGCAAAGAGGAAAGCACACCCCCCATAAACTTTTTCTTCTTCAATTCCTGCGGTCGGGGACCATTTTTATTGCGAGAGGAATATTATGTATACTCCTGGCGCAGTATTGCCGCCTTCATCGGTGCCGTCGTGAGGTGTCCTACGAAATTCCATAACGATAACACCACCACACGCGTCGTACATTCTTTGTGCGAGTGAAAGCGTGTGAGGGCCACCGACCATCGCGGCTAAACTCCACACGGAACTTAGAAGTGCGGAAGCTTGGGCCAGTTGCTATGACATGACGACAGTTATAGCGCGAGAACAGAACGACGACACAGAGACAAGAAGTGTCCTTCGTGTTCTTCTTGTCTCTGTGTCGTCGTTCTGTTCTCGCGCTAAAACTATCGTCCACACGAAAGGCGCATTGTGGGGGGGGGGGGGGGGGGAGGTTCCGAAGGAACATAGAACTGCGTGGCTCCGGCGGAAACTTCAAATTTTGGTCGTTCACAGCGGTGGCGCGCGCTGCATCTTGAGAGAGATCCGCATACTGCTCAAAGATTTGTATGCGCTGCGTAGCCATAGACATCACGAAGGTCACTGGGTTCGCTATAGCTTCCGCGATTCCTTACGCCGTAATTTCGTTGAGTTACGCTGGCCGGATGCTAAAGAAATGAGCTGCTAGCCTTACTTTGTATAGCACTCCAATTCGTTGCAACCGAACTGATTGATTCGTCCTTGCACCGATACTGTGACTATTGAAAGAGAAAATCGCAAGCCCATTTTTTTTCTCTCTCTCTCTCGGTTTGTCGTATTTTCATTCGCTTATGTGAACGACAATGGGTAAAAATTTTATTTCCCCGATCTGTTTGTTCTAAATGCAAAATAATTTTCTCGGAGTTTTTAAACTTAACATCACTCGAAAATGTGTTTTTTTTTAACATTGTCCCAAATGCCCACGTGTGCAATATATCGCAAAAATGATAAAACTTCTATTTTTCATCGATCCTCGTGTTGCCATCAAAAATAAATGAGCGGTCCTTTTCCGGGCATGTTTAAGGAATGCGACGCAGTGAGTCATGATTTTCGAAAGGATGGCGGGGGGGGGGGGGGGGGGGAGTAGTCTGCACACCGCGTAGGGTTTGCCGACGAGAGGCGGTCGACGCGGGCGGCCGACGAGAAAGAGAAACCATCGCTGTACAGCGATGCGGGAGCGAGTGACTTGCCGCTGCGCTGCTGCAAGCGCCACATGCATCCGCCCGTGCTGCTGCTTGTAGGGGGAGGGCGCATTTCCTTGAACACGGCTGATCCAAGGCGCGACAGATATTGCACTGCGCTACTGCACGTGCAGAAGGGACACTTCGCCGAACAGCTCCATTAAACGAGAGACTGCGCATCTTACGATATGCTGTCGTTCTCGTCATCGAGGCAGGAGTCATTGAGACGGGAGCCGCGTGTGTGTGTCTGTGCGCGTGCATCTGCTGGTGCGTAAGTTTCCTGCCTTCGTTAATTGCATCACATATCGATGCTTGTTTTAAAAGAAAACATTTGATAACTCATCAAACGTGAAAACTGGCAGTCGGCGTCCCGCGGAGACGGCGTCAACACGAGTGATAAAAAATAAACATCCCACCATGACGTCATCGTGACGACACAAGTCGCCAAAATGTGTGACGTCATCACACGCTATTGTCACTCGATGAAGCTGTGCCGATCACGGAGGCTATGCAAAACTAGACGAGGCGCACAAGGCTTGCCATATATTCGGTCCTGGAGGCAGTGCGAGGCCACGTTAGTGGCAGAAAGCTTTCGGATGGGGGAGAATAGGATCAATACATCCGACTCAGAAAGCGGGCCATGATCACTTTCGCCTCCGAGTTGTCTTGGGACGTCTCCTTTCATGCCGAGGAACAGTGCTTTGCAGACGTCATCTCATGAAGTTGTCCGAGATCTCCAGTGGAGAGCAGTAGCGAAACAAGAGTTCGAACGCGGCTGCGCTACGGGTGCACTACAGTATAGTACGCTAAGAGAACTATTCTGAGCACGCACGGTGACTTCAGGCTCAGGGCCACCGCCAGCCACTGTGCAGGCTCTCTAATTGGCTCTCAGTAATGATAATGCCTCTCCAGTTCTGCAGCAGCAAACGGTGCCTTGCAAACAAAGAACGGTTGTTGAGCCTTTTGTCAAAGCGGTGAAACGTGACTTTCAGCAGTACGTTTCTTTGAAGACGGAGACAGGAAAGAAAAGGCAAATAAGGATGTATTGCCTCTGCAATGTAATGGAAATCTAGCCACCCCCCCCCCCCCAAAAAAAAAATAGGTGGTGGGGGGTGGAAGGAGCGGTTAATGAAGGCCGTGCAGTAATTTGCAGTTTCGCGGAAATATAGCAACGTTTTCGAACAAAACATCACATGGATTCCATGGTAATAAGGGTTGCAGCGAAAGCACGAAGGTGCTAGAAGAAACGAGAAACGAAAGGCGAGGCAAGGAAAGCAAAGAGGACAACACGAGCGCTATTTTTCTTTTTCACATGGATTACTGATTCGGTGAACAGTGGACACTATTAGTGCATGCAGCTGAAGAAGTCGCGGATCAACTGCCTACTCCTGTGATGACATGGTTCACTTTCGTGTTATATAGATGTATTCACCACGTTTTTGGGTAGTTTTTTTTTTCACACCAGAGTGAAATTATTCGGCGTCTGCTTGCGTGGGGGTCGTTCATCAATACCAGAATCCATGTACATTACATAAATGTGGAGAGAGAAGGCTGAGATCATTACGCGTCCGCGGGTTACAAAAAGCAGGTTCACGTAGTCGCCGTGTACACGTGTACTAACTTTAGTGGTGCGCAGTGATTCATCGCGATTGAGCAATATCTTAAAAACGAACCATTTTTTTAACTTTACTGAATGGCATTTGAGGAAGCAAACCGAAGCTTTAAGTTGTGCAGTCAGATGCTACGCTGCTGCTACGCACGTGCAAGGATGCACACGTCAGCATTGTGTTGTATCCATCGAAGAATGCCGTTCCTTTTCAACAACACTGCTATCCTTTTTTATGCCAGTGAAAAAAAAATGCGGAGCTTACTCAGGCCCGTCAATACTTGTAGCGGCAGCGGGCGAACACAAGTTTCGGTGCCGCTGCAAAAGAAGTGTCCCGCGAGGCGAAGTAATCCAAACCATTCGAACTACGAGCGTCGAAGCGGGAAAGCGAATGCGCCTTCCGGGAAACGCCCCCCGAGGCTCCCCAATTTTCCTCCCCCAAAGTGGCGCAGCTCCCACGACCCTCCCCGGTCTCCTCCATGGTTCGGCAACAAGGGAAGCGTCGTTCATCAAGCAAGCGCTGCATCGACCATTACCCGCTCCAAAAGAGGCCACCGTGGGACACTCGACGCGAGGGTTTCGCTGCTCGGTGGTCCTGCGGCGACTCGGAAAAAGAGGCGAGGAGGGAAAACACGTGGAGACGCATGGTCACGAATCGTCCTCCGTCGTAAAGTGCTCTTGCACTTGTAAACTGGCAAAGATAAGTACAACGCATTGAGAGAGAAAGGGATGTAAGAACCGCGAACAAGATACCAACGGACCAGTGTGTCTTCTTTACACGTGATCTCCCGTTATAAGGGCGGCTATCGTGGTGCTACTGCGGTCAAAACTTCCTTTTTTGGGTGCTCGCCTCTGAATTTAAAAGCGCTAGAAGCAAAGCACTCGCATCGAATTATGATTGGTGAAAAAGCTACTATCTTAGCAGCAGGATTTTTAAAAATCACGGAAGAAAGTGGCTGATTTGGCAACAGCACTACATGCGACATTTGAGAAATCCCAGTACATGTAATGTGGTTTTACTCGGCAGTCAGACAGTTCAACAGCTAGCAGAGCTCTAGCTCGAGGCCTCCTCCTTACCACCAATGAACGTGAAAATGACAGGCTTATTACTTTATATTTTCGAGGTGGAAAAGTAAATCAGATATTTCGTCACGTCTGTAACAGGAATCGAAGGTAAACATTCGGCAGATGTCTACAGCGGCTACAACGTGCGCGTAAAGGCACCTCTAGGTTAACGCTGCTTATGACAATAACCTGCGCGCGTTAGAGCTCAGTTAACAGGCAGACACGCTCTGCTGACCGAGCACGAAGACAGAATAAAAACGTAATTGGAATCGCTTGAACGCGAAGGCCGTCGACCGTCGCAATGATGACATTCAACAGCGCTTGAGTTCATGGCGGCGATATAAGGTGGGGAGGACATGTGAGTTAAAGAACTCCGGGTATAGCCAAGCCGACAAATTAATTTTGAGACATTCTCAACGATGCCTCTTGCAGTAGTTGGTCCACGTTGAACTCCGTGTTCAACTCATCGTCACGTTGGGAGTGCACATGTCAGAAAACAAGAACACGTGCTCCTCGAATGTCCGGGCGCACGCAAAAGACGTAGAAGAGAACAGACCGGAGAAGCCACCCTTTCGAGAAATGAGTACACCGAGCGCCACTCCGGGGCTCCCCAACACAAGAACCGGAAATGCCCATCGGCAATCGGAGTCGAACCCGAATCACTCCGCACTAAAGGTAGTAAAAAGAGGAGGGGAAGGGTTCGTACGACGCGAACACTGCAGCGGTGAAGACCGGGAAAACACGTCGCGGCAAATCGTTCTACTACTGCGAGTGTCACCCGCGCGCAATGTGACAACGCTATTGGCAAAATGAAAAACAAAAATCATAACGAGTCAGTTTGCTCTTCTCCTCCCAGCGTCAAGCCGCCGAGCCACAGGTGTAGGACGACGATCCAAGCAAGACCCACTCCACAGTCTCCAACAATGCGTGTTTCACCCCGGCATATAACCAACGGAGCAGGGTGCACGACGAGCTCTTCCCCTCCGCGCGGGTCTCCTCTCCACCTACAACGGCAAACATGTGCTTGCGCCGCCTTTCGTGGTCTCGTGCGTAGCACGTGCTCCCCGCTTCAGAGGAGGCACTTATTCCTTTTTTTTACATATATTTTCTATCGTTTTAACACAAACGGGTGCGCAGTGTGAAAAAAAAGCATTCAGTCTCGCTCGATCCTTCTCCACGTTTTCTTGTGCGCTCCCGCTACCGAGAAGTGGCCCGCGCGCGGGGGGAAAATGATAGTGGTGCGGGGAGGGAGAGAAGAAGAACAGCCGAAATAAAAAAGGCAAAGAAATAAGCGCGAGCAATGGAAACGGTTCCAAAGGCGGCGCGGGTCCCGCGAGCGATCAACGCAGCGGGAGACCAGCGGAGTAGCGAAATTCCGAAAAGCGCGCCCTCCCGCCTCAGTGCGCGCCTCGGATCCTTCTTCCAACGGACTCGCTTTGAAATGCAGGCATTCGCCAGTGCCATAAGCCTCTAATTGGCGCCTCCTCCTCAATCGGAGTGTTCTTGGGAAAACGCGAAAAACATTCGCGATACCGGCCAGCGCCTGGCCGACGCGGGACAGATTGTTTCAGAATTTTGTTTTAGGGTGTTTTAGAAATGGCGATAACACCGCAAGGTAAGTACGGAAATACCATACCATCTTCCTCGGCACGTGAGGTTTTTTTTAAACCCGCAATTCTTCTACTGGTTCCTTTATCATACCACCAAGCCACCGTATGCAATAAGCAACTCATGTGATCGAAAATTTTTAAAGAATATGAGCGCTGACACCAATAGTACGGTACTTCTGTACTGACTGTACGGTAGACCGGCGCCGCTACAATCATCTATTGGCGCGCGTGATGGATGGTCAGTGCATACGCAACGACAATATGTGCGTTTACTTCGATTTGGAAATAACTAACACTTATACCTGGCCTACCTTTGTTGTTGTTGTTGTTGTTGTTGTTGTTTACAGATAACGTGCAAGCCCTATATCACGGAACCACAGGAACGCCGTTCGTATGGTCAGGTTCTGCTCACTTGGCTACTTGTTCTTATTTGTTACCGTAATCACTATGATCAACGGACACAAGCACGAAGACGTCATACCGCTGCTTGGCCCAATACGGTCACCCACTGTTCAAAGACAAAGAAGGAAGCAAAGGTAGTGTAGCTATTAGAGAAACCGAAAGTCCGGTGTACGAGTGTCGTCTCTGAGTGAACTTCGCAAAAGTAAGAACGTTACCAGACACCCTGACACTACAACATGAAAGTTCACAGTCATCTTAAAAGTTTGTAGGTGGTGCCTCACGAACGTAATAAATGACACCTGGCAGCTGGTCTTAGAAGAAACCATGGCTCCGCCGCAATGACGGAACACAGCGAAGGCGTACAGACAAAACCGCTGGGAGGAGGAAAGCAGCTGCCCGCGAGGCCAGTCTTCTTCAGAGACCGCGGGCGGTGTTTTGTCACGCACGTGACTGGGGTCTGCCGCTGCTTTCGCAAGACGAATGCGTCCCATCCTTACCGAAACATGTTGACGAATGTGTGTATCCGAGTAGACGGACCAGCCACACTACACAGACTCCACAGCGTCACTGCAGTTGATGTGACAAGAGGTTGGCTCACAAATACGGAGCCGGCCATTAACTCTCTGGATGTTGAATGAAAATGGCAAAGCTCGACGTCACAGTCACGGTGTGTGTGAACTCGTAAAAGCCAGATTAGAAGACAAGAAAAGCACGCCAACCATGACTTGTTCTTGTTCATCAACACTCATGAAGGCATGACGATAGTTACAGCGTGAGAACAGAACGACGACAAAGAGACAAAAAGGAGACGACCTTCTTGTCTCTTCGTCGTCGTTCTGTTCTTGCGCTATAACTATCGTCATGTAATACCACCTAGCCCAAGCTGCCATAACTTCATGAAGTCAGTCGGCGCAACACTGCTGTATACCAATCTCTGGCCCAGGCAGGCCGTCAAACAGATGCCCCTCCGACAACAACGAAGGCGCTCCGTTATAATAGCCCCCAACCTTTCGCTATTTCCGATGAAAAGGTCGGACAACGAAATGTAAGGGAAAAAATACTAATAAGAAAGATAAAGGTAGACCTCGCCGCAATGCCCGCACGAGAGACACACGTGCCAGCATGCATGCTACGCCGATGCCAATTTTCCGTTTCCGAGGAAAAAAAAAAAGAAACGGGTTTCGGAAGGAAACGGTGGCACAACGAACTAACTCTCTTTCCGAGTAAGCAAGAAGAACAAAAAAATCGAGATAAACAGAGCGGACGCGAGAAGCGATGCATACCGGCACCAGACGGGACGGGCGCCACTGTTTTCTACTTAGCCAACCCATCTGTCTACATGGCTGCTTCCTCTTTCCACAAAAAAAAGAGAGAGAGGAGGCCAGCAGTGCCACCACGGTGAAAACAAACGAGAGAAGTAGAAAAAAAAAGAGCGTACACATCGTTCTGCAGGGTCAGAAATTGCAGCCCTCTCCAACCAGAGGAAAAAGGTGAGGTCGCATCGCGTTCTATGCTCCCGAAGCCGGTGGCACCAGCGGGGCGCTCTAATCCGACCGACACAACCTCTAATTACGGAGCCCGATTGACTTTGCCCAATCGAACGAGCAACGCGCCCAACTCACGGAATTCTCAATATGGACGCCAAGGCAAGATGACGGCTCGGCAGCCATGATATCCCGGAGCACGCAACCTCGGATTCGTACAACAGGCTCGTCCTCTCTCCAGAAAAAAAAAAAAAGTTCACTTCTTCCAGCCTCAGCCGACTCGCTCTCGTCGCCGTTTTTTCCACTCGAGACTCCCTGCATTTTTTCTCCATTAGCGAGCGTACAAACGCAGAGTCTGTTCTAGTTAGTTCAATTCAGGAAATAACCATGTGTGGACCACGTTAGAGTTTCTTTGTTTCCTTCTTCTTCTTTCCCGGAATTCAGAAATCGCTGATGGGTAAACTTTGCAAAGTTTCCCCCCGTTTACTTTGCACTCTGTTTGTATGCTAAAACTTCAGACGTGCGTCATCCTCACGAGCAACTGGAAACCACCCATTGATCATCTTCCTCGTGTGACTGCTTCATGCCGCACTGCCTTGCTGGAAACGCATCACGAGCCATCCGCTAAAACGAAAAAAAAAAGGAAGCAATCACTACTATGCGCACGTTTACCACTGCTCTCACTCCTCCAGAACAGGCAGAGACGGCAGTGCGGTCGCAATATGGCTTTTGTTTCAGCCTGCCGCCACGTATACATTGAGGACGGTGGCGGCAGCAGTCAAGTTACGGGACATAAACCTTCTTATGCGAGACATAAAGCTTCTTTAAAGAAAAAAAGCTTTTGATTTTCCTAGCTGGCCAAGCAAGCCTCCTTTGACTGGTCCTTTTTTTTTTCCTGCTTATTTAACCCGCAATGAAGGCGCGGGATGCAACGCCAATAGAGGCGAGATCGCTGAATGCGCCGTCGGCACCATCACACGCGGTGGGCGCGAGACAAAAGGCCGACGAGGGCCTTCTTAATGCGGGAGGGCCCATCTCTGGTCGCCCGATTTTTACAGCCGCTCTTCGCGGCACGTTTACAAAGCAACGCGTATTCCTTCATTTTCGAAGGAGGAGGTGGGGGATGCTTGTCGGTCGACGTATGGGCTCGATTTACGACTGCATATCGTCGGCGGCGGAGAACTATCGGACGACGACGCCACAGCAAACTCTGCCGCACGAAGCGCCCACTCTTCAAAGAGCGTCGTCGCGCCCACTACACCCCTCGTTTTTTTTTTTTTTCCTGTTCTCTTATTCGCTCTTTCAATGCCTGCGCGGCATGTAGAGTGAAAACGCGCGATTCATAAAAGCGGACTTTTACAACCCCCCCCCCCCCCCCTCGCTTCCTTCTTTTATGATTTCTTTTTTCCTGAAGACTCCGGCGGCCGAGAGCTGCCGCCACCCGGGTTTTGTTTTTTTTTTTTTTTCTCTTGTCACCTTCTTCCTCGGCATTTCCTCCTCTCGTAGAGACTGTTCTTACATGCGAGATAGGGTTGCCCGACTCGGTGTACAAACGAAGCATATATTCCACGATCCCGGACATCGACTGTAGACTCAAGTGTAAGCCAAGTTTCGAGAAGGTCCTAAGGCTTCCTGCCCTCGCGTATGCAGCGGCAATGTTTCAAAAAAAATAAATAAAATAATGCCGCTTTATGTGAGTCACGAGCGCATCTGGCTGTCAGCTTGCGCGGAGAAACGGCGGCTGCTATGGTTGAGGACAAGGCCCACCTCGAATAGTGCGGCCAATGTTGCCCAAAACTGGAGAGAGGCGCCGACGTATTCTCCGACCCGCTGTCGCCGCGATCTCTTCGAAACGTGGCCCTTTAAGACTTTGCCATATCAACCAAGCAAGAAGATGCAACTTTTACTGAAGAGGCCCGTAACCGGGAGAGACCTGAACGAATATAGTTAGGGACCTGCGTCCCAACGTACGGTGGTATGAGGGATCTCCTTATATAACATAACAATAAAAAAAGAGGGACACCGTAGAAGAGCGGTGTGGCCATTTCGACCATTCGGCGTTCTTTAACGTGCACCTAAGATTAAGTACGCGGGCATCTAGCACTCCCACTCCATAAAATGCGGCCACCATGGCCGGCATTCGATCTGGCGACCTTCAGATTAGAAGTAGAGCCCCATAACAGCAGACCACCATGGCGGGTTGGTGAAACCAGAAACCCAACGATCACAATGTGCCTGGAGTGAGGCAAATAATGAAGAAAAAAACTTTGCGTAATAAAAATCATTAGCGGCAAACAAAGTTTCATCAAGTAGCTAATAATAATAATTATAATAATAATAATAATAATAATAATAATAATAATAATAATAATAATAATAATAATAATAATAATTAATGAAAGATAGATTCAGTTTACAGCAAACAAGTATTGTTCCAGAGGCAACTTCGCCACCATCAGTGGCAACGTAGTGCAAATATTCAGCGGCAGTAAATGAGCGTTATTTCACTTACGGAGCCCACTTTCCGAGACACCCACCGAAGCCGATAACATCGCTTTTGTACCACTGATTTCGCCATTAAGTGAAAGTCGACAAGGACGACGAGAAAAAAAAAACAGTACACGCCCGCAGATCGCGGCCGACTATAGCGATTTCGACGCCTCTCTACAAAAAAAAAAAATACAAGAAAAGACAATCAACACGACAGCTTGCGTTTGTCCATCGCCGCCAAACATTAAAGTGTCCCTTGCGAATTTGCAATTTGCAGAACAGTCGAGCTGTCGTGAACAGGAAAAAAAAAAAGGAGGGCAGTAAGAAATGAGATACGGAATATTAGCGGCTGTGTCAACAGCTATAAAATAGGCACATTAATGACGGTGGCACGATATACAGGAGATAAGCAATAAGCAAGCAGCGCCACATTAGCACACGCGGTGTCGCAAAACAAGCACGCACACAAAAGAAAAAAGTGAACGACGGAAGACAGATAAGTGCCAACGGCCACAACACGCGATTCCCGAATCAAGGCAGAGCTGCGTATCGTTAGCCACGAAGCAGAGCATCAATGTTGGGGTGACTGACACCGGAGAAGGAGGGCTCGAGTGGCAAGAATTGTTCCGTTGTGGATGCGGCGAAAGATAGTAATAATGCCAAGAGAGGCACGAACCAATCAGCACAACGCCGCGCACTGATAACGCCCGTCGATAGGAGCAACATTGAGACACGTCGCATAGGGAAGAGAAACACGATGTCGCCAAGCGCCTGAGAACACGTTCAAAGTCCTCGTAGATAAACTTTCCTTTAAAAGCTAAAGACGGTGGAGATTTCCAACGCCGCCTTTTTTTTAATGCCCTCCCTTAAGTTTTTACACATCAGGCCTTCATTAGGTAAGAAGTCAGAAATATTGACAAACGCTGCCTCAACTGCCCCCCCCCCCCTTCTTTTTTTATTTCTTCTTGCAGTTTGTTTTGCGACCAATGGCAAGATTTGAAAACGAAGCGTAGCAACTGCAACCAAATACTTTACGAAAGGCTGCAGTTGTCATAGTTTATGGAGAAGCAATATTTGATTGATTGATCGATTGATTGATTGATATGTGGGGTTTAACGTCTCAAAACCCCCATATGATTATGTGGGACGCCGTAGTGGAGGGTTCCGGAAATTTAGACCATTTGGGATCCTTTAACGTGCACCCGAATTTGAGCACCCGGGCCTACAGCATTTCCGCCTCCATCGGAAATGCAGCCGCCGCAGCCGGGATTCGATCCCGCGACCTGCAGAAGCGAAAGTAAGCTTTTTAAAAAAATTTTACCAGGAACATTACCGACTCTGTTTTCGTCACATCCATCTGCAACTTGAGAAGAGCAGCAAGCGAACTCAAACAGCGGAACAGCACACGAGGCGAGCGCATTATTATGTAGTCGCGCCATATATAGTACTCTATGGTCGCACCGCGGCGGGCAACCTAAGTCCGTGCCGTGACGTCACCCAAGCCTCCCGCCTGGTGGCGTTTCCACAACTTCTCGGGAGTAACACCAGCGTTCATACGCACGATGGCAGAAGTGTCCTCATTTCTACTAAAATGTGCCCCTCCCTCCTTGCCTCCCTTCCTATATGTCTCTCTCTCTCATTCATTCGCGTCCACCCCGATAAACACGCATGTTTCAGTAAGTGTAGACGCACTATAGACGTCTACAATGTAAACAGCCTTCGCTACCTACCCAAACAAGTTTGAATAAATGCCACGAGCGCAAAGGAAAGCCCCAGGCGATTGCAATTGCCTGCTTACGTAACAACGCCAAGCACGACACGCGTGTTTGAGGTAGGCGACTTCCCGATACAAAGTTTCATATCGCCAGATCTCGGTCGAAAAAAAAAAAAAAACATGAGCATTCTGGGAAATTTTAGCGATATTTACGACTCAACTGCTCAGCCAAATGGCACATTTTAACAAGGGACGAGGAACTTTCAATTCATAACATGCACACTATCTACACTTGCATATCTACACTTGTAGATACTATCTACAGTTGTACTATCTACACTTGCACACTATCTACACTTGCGACGAAACAGTAGTTATGGTCCGGATGGGTTTGCGTGCCGCCATATTCGGTAGTTAACGCTTGTGTTTTGCCCCTCTAACAACTAAAGGGACAGTGTCGCGGTAGACGCATACGCACGGAAACGATTGGGTTGTGGCGAACGGTGTTTCGTGGCCTTATCAAATCACGGCGCTATAGAAAAACAAGAAACCCTCGGCTTCGCAGCCCAAGACGGCGACGTCCATGTGTATTACGGAAAATAGTTTATAGAAAGCGAGCGATGGACTGCGACGTGTCGTTTGTGTTCCTCCGCACTTTGACGAGCACGACAGCGACCTATAGCAGTGCTTGGAAAGCCCGAGAAACACGCTCCAGCAAAAAAGAGCTCGGGAGAAGACGTCGACGCCATCTGCGCTGCTCCCTTTTTCAGCCGATCTGTCACTTTCTCGTAGACACGTGGGGAAACGCAATGGGCGACCCTTTTCTCGCTCTCCACGCCCGATAGCGGGCCTTCGAGGGGAGAATTATTTTTCCACTGCGCGCCTTATCTCGTCCGCGTCATTATACAGCGCGATAACGGCGTCGCGCTGAGGTCGCGTCAGCATCCTGCAGCGACGGCCACATGGACGGAGATAGCCCGCAGCAACGATCCCGGAGCAAGACGACAAGCCCAAAATCACGCACTCGGAAATGAAGGATAGTAGTTATGGCGCTCGATTGCTAACCCTAAGGTCACGGGATCGAACCCTGGCTGCGGCGGCTGCCTTTTCGACAAGGCGAAAAAGTTTAAGGCCCGTGTACTTAGCTTCAGGTGCATGTTGAAGAACCCCAGGAGGCCGACATTTCCGGAGCCCTCAACTTCGGCGTCTCTCATAATCATACAGTGGTTTTGGGACGTTAAGCCTCACATATTACTACATGAAGGAGTGCAAACTCCGAACACTCAGGCGGTGGTGGCGTTAACACACCGCACTCACGAATCGACGTAAATCGTCGCGCTCGTTACCCTCAGTGCAGCGTGCCATACACTTGCGTAGATTGCAACATGCCCTAGCGCGTTCACTCAATGTAAGACGGAAGCACAATACAACGGATCCCACAGGACATGGTCTTGCGAACCCGTCTTTTGCGCTAGCTTTCAGTATGCACCTGCCCAAACCCGCCCAGTGTTGCATCCTTTTGCCCTTGTGATTGATTGATATGTGGGGTTTAACGTCCCAAAACCACTATATGATTATGAGAGACGCCGTAGTGGAGGGCTCCGGAAATTTAGACCACCTGGGGTTCTTAAACGCGCACCCAAATCTGAGCACACGGGCATACAACATTTCCGCCTCCATCGGAAATGCAGCCGCCGCAGCCGGGATTCGAACCAACGCCGTGCGGGTCAGCAGCCGAGTACCTTAGCCACTAGACCACCGCGGCGGGGCCTTTTGCCCTTGTGTGGTGTTGCTTATGGTGAAAACGACCCTGCGTTTAAATTAATTGAAATCTTCGTTACGTATTGAACTAGTCTCAGCGGGGGACATTACTCGCAGCAAAAATTTGCGTGTTTAATTCGTTAGCTAACAAAATATACTATTGAAACTTAAATTGTTTGAGGTACATGTTGAAATTTACGACCTATAACCCGTGAGTAGCCAAGGCTTGTCTTTCCGTTTTGCGAATGAATGTGCCGAAAATGGTGTCACCTTGAAAACTACTTCAGAGTGTGCGACAAAACACATACGCATAGAAACCGCAGTCCAAGGTCTGTAAAAACGGTAATGTACTTAACCCGTGATGGAGCACAGCGCAATGTCGTGGCCCCTTTTGGGGTCACTGCATGAAGGCGATAGAGGACGTTTTCGTGCCATTTATTCCATTTGCTACAATTTCGTTTTGCTGACAGCAAAACTGAATGTCGGCCTATGGTTGGTCTTGATTCATAACGCATAGAATTGCACGCCGCTGAATAGAGGACGAAACACTTGAAGTGTCCTCTATTCTGCATTGCTCGATTCCATACGTTATGAACTATTTCACTGTCTCCCAAAAGGCAACAAGTAGCGGTGGGAGGCGGACATCAATTGCCTTTGAAACACGTCTGTACTTGACAAAATATGACAGCGCTGCACTTGAAACTCCTTCGCTGGAGCCCTGTTCAGCCGCACAGCTGATACGCGGAGAAACCTTTGGAGCTCTACTGTCATGTTTGTCACAAATGCTTTCCTTATTCGTCACTCAAAATGGCTAACTAGAGGTCGCCTCAACAAGTTCACCTTCCCCACGAATGTATTTAATCATGCTATCTGATAAGCCTGGCCGAATACAATTGCGCACCCATAAAGATTGTGCACGCAGGCATCTAGTAGGCGGGATAAAAATATAGCCACACTAGCTACGTCCCTGCGCTGTCGCCATGCATGGAAGAGATGTCGATTTGGTATTCGTGGGGTCGTTTTTCGGAACTCACTACTGAGAAACACAGCTCGCCCCAACTAAAGCTTGCGCTCGCCAGCAGCAAAAGCTTACCCCATTGGGCTTTGTCATCTCAGTCATCCAGGCGGCTGCCAGGTTGTTGATGGAAAACTGCGTCAGAGGGGGAGCGCCCCGGAGGGCCAGTCTTTCTCAGAAACGCCGAACAAGGGAGGCCAAGCGACTCGCACAGAATCAATAACGCCAGGTCAAGCTTGTCATATTTGAAAGGTACCTTCAACACATCAAAACTATCCTAAAATTTAAGAGCAGGCCCATCGGGTTGACTTTTATATGGACAGTGCGATAAAAGGGCTAACAAAATCTTCCACCCATGACACGGGTTAATTTCCCGACTCACTCTGCTCTTTCCTTGTCCCACTAAATTTATCATTTTCCTTTCTAGGGATCACTTCGTGACGTCCTCAGTTTCAATTAAACCCTTTTCGGAAGCCTCAAGGTTTCTACCCCGTGTATAGGTACAGGTACGATGCAGCTGCTATACACTTTTTTCTTGAGGGGTCCTGGTCTGTTGCACTTCATGCACTGAGAATGTCTAGCTCCACCCTGTTCTTATCTTAGTTACTTCAATCTCACGGCTCGTGCAACGTAAGGGAACGGGCTAGTGCCATTCCATACTTAATAGATAACATATAATAATATCTGGGCTCCCAAAAATGACGATATGATTGTGAGAGACGCCGTAGTGGAGGGCTCCAGAAATTTCGACCACCTGCGGGGGTATCTTTAACGAGCACATAAATGTCAGCACGCGGGCTTCAAACATTTTCGCCTCCATCGAAAGTGGAGCCGCCATAGCCGGGATTCAACCTCGCCACCTTCGGGTTAGCAGTCGAGTGCCATGACCACCAGACTACTGCGACGGGGCCATATATAATATACACCCCGGAGCGAAAATACACGCAGCAACACGGATGAGACGAAGAGGAGCGTGCCCTGGTTCGTATCTTCAGTCACCACATATGACTTAGGCAGGCGTATTCCTTGATAACGGCCAATGCCTCGTTACCCAAGATAAACGCCGGCATAAAAGAAGCCACGTCCTGGTCAGAAGACATATTTTTGCTTATATTTATGGATATTCTTCGCTAGAGCGACCACTCCGGTCCACCTCAGTGGAACAGTGGCTACGATGCTCGGCTGCTGATCAGAAGGTCACGGGTTCGATTCCGGCGTTGGCGGTCGCATTTCGACGACGGCGAAATGGTTGAGGCCCGTGTACTGTGCGATATTAATGCACGGTAAAGAACACGAGATGGTCAAAATTCCCGGAGCCATCCACTACGGCGTTTGTCATAATCATATCGCGGTCTTGGGACGTAAAACCCCAGATAATAAATAGTATTAGTAACCAATCACTCCAAGCATTGTGCCACAGTGCAGTACAGCATGGCCGCACCACACTAGCCCCTACAACTTTATGCACTCTACAGTAGCTCCCCGTATGTGGTGGAGGCGCGAACGATAGGGGGTTAGTCCAAATTTAAAACTATGAAAACATTTTCATCCCTACCAGGTTACCTGTGCATTTCTGTTGCGGAGCCTCATACAGACCTCGTTTGCTCATTAAATACGTCGACCGTGTAGAATCGATATCACACGAGTACACTCGATCGTAATAGGGAATGATATAAGATCGGATTTAACGTAGCATTTGGCTCAACTAGGCAATCCGTAAAAAGGAGCCAATCAGTGTTGAGAAGTTTGGTGCCTGTTCGGGTTCATCGCGATCAGCAGTGCATCGCGACATCGGTTTAAACCCTCCTCAACCTTAAAGAAATCCCTACTATTTCAATGTATATGATTGCGCATCTAAAATGAATCTTCCGCAAAATGCCATTATGACGCTCTAATACCAAGTGGCAAATCATACGGCGTTCAGCGATGCAGCTACGCTGCAAGAGAAACTTTCCCGTGAAAAATCCTCTGCTGGGGGTTGGGCCCCAAGCGTATGACAAACCTTCCTTTCCATCTTTAGCAGCAGTGCCTGTTTTTTTTTTTTTTTTCGTGACCATTGAACTGAACATCGCTAACGCGTGCAGCGACCGAACTTAACAGTTTTCGTGACGAATAACGGGCAACGCTTCTCGCGGAGAGAGCGATATCGATGTCATTCACTGATAAGGATTCCAGCTTGTCGCGGCGGCATATAGGAAGCAAGCGCCGCAGATAGCGCGGCAAAACGCTCTTCGATAGATAGGCGCCGGCGGCGCTCGACGGGAGAGGAGAAGTGTTTGCTCACTTGGCAGACGACGACACAGACTTTGGGATGCAAACAGGTCTTTGACCCTGAATGCTGGCAGAGGCACAGCAGCCGCTGCTGCGCTCGTCATTTTTTTATACGCGCACGTCACCAGCCGAGATGGTCAGCTGACGAGAGAACGTGTGGCGCAAGGTATCTCCTTTGCTCGAGCTTCGCCCGGGGCACGTAAGGTGTCTCCACCAGTTGCCGCTCGAAACGTGTTCGGCTATTCCTCACGAACTTGATGGAGACCCTGATTGTGAATCGTGCGGGCTTTGGGAGGTGATATCTCACAACCCTAAGGCAATTATTAATCGATCGTTTTGACGTATGTCCTAGAATAGTGACGCGTTGTAAACGGGAAACACCACAGTGAGTGTTGAACTATATTGAACGCCTGTGACGGTCCTTTGAAGTACACGGGAAACACTCTATCCTGAAAAGTTTTTTTTTTTTTTTAATAGAGGAGCTGCTCGAAGCTGGCAGTAGCACCGTTTATCGAGCATGCAAAACTGACAAGGCGGGTGGTAAAGAACCTGAAAGAGAAGAGAAGCCGAGTATAGCTACGCAATGCAACGGTAAGAGAGTGGAAAGGAGAGTAAACGCGTAATCAATCATAGTATAGTTTACTTCGATCGATTACGATTTCCTACGCTATACTACGACTTCCCACCACTCATGGAGCTGGCGAACGAAAGTGAGCGTGAGGAGGGGAGTCGGTAAAGCATAGCACAGCCATAGAAGGGGCGGGAAAAATAAGTGCGGGCGAGGAGAAGCGCTGTCAGTACGAGGAAACAGAGGATAGGAGAGGGCACAGCATGGCCACGTATACCATGGTATATCAAGGAGAGGGAAAAGGAAGCGAGGGTGAGAAGTGATCTCCGTGAGAGGAGGGGAGAGGTTATACTATAACCATGTGGAGTACATTGCAATAGGATGGAAAGGTGGGCTAGTCGGTAATTCATGATGGTTCAGCGAACTGGGAATTTTCCTGTTGACATGCGCAACCTTGTGTACTTATATGTCCTCCGAACGTGAGAATAAACGCGTTGTTAGTTGAGCGCTCGTGCTGTGTGTCTCCTCTTTGCTTTGTGTCTGTGTTCACCCCCGCGCATCCAGTTCGCTGAACCATCATGTAGAGTACATCAATGGGTGGAAAATAGAAGTGAGGGTCGGGAAGAAGGGAGAGCGTTGGAAATTTCAGACACGCAACCGAAGACAAACAGTTCCGTTCTTTTCTCAGTCTTCGCATCCCTAGTGCACATCTGCTCCAATATTTGCAATAATTTCTTTTTTTTTTCACTACTTCATCGCTGATCCTGGCATCAGTGTAACTGTCAACGGTGTTGTGAGGTGCGCTCCGAGTCAAAGTGGCCTGTTTCGAGTAGTGTAGGAGACGTCGCCTGACCCGTGCGAAGGCGTGGCGTGAAGGTGCTCCTCACCATTTATGCCCCTCGCCCACCTCATCCCCTACAGCGGCCAAGAGTCGTCCTTCCCTTTAATAAAGGTCACATTCATTCATTCATTCATTCATTCATTCATTCATTCATTCATTCATTCATTCATTCATCTGTGCTCCATTGTAACGTGTCCGCCACGGTAGGCGGTCAAACCCGCAATTTTATGAAGAGCAGAAAAACAAAGGCACTGAGTCGCAGTGATAGGGCAGGGTAGTGCAATGTAAAGAGCACGCAAGAAGAGAAGTAAGTGAGCTAGGAAAAGTAGGGGGAAAATACGCTTTTCCGTGCATGGTACTGCCTTTGCGCACTTAATTTACGTACTTACGATAGCAAAACTGTTCCCACAAGCTTTTTTTTATGTACATCTGACTTGAGAATTGCGTATGCACGGCTTCACATTTCAAGCTCTCATTCAGCTAACTAACGACGCACAGTGCGCCATATGATGGACTAAAGAAGGTATGTGGAAGGCGTAAATGAATAGATAAAATGTGAATTTCGACCACACCAAGTGACCCATGTAAAAAAAAAAAAATAGCAGTAGTTCAATGATCAAATACAGCTAGCTGATGAACGAAGCTCTTTCGGGATGGGACGTGAATGCTCCTGATATCACTACTGGCTTTGATAAAGGCGGTAGGATGGGGAGCGGGTGGGCACAACAACGTCTGCCGCACTCGGCGGCGGGAACGACTGAGCGGACGAGTGTGCGGCACGCGCAGCGCAGCGCGAGTCCGCCCAGGACACGGATCAACCACTGGCTGCCGACAGGGCACAGGGCGAAGCGATGGTTTCGCGCGTTCGCCGGCTTGAGGGGAGGCTCAGGTAGGGCCGTTCCACGCGCTTCCCGCACAGCCGCAACGCACGTGCCGGGACCCCTACTGCACGCAAGCGGGGGACAAATAAACCAATTGGCGACGCTCTTTCACCTTCCGCAGCGTCGCCAATTGGCTTATTTGTCGCCCGCTTGCGTGCGGTAGGGGTCCCGGCACGTGCGTTGCGGCTGTGCGGGAAGCGCGCGGAACGGTCCGTAGAGGGCAGAGACGAAAGAAGAGGGAGATAGGTGGGAGAGGGGTGCGAGCGGTGAAGCAGCGAGGAGCTTCGACGGCGGCGACGGCGGAGTGCGGGCCTAAGGAGCTGCGCTCCTAAAGAAGGATCTCTTCCATCTTTCTCGCGAATGAACGGATCGGTGTTCTGGTACATCGCACGTAAAGGGAGAGCTTGCGCACTGCACTTAGAAGAGCATGCACGAGCGCTAGCAGTCGTATTTGGTCTGCCTACCCTGCAGGGAAACAGTAAAGAAGACAGAGCCAGTTCCGGCGTGAATACTGTGGCACTTCGGATGAAGAACGCTTAATATCAAAGTAAACATGCAGGGGACAACGTTAGCGCAGTGGACAACGTCGACAGTCTCTTCAACTTTTTTTCTTACTTCGTACACGCGCTTTTTATATCCGCTCTTACTACAATTTCACTTATTCTTTTTTTCTCCTCGTAAAGCACTGGAATCGACACTTTTGGTTGAAGTCTCCTCCCTTTTCCTAATATATATATATATATATCTGTCTCTCTGCTTACTGTCACGACTTTATTGGATAAAAACTTCAACAGCTCATTACCGGTTACGCAGGCGTCACCAGTTGACGAGTTGCGTACGCCGGCAGAGCTGTTGCGAGCATCTCCTAAAAAACAAAGCGACGATGCGACATACTCACATGCTTTCCGTAGTGCTCCTCGAAGGCGTACTTGGATTCTTGCGACGCTCCCGAGACTGCTGCCGTGTGAGGCGTCAGCGTCGGCGGAAGGTGCAGCATGTGCGGGGCACCGGTGGCCATGCCGAACAGCGCCGGCGCCTGGGACAGCGGGATTCCGGGGATGGCCGCCGCCGCCGACAGCGGCAGCGCCGCGGCCGCGCTCGCCGCCGCAGCCCGCGCCGCCAACGCGCTGAGCGGGCCGGAGTCCAGCACCCGCATGGGGCCCGGCGACGAAGAGACCACGGCGTTGGGCGCCGGGATGCGTGGCTCGCTGGACAGGCCACCGTGGGGCGTTCCATTGCTCGTGGCCGGAGGCGTGCTGCTCGAGTGATTACTGCTGCCGGTGTTGTTGGCCAGCGGGACGGGACTCCTGCACGGGGAAACGCGGCTCTTCAAGACACGGACGAGAGGTTGAAACGGACGGCTGCGCATAAAGGCTTCGCATCCGTTTATGCGCAGCCATTTGTAACAGCAGTCTCGGCTGATTGATTACGCTCCACTTGAACGACACAAATAACGAGGCATCTAACCATCATATAGTCGCGAAATTACGCTATAGATCAAAGAAATTACATTCTAGCTTGACGGAATTGTTGCTGATACTGCGTAAGCCCGCCCAGCAACATCGCTTGCAAAAAGCATCCCCATTATAAGTGTGTGAGATAGAGAGAGAGAGAAAGAGAGAGAATTATTTTAATGGGAAGCTGGAGAGGTTTGCCTGGTTTTTCACCTAACAGGCTACTCCAGTTGCCGGGTGATGACAGTGATATATACAATGATAAACATACAACACATACAGTTACATACACGTATAACAGTCACATAACACATAAAGTCTCTCACACGCACTGCACAATTTACAACGTTTTGTCCAAGCCTGTGGCCCGTAAGAACGTCAGTAGCACTTTTGTAGAGTCCAACGCACTGGAAGTGTTCTGCTATGGGCCTAGAATATTTTTTTAACTCCAAATTTGTGTCCTGTTGCATTTTAAGCCCATCTTCAGAGACTCTCTCTCTGATGCGTATTTCGTACACTCACAGAAGACATGTTTGATGTCTTCAACGACGATACATTGGGCACAAGTAGCTGAGTCGGACAGTCCAATTTTGTTCCTGAAGTAGTATAATCAATCAATGTTCTTAATTGTGAAAGCATGCGTGAATGAATCAAATGAACAACGGATGTGCAGCAGCTAACTTAAATTTGGGACACGTATAGTGTGCAAGGCTTAGCCCCAAACCTCATCGACGAGTAATCGATGGTCCAGCCGCAGAAATAAAATAGGCCACGCGTCGAAATTGTTATTACTGACCCGTCGTCCTGTCGGCTGCGGACGCTGCCATTGTTGCCCCCGTTGTTGCTGCCGCTGTTGTTGTGCGACTGGAACCGAGCCAGCACGTCGGACGGCTCGTCGTCGTTGCTCAGCTCGCCGTCGAGCGGCGTCCGGCGCTCCTCGTCGTCGTCACCGGAGCCGCCGTACTCGGACTCGTTCAGTTCCTCCTCCTCGGGGTTGGACTGCAGCACGAAAACAGTGTCCGGGTTAACACTATAGACTGCTGCACTTACTCGTACCTCGAGGACAACCACGCTACTTTGTGAACATCAAGGATCGTCATCCCACATTATGAACATAACTAACGACGCCAACCGCGTGCTTGGCTATCTCCGAAGAAACTTACGTCTAGCCCCACCTTCTGTTAAACTTTTAACCTATCTAACACTAGTCCACCCGAAGCTAGAATACGCATGTGCCATCTGGGATCCCCATCAAATAACTCTTATTAAAACGCTTGAAACTATCCGAAATTGTGCAGTCAGATTCATTTATTCTGACTATTCCTATCTTAGCAGCGTCACTAAACTAAAATCTCAAGCTAACATGGTTAACCTAGCTTCATGCCGCAAAATTTCAAGACTGTGTTTGTTTCACACATTTTATCATGCATTGCACCTAAACCATGTTATCGTTCCAGCCCATCGTCTTTCATGCCGTATCAGCCATTCGAAAGCGGTTTATCCACCCCGTGCGCATACCACTGCCCATCACTCTTCATTTTTTGTGCAAACATCAACAGAATGGAACGATCTTCCTGCTGACATCGTGCACCACTCCAGCATCGCCCATTTCAAAGAAGCCATCGAACAAATCATCTGTTTGTGAACTGTCTACCTCCTCATGTCACACCCCTTGACTGGGGCCCCTGAGGTATTATAAATAAAAAAATAAAAAAATAAAATAATCAAGCTGTCGCTCCGTTTTAGTGAACTTGACGGAAGAAGGTAAAGTCAATCAGTGCAGAGGTTTTAATTATAGAGGATGTAAGAGGGCTGCACGATATTGCGCTCCTTTGACTATATCGCGGAACGTGCAGATCGCCAACAATTACAGGTTCGGCCTCATCTCGTCTATAGTCTGCAGACGCGAAGGCAGCGGGATCAAATTTTGGCCGCGGAGGCCGCATTTCGATGTCAGTGACTTGCGTGCTGAGATTAGGTCGACCGTATACTTTCAACCCAAGGTGGTCAAAATTTGCGGAACCTTTCACTGCGCGTACCTCATTGTCATATCGCAACCCTGGGACGTAAAACTTCAACAACAACAACAACAACAACAACAACAACAACAACAACAACAACAACAATAATAATAATAATAATAATACAGTTGCAGAGTGCGCGCGAGGTGCAACGGTAATTAAAGTCCTTCCCGTAGATATTCCAGAAACGGGGAGTTTACATCCGTGTATACACGTGTGACCAAGACCGAACGATCAAAGCATAACGATCCGGGCTCATGTGGCGCTATAGCAATCTCAGTTTGTTATATCGCTGCACGACACCGTTCGCTTCATCTCCATCTTCCACTCGCTTGTGCGGAAGGTCGGCGCCAGGGAACGCCTCATGGACGAACCAATGAGAGCCCCGGAAAACAGGCTGGGTCCTGCCTTCGTACGTCGAAGGCAATAAATCAGGACGTGCTGAAAGCGCCTGCGATGTAACGCGCCGCGTCTGCTGTAAACAGCCACGCATGACTTGCTCGGCGTCGACGAGCGGCAGCAGGCGACGCCCTTCTGCGCGACGCTCCATGCGTTGGAAGGTAAAGTAAGGCCACCAAAGTAAGACCTACTTAGCAGCGCGGGTATACAGTTACGCAGACTCAAAATTTTTCCTAATATAAACCACCAAGGTAAGGTTTCCTCTAAAACACGATGGAGGTGATGCCGTTGAATTCGTCTTTTTTTCTGACGCGGATTTAGGCTCAGTATTTTTCAGCAAAACCTGACTACACCAGTGATTGCTGTTCCCAGGTGTTGCGCCGAATCCCGGCGTCTTCTTTTCCTCAATATCATGTCGTTTGCACTATAGTGTGCCACGTGATGGTATCGTTATGTGACGTCACCACGATGTCACGTCATCACGACGTCACTATGTCGACATCATGATGCGATCATCGAGCGACATCGTGCCACATCGTGTGCTGCGTATCACGGAGGCATTGCAAAAACAAGGTGAGGCGCGGGAAGCTAGAAATGCCTCCGATCTCAAACACCGACTACAGCAGCGATTGCTGTTCTGCACTGAATGGTCGCGTCTTGTTTTCCTCAACGGCATCGTGTTGTTTGCAGTATAGTGTATACAGCGAACCCTTCACCGACCGGTGAAGTGTTCATATCAGGCCATGACCGAAAGACACTGATCTCGGTGCACCCACCCAGCTCACTCCCAAACGGTAAAAAACAACAAACTGTAGCGTTTTGGTTGCTGTACGTGCATCAATTACAACGGCGTTTTCTTTCTACAACCATAAAAGTAGGAAGAGGATTCAACTAAGCTCGACCTTTACTTCAGCTTTCTAAAAAAAAAAAAACCGATCTCCATTTTTTTAGGGGGGGAGAAATAAAGATGTCGTGGGCATTTACTACACATTTCTTCATTAACTGTACATAACCATCATCACATGGTGTTCCTCATCTTCATCGTTAATCGATATAGCCCTCGAGTCTGTTCTGTGCCTCAGAGGCGACTCTTTTTGGCCACGTCTTCTAGGTCTAATAAAGGCGTGTAATGGACTACGTCGCAAGTGGTGGAGGTGCTTCAATATCGCCACCACCACCAATCAATTGATAGGCAGCGAAAAATAAAATAGAGGAGAAAATAGCAATACGAGACAAATTGCATAGCTGTGTCATATTATATATAGCCTACAGAACCACCAGTTTTGGTGTTATGCTTCGAATGCAGTGCCGTTATCTTAGTGCGCATAACGCAGCCTCTTCTCTCGAAAGCAATATACATTTATTGTAGATTGCGTCTCTCATAATCATATGGTGTTTTTTGGACGTTTAACCCCACAGAACAAATCAATCAACATTTATTGTAGATTAAGGTTCAGCGGGTGGTATGGATAGCTAAACCTTTATTCACGTCATTTGCTCTTTACATATTCAGACCCAAAAAACTTTTTTGTTTTATTTAATTACACAGATATAGACAAATGACATCCTTGGCGCTGTCCGAGCCTCTTTTGGTTGCCGGTCTAAACTGACCTCGACACGCATGCATGCCCACTCATCTTATTTGTATATGAATAATCGCTACAGGCTGTTGCCTATAGCCATGTGAAATGATTAAATACACGTGTATAGAATATCTCTGCGCAACTCTTTCCCACCTGTCTGCGATGCTGCCTGAATCAAGGCAGCGCGCACACGAAAACTTTCGGTTTATTTTTTTTTAACACATATCTGCATTCTCCGGTGACCTTAAGCGGGAAGATAGAAGACGAAAGCGAGGAAAGAAAGGCAATCAGAGATGCACAGCGGTCCAGTTAAACATCTTCTGGTCGCGGCGCAATCGAGTTGCCCCCTGTATAAATGCACACGCTCACAAGCTAACCACATTGGTGAAGCATTCCCAAGTCCTCCTATAGTTGTTTCTGTGCAGCATTGCGAGAAGTGGAGAGATCGATTCCGCGCTTATATTTGAACTACAAGTTTGCCGAGGGCCACTAGCGGTAGCCGCGTGGGGGCCGGTCAACAAGAGGTACCACAGGCAGCTAGCTCACACGGCTTCCCGCGGCCACAGCTTTCGCGGCATTGATCGCACTGTTTGCAATTAACCGATCGGAGCCGGAATGTCAGCGCTCTTCCCCTCGGCTCCCGTCGTAGATGTATAGCCAAACTGGCGCACGTAGCTCGCGGAGGCCAAGTATTTGCTTGGAGACTTATAGCGCCGCTGCGGGCGAGTTCGCGGGCTGCGCCCATGCGAGAATTCAAGAGGTCTGGCCAAACGCAGCGGGGGGCGAGAACACGCTGAATCGAAGGTGCACGACGGCCGGGACTTTTAATCACGCGAGACCAGCTGCAATTAAAAGGCACGCACGCCCGGCAGTGCTAGCGAAGGAGCTGAGAGTACAATTTCACTTACGCGGACGCTCGCGAATTTGCCAGAGCACACACACGCGGTGAGTCTTTCAGAAGCGGGGGAAGGGTCGTGCAGACTGCCACTGGGCAGTGGATGAAAACGCGGACATCTGCTATCGCATTATTCTCGCAGCGAATTCGCCCAGCAAGAGGCTGTACTAACAGAGAGAGAAAAAAAAAAGCAGGGAGAATTGGACTCGCAGGTGTGACAGTGTGACGTCAGTCGTATAATCACCGTCCTCCTCATTATCCTACCCAGGGTTTCTTTTCTTTTTTCTTTTTTAAGGGGCGAAGCTTCTTATGCTGTGGTTCGCGCGTCCAAGATGTATGTAGTGATAGTAGTGGTCGTCGTCATAGTAATAGGTAGCCACCTCTCGTTTAGTCCTTGGAATTTACGCTAGATGGCGGCGCTTCTATAGGATGAATATATGATCAAAAGATGCGAGATGGCGGTACTTGGAGTGTTCACTAGATGAACGGACGGACACACGGACGGATGGACAGACAGATGCACGGACGGACGGATGGACGGACGGAGGGGCGCACAGACGGCCGGTCGCACGGACTGACGGTCATCATCATTCAGTCCGTGGATATGCTGTGATTTTTTTTTTGCTAGTACAGCTACGAAACTTGCTAAATTTTGACCTATAGTCTCTAACTTATATGTTATGCTCTTTCTGTCCCCCAATCCGGAATAGAATTTCTGGCTACGTCACTGCTTTTGGTTTCTTCACCGAAATTTCCCCGTTTTAGCGCACCACCCTCAGTAGGCATTTGTGCAGCCGTGAGTTGAAGACAGAATGGTACATGTGACCGAAGACATTAGCGTAGGACATTAGCGTAGACATTTCCGTAAGTTGTTTTATTAAAAGAAAACTTCGATTACCACATATATCTGTCATTTTTACTATTTTTGTGGGTTGTCCCGAAAAAACTCTCATATTAAAGGTTGCCATTGTGCTCTTGGAGAATGAAAATCTGCTAATACAGCTCGGCTTTATCTTCCTTCGGAGGCAGTTTGATTTGAGGCCACCACTAGGCGGGAGAGAAGGGGGTCCGTGCAAACTCGCGACCACATACACTTTTACCAACATGTCGGCACACTATAGGGATGTCTGACTTAAACAACGTGCGACAAATCCCACCTTCTCCTTGTCCCGCAGGCAGGAATGGAATTTCTGGCTAGGTCACTGATTTTGGTCCCTTCACCGATTCTTCACTGTGCCCTCTCACACATAGGCAGAATGCATTCGGACTAGTTTTGCCAAAACATCAAGGATGACACAATAGGCACATGAAGAAACAAAAAAATTAACGAGACCTGGGAATGAGTATACGCAACAAAATGCGGTAAATGACACCCACTCGATCCTTACATGGCGTTACCCTCGCCTACCATATTACGACCAATTGATCAAGCTAGTTTTCTCTGCGGCGAAAATAGCAACCAACCACTTTATTTTTCTTCGCCTACAGTCATGCACGAACGTACCAATATAAGCACGATACGCGGACGCAAAATAGCCGATATGAGCGCGAACAGCGGAAATGACGTGGATCGCTGAATCCACCTCGATAAGTGGCCGAAGCTGGAATCATACGCCAAGCATGAGCCAACCTCGTCGGAATAACCAGGGAGAAACACTTTCGATCGAGATAAGCGACAAGCCAAACAGCGTCAGCCGAAAATCGGCTGATTTTTGGAAACTCTGTCCAAGATCAGCAACCGATTCGCGATACCACCCCAACGCGCAAACACTTGTCCATATCAGCCACAAACCGGCGTCAGCCATCAATTGCGGAGCCACGTTTCAGGGACCTTGGAAATAGCCTCACTGTCAGAAAGAAGCCTTCCCGCACCTCCGTATTCCCAAACAATGATTTCGTTCATTCCGTCCACTTCAGTACAGCACGAGTAGGACATAACGCTTTTCATTAACTGCGACACACTCGGCTGCTGACCCACAGGTAGCGGAATCGAATCCCGGCGGTGGCTGCTGCATTTTCGATGAAGGCGAAAATGCTGTAGCCCCGTGTGCTCAGATTTTGGGTGCACGGGGTAAGCATTAGCCGGTCTGGTTTTCTACCCTGTCAGAAGGGATAAAGAAAAGAAGCGAGAGTTAAAAGGAGACAGACAGACAGACAGACAGACAGACAGACAGACAGACAGACAGACAGACAGACAGACAGACAGACAGACAGACAGACAGACAGACAGACAGACAGACAGACAGACAGATAGATAGATAGATAGATAGATAGATAGATAGATAGATAGATAGATAGATAGATAGATAGATAGATAGATAGATAGATAGATAGATAGATAGATAGATAGATAGACAGACAGACAGACAGACAGATAGACAGATAGATAGATAGATAGATAGATAGATAGATAGATAGATAGATAGATAGATAGATTGATAGATTGATAGACAGACAGACAGACAGACAGACAGACAGACAGACAGACAAATAGATAGATAGATAGATAGATAGATAGATAGATAGATAGATAGATAGATAGATAGATAGATAGATAGATAGATAGATAGATAGATAGATAGATAGATAGATAGATAGATAGATAGATAGATAGATCTAACCGCGCGTACATATGAAGGTCCACGTCAATGCAGGCCTTCGCAGACATGTAGACGTAAATCACACGATACGCTTTGGTTGCTATCTGCGTCACTGAATAAGGAAACAGAAAGCTAGCTGCTGTAACGCCATTCGATACGACCATGCTCATTAATAATGAGGCTTTAAAGAAGAACAGAGAATTGCACAAGCCGTGTTTGCAGAGTAATGGATAACGCAAACACGACAAAGAAAGTTCCAATGTGGACAAGCTAGAGACCGTGGTGTACATGAAGCCGCGAGAGGCCTCCACCAAGCCGTGAGATTCATCTATCTTTCGTGCGACGCCGGGACGGACAGAAATAACTGCAGAGAACCAGGCCGAAGAGAACAAACCTCTCGTCGGAGGAGCGCGAGCCACTCGCGCCATCAATAACTTTCAGGAAGCATCGGACGCGGAGGCACTCGGAAAGATTCACCGGCCTGGACGGAGAAGCACGCCTTCCAGGGGAGCGCCACCGAACGGGGCGAATGGAACCGGAAACGAGCTGTCACGGCTCCGGAACAACGCATTAACTGAACACGTCTGCACCTACAATGAAGGCGCAAAGGCACATTGAGCAATAAATGTTACTACTTTATCACGTATCAGCAAAAACGTGTTTAGAAATGAACGGCGTAAAAGTAGCACTGGCATACATTTTTGGACAATTTATTATTTTTTGCGCAAAATAAAGGCACACTGACATTGAAATCCTAGACAGGTCACTGGAAGGCAGAACAGTGTCCCAGTATATTTACTCTAAATGTTTCTCCACGGTCGGCACTGGAATGGCCAAAAAGAGGGGGGTCAACATCTCGTACTTAGAAGTTTTTCAGTCTTGCACGTGCATATTGCACGCACATATAAGGCATATGAACACACATGGCGTATGTTAAATCCCCCTCCCCCCTCCCCCCCAAGCAAAAAAAAAATACTTTCTGCCTGCCAGTCTGGGTTTTCCCAAGGGGCATCGAAAGTGGTCACGTGGTAGCACCAAATCGTTGCGTTCTGGCACTCACTTCAGCACGTATACGGTCGTTTTCTACGCTACTACTCGTCGAATTTTAGAGAAGCGTATATCATCACCCAACTCGCAACCGAAGTTCCGTTATCAGCACATGAAACTACGCACACACACTGTCTCACCCATAAAAAAATTTTTTTCCCAGAATATCTTAAAAACAAGCTGTGACTCGTCAAGTCGCGATAATTGACCAAATGCCCACGGCAGGCGTAAACAAAAAGCCAGTAAGAGCTCGATAAGGCGCGCATGGCTTTACGAAAAAAGCTGTTGTGCTCGACACATAATTTTAAGTTTTGGTATTCTAATGACAATATCAATGTCGTGTTCATTTACTCTACTCTCGACTGCATCCAAATCAAAGGGTCCCGCATGTAGGATCTTCTATGCGCGGTCAGCTAAAGCGGCAAAGTAAACAAGCGCGAAGACTGCAAAGTTTTTTGATCGACAGCGCAACAATTTAGTGTCACGAGAGGTGCACATTTACAGAGCCACCCCTGCTATGATAAAAAGAAACCACAACTAAGAAACTAATACGCTGCGGTACAAGTTTTTTTTTTTTAATGATCGGTAAGTAGTAGCCGACGGACGATGTTGTACCAGGCAGGCGATACACCCATAAAAAATCCTAGAACAAGCACCCGAATATCTACGTATGCCTTCCGTTAATATCACAACACACACAACGAATCAAAAGAATGGGCGGGAGGCGGTCATTAATATGTACCGCATGAGCTCCGGCAATGCGAGGACGCGCTTTAACATGAAGACACCCCAGGGAATCGATTATCGTTGCTCTTGGCACGTCCGACTCATGGTAAAAAATACGACAGCCATATTCTGCGGGCACGACGTCGCATTTCTTTTGTTTTGTTTTGTTTTGTTTATGGCAAGTTTTTTATACGTGGCCGGTTGTTCTTTTCATTTATAGTAACAGACCCAACGCCGCTGTCTGGCTGCTTCCCATCTCGCATCGTTGAACATGGCTCGAAATCGACGCAGACAGCTCGCAATCACGATGATGACCCTCGACAGTGGATTAATGCGCCCGACACGCAGCTGCTGGCCGAGGATGAAAAATAGAGAGGCACGGGACATTAAGCGGCTCGCATGCGAGTCTGACACGAAGGCACGTTGAGAGAGAGAGAGAGAGAGAGAGAGAGAGAGGCAGCAGTGTGCGGAGAATCGGACTTTCGCAAGCACGCGCTTAAACTCATCGAGCTTCGATGAGAATCGGCGACACGTCGACGGCTCTTAGAAGCGCGCGTACAATGGGGCTCCTGATTTCACTTTTGTTCGTTAATTCGCGTGTACCACGCGTAAACTAGGCCCCGCGGGCTCCCCCCCCCCCTCCCGGCAAAGAATGAGTGGGAGTTGCCGACTCCGAGACGAACTGCCTCGCATCACAAATAGCTGACATTTGCGGCGAGAGGAAAACAAGGAGGCGCGCGTGTGCGGAAGCCGCCGCGCAACCTCGGTTCCGGCTTAATTGGCGGCCAACACTCTCGCCCTCGCGCGCCCAGACACGTACGAGCGCGGCGGCTAAATGGCCGCCACTAAACGCGCACCGCTCTTCACAACGAGCGATGATGATGACGCGGCGAAGAAGAACGCCCGCAGCCACATAACATGTCGCCGGTGGCTCAAGGCAGCGACATCACTCAAAACAGAGAGCCGGCGCGACACGCAGGCCGATCAAAAGCACGACAGACGGACATCAAATCCATTAACGACGGTCGTTCCAAGGATCATAATATGTGCGCGCGACTTCATTTCGTTCTTTTCGTTTATCTGGCGCTTTTTTGTTGTTGCTGTTGATGTACCACTCTCTCTCCCAGCAGGTGACCTCCCATCTCTCGTAGCATCATTCCAACTTTATTTTTCCCCTCACTCGTGGCCGCAGTTGACCACACGTAATACCACGGGCGTTGCTTGGTTCGCTTGATCGCCGAGCACGCGACATTAGTCGGGAACTATCGAATAATAGCGGACCGAATCTCGCCTCGGCGACCAGATGGGCTTCTGGCTCGAATTCCGTTTCCTTTCGGGGCGTGCTACTATCGCGACGGAGGAGATGCGGTTAAACACATGCTAGTGGCAGGGGGTCGTGTAACAACTACGGATCGAAAAGAAAGAGGAAAAAAAATGTCGCTTCGATGGACGTCTCGCTACTAATCGCGAAGACCCCGTCTCGTCTGTTATCAGAAGAGCAACTCGAGGACAGGGCCCGTTGACCCTTATAATGAATGTCCAGGAGCTGGCTGCACGCATGACCCTTTCATTAATTTTCTTTCTGCCATCTTTATTATCTCCTTGCTAGCACTGTCAACCTCGACTCCGTATAATGCGGCGCACGGTTTTGTCATGAACGTAGTGAACAATTCATGAACTGATAACATGCATGTCTTCGGTGATTAGCATTTCCACCAGCATCTCACACCCCTCATTTATATCTTAAAACCTACAGTTTTTTTACATATGTGGAAGTTACTGGCTTGATTACCACAGTCCAAATGGCTACACTTTTCTCGGTCCATCGTTTATTTTTTTTAATCTATCGTACATGCAAGCGTACTGATTCCTGCATAATAGCAGACCCAATAAAACAAAACTTCATTTATTCATTACTTACTTGCACACAATACTTACGTTCACTCGCATTCTAGGGAATGTGGTCGCGAATGACTACTTGCACCTTTCATATTTATTGCGGCAATGTAGCACGGAAAGACTTTTGAAGTAGCTGTCTACTTCCTCGAATGGGAGAGGAGAAGTTTTTAGGGCCCGCTTCATCGCTTCGCACAACGCCAACGAAAGCAAATTGATAATTAAGCCAAGTAAGATACAGAAGACACAAATGCTACTGTTTGTAAGTAAATTGTATTTAATGTAAGTAATTTGCAAGTAATTTGTTCGTAATTATGGTATCAATGTGAAGAAAGTAAAAAAAGGACGAAAATTAACTGGCCGCCAACAACATCCGAATTTGCGACCTTCAGATAACACACGACCTTCAGATAACACACCAGTCGACCTATGGCGGCCATCTTCTTCTCGTCCACATTTTCGGACATTCCACATACATGTACACTACGCGAGTACATGCGCCTGTTGGTTCGAGAGGATGGGATGATTATTCGTTAGGGGAAAGCTCTGCGCCACGACACTGGCAGTTAGCGCCGAGCTAAAGAGGGACGCTGTATAAAGAAGGCGGTTCAATAAAACATGAGAACAACACGAGGGGACAGCTTGGCTCTGCCAATTACCTGCAAAAGGCACGGAATCAAAGCAATCCATGGCAGCATGCAGAGGGTCGCGAGCCTTGCTGTGCGAAGAGAACGCGAACGCAGGCATGTATTGTTGTTGCAGCCCCGAGGCTCATCTGGCCCAAAATAAGTCACCCAATCTTCGGTCAGGGGAACTACGCAGCTGAGATAGCGCGAGGGTGCAAATTGATTTTGTCCGAATCACCGCTCTTGTCACCTCACACCCGCCGGCCACGTTCTTCCATTGACGGGACTTTTGGCAGTAGTGTGCTAGCTCGCCGATGGTTTGGCTACGGTGCGGCTGTTACCTCCACCCGCCGCTCAGCAAGAATGGTCAAGGCGGTCAAGTGCTATGAAATTGTCATGCATTACCTTAGGGCAAAACTGAAGTGCCCTGACTCCCCGACAAGCAGCTAAACAAGCACTAATCAACAGTGTGGCGATTATAACAGACACGAACATTCCCCACACCCACGTTGCACAGTCGCATACACCCAGACGTTTATACACGACAATGCAAAGCTTGCGGGGCAGCTGGCGCCAATTTCAACCCCATCATTTCGGCATGTCTCGCAGCAACACACACACAGCATCAAACAGAACACCAATCCTACATTTAGGATAACTCCAACAGAGCAGTGGGAGGCTATGCGTTTCAACGCGTACTCGGATGACCAACTGCGGCTGTCCGAAGACGTCACCGAAACGCAAGGTCTGGCCGTCACCTAAAGAAGAGACGCTCCGGTATACCAGAGTAGCATTACAGGGTTATTCCCGCGCCCACAGCCTCCCTTGACCCCAGCAAAGGCAAAGCTAAAATTTTATCTGTCTATCTTTCTCCCTTTCTATCGCTGCCACATTGAAGTTCAAGAGACAAAGGATAACAGTCCACCAGCGTCTGCATATTTGCAGCAGTGAACGCCTTGAAGGATTAATTCTCATCGAATGTCTCGAATTACAGCTCTGGCCGGCCGCAATAACCTGGGGATGTTCGAGTAACGTTGCAGATGCCTCTTCACGTCTCTTCAAGTTGGCCGAGACATAGCTGTGGCCGCTAAAGCCACTCTGCATTTTTAGGTAAGAATTCTGAAGACAGAGCTGCCGTTGTATGCGACATGTGTACAGGTTCACCATCAGTGATATGTATACTACAACTTTCAGTCATACGTACATTTGATCACGTAGTTGTGGTGCGACGTAGAACGCACGCATCTGCCGAAAATAAAGGGCCTGATATATGCGCTCGTTTGGCCTGCCTACAAGATGTTCAAGAGTATTAATTACTGTGGTGTGTTATATGTTCGAAGGCACTGGGAAACAAACATTTTCAGACTGACTACCCAGATGTTTGAAGTCAGAAGCACAATAGGAGCTTCCCCGCGCAACCAAATACACATATAATGAAAGTGCAGGATAGTCTTTATACTACTGATAAAGGCTGTACATGCCAAAGAACGCTTTGTGTCTACAAGAGTCCGTTAGACGGGAAAATGACACGTCGACTGAAGATCGCCATCCGCAAAGAAACGGAATAAGCCTTCAATTTTACCCCACCAAGCACGCACGGATGCCAGCAGAGATGCACGTAGACTCGCAGTTTTGCGAAAAAAGGGGAACAGTCAATTTATGCGCAGAGATACTCGCGCGTTTATTCCGTCGGTAACGTGGCGAGATCTTGAAAGTGGCGTTGAACTCAAAGACCACCGCGGACATGAAGGAGCTGGAAAAAGTCGAAATTTCAAACGGCAATCGCCATTCAGCTGCGAAACCATCGTCCAAAAGCTTCCGCAACGACCGAGGCAGCGCAACCGAAAACCGCTCGGCCTCAGAGATCCGAGGTCGAAAGCGGCCCTGCGACACTCGCGCTTGACACAAATGGAAGCGGGCGCGGGACTCGTTAGGTGTGCGTCGCGGTAACGACCGTTAAGCACGTTGAAATGAAACCGAGCCCCTTCTTCCTCCGCGCGTCAGAGGTCTTACAGCTCATAGAGCGCGCAATGAGCGCCAGGACCGCGAGATGGTGACAACGCTTCTGTTGTCGTCTCCAGTCGCTCTTTTCGGCCGCCATCGTAAGCGACACACATAAACAGTGCAGCGTCTATCGCCGGAAATCGCTGAATCATGGCTGTCGCGTCCCTCGGAGTCGGGTGGCCATGGTCTACGTCTGGCAAAACGCGCACGCGTGTCACACTGTGGAAGGGACCTCGTTTGCAGCTACATAAACGTATGGGCGAAATGTTAAAGACACGTTTAAGCAATTCTCCGCGGAGTTCCCACTGCGTCTCATGAGCGTGCACAAACGATCTCTCGCTAATTACCCGTCCGAGTGGTCACTCCAACGTCGGCACGAAATGTTCCGATATCTGAAGGCGAAAGCGCTATACCCATGGTGCCGCAGCGACAGTGCTCCATCGATGTGCATGTGAGACCCGATTGTGGGAAAGAGACGGCCTACTTTGCACGTGCCAATAGGCTGTATCGTCGCCTGTCACACGCTCTTAGTAATTTTCAAAATAGTGTCATGACCATTCTACACGCGCCGCCGTACAATCGAGGTCGCTATTCTCAATGATCGCAACGAGGTGAGAGGTGGACTTACGCAACGACTATCTTTGAATAGGTCGTGACCACAGTGATTTCGCAGGAAAGCAAAAGAAAATAAAAAGACACAATGTGCTTATGGCATGGTTGAAATAAAACGTATCCAGGCTAGCACGACCGACTATGATAACTGAGTGAACGAGCTAAAATGCGTTAACGAGAGTATTAAAAACAGCATAAGGCAGCATTTGTTTGGGGTGCACCAGAAAAGTGGCTTCCGTAGCGATTAAAATATCGAGAAACGGAAGAAGGAGAAAACGAGCTGCATTTCACTATGGCAGACATGATAATGCTCTAAAGGCCAGCTCCTAAATGTTTGCCCTTGCGTTCAAGAAAAACAAAAAGAAACATTGTATACCATTGGTCTCGTACGCAGTACGGCTAACGGTGAGACCTACAGATTGATAATTTCGACAGTGCGTCCGCTTATCGTATCAACTTATCAGCTGGATATCGTCGATTCATGTTTATTTAGTGCAAACTTGAGAGACAGGGGACGTCACCAGCGCCGTTAAAATCGTTATAGTGCGAAAATCAATACGTACACAACGTACAGATGAGCGGAGGCACGTGGGTGTTCAATACCATGCAGTAAACAACCCAGAGCACGCACACGTATGAGCTATAGCATCTACGTTCCAACCACGCTGGCTTCCAGGACGTGGGTGGAACCCATCGGCAAGATCGAACGGTCTTCAGATTCATTAGAAGTTCGTTCGGACAGGCGTACACGAGGTTTTCCGTGACGCGTCAACCGCGGCTGGCTCGAAAGTATACAATCAGCACAATCCAGAATTACACTATACGCGAGTCGCACCGTGTAATCTCGGTGACGCGGCACGAGCGGGTGAAGCCCTCTCACAGGAAATGGCACCTCGCAATTACAGAAATCGGCAACACCTCAATTAAAGCCGCAAGCGTACACGATTGAATCGAAAGAGTTCCCTTCCCTTTTTTTTACTTTTTTTGCTTCATTTGCGTTCTGCGGGCAGACGCGGCGACGTATATAATAGTCGAACTCGTAATATATATTTGACCGGAAAAGCGCAAGGACATTTTGCAAATTACGCTAAGAGGCGCCCTCGTGCCTTGTCGCGAGCGCACGTCATGGACAGCACTCGCGAGTACTGTGCAATTAAAAAGAAAAGGAAAAGAAAAACAGCAACACACAATGCAGAAGAGGAGAAGGCGGGATCCCGCCGAAATCGCGCCGCCGCGAGGCCCTCGCAAATCACTCGCTCAAACGTTCGGAGCTGGCACCGCGGGGCATCCCGCAACGCTTCATTAAAATCGCGCGGGTCTGACCCTTTCTCCCGTGTCTCTCTCGGTGGAGTGCCTAAATGGGACAACCCTTCTCCCTTCTGCACCGACCACATCTGTAAGAAAAGTCGGAAGAAGACAGACGGGCGAGCTAGTCTACGAACAAGTCACCTGAGCGCGAGCCCGGTAGAAAAACCAGGCGAAAAGAATAGTTAAACCGAAACACCGCAGATCAAACGCCGGTTGCGGTGCGATTGCCAGACACCATTCTGCATAAACGAACGAGCAGAAAGAATGCGTGCGCTCCGAGACATTTCATCGGCACCAGAAAAGACCCCAAGGGAGGGCATTGGGAGCAGCAACGCTTCAATTAAAAGCATCGACACAGGTGCCGCGCTGTGCATGGGTGGCGACGACAAAGAGGACCTGCGGGCGCGTATATACGCTCGAAACCAGCGGGGAGTTGACGCAGACCGCAGTGACCAGAGCCGGTTAAGGACCGAACCTGTTGACCAGCAGCGGCACGCAGTAGTACTTACATCGGCACTTACAGCAGCAGACAGCGAGGAAATAAAAGCGGAGCGGTAATAATAATGACCGGCCGCGGAGTTGTGGGAGAATTCGGCGCGCATTCCTGGCAGACCGAAGGGAACCCGCAATCAAGCGAGCGGCCACAGCGGCGAGATCGGGCCGAGCGACGAAGCACGCGAACGCACGGTTCTGGCCGAAGGGATGTCCTTTGTATACGGGCGAACGTATAAACTGCGCCCACTTTTTCACGCGCAACCTATGCCGCATCTACAGTTTTATCGCGAGGGCGCGGGCATCAATTTGTCATCACCCTTGTCAAAAAAAAACTTCTGAGAACTGCCAATACCACTCCTGTAAGCAGCATAGGGGCGGGGCCCGATGTCGTCACGAAACGGCAGATATTCAGTGCAGTCACTGATCTGAGCGTTGTAACTCCGCAGTGTAACGAGGCGACGTAGGTCGCTTGTAATGAGCGCATTTTTAATATGTCTTTTCAGTGTTTTTGCCCACAAAGGCGTGCAAATAGCGATAGTATCGTGACGGTGCACAAGATGCAGAAGTCAAAATGAGTGTCTTGAGTACTACACAAGGCCTCAGCGAATGGACTCATTGTAGAACGCCGAGCTCAAAGACCACAGGACAAAAGAGCAGTGCTAGCAAAGCCAGTATTTTTCTATTCTTTTTCCTAAAGTGGAAAGAAGCGTGCCGTGTCGGATATGATTGAGGAATGTGCGAAGGAGAAAGAAGCTGTTCATGCCGTTATGTCAGATGGGCCGATACTATTGGGGGGTGGGGGGTTAGGTTGGTATGGGCAGGGGGTAGCCCCCCCCCCCCTCTCATCACTTTTGTTTTCACCCGGGATACGATGAGGTTCCGGATGACTGATTTTTAAAAAGTCTGCATAGGATTCATTTGCTCCTGAAACACTAGAAACACAGGCACGTAAGCTATTATAGTAGTACGCACACCGGCAAATTCGCTACATATCTCGCTTTGATGAACCGAACCGTGAGTGTGAAAAACGACCACTCCAGGGGCAAACAGTCAGATTAGCATATAAGAGAGACCCTGGCCTGAACGACGACGGACATCGTGCGGCTATTGAAGGAAACGAAAGATCCAAGTTCAAACTACGGCTTACACGTACTCCACGGGTGCTCTAACGAGCACCAATATACCAGTGACTGGTGAAGTTATGTAAAGGATGGCGTAACGTTGTAGAGGGATGCTGCGCACGCAATCAAAGGGGAATCCACCGAGCCGCAGAAATGACGCGCTGCGACCGCGGCAGTGAAAGCCCGTATCGGCGGCGGCCCGTAATGAGAAGCGACGACAGGAGGAGGCGCCCTCATTAGCGAGCATTAAACGTCCTTCGAACAAGAATCGGTGCACGCGCACACAGGTGCATGACCACCGACGACACGGCATGCGGTAGAACGGGGAGCAGAAAGGGATAAATAAAGACGGCCGCCACTAACCGTTTCGGCCGAAAAGCAACAAGCCGCCGCAGACGGCTCGTATGGCGAAAGAAAAAGAAAGATGTGTGGCGCACCGTAGCAGCTTCCGATCGGCCGTAGGCGCCACGGCGGCCCCATTAGGCCTAATCACGGTCAGACCGCTGCCGCCACCTCGATCGCCACATAGGGAACATTAAATTAATATACGAGACGCGCGGTTGCCCGCCGAAGTTCGCGGTTGTCCGCCTCGCCCTGTAGCGCCTGGATCGCCACTCCCCGGAGCACCAGGCGAGCGCAGAGTTGGCCGCCGGGGAAGGCGTCTTTATAGATGTACTGCGCCATCTATAAAAAGTCGTGGCTCTCGCTCGTTACACGTCGAACCGACGCCTCGATCGAAAGTGTCAACATCCGACATCCAAAAGTGTGAGCAAACGAGAATATTATCACCAGGCAGTTCCGAACCACGCATTCATCTATGTTCTGTTAAACATTTCCCCATTGCGGACGTGCACTATGAACCCTGAAAAACAACGACAACCAAAAGTTGTGATCGCTTAGAAGCAATCGGATTGGCATTTGCGACAGAGACAACTCGGATGTCTGTGACGATACGCCCGCTGGTTGTCACGATCGAGCTATTCTCAAACGCGAATGAAAGCGATGTCGATATTGCCGTACTACATCAGAGCCCGCATATGTGATCGTGTTGCCAGCTTCGAAAGATGCACGCGTCCCTCATACGCTACCAGGCCGACAGCCGAGGTCGACGTTCATCATCTACCACGTGCGTAATACTATACCCTTTAACGTCATTTCCTGCGGAAGTTTCAATATCTAAAAAAAAACAAAAACAAAAAAGAAGGAGAGAGGGGGGAGAGAAAAAAAAAGAAGTCATGTAGTATACGGCGTACATTCACTACCATCTTTCACGCCCAAAGGAGGCTGACATAAGTGCAGCAGGGGTAGATCTATAAATTGCGTTAGCCCGTTTGGAAGGCGAAAAATTCTTTCCCCCAGCAGTGTGATGAATGAAGCGAACTTTCGTGGTTATATATATACACACCCGCCGCTTAGCCGCACTCTTGCTCACAGAGAAAGAACATCGCACCTCGGCCAAGCGAATGAAACGCGTACGAAAACGTACTCACGCAATCGGCGCGATGTTAGCGCCACCTTAGGAGGACGCGTAAATCAAGCAGACTGCTTGCTTCCCCCACGAGGCACTTTATAAATGCTCATAACCACGTAGATGACGGATAGTTCAGAAAGTGTCGACACTACACGTCTCCTTGAAGCTTCATCAAAGCCACAAAGCTAGTCAGCCTTAAAGATAAGTGCGCTAAATTTAGATTGAGTATTCATTCGACGCGCAAGCATTCGTACGTAAAGATTATCTCGAAAAAAAATCGGAGATTTCATTCTGTCACTCAGAAATGAACCATTAAGCAAGGAAACAAAATTTAATTAAAGCATGCGATGAAATGCAACGAAACACAAAAAAGGCGGACGTACATTCTTGCTATCCGGAAGACAAGCGCCCAAATGCGGATTTCATCCTCCGTCAATGGAACAATTGTTGTTTAGAATATGAAATCCTAATTTTACAGCAGATTTTGGCATGTCACCGGATGTGCGCCGCTCAAATTTCAAACCTGCTTCGTTAACACAGCATACACGGGGAGGGAAAGATGTGGCGCACACTCAGAAACAACTTTAATAAATCATGCAATTATGCGCATTTGCATATTTGACCATCGCTCAGTGCCTTCCTGAGCATGTGATTCTAGGTACTGAAACATTAGTCAATCTTATCGTGAAATCGGCTTTCAACAAAGCTCGTCGCGGTGAAAAAGCAGAGGCGGCAGATGGCGAACCTGGCGGCAGTTAAAGACGCGTCCAGCGGGGTGACTCTTCCCGAAGCCAGAGCTCGATTCGAAACTCGCTCGACTTTGCGGGGAGGCCCCCCTCCCTTTTTTCAACAACGAGCAAAGGAGAAGAAACGCGCGGAGAGGAGTGGCGGCACGGGCGAACAAACAGCCCCACGTGTCAGCGGCCACGCGTCCGGCGCGCGTTCCCTCGCTGCTCCCCCGACTAGGGAGAAGCGGGCGCCCCAAGCCCGAACACGGAGCCAGCCAGGCGCGCAAAGAAGACGGAAGAACACGCGACGACGACGACAACAACGGGAGGCGTTTCACACCGTCTCGCCTCTCTGTAGCCTCGCCCACTCGAGCTGAAACCGCGATGCTCACGCGCGCGCGTCCACACGCACGGCCCAGCGAGGGCCCGACAAACGGTCTCGTTCCGATGCACTTGTACCTGCTGCCGTTTATACGAAAGGCCGTGACCGAACTCGCGCTTTGCAAGCCTCTGTGAAACTGTAAAGCGGGACAGCACAGCGGTCGACGGTTCCTCCGCGGTTGCCAAGACATTCGTATACCAAAGCGTCGCGGTTTGTACAAAACTATTACTGAAATTGTCATTCAATTTCCATTCTTTGTTGACGTATAGATCCAAAACGCTCGAAAGCGTGGGTTTCGTTGGTCAGCATGGCTGTAATGAACGGTGTGCGTTCTGAACCAGGACGTGTCGGACCGGGTTTAAGACGTCGGAATAAGTCGCGATGAAGGTGCAACGTACCCGTGAGTAGACACGTTCTGTCATTCTTACCATCGCATCTAGTGATCGACGCATGAGACGTCGGAAATCGGAGCAAATCGACCAAGGGCCGAGCAACAGTGTTACACAAAGAAACACGGCCCCAGCGGTGAGAATGACCACATGGCGTGCAAGCACTTCGGAGCACGATCACTTGCAGAGTTGACGGTCGAAGATTCATATCAATGTTAATAAATACTGCAACCATTGATTGATATGTGGGGTTTAACGTCTCAAAACCACCATATGATTATGAGAGACGCCGTAGTGGAGGGCTCCAGACATTTCGACCACCTGGGGTTCTTTAACGTGCACCCAAATCTGAGCACACGGGCCTACAACATTTCCGCCTCCATCGGAAATGCAGCCGCCACAGCCGGGATTTGAGCCCGCGACCTGCGGGTCAGCAGCCGAGTACCTTAGCCACTAGACCACCGCGGCGGGGCAAAAATACTGCAACCATACAGGTCAGTTACGAAAACAGTTCGAATACTGTCGCCGTTGTTGGGTGTACAGGGTAGAACGGCGATGTGTAGGGGCAACGTTCATTTGTGTTTAAAAGAACGTCCAGCTTGATGAAATCTGCATAGGCGGCACTCGTCGGCTCTATGATGAGAGTCATTGAGTTCGCAAACAAATGACGGCTGCTTGCGAAAGAACCTTGAACTGGACTGTCGCAAGAAAAAAAAAATGACGAGGATGGGATGACATTCCGTGGCTCGGGGAAACGACATCGCGACGCGTTTGCGAAGGACCGCAACGTCGTTTGCTGATCTACTCGGGAGACCTTCGCCGCCTGCACGCGGAATCGGTTTGCGCGACTTCGACGCGAGAACGAGCAGCAGCGCCAGACTGTTTATTTGTTTCGACAATGCATCGTTTCGGGAAATAATCACCGCTCGGTTTCGACACGTCGTCCCGTTGACGACAGGTCGGCCGGCGAGCGCCTTGTCGGATTGCGACACTCGCAGACAGCAGCGCCGCTGCCATGTGCTGTGCAACGCGTTACTCTGTCTACCGAGGCGGACGAGACCGATTCGACACGGCGAAATCCGCGCGGCTGGCGTTGTCGAAGACGTCTCTCTCTCTCTTTCTCTCTCTCTCTAGAGAGGAGAGAGAGGGAGAGACGTCAGTCAAGTCCTACGATCTGGCGTCTATTCTATAAGCCAAACAGGCACGTATACATGCGTGAGTAAATCAAGATGGACATCAATAACGCTTTCCATATTTAAAAATATTCCACAAAACTGACCAAAAGCCTCAAGTCCACTTCGTGCATCTGCTTCCATCTTTCTTGGCAGGCATATACAGTCCAACCAGACAAGTTACTTGCCCTAATACTTCAACTGTATAATAAGGAAGGAAGAAAAGGGAGAAGGCACGGACGTTAACCATGCAACCATGCCCAGTTGAATACCCTACGCTGGGGGAGTAGATGAGTGTCAAGTGCAGAGAAGATGCAACGGAAAGCTGATTACGAATGTTGTCATTGTCGTGGTAGACTCACCATCTATACGGATGAACTACGTTTGATCTCGTGCTCAACTACGAATAAAGTGAAACCGGAATCTTTAAGAAAACACGTCTTCTCGTGGGGAGATGGCAGAGAACTAAACATCGACCTCGCGGCCATTATCAATCGGTGCATGTGATAAAGGAGATTGCGAACAGTGCAAAGGGCACGCTCGTCATGCCACAGAGAAAACAAGACAGCAAAATGACGCGTGCACCAACCCCGCACACATACAAAGCCAAGAGGTTCATCCACCGAAAATCGGGATCACAGGGTAAAGCGAGGCAGTTTTCTGTTATTAATACTCCATTTACCTGGCTTCAGCACAAACCGGAATATTGATCTCATTTCTTCGGTTCTAAGTAAAGAAAAAAAGAAAACCCTAATCAGTGTAGAGAGGCCCCTCTCAAGAACACAGGGAGTGGACGCCCGTGCATAGCGCGATGCGCTTGGAAACAAAATGCCCACCAAGAACCTCTCGCTGCCGTCACATTGCGCAGTGCCAATATAGGCGACACACAGAAGCAGTCCCGAAAACCCCGTCATTACATTCCGCGGCACCCTTTCTGTCCTGCCGGGCAGCGACAAACCCGCATCAACCGTCGCGTTCGGATCGTGGTCTTTCCGCTTCTCCCGCACATTGCTGACTACCTCTCTTTTTGTTTCCCAAAACGCTCCCCGGCCGCCAGTGACGCGAAGCTTTCACCCATAACGCAAGCCTTCTAGAACAGTCGCGCGCTGCACACGCGAGGCCAGACAAAAGAATTACACGCTCGCAAAGTTCTCCCGGCTTTTTCCGGAAAAAAACCGGGAACGGCGCGGAGGAAATCGCCTCCTCCCGGGCAACGCTTTGTCAACCGATATATGAAATTTGGCAACCGTCCACCATCTTCATGAACGCACCGGGAACAACCATCGCGCATCAAACGCGCGCGTAACCGTGAAGCGAGACGCGCTCCCGGCCTTTTGCTACTTGTTATGTTCCATCACGAGAGGCAGAAAACTACGGCACGCACACCAAAAGGGGGGGGGGGGAGGATGGGGAAGTGGCGAAACAACGCTCCCTGCCAAAACGAAAACGGGCCCGATAGTAAGCCTAAACAAGCGTCCCCGGGCGGTGGGGAATTACAATCGACGCTCTCCCGACATCCCTACCAAATCTCCCTCGCCGGGCGACACGTCCTCCCGCTCGCTCCCGCCATCGCGCAAATGGCTCCCCTCATAAACACTTTCGCCCAACACGTCGCGGCTGGCACGAACGGGGTGATGCGAACGACGAGAAAAACGGTAAATACAAACCAAGTCCCCCCCCCGTAGTCGCTTTCTAGTTGCGTTGGATTGGATAGCGGGAGACTCCCAAGTGCGGAGGGAGGAGAGAGAGCAAATTTTTCGTAGTAGATGAAGAAATTGAGGCAAACCGGGAAGCGCGTCGTGAATTACGCAAAGGAAGGAGATTTAGATCCGACAGAAGTCCCCCCGGGAAAACAATGCGGTGCGCGAGACGAGAAAGCAGACCGAAGGCGAACTCGGGGACAGCCAGTGAAACAATGATGTGGGTGCGAGGCGCGGATAAGGGACACACAAACGAAGAGAAATGCGCCGGGGAAAAAGTGCTCCCCCAAAGAAGCGTCGTCTACCTATTTTATACGCGCCCATTTTCGGCGATGCCGGCTCGCCCAGCCTTCCCTGCAGACGACGTCCCTCCCCAATATGAATCGTCAGAGGCGCGCAGAGACAATCAACGGAAGCGTAAATGACGCCGACAACGGGCGCGCCTGCATCACGCTTTACGATGGGAACAAAACGGGGCTGCAGCAAAAGAGTGTTTGTCTGTCGACCGCCGGACCCGGTTCATTCCAGGGAAGGGAGAGACGGGCCGCGTCCGACACCGTGTAACTCGCGCCCGGGAATTCCGTTATCTGTCAAGCGTGGCGAAACTGATACGGCGCCACCGTGACATGTCCGCTTCGCCGTCATGCACGCTTTTCTTTACACCCGTTTTTAGTGTCACTTTTATTTCTATTTGAAAACAAGGGCACAGGGTTGCAGGTTGCGAATGAGAGCTCTGTCGGTATTTATACGAGTGTACGGCTATCGGACAAGCCACGTACACCTTTAATGCTGAGTCCGTATTTCAAACCGATCCCTTTCGAGGATATACACTGTAAAAGGCAGTAATTTTCCATCTGAAATTCACAACTACAGCGAAGTGCACTAACGCAGTAATTTCAATGTGAATTTCACAGCTAGAAAGAAGTGCACTGCGACCGCTCGCCTAATAAGAAACGCTAAAAATGCTGCACGTGTTTGCAGAAAGCTCCCCTTGTGTTGTTGCTCCTTACGGGCAGTTTTTCCGTTCAAGTCAACGAAGAGTGGCTTGGAAATTCAATGACTATTAAGGCGAGTCTGACTGAAACGTCGATTCATTCAACGAACTTGTCTCCTGATGCGAAATTGAATTTGTTGCACTCTTCGCCCCGCCACGGTGGTCTAGTGGATAAGGTACTCAGCTGCTGACCCGCAGGTCGCGGGTTCGAATCCCGGCTGCGGCGGCTGCATTTGTGATGGAGGCGAAAATGCTGCAGGCCCGTGTGCTCAGACTTTGGTGCACGTTAAAGAACCCCGGGTGGTCGAAATTTCTGGAGCCCTCCACTACGGAGTTTCTCATAATCATATGGTGGTTTTGGGACGTCAAACTCCACATATCAATCAAATCAATCACTCAACGAAGCGGAAATCGAAGACGCACGTTGCGAGAACCTACACGCTGCCACGTCCACACGCACACAGGCCCTGGTTCATTGTATGACGTATGCGCAAAACACAAAACGTGTAGCAAACCTTTTTGCGCCCTACGCCGTTGCTCGACAAAATGTCGAGCAATTCTCGGCTTTATAGAGCACAACGATACCTCAACGCACGTTAAGCACATTCAACATAGCGGGACCGATATTTCTGTCGGGCTATTCCAGTAATAATGAGATTAACAAGATATTGTTGAAGTACCACCTTTGGTGTGCCATTTAAGGTTAAACCACGTGAGCCGGACGAGAGTTGTGTACGGTGAGCCCGAAAGAGGAGTTCCGAGGTCCTTTGCGAAATAATTTCAGATAGCATAACAAGGTGCAGGTTCGAGCTAGTTGGCAGGTACTCCACGATCAACTACATCTAAGGGAAGGAGTAGCTGATGCACCCTGTCACACGTGTGAGACCGGTATCTTGTTTTGTCACACTTACATATTGTCACATGCATACGTATGGCTTGTTTCGGTAATAAATTCGGTTGAAAGTTTGCCCCCATGCGTGTCTGTTACGTCCGTTGTGTAAAAAAAAATGCACAAGGCGTGATTCAGATCACAGTTCCTACCGCCGAAGAGACAGTTTGCTACCTTATACCGTGCACTCCGAGAGGCATGGGAGACTGCCCTCCTCAACTGCTCATCACTAGTCTCAACGGGCTCTGGTGAGACGGGCGCGAGTAGGGGCCTCGTCATGCGGTGTCCCGGACTAAGGACGCCGGCCATGTAGCAGGGTCATGCTTTGGCCCCGTACCTCTCTCTTTTATAATAAATGTTTTTCATCATCATCATCATCATCATCCTCAATGGTGGTCAAAAATGACCGCTTTGTGTGCTTTCGCCCGGTTGGGAGACTGCGAACCATGCGCGGAGCGTCAGAGGCAACACTGGGCAGACTTGTGACCCATGCGCGAGAGGGAAGACGGAATGGCGCGAGCATGCGAGTGCGACGCGTCGGCGCTTTTTTTTTCACTTGTTTTCTTTCCATTTCCAAGCCAAGGCGTATGAGAGGAGGAAATACCTTTGCAGCCAACAGATAATCCCCAGCCGACGACAGGTCTATACGCAGATTACTCGACGAGATTCACAGAAACCCCGTCGACAGCTCTTTTAATCTCGCCTCTGCTGATGGTGGAAGAAAAAAAAAAGAAGAAAGACGCACATGATGCCCTTCCTCGGGCTTTCCTCCTGCGCCAGCTTCGTTGCACACGTTTGCCTTCGCGCTGTTAGCCCCGGCGCAAAGTTCCTTCAACTGCTCCAACGCGACGCTGTTCGACCGGCCAGTCGCTGCACGTATCAACTTGTTTAACGTATACATAACAGGGAAAGACCGTTTGTACGTGCGTTACACATTATTGCAAAGGAACCAGCGGAGGTCCAGTTAGCGATATAAAAAGATTTTCAAAGAGAGAGAGAGAGAGTGAGGGGGGAGGGAGATTTTAAGCTTATTGAAAGCGACAATGTCGTGGGGCTCTATCGGAGCAACTCTACGCGCCGTCGACTGCTCTATGATTAGTAAATTGCTACTCTCCGACGCATAACAGAACCTATATATGCATTCCCTTCACGATATACGAGCTGATTCTAATCTAAATGGAGTTTAGGCTCACTAGCCGCAACACAAGGAAGAAATTCGCAACACAAGGAAGAAATTCGGCCTGTTGGTTGTATACATGAGAAGCTATTTGTAGCACAGGAAACACACACACACACGCACAAAAAACTAGACACAATAACACACTGTATTGTCTCTTGTCTTCGTTTCTTGAGCTACAAATCGTTTCCACGATATTCACCCCGCTAATTTGGTGTCACGACTGTCTCACCGTCACCGCAACGTCCCGCAGCACTGTGGTCGCGTCAGCCTAAAGCGACACAACAGCGAGCGAAGGAAACAATCGGTGGCGGAGAGAAAGGAAAACAGCTTATTGTGGTTTCGACGCAGCGTGCGCGCCAAAGTAGACGAGAAGGAAGCGCGATGAGTGATGTCCATCCGTTAGGCGTGGCGAAAACAGTGTGCGCCGTGGAAGGAGCCACGACGAAAGCTGGATGCGCGGCCCGCCGAATGAGCGGTAATCTCCTCGCGGCGAGTTAGCGCGGACGTATGCAAATCGGCCCCTCCGTTCGCTGCGCTGCCTCGTTTCCCTCGCCTCCTTTCAGTTTTTGCGTAGCGTACTGTCTCGCACACGAGGAAAGTGCATCGGCCGCAAAGCCGCCAACCACTGAAAAAAAACTTTTAGAAGCGCGCCATTTTCGATTGCCACGCTATATAGCGAATTCGACGAATACAAAGAACAATTTAGCGGGTTTGTATCAGCAGGTACATAGTCGCAAGGCAGGCTCATGCGCACACAATTCCCGATCAGACAAACACTAACTGAGATGTTCCCACCTTAAAGGATTTGCGTTATATGATAAAAATTAAATTTACTCGTCAATGATGTCTTCCGCATGACGCGAAGAAGAGTTACTAGGCAGAGCATTGCGCAGGCATCCGGGACGTCACGAGAGTTTTTTTTTTTTTTTTTCATTTCGCCGGAGTGGAGCGGTGGACGCGTAAACCACCCTTTATGTATGCTAGTGTGTGTATACGTACACAAGCAAAGCTTAAAAAAGTTTCGGGTGGAGGTGGCGCCCTCCTCTCCGCCCTGCTCCACGTACGCCAGTCCAACACACATGATTGATTTCGCAAATAATATCCTCGCTCGCCACCACACGAGCCAGCATTGTGAAGTGAAGCCACTCGCTACGCGTGCTCCTACAACGTCACCCACCGGAGCAGCCCATAGAGAACGCGGTGCAGCAGACTCGTTCGGAGCACAACGTAGGCGCAGCATTCTACTGTCGATTCGGCGTGCGTCCTCATAAACAGCAGCAGCAACAAGCAGGAGAGTATCGATCGTTCGGTCCCCCGAAGCAAACCGCCCGGCAGCCGTCAACTCCCCCCTCTTCCCCCTCGAGCGGTACAGGAGCGGAAACAATGTGTCGCCCAGCCTCGCCTACCTTAATTTTCGCCCGAGAGACCCAAAATGAAATTATAACGTCTGCGCGCGCTCTCGGTCCGGAGCGACCGAGAACATGGTTGCTGCCTTTCCCTCTCGCGTCCTACGAGGCGCGCAAGGCGAAAAAAAAGCGCGCCACAAACAGTTGACCCGCGAGATTTTTATCGACGCGGCTCCGCTTCTGGCACTGACTGTTTCCATCTGCTTTCCAGGGGTCCTTGCGCTTCCTCATTAAAAGGATGGCGACACAATACAGGTGTGTGGCGTGTTAGACAATCGCGGGTCTTGTTTCAGACATAAAGAATGAAATGTCACCGCAAGCAACGGTACGCCAGTGCCGTGAGCGCTCTAACTCTACGTACCATGTAAGGTAGAAGGAAATACCCCAACCGAGGCCTTTAAAGGTTAATACATGATGATCATGACGTTCCAGAGAAGAAGGAAGCTTCATATAAATATCCCTGGAACTCTCTCTGCAGGCAACGTTTCGACAAGCGCTTATCAAAACGTTGGCTCCAACGACACCCCGGGTTCAAGGAGTTTTCGTAACTGTAAACCAGCTGTTTCCCACTGTATACCTTCATTTTATCGCTCCTAGTCCTGTGATATACGACGTGACAAGCATTAGCGATGAAATGAACGATAAAAGTTCTCCGAGGGCTCGTTTCTTTGATACAACCTCACTGGAAACCAGAAGATAATGAAACGGACGAAAATACAGGGAACATTAATTGTGTGATTGTGACGTAGATGTGAAGAAAGCAGAGTGGGCGAAAAAACAACTTCCCGCCGGCACAGACCACTCCGGCGACCTTCGATGAAACTCGTAAGCAAACCTTGCGCGGTGAAGTGCGCTCATCAACGTGGCATAGGAAGTGTGAGGATAAAGATGAAGCCGATTGTAGGGGGCGGGATGAATTCCTAAAACATCCCCGCTGGTGATGGACACGGACAGATAATCGAAAACGCAGCACGACCTACTCGTTTGTGCACAGATAAGAACTGCAAACACACGAGATATGCACGGGCAAGCTTCGAGTAACAATATGTACCGACCAGAGAAGCACCAAAGGGACAGATACATCCATTACAGCCAGTACACCTGCAGAGTTTATGGCTGTCGGTATAACAAAGCGAATATTTTTGCGGCTGTGCCTTGTAAACTCTACCTACCAAGAACATCCAAAAAGAAAAATATATATATATCGATACTTGGAGAACTGCAATCCTTTACGAATGGCCTGCTTTTCTTTAGGAGCCTTCAACGACATTTTGGAGATGGGAATGCGTTTCCCAGAACAGAAGCATGAGACGCGACGAATCGGTAAGGGACACATGAGACAGCAGGGGGTTTACTCTTCTGCCACTGGGACAGCATAGCAAAAAAAGGTAATAAAAAAAGCTTCAAGAAAATCTGCGCAGATAAACAAAAGTACCCGCGCATTTTCCTCCACCACGAACCTACCCCAACCACAGGTAACACGCTTTTATCCCTCGAAAGCAATTCAATCGGCTCTCGGAGACGGGAAGGACAGCTAAGTAAAGTGAAATGGAGGGGGGAATGAGGAGGGTGGATTCCACCTGAAGATAAACAGGCTTTGCAACGTAGCCGACATGACTATCGTTTGCAGCCAGCTCGCCTTAGCCGGCCAGAAAGGAAGGAAGTTCCGGGAAACAGTCCGGCATTTAGGCGTCGCATTCCCGAAAAGTGTACTCACCGGGCCGGTTTACCTACGGCGCCTCACCCACTCCTCCTCTCCTCTCCACTCGTCAATTTTATCTTTTTTTTTCATCGCCGTCGCAGCTCTTTCCCTCTTCAATATCGGGACAAAGAGGATAAGCAAGAAAGCCCACACCATACGCCGCCTTCACGGCATCTACCCTTTGTTGCTTTGACGACGGAGGCGCCTCTAGAATAACAAGACTTTCAATGCTCTCCTACTCACTCCACGGTTGTCAGGTGCACTCCATCTCACCGCATTCGCGCGGTTGAAACACGTTTGCTGCTGGGACCAAGCTCCGGTATTCGATCTACAATGCTCGTAATGTTGGGAGACATCGTAAACAGCCTACTGTCATTTATCACCATTCACAAAGAAGTTAGGACAGAAAGTATGATTTATATGCTATAATCTTTCGGTGCGAGAGCTTGACGACCTCAGAAAAGCGTCGTTAGCAAAGTGAATTGACAAAAGTTACATCCCTCCCAGACACGCTAGACTCACACAAGGGCGTCATACGCACTGCTATTGAGCACGTCCATGGACACGCTCCTCTCGTTGTACAACGTGAAGTTATGTAACCTAGACCGATTGCGTTGACCAGGTATTATGACAAGTATTTTGATTCCAAACGTGATGCCTGCCGTAACAACTCTTCAACATGTAGGCTAACGTGACTCGAAAGCCAACTTTTTGTGTGCTGTCCAATCAGCATTTAACCCCCCAACAGCTAGTTGAGAGACAGCAATGTTGTGTTTCTGAAGCCTAAATTCAGGGAAGTACTCACATGATGATGTTTAATTGTCATTTTCTTGCATGTAAGGTCAGACGCTCAAGAACATAGAAGGTGTACTGGCAAGCGCATGCGAGTACGCCCTTAAAAGTTGCACATTTTTCGAAGCTATAGATTCAGTTCATACTGCGCCCTGTCATCACGTGCTCGCTTAAGATATCGTGACGCTTCCACGGCTGCTCCATTCAACGTTTATAGCTTCTGTAAGTAAGCTCCATGGGTGACGCGAAAACGGTTATTTCGTTTGCTTTGGCTCCTGAAGTCATCAAAACTACCTATGCCGGTGCGTGAAGTCAGTAAAACTGATAATTTGTAGCTTGACGTCGTCACGCTAGTGTGGATGTCAGTAGGTGCGCTGTGCAAAAATTTTACTTTAAATATCAAAAATAACATCTCGGCATTCCCCGAGCTTCACACTAGTTCCGAGCCATACTCGCATACAGATCTGTATGGCGTAGTAAAGCCAGATTCAAAAACTGTTGTCAGAACCCATTTAAAGGTTTACGCATCGGACACGGTACCATAAGCCTTGGAAGCGACGCAACGAGATAGAACGCGTTAAGAGTTGGCCAAACGAGCGGGGAATAAGGTGCGGCAGCGAGATAATAAAATAAGAAGGGGCACCTCTGATATCGCGTGCCGGCGCCACGAGATAAGGCCCGGACGGAGGGTCATCGCCCGACGGGAAATTTGCGGAAGATCTCTCCCTCTCTCTTTCACTGGGAACAGATTTGGACGCGAGCTCTCTTATTTAGAGCCGGGTCAGCGCTCCATTGATACTGCCCGTAGCCACGAAACACCGCGAGTGCCGCCGCGATAGAGGCATCACACTCGTTACGAACGAAGGATCAAATCAAAAGAAGTGCTAACCGCGTCTCGCGCGGTTCAATTTGCGAAATGAATGAGCGCAGAGATGAGAACACCTGCAAAAAAATACCACGGCAAGAATTATAGGGACACTAAGGAGGAAAGCTACCTCGTAAATATGGAAATATTAATAGTAATCACTGAGGTTTTACGTGCCGAAACGACGATGTGATTATGAGGCACGCCGTAGTGAACTTTGGATTAACTTCGACCTCTTAGGATTCTTGAATGCAAACTTGTACCTAAGTACACGGTCGTCGTTGTTGTTGTTGTTGGTGGTGGTGGTGGTATTGTTGTTGCTGTTATTGTTCGCATTTGCCTCCATCGAAATACGGCCTCCGTGATCGAAACCGCTCCCCGGACTTTAGCGGCACGATACCTGGACACGCAAAAAAGAAAAACGAAATTCTCGCAACAGCTCACCTTGACGCGTAAATTTAGGCGCCCGTTAAAGAGCTCCAGGTGGTTGAAAAGTTTCCGAAGCTCCCCACTGCGGCGTCCCTGTTAGCCGTATCACAGTTTTGCGATGATAAACACTGGAATTATTATCGCAGAAGTACGTCGACACGTTAAGAACTTATAAAAGCAACCAATACGCACAGTAACGGTAACCAGAAAGTTTCAGTTGCGCAAAGTTGCGATGAAATTTCCTGGCCGGCTAGTGTGTGATGCATCGTTCAAAAAAAAAAAATACAACGCTTGCCCGCCGCCCCCCCCCTTCTCCCCACCCACTTACACACAACACATACACGCTTGCGCGTGATCAAGCAAACAACAGGAAAGCGCGCTGTGTTGTAGTCTTTCTCCCGCTTCTTTTTCCTGCGCGCGTACGCGCAAGGAGGAGGAAACAAGTGACACTAGAAGAAATCTCAGAAACAAGACTGCCACTAGTGTCAACAAGTGGTCCTTAATAGCCCGCGAACCGCTGCAAACAAAACAAGCACAGTGGCAGCCTCGCAGTGGGGTCCTACTGCACTCGCAACGACACTAGAGTCGCCAGAGGCAGCATTGCCCGCGGCGCAAGCCCGTATCTCACATTCTGACACGGCCTAATCCCCGACCCCTGCTGCTCGCAATCCCGACAGAGACTCGAGCCAAGAACAACACGAGCGACGAGCGCAACGGAGGATGCGGAGTGGCGCGCCAAGAGCTCTCGCACAAAGCGGCAGCTGCCGTCACGAACACCAACGAATGCAGATGATCGTGAAAGAGGGGATACTGAGCCACGTAATGGCGAGCGTGTTGCTCTCATACGATGTGGAAGTTATTATTGAGGCGAAACCCTTACATGTCTCACTAGACGAGCAAATTTACCCACGGAATAGGCGGAATCAACACGAGTGGTGCAAAAAAAAAAAAAACGTTGGGCGGGTGGGGGGGGGGGGGATTACGTGATGACGCCACCACGTAACCTCACGCTACACAGCGGCAGAATTTCACGACACATCATGGCGTCACCAACGTCACTACATCCTCGGCGTCAACACGTGACATCGTAACTTGGTCAGAGATGTACCAATCTCGGAAGCACTGGAGAACAAACAAGGTGACGCGCAGACACCTTGCAACGCTTGTGATCTCGGTGGCGATGCGAAACCGCGTTAGGTACAAAAACCAGGACGGGAAGCTGACTGTCGCTTTCGAGTCATCGGAGGATAATGCATGGGAGAACCTGCGAGTTTTTTTTTTTTGCATAGAAAATACAATATAAAAAAATCATTCGCAGTAAACTCTACCCAGATTGAATGGACACACTGTTGTTCTTGCAACAACGGATTTTTAACATTATGAAACGTTGACCATCGTCTAGTCTTAGCCTATCGCAATGCCATCCGACATTAGCCCCCGGTTAGCCAACACTACTCATCATCATTAAGAGTAACTTAGCCAACTGTAACTGACAGTGGTAATCGGTAAACGCAGAGGTTGGAATTGGCTAGAAATATTCGCTCTACCCATTTGCAGAATGCGGATAAACGACGAATCTAAGAAAGGTATACCGGGTCTAGTGGCTGACAACTGTTACACACGCCAATAACCGGTACTGTGAGAGAGGGCTCTCGTTCTTGATGCTAGAGAAGTTCTACTTCAGTTTTGTTGCTGTTGTTGTTGTTGTCGTATTTTCTCTCCACTGTCAGCAATCGTCTGCCTGGCTCGTGTGCAAGAAAACATAGATCCTCTTGAAACAAGACTCGCCACTCCGAGTAAATCATGCCCGCGTCAAGGAGCCCATTGATAACGGCGGAGATCTACAATCGTAGACAGAAGCCGAAGGTCTGCTCTCGACGTCCTCATTCAGAATGTGCTTTTGCGCTTCGAGTTTCTTTGTGACATCATGATACCGCCACGGCTTAACGCAAGGAACGACGTTATTAAACGCACCAATCGTCACGACTAATGGAGGCAGGTGCCATATACTATACAGTCCACCTGCGTGGACTGCAGTGACACGCTTTCGAATATAAATTAGAAGTTAAAAGGTGCAATGGCTACGGCAGATGAAGGTGTCAGGGTGTGTATAATGAACTTCCACAGAAATAAAGATTGATAATAGCCCAACAACTTTAAAAACATTGAACCATGTTGTTTCTTTTAACCGAGTTTTGACCCGCCCCGGGAGTACAATGGTTGCAGAGCTCATCTAACACAAAAGTCCCGGGATGTGATACTGGCCGCGGCCGCCATATTTCAACGGAGGCAAACGCTGGAAATATGTTCACATAAAAAAAAGGGGGGGGGGGGACAGGGCGTGCACACACAGGCGCAAAAGGGAAGTCGGGACACCACAAACGCCTGCTGATAACTGAAGACACCACAAGCGCCTGTTGTGGTGTCTTGTGGCGCCTTCTTGCGTTCGCGTTTGTACACCCTGTCTTTTCAGGTTTATGTGCGCGTTGATTGATTGATTAATTGATTGATTGCTTTGAGGGGTTTAACGTGCCAGAACCACCATATCATTATGAGAGATGCCGTAGTGAAGGGCTCCGGAAATTTTGACCACCTGGGTTTCTTCAACGCGCTCCCAAATCTGAGGCAACGGGCCCACAGCATTTTTGCCTCCATCGAAAATGCAACCACCGCAGCAGGGGATTCGATCCCGCAACCTGCGGGTCAGCAGCCGAGTACCTTAGCTACTACACCACCGCGGCGGGGCTAGGTGCACGTTAAAGAACGCCAGTTGGTCCGAATTTTAAAAGCCCTCCACTACAGCATCCCTCATACTCTTATCGTAGTTTTGACACGTAAAACCCAGCAGCCAATTATAGATAATTGAATATCGCGTTACTTCAAAAAACAAAGATGTCGTACAACAGAAGCTGTAATAGTAGCACAGAACATCGAACGTAACATTGTTCCTATAAAGCGTTTTTGTCCGTGAAGCACGCCCGTTAACCCCTCCAACCTCTACGCGACCCCAGTATCGGGAAAGGAGAGCACTTCTAATCCACTTCACAGCAGTCTCGCCACAGCAGCTCAGATTGACGACATCTCGCTCAACAAAAGAACTCCGGCCAAGGAGGGAAAAACGAACGGGAGCGAACGATCGTGGCGTGAGGCAGATGCAGGAAGGACGCTAGAAAAAAAAAAAGGGGGAAGCCAGGGTGGGGGAAATAAATGAAGCGCCAGCGCCTCGGTGTCAAGCAAGCGATCTAATTCGGGAGCCGAGGCGCGGCTGCTAACCGAGACGAAATTTATGTCTCGCGACTCCGCCAACGTCAACGCCGCGCGGTCAGGCAAGGAGAGGCGTTCCTCCTTATAGATAGACGAGCATCCATCGGGGCGCCCCCAACACCAGACTCGGAGACTCACTACCAGCAAAGGTCTCGGATGTGCGTACACACGAACTTGGAAGTGCGCAACATTCCCCACTCGGCACGCCCGTTTCGAGTGTCAGCTCGCAAGCGGGAAAGCGCGAATGTGGATTTATTCCTGTGCCCGTGCGCTTTGGATGGATAAAAAAAAAGGGGGGGGGGGGGGAGCTGAGGATGCGGTTGAATCCCCTGTGGTGTTGCGGGTTATGCTTTGCGTTCCCTTTCAATCCTGCTTGGCTGCACATTGGAACTTCATTTGGCTAAATCCGGCTACAGAAAAAAATAATTGTCGTTTGCTTGTTTGAACGCATTTTGTTTCTACCGGGAGATGAAACCCTTTTAATAGATCTTCATTCTTTAGCACATAGTGTACACAGACATTCAGCACCAGCAATAGAGTGAGCGAAAGAGAGAGATAGAAAAAAAAGAATGCCATTTCGGGTGTTCATTTGATGATGCATAGTAAAAAAAAAACATTTATTGTTTAAACGAGCACACACACACACACACGCACGCACGCACGCACGCACGCACGCACGCACGCACGCACGCGCGCGCGCGCGCGCGCGTGCGTGCACACGAAGAGAGAGAGAGAGAGAATGAGCTAGATAAACAGCACTAGTAAGTAGTTAGACGATGCGCGAAAACAGAGAACAGCCTTTCCAAAGGCGCATTACTCCAGCAATGAGTGACAGATACTGGCTGGGCCAGCTCGGTAGACATTCTCAGCCGCGCTGGGGTGGGTATCCAGAAATTAGCCCGGAGAAGACGCCGGCAGCGGCGGGAGGATGCGAACGGCTACAGAATGACACGTGGCTCGCGGGCATGAGGGCGATGTCGAAAGAAGTAAACGGAAAGAAAGTGCAATGCGGCAGAATACCCAGATACATTTCTAGAAAGAACAAAAAGAAAAATGCGCAATGTGTTGTTACTCATGTGGAGAACAGCTCGTCTGTCGCGCACGAAACACACGAAGTTGCTTGAACGCAGAAACAGATGGAACGATGCCCGCGGCACCAGAGTTGATCTCGAAACAGCGAGTAGACGTGACAAAAGCCGTATAGGAAGATAAGCGACAGAGCAAAGACTGCCGAACGATACGCAGCCGGGGGCAGCAACACGTCGGGGGGTGAGGAGGCCACTATCTGGATGATGAAGAGGTAAAAGCAAAACCACCGCTCCTCCTCTCCCACCATGACAGCTCTGCGATGTCAGGCCTCCTCCCCTGGCTTGTCTGCTTGCGCCTCTTCGCTTTCTCGGCTGATCTAAAAATTGCCACGCAGATGCAAGCATTCGTCCATCCGGTGTATCGCGGAACACGGCGAGGAAAGAAACTCAGCCGAGGCACGCGAGGCGCTCCTTGCGAAACAAACGGACTCGCAGGAGGAGGTCACTCAACTCCGCTGCCACAACAGATCGCGAGGGGATGCACGCGCAAGCAGACACACCGAGGTGCCCCCGATGGGGATAGCAGCAACTCGCGATGCCCAATTAAATCCCATTGGAAAACGACAACGAACAGTTTGCGTCAGTTGCCGCGACGAGCGGTGGCTAAAGTGTGCATGAGCGGGTTAGGAGGAGTGAATACATTTAACGAGTTCCTTCGCGGGGTCACAGAATGAAACGCATCGCCCCAACACTGTGGGCGACGTGCACGGTCACGCAGAGCTAGCATATATGGAAATCACATCAGAAACATCACAGATTTTTAACATAAACTTAGAAATTATAAGGCAAGCGGAAGTGAAAGTGGATGAAAAGTTGGTACCCCTTTCATCTAACATTCGTTGAAGCCTACTGAGACCCGCCGTCGTTAACGACGAGGACGACGACTATGAAGAAGAGAAAGGAAGAGAGCGCGCGCCGCTTCATGATGACCATTTTCTGGTCATGACTCACGGACTTACGGCCGGCCTAAACAGCTCGGGTAGGCTTGGACAATGCCGTGCCCCAATAAAGGCAGGCCAATCCAATGCATACCCGGTATCACTGTGTCGTTTCTATGGCATCGATGGATCTAAACACTGTAGTTACTAAATAGGGCCAAAGAAATCAGAACAAAGAAAGCAGAATACAAGGCTACAGCAACACTCTCCATATTCACCATATTGTCATAACTGTATAGGCTGAGTAACTCTACAATATACAGTCTAACTTTCCGGTTAGTTCTGATTGGACACAAGGTGTCCTTCGCTCATGGGGCGAAGCGCGAGAGACAATGGAACGCACGAGAGATGGGAACGGCGCGATTTCAAAATCATCGAAAACACTCTTTCGCAGCTGCAGGCTCTTCTGCAACCGGCGTTATTCGCTAGGAGTGCACGCGCGACTGGGACGTTTCGCAAGCGATCCGGCGGCAATGACGAAGACTTGGCGCAAAAGCTACTCCGACGCGCTTCGGGCGAAACAGCTCATGTCGCGCGCGCAGCGACCATCCTCGCGGGGCCGAGTAGTATTTCGAGATCAGCCATAAACCTCTTCTGCGGCCGCACCCAATACCGAGAGAGATTGCGGCGCGACGCCTTCGTTGGCACGGACGCAAAAATAGGCGCCGACGCAGCGTGGTAAATCGAACGCGAGCATGTATGTATATCCGCCCGACGCCGTGTTCCTTCCATTATTTTATTTTGCTTTTTAAATCCCGGCGGCAAGAAGTCCACGATGCGCCCCGCGGGGCCTACCAGCCCCGAGCTCCGTGTTTGTTGACGCAGTGCACGGGTTGCTTTCTTTGGACTCGGGAATTGTTGATTTCCGCCTGGGGCAGAGTCGGCCACCACGATGGGACGTTCTTAATGATTACGCCGAGTTCAGACAGAACCGAAAACACCTGCTGGAAAAAATAGTTTTGCCACGAGCGATGAAAAACCGCGTACCACGGGGCGGTGCGCAAAATATATGAAAAAGTGGAAAATATATAGGAAGAGCACTGCGACGGCGCAGAGGCAATCTTCTACGCAGTTATGGATCGCACGCCGTTGCTGCATCGGCTTTGCACAACGAAACTCACATTTTCGACATTGGGCAGGAGACTGTCTTACGTGTAGACACAGAGTAAACAAGCTAGAGCATAGGAATATCCCAACGGTCTGTAATTCCAAGACTGCTCGTTGGCAAAACCTTCTTTTGATGCACTAAAGGACCCCCCCCCCCTCCCCGAATGTTTTCTGTACCCAAACGTGGCTTTTGCATTGCCTAGGAGATCGCAGGAACTACAAGTTTTTTTTTTTTCATCTCACCTTATTTTGCATTGACTCCGCGATCAGCGCAACCTTGATCAAGCAGCGATGTCAGGTAATGACGTCATCATGTGACGTATCGATGACGCCATGAATCTTGCCGATCTGTCGCGTCAAGATGGCGTAATACGGTGACGTCATCGCATTTTTTTTTTCGCTCATGTTAGAGGCGACGGCCAACTTTCACGATTCATGGGGCATTTAAGGCTTACGCGGTAAAATTCAGAAGAAACAAAAAAAAAATGCTGGTTACCGCAGTGATCGCGGTCACCCTGGTGTTACACTCAAACATCAAGCCTATCTCACGCTCCTCCTACACCGGCACCCGAGCGGGACTTCCCTCGAAACTTCCGCAGAAGAGGTCCCGTGGTTTGCAGCTCAGCCCGCGGCTCATAACACGTCCGGGCTATTTTTGAAATCGCGAACCGAACGCACCGAGTCCGCTTCGTTTCATCGCATCCCAACGAAGCGCGCCGATGGCGAGAGGCTAGGACCCTTCTTCGAAGAGCGCGGGTTCGCCTTCTCTCGTCGGGCATAAATCCGTCCTCGGAGGCTATTCGCACGCGCGGGGAGCAACAGGAGAGTGCTGCACAAAACGTGAAAAAAAGAAAGAAAGAAAAGAAATAAAGTCTAGGACGGGTCCGCATGTACACCGCAACGCGCGGATGCTCCGCACCAAAGCTGCACAAGAAGAAAGCACGGGAGGTTAACCAGACAGACGCTGTGCACGTGCGATTTACGTGATCGACATAAACAAGCCTCGAAAATGCTACCGCGAGCCATGTATGGACGAAGTCGAATCCACGGGCCGATCGCTCCCTTTCTCAGCTTTGTGAAAAGACCCGATAACCTGAAATCTTGAGATTACAGGTCACCACCCAACCTAAATAAAGCCATACAACCAGACAACAATGTCAAAGCTTAACGACATCCCTCTTTTCCTAGGCATAAGAGGTCAGGGCTGAAATCGCAATGCCTTGAAACGAGTGCAAGGCCAGTGCTTGCTGGTTGATAAAAAAAAAAGGCCACTCCTTCCGTCAAAGGAATCTGTATAACATAAAAAGTGAAACGTGTCTCCATAGAAGTATTGCGTAGTGGTACATGGGAGCTTGTACAATTTCTATTGGCGTTTCGAGGCTACAGCACCATTTAACGTGGACACAGCCACGTCGACTCCTAGTGACATCTCCATGGTAAAGACTGCTACACTTGATCATGATTTTAACCGTCGTGGTAGCTGGAGCTTTTAATCGCGTGGGGACTTCCCCCTTTCGTACGTGTCTATTTCTTCTCGTTCAGTATGTACATAAAATTTTTTTTCCCTTCGTGAAAGACTGCATGATTCAGCATCCAGTCACTGCAGACGTACTGATATATCATAAGGTAAGCAAGCATCTGCAGCAGTGATGTTTTCTTGATCTACATAACAAAATATTCGGCTGAAGTCGCATTCACGCTCGCTTTTTGGTTTTGCCATGCCTACCCCCTGCTGCATACATAATGATGAGCCTCGTGGTCACAACCTTTCTGTGGTAATATCAGCAAAAAAAAAGGCTGCACGACAAAATGGACGAACTTATCACGTGATTTATTCTCAAGGAATGCCCAACTTCCATGGTGCGCAATATGTCTAACCATTCTCTACGCACAGAATTCCGGCAAACGACTCACTCACTCACAGTGCGAGCTTTATCGTCACGACGGTATACGGCGCCACCGCGAAGTTACGCCACACAGGCCCGAGGTGTCGATATATTATTGCTGGGTGCCTCGCAGCTTCCCCACTGTTTCACGGACGTTACGCAGCTATATCAAAAGTATCAACTTTTTTTTTTATCGCCGACCACTAGTGGACCACGCCCAACTAATCGGCTCGGCGAGTGATTCACAGCCAGCCCTGCCACGTACGCCTCCAGCATCGTTAATCTAGTCATTGAATATCAAAGGCGCAGCACCGAGTTGCCGCCGCGCACGGAGGCCTAAGCGAGGAGGACGGGGCGAGATCGGAAGAGAGCGCGGAAAACTCTCCGCAACAAGAAGAGGGAGACGGCGTGTACCTGTATCACCGCGCACTTCCCGTTATCGCCACCTCCGAATTACGCGAAGCGCGTCGGCCGAGAACGGCGATAATGTGGCGCGAGTGCTTCACAGACACCTTGGACGGTGTGGCCATCTTGGCCCTAAATGAATTGGGCAGGCGCAGTTCATCACGGAGACTATGGGATAATTGGGTGGCTTTGCGGCTTCTCTAACCATATCTCTCGTGGCGAGTGCCAGCAGAAGTGCAGCAACTAGTCCGCTTGCGTAAGCGAGACGCTGTTCTCTTTCATGTCATCTCTGATTGATTGATTGATTTGTGAAGTTTAACGTCCCAAAACCACCATATGATTATGAGAGACGCCGTATAGGAGAGCTCAGCAAATTTCGACCAAATGGAGTTCTTTAACGTCCTCCCAAATTTGAGCACACAGGCCTACAGCATTTCCGCCTACGTCGGAAATGCAGCCGCCGCAGCCGAGATTCGATCCCGCGCCCTGCGGGTCAGCAGCCGAGTACCTTAGCCACTAGACCACCGCGGCAGGGCATGTGATCGCCGAGTGCGCACCGCATACTGCAGGGGCAAAAGCGGGGCAGTCACTCTAGTTCACTTGTCAGACCCAAAGGCGGACCCGGAAATAAGCGAGGATCACTAGTAGTCGAGGGCAGGCAGCAAAGAACGAGGAAAAGCGGAAAAGCGCCAACACGGGCGCGAGCGGAACGCAAACACCGAGCCGGGGCACGCGCACGCCTAAAGTTGGCCGCTTCTATATATCTCGGATATGGTGCTATAAGGCCGATACACAACCGAAACAGTGTACGCGCGAGAAAAAAAAAAGGACCGAGGTGGCTACATATGCGTGGTACGAAATACCTCGGCCTCAGCGGGCGGGCTGACCGGGGCATTATTATCTCTCTGGCGTGAAGCATTTCCAATGTGGGTTAACGGCTCGAATATACGCGACAATCATTGCGCCGCGAAGGCCGAACGCAGTCACAGCTGCCCGGCGACGACGATTGCATTCCTTAATGACCCTTTGAGTGGCCGCTTCGACGCGAGAGCAGCGCCGTCGGCCCAATCAGAACGGGCTCGCGATATACCGCACTCTATGGCCCCCTTCGCTTTGTTCGTTTACTTTATTCGCAGTGTTTGCGAGGGCTCGAGCTTCCTTTTCTTGTTATTATTCTCTGTCGCGTATAAGGGCACAGTCGGTGAGCCATCAAGGCGCGCGAATTACTCAATTCCGTCTGTCGCTACTAATGCCGTCACTGCCACCGTGCCAGTGGCCACCTGTAATAGAGGGCAAAGCTATATGCTTTTAAAAAAGGCGCGCGGAGCCCGTAAATTTGAGACACTCGAGTGCTGCACCGTGAGCGCGAGGTTTGAAGAAAGTGCCTGTATGAGTTTGCGTAGGAGGGGGGTTGGAGGGGGTATTTTTCTGCACCCCCCCCCTGCAAACGCGGCGCCTTAACTACTCCTGTCACTGCCAGCGCTACAGGGGAAATCATTTGAACTCTCGTAAGACGAAGAGAGAGAAAAAAATGCGGCCACCATTTTCTCAGGCCAGCGAGCCATATTGTCCCTTTGTCGTTTTTGATTTCGTTATCCCCCCGGTGTGACGGCTTTCTTTTTTACTCGCTTTGCTTTGCCTTTAGCGCCGTCACAGTTGTTTCCTTTCGTCACTCGACGGTATTGCCGGAGAAAGAAAGAGGCGGGTGGTGCAGCACACGCGCGGCCTTTGCGCGTGTAATGACAGTTTCGAATGACTTGGCCGAAAATTGAACCCGCACTCACTCGAGGGCACCGAATGAATTTCCCGCGTCGAATTACGTAGACGTATGCACTGCTCGCCATTACAAGCACGCTTATATATCCTACTTACATTTCAGCTCGCTTTTGTTTTTTTCTTTCTTCCTTTTGTTTTGCGCAGTACTGAACATTCCTTGCGAGCTATTTCTGAAACGAATGAGCAGGGCCTTACCTCCTACTACAAAACGCGATCAGCTAACGAAATTTTCATTACGTGCGGCCACATATTCTGAGAATAATGCATAGTCGTTACGAGAATATAACAACGTGCACCACTTTACAGCTTCTTCAGGATGCAATGGACATTTTCTCGGTCTCAACTGATAAATGTCACACCACGAACTCGCAACAACAGTATAGCTCAAAGGGAGCAGCGCAAAATACAAAGAGTTTACAAGAAAGCGAGTACATCCTAGGGTATACAGGCGACAAGCGTGACGCAAGAACGCGAAGGACGAATTAAATGCGTAATTACCTTATAGTGTAGTGTAACATCCAACGGGCAGAGATAGGTGGCCAAAGTGAAATCCGTAAACTAAAGCAAATTCCCAAGTAGTATGCGACTCGGACTATAGATTTAGATGCAGCCTACTACGGTAACACATTATGGAGCGTAAACAAAGGTATGCTGGTAAACGCTGCATAGTATTCAACAAACGCGAAGAATAGCCAACGAAAACCTTGAGTAAGAGGGCGGAAGCAACTTTCAGCTGATAATCATGGATTAGCACCCCAATTACGTTTCCGGCCAAAGTGTGCGCGTCGCGATAATTTGAATGCAAACGCTAATACATGACAGGCTGCCCACTGCTCTTTCTCGAACTTTGGGCGGATATTTGAAATTGTTTCTTAGTGCTGCCCCTGAAATGGCGTTGTAAAAGATAGACGACGTGCCGAACAAACGAGGTTAACTTTAGATGCTATCACCGAGTGAATATCAATAGAAGTACGCAACAAGGCCGTGCGAGAATTGAAACGCTGGCGCGTAGCCTAAACGGCAGTCATTAGGTTTTGAATAAAGGGACGGCTTACCAATAGCGCATTTCACTAATGTAGTGGGCCTCTATATCTCTTCCACCAGTACCACAACGACACATTCGCCTTTCTTTTTTTTACGATCTGATAGCGCAAAAAGGGAGTCTCGAAGCGAAAACAATAAAAGTGCGAAAAATACAGCCAGGTCCTCAGCCACGGAATCCACGAGCCCAGTTGAACATTTGTGAGACTCCGAGATAAGAAAAAAAAAACAATTCGAAGCGGTCAAGTGCTCGAGACCGGAAGCACCAACGCACAAAGCGCCCTTGAGGTTTGCCGTCCCGCAAATGACACGTGCCAGCATCGTCAAAGGGAAACCGATGCAGGACGGTCGAAGGCCCCGTGTCCAGCTGTGGGCCAGCACGCCTCTTGATCCGGACGCCAAGACCGCGCCCCTAATCCGTTGCGGCGCGTCGTAGAGTTCCAAGTGCCAGAGAGGAGTTGGGCCAGCGTACAGTATACGCACCGGTCTTCACTACGCGTGCACGGGATAAACGCGCGCGTGCCTGTGAGGAATTCGCTTATACGCCGTCGCGCACAACAGCGGCGGATGGTGTCAAGTGCGGCGATGAAAAACAATCTATAAGGTGGGGGACCTGCACTTGGAGAGCGTGCGGCGTCCGGCCAATGTGTTGAAGTGACCACCCGTGGACACGCTTTCACATTTGGCGCGCTGTTTCCGTACGAGCCAAGAGTGGAAGGCACGCATGCCGAAACGAATCGAAAGGGACGCGTGGCTGCGTGGACTGTCCCTGGGAATCGGTAAAACCACAGACAGCCCCACCCCGTCTCACCCGTTGACTCATTGTATGTGTGCGGCAAACAGAAACATTGAATAAAGCTAGCATTGAATAAACATTGAAAAAACATTGAAAAAAAAAAGAGCTGAACGACCGTTTCCGATCTCCTGGGCCAAAATTTGTCGTACAAAGTCTTTTGAACAGCGCATACAGTGAAGCGCATACTTGAACAGCGCATACAGTGAAGAGACGTATACACCTCTAATATAGACTGTGGTGCGCGGAGATGAAGCTAATAGGCATATTTATACAAGTTCAGTAAAAAATTAAGGAACAAGAAAGAGAGAGCAAAGGTGGAAATCGTGCAGACTAGAACAACCGGTACACTGCTCTACTCTGGGAGAGGACGAAGACGCGGGTTTACAGAGGTAAAGGTTTACTTAATGCAGGAGTAGATTTTAGGTGTTCATCATCACGAATATCGAAAATCACAACAAGGGGAACCGAAGTGCTCGGCTTCATTGGGAATTCTCTCATATCAGTCCTGGTATCTGAACAGTTTTCAGGTCGAAACATCAGCTAAGATTATTAAATTTACGCAGGATGCCCTAGCTTTGAAGCACTTCAGCTGTCATTTCCTTTTAGGCGCTTCAATCGAAAGTGTTGGTGAGAGCGCGGCGCCTTCATCTCCATATGGAAACAAGCATTATAATCTAGATATCAGCTATAGGGAAAAGTAGAGTCTTGCAATCACCTGCAGAGTTCCCCGCACTTTGAGAACGAAGACGACGAGCCTTGTGCAGTGAAGTGTGTGGACATTTTCTGGCTTCGCAGTGATATTGACTCAGCTGTTCGCCGATATTTCTCTCGAGTTTCCGTCGTCTTTTTGCTCACCAAGTGTTTCATACACTGCTGCTTTCAGTAGTAAGCGTAGACTCGAAGGGAATATCATCACCATCAAAATACAACTAATACGAGAGACAACGTGCTTGTACAAAGAGAATGCCTTGCCTGTGAAAGAAATACTTGAAGCATGGATAGACAGATGATTCGACGGCTGGAGTGACGTACTCGCGTGGGACACAAACAGTCAAGCAACTTCTCTGTGAAGTAAATTGATATAAGAATATATGGCTGGTTTATACAACCTGGAAACCGTAGGACCCATAATAAACGCAACAGGAAGGTAAGAAACTTGATGACAGAAGCAGGCGAGGCGGAATACCCTTTCACGTTTTTCCGACGGCGTCGTGGTTGCAATGTACGAACTACCTGTACAGCGAAACACTGAAAAAATGCCGCAGCAACGCGACAGCAGCAAAGCAAAATAAAAACGAGAGAACAACCCAGTGTCACAGTGGCCGAGCATCTGCCATGCTATATTGTCGCACAGCTCAACACGGCCGTGCTGCGCCCGATGACGCGTTTGACACGCGCGGACGGAAAATGCGGAGAAAGAAGAGAAAAATAATTGGCAAGCGGATAAGGACGACGTTACCTCGGGGCGTGATTGATTGACTGGCGTATCAATACAATGCCTCGGTGGATCATTGGCGTTATTGTCTGCTGCCTGACTTTACCTTCGCGCGGCAACGCGCAAACGAGAAGAGAAAAAAAGCGCAGGGACAAGAGGAGGAAAATGTATCGCGCGACGCTTCGCTGAGTTGGCGTCAACATCCGCATTTCAGAGAACGACGTTCACATCCCCCCTAAAACAGTGCGTACGCGTATACTCTGCACGCGCATGACGGGTGGCCTTTCTTTCAAAACCGAAGTGCTCGTGCAGCTAATGGCTACGGTCAAAGGCTTGTCGATGGTTTCGATCGCTAACTAGCGGCCATGCCCTGGCTACCGAACGGGGTCCCGCGATTTCTCATCATTCCCCTTTCGCTTCGTCGGCCGTCTTAAGCCCTGGCAAAGCCAGAGAAATGTTCGTAATCAGCGACAAGGTATGTAACATTATCCTCGGGCGGAACCGCCTAAGCAGCTTGCTCGGTGGGCTCGCGCTCGGGTATAGACCGGAACGAACGAGGGTGACACAGCAGGGCGACACCGATGCTGGCAACCGAAGCGGAACCACGAAAGCACCCAGAATGTGGCCAGGAATGCGAGCGGGCGAGGGCAATGCTCAATAATAGCATCGAGTGAAAAAAAAACGTATAGTAAGCGTGTCGAAAGGGACACTTTGCATAGGCGATGTGCGAGAGGGAGATGCAACGAAACGAGCAAGTCACGCGGAGAAACCGAAATACGCAAAGAGGATTGAAACAAAGTGTACCGAAGTCGCGAAGGCTTTCCCACGCGAAGAAAAAAAGGAGAGGGTTACGGAGAACGGGAGAAAGAAGGAAGGAGGAATCACACTTTGATCGAAAGGAGCACTTGTAAACACAAACTGCGGCAAGGGGGCAGGCTGGTAGGTAATTCGACAATTCAGCACGCAAAGTGGCGCATGCAGCCAGCTATTGTGCATAGCATTCACCCCCCCCCCCTCCCCTTGTCAAAAGTGTACTAAAACAGAGCTACAGCACTCGCCAGTTGCTGCCGACGCTACAAAGCAAGGAAATTAAAACAATGGGGTGCCGGCGCTGCAGCATTTGAACAAAGCTAAAGAAAGAAAGGTATTCGCCGAAGCGGTGGGCGTCCCAATCAGTGAGCCGACAGAAAGGCGGAGAGTAGTGTTTCAACGGTGTTGTCGCGACGGAAGGATGCGGAAACAAACTTCATAAAGCGAGCCAAGGCAATGCCTTCTTTTGTATAATCTGTGCATTCGCAGTGACAGCGGCCATTCCACGCCACGATGCTCTATGATTACGTAAGGTGCGGTTGTAATATTAGGATAAAATTCGGAAAAGGAAAAGGGAGAAAGATGAGGAAAAGGCAGGGAAGTTAACTGCGACATAAATTCCTGATTTGCTATCATGCAACAGCGGGAAGGAAAAGAGAAAGACTTCAGTAGATACGAGTTACGATAAACGCAAATCAGAGAGCTACGCCGCAATAAAAATGATGCTCGATTGCCGATGCTCTGTTCACGGTGTGCCTCCGTAGTTACTTAAGCTCAAAGGAAAAAAAAAAAACACGTACCTGTGTGCTTCACTGCAAATGTCGTCGAAAGACGACAGTCTTCTGCCGGCCTTCTTTCGTGCATATAGCGTCGCATTCTGAGCGCAGCCTAAGAAACTCCAAGGCTTTTAGAATCACGTTTCTATTTATTTTATAGTAAAGGAACACAGCAACTAATACCTAGGTATTGATGTAGCGCCTCAGATATGCGCAATATTTGCTTTTTGATCGACAATGTTTACAAGCATGAATTCAGCCACCAATTCAAGATGACTGGGCATTGAGCAAGTGCTGAAACTTTGGCCGGGTGGCTCATAGAGTTTCCCACTATACAGTAGAGGTAACTCTGGCGCTAGTGTCTATGGGAGCTGCAACGCACGGCGCTTCAGCGAGCGTGGGAATGACGGGTAGTACACACATTTGTCTAAACTTCGTACTTCTGGCCTACTTTTGGCTCCGTGTGTGTTCGTGTGGTTTGAGGCTGTTTTCTCAAGAAACAAAAAATCACAAAATGTTCAGCGATTGCGCTTCACCACCCTATTTCTTTTAGACTTACCTTTCCAAATCGGGTGATGAAGTTCAAAATGGGTTGAACGTTTCTTTCAAAACAAAACCGAAACACAGCAATAAACGAAGCCGCAAGTACAATGCGCCATCCGCAAGTACGAAGACTAGGCAAATGTGCGTACTACCCATCATTCCCATGGTCGCTGAACGATCGCAGCGCCAGAGTGCCCTCTAGTTAATTTTGAGAAACTCCATGGGGTGGCTGAATCCTTCCGTATGACAGACAGGCAGAAAGACAGACCGAAATCTCTGCAATCAAGCATCTCAAAAAACAATATGTCTTCTTAAAAAACTGATGCTTTGGTTAACCGTGCCTCAGTGCGAATGCGCACCGCGACGCATGGCGATGCGTATTCGGGGTGCCTCCAGCGATGCGTGCGGGCGTTTGTGCAGCTCGCGTCTCATTTCGGCCAGATCTCAGCCGTGAGTGTCGGAGCGTAGCGAATAGCTAGGTATACGCCCCTAGCACGCGCGAGCGCATATCATGCGCCGGGGTTAACAGCGCGCTGCCGTAGCACATGTAGAAACATCAAATGTGGCGGAAGGAAAGAACGGGAGCGAGACGGTGTGCCTAACTACATCACTGGTTTTGTACATATCAAACCACGTTCGCACGTACACAGAACCGCGCAGCCTAGCCGCATAAAAGTGAGTAGAGCTTTTCCCCCCACTGCATTTATCACAGCCGAAACTGTAAACAAACTGTCCTAGTCGGCGGAATCAAATTCAAACGCGCCTTAAACTCGTGCCAAGCTTACGCAGATAAATGTGAATGAATTAGGCGCGCCTTCGCAAGAATGGTCCGAAAAGAGCAAATCTTGCTCTTTTCGGACCTGCCAGTCCCACAGTTCTCAAAGTACTACAGGAGATGACAAAAAAACTACTAAAGCTGGGTACGAAAATACTAAAATGCCGTCTTATTTCAAAGGACCATGTCAGCTCAATAAAATATAAAAGAAACTTTGACAAAAGAGGCACAAAACGTTCTTAAGTCCCGGAAGTGGAGGCGTAGGCTATAGCATAGAGGCCGTTGCAGCCTTCGCCAATGTTACATGGTTTGCTGGGTAACTTGGAAACATGCTCGGAGGGCCTTACTTCACTATGAAAGAAGCTAAGCAGTGGCTGCCACTGGTCCACAAGCCGCTTCAGGCTCCTTCCGCGAGAGAGCCATCAGATACTGGCACTGCTTCAAAATTTTCCTGAGCACTGCATCGTGGACAGACTCCAATTTAAAACTTTAAGCTTATCCTTCCTTTTCGAGCTTTTTTCAAGGTAGTAGATGTCAACTAGCACCTCATCCACATTCACTGGAAGGCATGCTGTGCCTTTCTGTGCGATCAGCCTTCATCAAATGGCAACAACACCCCATGATGGCAATGTTTTCATAGTTTTGTTTTTAGCACAAAAGCCACACCATTTCTCAATCTAATAATGACTGGCGCGTTATCACACGCTACGCTGATGTAGTTCTCGAGCGGTATCTTTTTGCTCGTTAGCGTGTACACAATAAGCGCACAGATGTTTCGTCCCGTGGGGTCACCTTCAAGGGCAGGCATTGCGAGCAAGGCAATGCGAACAGTACACTATCACAGAATGTCACTGCGATTTGATACAGTTTTGCATCGTTGCCAGCGCCGTCGCTCCCATCGGTGGCGACCAAGAACGGAGTGTGCTGTAGGTGACTTTGAAGTTATAACTTCGTCAATAGCTTTGTTGGTCATTTAATTCAGAATCACTCTAGTCTCCAAATTACTGTAGTCTCCGGCGTAGTTATTAGCTTCCTTCGAGTCCGCAAACATTTTTTTTTTAAGTCTCCAGCATGATCAGCAGCCATGAACGGCACGTTGTGTTCAATCAGAAACGTATAGTAAAATGGCACTCCGCTCTAGCTGTAGTATCGAGAACCGCTCTACCTGAAGTACCCTCCAAGTTTCTCGTTAGAGTGCACCAGTTTCGCGGAGTCTTTGTGTTTCTTCATACTCAGACGTAGTATAATATCCCGGCGACCAGCGTGAGAAATGTTCACATCACAGCAGCATGAACTACAAAATGCCTACCGCTCACTTTTACGCAAGTTCTTAATAAATGGAAAGTCGGTCGAATGGCCGGGAATAAACACTTGAAATATTTCTTCCGCGACAACTCGTGAGCTTACGCTACAGCTACTGAAAACCTAAGCAACGCACTTCATTCACACAGTGCAAAAGGCAACAAAGCAAGTCGAGCACATTCCCGCCATTCGCGAAGTCGACAAACTTTGGCTTTGACTCTAAATGGATACAAGCTAATAGAATGTCGCCTGCAAGACTTCACAAAAAAAAGCTAGGTTTATCTGGTGCAGTTGACTGTCTGGTGCCGCGTTTAGTTTTTAGAGTTTTTCGGCGGAAAACATAAAAAATTGTAAAAATATGGTTGTCGTTACAATAATCGTAAAAAAAAATGTGTTGAAGATCCGGCACTTTACGATAAAATCGTAAAACTTGGCAGGAAATAATGACATAATAAAACCAGTCGTTATTGTTTTTTTTTTGCTACGCACCTTTATTTAATGCCCTAATTACGACTCGAAGGAAACTGCGTTGGCCGAGGCGTCCGTGCACCAAAGGTGAACGTTACGCACGTGGTGCCCCCCCCCCCCCGTACGCTCGGGTGGCCGCTTCACACGCGAGCGAACAAGTCCGCGAAGGAGGAACACGTGGGGAGGCCGTGCAAAAAGCGCATGAATGCAGAGCAGGGAGCGGGTTACAGAAAAGCGAGTCTCTATTCAAACATCGCCGTTAATTTCAACGTTATATATTCATTACTATTTTTTTCTTGCGATGCACACGTTTCGCTCGTGTGCATCGCGCGCCTTCCAGCAGTGCTTTGTGCGATATAATTACGCGTCTGGTTAGCACAATCACTCTGCAAAAGCTCCTTTTCCCGGTTCTCCTTTTTTTTTTCTTCTCCTACAGCGACGCGTTGTTAATCGGCGTAGCATGCAAGTAGTAGAAAAATCAAGGTCTCACATACTCTTCACCAGCAAATGAGGAGCTGCCCTAACCAGGCTGCGCTAGGTTGATCACTTCGCATTTGAGGAAAGGCGTAGATTGAAACTATGCCAGTACGGCGCGCATGCACACATACATCCACGCATTCATCATTCATTCGCCTACGTTCATACAGGCTTATAGATAAGAACAGACATAATTGTGTTCACGGCGTTGCACACTGAACATGCACGAGGCAACGGCCCTAGAGTATACCTATCAGCAAGCGAGCTATACTACAATGCTAACTTGTTTCAAAAGATGAATCTGTGCGGTATGCGCTTTTTCTCTTTGTCATTCTTGGGCAAACCAAGGAGAAAATGTTACGCACATTATCACAGCATACGCTGCGTCTTCAGTTGGTCCATTTGTTTGTGGTCGAGCGGAATGCCGATTCATCTTCGAGTAGAACTCGGGTCTTGTCTCGCACGTTTAACCACTGCTATGTTATGCAGATGAACAAGCTGACGTCATGTTGGTAATCTTTGCTCGATTAATGAGAACACGAAGCGTTCGTCTACCACGAAAGAGCTTGGCCAAACATCCACCAGTAATCAACGCGTGAAAAGATGATAGAATTGAGACACAAATATATCCCCGCTGCTGGCGAAATATGTGGGTGACACGCTTAATAGAAACTTTTACGGTTGACTAAACTTGGTACAATCCCAATAAGGCTTGACAACCAGAATATAGCATATTCATCGGCCAAAAAATGCATCGTGTTGGAAAAAAAAAAGAACACGCGAGAAAATACCGCCAGGCGTGGGCTGAACGCGAAGCACTGTCAGAGCGAAAGCTAGAAGAGCAGCCTTTAAGAGCCTTCTCTTAACACGTAGGTGCTGCAAGCACACTTGCAGGGTACCCCCTACGCCATTAATAATTGTGTAGCAGGCAGCCGTCCGTCTCCCTACGGAGGCCTTCTGCCGTCCGTCTAACGACGAGTGGCGATCCGTCGTCATTCATCGAAGAAGCTTGGTAGCTGCTGCACACTTGCAAGGAACTTTATGCAATATTTGTGTGCTGTGGCTGCCGACGATGAAGAATCATGCCAGAAGCTCTTGTAATCCCGTCAATCCCCCACAAATGGTACGCGCCACGGTTAATAGATGAACAAGATCATGCTTTTGTATAGGGTTGGAGCATTCGACGACCCGCTCGGTGCACAATTCACCTTATATCACACCTGATTGATCATTTGCTTAATCTACGAACGCTTTTATTACTCCCATGAACGCAATTCCTCTTTTGACATCAAGAATGACTAGGGCCAATTTCCAAGGAAGCTCCAAGCCCCGACGTGGCTCAGTATTAGCATACTGGACAGGCACGCAGGGGACCCGAGTTCGAATCTGATTGTGTCCTTGGTGTTCTATATTTACCAACTTTTTTTCTTATTTCGTGCGACAGTGGTTATGGACACAGGCGGTGGAGCACAACTACAGCACGCACTGGACCAGTGTTGTGATCTCATAACAGCTTTCGCAGTAATAAAACTTGCAGGTAGACTACTATATCCAAAAAAATGGATGCCCGACCAGGTAATAAACAAAATGCGGCTGATACGAATGAAACGAGTGCAACACAAAGGTTCCTTGCAAAACCTTACCTACCAATCAACCGACAAACAAAAGGCGGTCGCATGAAAGCAACGAAGGAACAGCAAGCAAGTGGGGGTGGCAAATGCAAGCCCGTACGCTACGATGAACCAGCAGACTCTACGCCACGGAGTAACGGCAGACCTCTCGCCGTCAACAAGTGCCCGTGGAGCCGTATTATCTAACGCGCATACCGAGCAGCGAGCAAATCGGCGTACCACGGCGTGGCGCACTGTTGCATCGCGAGAAAGGGGGGGGGGGGGGTGGATCAGCGACTCCAACAGGTGTCGGTACTACCACTCTTCAGACGCGACTCGCGAACGCACGTCGCTATCGGAGCAAAGAGAGGGCGAAAGAAAAAATAAACGAAGGGGAGAGCATGCCGCTTCGAGAGTTGACAAGTAGAGCGTGCCGCACGCGCCAAGTATTTCCAAAAATTCGAGAAACCCTCACGAAACGTGCACGTGCGGCACGAAGAAAGAAAGTGCGCAGTTTTTGTTCTTCCTCCTGCCCTGGGGATCATTTCTCCATGCGCCTTGGGCGCGAGCGCTCTGGCGCGAATCTCCCGGCGCACGAATATGCACGCTCGGCTGATGGCGCCGCCGGCCAGTCGGTTAGCCCATTAGGCCTCCGCAATGTTTTGACTCCACTCCGGTAAAGCGGCGCGCTCAAAGTCTCGCACCAAGACGCGACGCCGCACGAAGTGGTGCGGTTGATGAGAGCCGCCAGCTCCAAGTTCGCGCGTTTTTACATTTGGGGAAGGGGGGGGGGGGGCTTGAATATTCTGCTCTCCTTAACGGAGGAGTTTGCGCAGGTGCTTTTCGAGATCATGTAGCACAAGTGAAACACGAAAAATCATCGCTTCTGGCGCGAGCGAGTCGTGAGGTGCATCGGATGAGCCGTCGGAGTAACCCGTGTACCGCCACTTCTACTCATTACCTTCTCAACTATACCCAGCAGACAACGAGGCCTTTGTTTGTCGGCTACCCGTTTTGGTGCATATCCTGTTATTCAGCAAACGAATGGGTGTCGTGACCTGTGTTGAGTAAGGAACCACCAGTGTTTCTATACCCGTGCGCACTATGGCATCCGTCGAAGCGAATATGCAAAAGCACCTCACTTCGTTGCCCCGCTCTTGGATACCGTCGATCATCAAGGAGTCATGCAGGGATAAATACCCGAGTCACAACAACAGAGCGTGGAGGCATGAGGAGCACCAAGTGTGCGTGCTCTATATATATATCGTGTATATCACGGCGCTTCATGGCAGAGACGCCGCGGGCTCTGATACGTTCGGAGTCCGCAAAGGTGCGACGGTTTAGAACTCCCTTGAATAACGTCCCATTGCCGGATTCACCCCCGTCGTGCCAGCAAGTTGCGCATAACACGAAGCAAAGAAAGGGTGCATCTTTTTCCCGTTCCTTACAGAACGGTTTAAACAAGCGAAGCCGTTCGCCGCCTGCAATAACGTCGACGCAGATACGCACGAATGATCTCGTATCGCGCCATCCCAATGAAAGCCCAATAAGGGCAGGCAGGCGCTCCCCAAATCGAATTCAAGCGACAACAGACGAGCCGGAATTCGGGCCTCTTTTCTTCGCACAACCTCGCTCCTGGCGGTAACTCTCGCGAGCTCGTCTTGAAAGTAACACAACCCAAACGTTCGGTTCTACTGCAAAACTATCAACGACGTGCGAACGAAAAGGAGTCGTTACTGCGAACTGAATCGGGGGCTCGCTTTCTGAGAAAACAGCGGGCCCGTTTTAATCCAATTTCGAAGGTGACGATCCGAAGAAAGGGTCGTCATTACACGGTTATTTCAAATACGGCGCGCCGTGCGCCTCAAAGAAACTTTTCTTTGGGAAGCGAGATGAGCGCGTTAGTGCGTTGCAAGGAAGCCCCGTGGTTTGGGAGCGAGTGTTTACTCAGTATCAGGAACAAGAGAAACATTCGAAGACCTGGCGCGTACGCCAAGTCGACGCGATATCTTCGTCTCCTCGGCGTTGATTTAAGACGTTACCGTAATTTCAGGGGGAGAGCTATGGAAACGGTCGTAATTCGGTTAGCTTCCGGGCGACCTTTTCTCGAAACTTTTGCTGCTACAAATAAGGCGAGGTGCGCCAGTTGTGCACTAGCATCTTCTCAAAGTCTGCGCATCTTGAGTTTGTCACGGTTAGCTCCACAATACCAGACGGAGTGCAGCGTTATCGGAGGTAAATATCGAACCGATGAACTTGTTCTCGAGCGACAACTTGTGATTTTTACTTTTCTTGCGTTTCGATGCTACAGCGTATATACGAAGTAGAGTCACCACTTTAAAACGACTTCGACCAATCGTCCGGACGTGTGCTACGGAACGAAGTGACAAAGAAACAACAAGGAGTCCTCCCAAATAAATACCCCAAACCGCGCCCCTCCTCGATCGTAGGAACCACGGTAAACATTCTTCTGACAAATGTAGGGGTTCTTCAAAGAAAGGAATAGTTGTACCTTCCGCCTCGTCCGTGAGTTAGAGGGAGCAAAGAGTGCATTTCACAGACAATAGTAACTAACTACAAAAGAACAGTAATGCATTGTCTCCGACATCTCATTACGTCGCCCGCACTTGTCACACGACTCACAGTAAGAAAGACAAATGTAAGCGCCAGAACGATCACTAATAATCCAACGAAACAAAACTAGAAAAAAAGCGAGGCAGATAGACCAAGTGTGCCGCTAGTGATCGATGTGTGTAGTTAATTAACGACAGTGCAAGTGCAGCTAGGCAACATGTCGGCCACTTGCGCATATGGAATGCGAAGGAAGGCTTACTCAGTGGATGGGACGAAGCTATGCGGCCACGAGCTACTACATGTGTATACGATACTTCGAGGGCGCGCTACACAGCTGCGCTACAGGAATTCCGAACGGGCGTAATGCGATGTTAAACTGTGCCCTGTGTTCTTCGTAGTCTCCTGTTTTTCGTAGCGTCTCACTACCGCAAGCCAATTGACAGTCAATCTGAATGAGACATAAGCAGATTTATTTGCTACAGTACATTAAAGAGGCACTCGAGGTTAACGTCAAATATGGTTCTCTAATCGCCACAACACATTATCTGAGGCGAGTAGACAGTAACTGAACAGAAAGTAAACGTTGGTATATGATGTCAGGTGATGTGAACGGAGACAGACAGACAGACAGACAGACAGACAGACAGACAGACATATAGATAGATAGATAGATAGATAGATAGATAGATAGATAGATAGATAGATAGATAGATAGATAGATAGATAGATAGATAGATAGATAGATAGATAGATAGATAGATAGATAGATAGATAGATTCACAATGCAGTGGACATAACCTTGCATCATACTTGAAAAAACTACCAGAGCCTAAGCGGGCAAATCATAAGACGATATAAATCCGTACTCATGCAAGTACAGCAGTGCTTATGTCGAAATTTCAGCCACGAATTAAAAACTAATGATAAATTGGTGACGGACCACTTCATTTATCGCTTTAGAAATCTAACGCGACAGCATTTGGGGGCCATCGGCCGATGTGGTGATGACCTTGTTGGTGCAGGCGGGTTAGCCAGGTGCACTTAACTAACACTTGATGTTTTTCGAACCCGCATTAATGAAATAGCCCGTGCTCCTCCTTGGTATAAGCAAAGACGACATTGTTTCTGTCTTTGCCTAAGTATGAAGGCTTGGGTGGTTTTACCAAAACGAAGAATTCTCACTTTTCTGCATATTTTGGAACTTATAATATAGAAGTTTTCAAAAGAAAAAAAATGCTGCAATGCAAAAAAAAAGCTGTATAGACGAAAAAGACGAACGCTTAAGTCCTGAAACAAACCGATCTCGTAAATGAAGACACAGAAGAAAAAACTTCCTCGCGATATCTTTCTCTGAACTAGCGTGCAAGGACAGGAAGATGATGCATCGAATTACTGCGTCAACATACTAAAAGCTTAAGATATCCTACGCACACGCAGATGGCACTATTTATATTACTCTACAATCTTCTAAGATAGGCGTGCACGCCCATTTCTGGGTATGGCCGTATGACTACGCTTCCCATACGGCTATCGAAACCAGAGGGTGCGGCTGCCCTCTTTATCTTCGAGGAAGGCAAACTAATAACGAAGCGCGCACATCGGGATATTTATTAAGTTTATTACCTCAATAAGTCGACACTGCACGTTCTGGTTTTCGTCAACATTCTGTAAAAAGGAGTAACCACAGAGCAACCCATTGCATTTACGTCCTATGAAAACACTTGCATGACGTCTATTGAAATGAAGCATTTCGCGGTCAGTCGGTGAAAACAACCGTCATAATCACTGACCCTTGTCTTCACTGAATCACGCTGGTGACTGTCCTCTGCACGAGCTAAGTGGAACAGCGACCACTCACAGCATCTTTATTGATACAATAGTGTATCATGGGGATGATTGCTTGATTGATATGTGGGGGTTTAACGTCCCAAAACCACCATATGATTATGAGAGACGCCGTAGTAGAGGGCTCCGGAAATTTCGACCACCTGGGGTTCTTTAACGTGCACCCAAATCTGAGCACACGGGCCTACAACATTTCCGCCTCCATCGGAAATGCAGCCACCTCAGCCGGGATTCGAACCCGCGACCTGCGGGTCAGCAGCCGAGTACCGTAATCACTAGACCACCGCGGCGGGGCTATCATGGGTATGCCCCACTGGGAATGAAAGCGGGTTATCGAATCGACAATTTACTTTGAACCAGGTCATGTCAGATCATTTATTTATTTATTTATTTATTTATTTTGTAACGGGGCTATAGCGACGCGCAGGGTTCTCCTTCCGGGGGGGGGGGGGGGGTATTATCGCGGCAAGCGCTTCCCCACCCTCCTGTTAAGGCAATGTTTCGGGCACACTGCGGTCCCCCTCTTAAGTGACTAAGTAGAGCGGGGGGGATTCCTTTTTTTCTTTACCCGCGCGCACGCGTACGACAGGAGTGAACGATACAGTATCACCTGCACGTCCCTGGAGATCACGAGAAAGACTTGGGACCTTTAGGACTCCACGCTTAGACCACAAGCTTTATGAATATTTCATTGCACTATTTTACGTCATCGCTGATCAGTAGTGATAGAACCTGGAAAAGAGCATATGCTCTATCTCGTTTTTATCGTGTTGACATAAATAGTAAACTGAACCAGTTTTGTCCCATTTCTTCATTAATTAATTTATTTATTTCACACGACCACCTGATGCAATTAAGTATTTCATTCGCTGCTGGTACATTAATGAAAGATAAGCGCTTAGCGGGCGACGTCCACTACACCGCGTTTGACCGCTTCATACACGTAGACCCCTGTACTTATCGTAGACTAACAATGCCATGCGTTATCTACGTTATAGACACGTCTGCTACGACTGCGTCATCTGCGGCGACTCAGCCATTAAGGAATTCATGATTACTGCCCGGGCGCGAAAGGCAAGTCCCACACGTCGACACGGAACTGCGGTCATTCTAGCACGGACAGCAGTAGAGGCTGCGAGGGACCGCCCTTGCCCTGTAGTTTCACCGAGCCATAACTTTTGGATTCCGATTTCCCTCATTTCGCTGCGGTTGGCAGTTGCGTGCAGGCCATTACGCGACCATGCTGTGCGTTCGTTCGGTGATTCGTCACGGTATTTCGGTTCAGGCCTCAGCGCGACATTAACAACGAAGGCATCCGGCCAGCTGCAGACCGGACGGTCACACATCATCGGCTCGAATGTCAGGACTGATCCCGTGCGGGTTTCCGAGCCGCGTGAACCACTTAGCATTATGCAGGAGGCTCCATAAATATTACCGGTGGGGCGGAGGTCTTCAGGATATCTCGCGGACGAAGGTGTCACTGAATATATATATATTATCAAGAAGAGAGACGGATACAACGTCCGCATACGTTGGGCCAGCTGTGTACCATAACACACACACACACACACACACACACACACACGCACACACACACACACACACACACACACACACACACACACACACATCGATAAAGAGACGTTTTGCTGTATTTGCGTTACAGATGAAGACACCCAGGATTAACACAGAGAACTCTGTGAGTATATGCGCAATACTAAAGATGACGGAAAGACACGTTGCCAGGCTAGTCCAAAGATGGCGCGCAATGAAAGGAATGGAGCAGCTATAGAAATATAGAGAACGTATATTTCTTTTCTCGAAAGGAAGCGTGGAGATGAGATGGCGGTTCCGCGATCCGCAATCTTATATTCATCGCGTAGTAAACATGATATGTCGACCACCTGCTTACTGTGTTTTGCTTATCGGGTATGTCGAATAACGCCAAGAGAAGCTCATGGAAAAACAACGCGAGCCTTTAGGCTCTTCTATCGAAATATACTCCCCGAAGAACCCATCGTCCCTATACGCGAACAGCGCACACAAAATGGCAGTTCAGACACTGTATGTTAACGAACCTTGAAACACGGTTTAAGCTACACGTGGTCTTGACTTTGAACACCCTCATTTGTTACTCGATATGCGGGGAAGCATATCACTGTTCATTAAACACCAATCACTAGCCGCCTGTTTCGCGCCAGCATTACGAATATTCACAAAGCTGCATCGTTCATCATCAGTTTATATTAAAAGGCCAGCGCGAGTAACAAGCTCCTGGCAGTGCATTCAGGACCTTTGGCCGGGCAATAATTACGAATGTGGACACGCTACAGGTGAAGCTCCCAAGTAACCACAAGATCGCGTTCGCTTGACCGACCATACCATGCATGCACTCACGTTGCTCACGGGGCAAGGAGAGTTCGGACCCCCCCCCCCCCCCTCCCGCAGAAATTGCTGTTTTATATGCGTATGTATACACGCGCACATGCTAACGCAAACAAAATATAGTTAACTATCTCTTCCCCCCATATCACGGATAAAGTTGCTGCTGACGTCTTGCTTCCCTCCTGATGTATGAGAATTGGCGTTGATAGTCGGGATTCACTGTCGCCGTCGTGCGCACGATAATTGAGCAGCTCCGGGGGGGGGGGGGGGGATGGAGGGTCAATTTGACGATACCCCGTAACTGGCGACTTCGTCTCTCTCTCTCTCGTGGCCACAAATAGGACATCTTGGCGCCGATGTCAACACTTTCCTTCCCGATTATAGTGCTCGTCTACATGCGACTGATATCCGACTGCCATGCCCGACTATCTTATCGGCGGCAACCAAGGCTGCGACGATATAGTGTTGCTGCCGCGGGGGTGAAATAATGCCCTCAGTCAGTCTGATATCAAAGGGCAACGAGCGGCTGTTTGTTTGGCGATACTGGACTTTTATTTTCCGCTTTAGGGCCGTCGCCCTGTTGCACTACACATGTCACTGAGGTCCAGCAGAACAGCGAATGACCACTCTGCCGCGACATTTGAGGCCAGCCACGAGCAATAAACGCTATCAAACGGAAAATGCGGTTCTTGTTTACGGTTAGACTGGTAACGAGTGTCACCCAAGGGCGATAACGGGTCGACCAGCCGACGAGTGCATTTACATCGCTTTCACTTCGAGCTCGTGGAGTCCTCACTGGATCTCTGGCACAATCACATGCAACTGTACTTGTTTTATTATTATTGCAGGGTTTGTTTCTTCTCCTCAACGTAAACAGAATGTTCAGCGATCAGCTGTGTCTAACGGCATTATTCCGCCACATTTGATAGGGGTCACTTTAGTCAAGATAAGTTACTCTGTGAGAGCTCTATCGACGACAATTTCACCATTACTGAAGAAGAAAGTAAAAGTCGTAGTTTTAGTTTTCAGCGTCGCACTGAAACTTCAGCCATGCGGTGCGCAGATATGACGTCACGTAACAGGTGTGAAGTAGCCCTGAATCAGATGTTAAAGTGACTCACACACTAAATTAACTAGTATCGTAAGCTCAAGCAAGTAAATAAAATGTTAAAGCGGATTACAGTGAATAAGATGTTAAAGCGAAGAAAGGTCTAACGAATGTAACTCAATGTCTCGTGGGAACCATAGGCTTTCGTCTGTGACGTTCGAAGCGTTGCATGAAGGGGACTGTAGTCATCCACGACATCGTGTGTCCTACCTAACGAGATCACCGTTATTCGCCCCCGCAACACCTTCTCGCGTAGATTCCAAGTTCCGTAGCGAAAAACACGACAAAACGACGCGAGATTCAAGAAGAACCAAGTTCGCGGCCAGGAGAGGCTGCGGCTGGAGCGTGAGACTAGTGTGAGCAGCCCGCCCACATCTGCATCTTCGGTGGGCGCTGCGAAAACGGCGTCGACAAAAAAAAAGGGGGGGGGGGGGTAACCAGCGTGAAGGCACACCAGCAGGCGACAAAGTGGGTCATCTGTAGACGAAGTGAGTCACGCAACGCTCCCTTATCGCAACGGGTTCATCCGAGGCACTACTTACTCTCCGATCACTTTCTCCCTCGTTTGACCAGCTGGAGACGAGCGATGGGAGCAGCCGGAAATCAACTCCTTCGCCGCCGGCTTTGGTTAAGGACTTAACACGCCTCAGTGGTCGAAAAGTCATCCGTCCAGAGGCGTCGTAAGCGCGGATGGTACCAAACTTTGACAATGTTAAATGTAGACGCGCCGATGCCAAATGAATAAAGAGAACAAATTACGTACAATAACGTGAATTAGGTGTGATTCAAAGCATACTGAAGTGAACCCGTAGTGAATAAAGTTAATTAGGCGTGTATCAAGTATGATATAGCGAGTTAAGTAACGAATCGAGATAGAATCAGGTGACATAGATACGAATACATTTATAGCGAAATGAACTGAGAGACAGACTCTCTCAGTTCTCACAGACTAGCTCCTGGGATCGCTCTGGCGTTAGCTGAAAAGACCCGGCATCGTTTTACGGCTTCCACTCTCCTTGAAACACGGTAATGAGCGGATGAAAGCGTAGCTATATGCTAAAAATGTTCCATCGCACAAAAGAGAGGGAACAATTCATTCGGTCCAGGTGAACAATTAGCAAAAGGCTTTCCTTTGTGTCTTATACACTTCGCCGATGAACAGGGTGATGCGTACGTCATAACCAAGAATATCAGATGACATCAATAGGGCGATAAAACAGGGCTGCTCACCCATGTTTCCGTCAGGTAGGCAATATAGTAATTCAGAATATGAGATTAGCAGGAATGCGCGAAATACCTTAAGATAATAATGTGAGGAGTCCAGAGACTGTAATAGTTAAGTTCCTACATTTTTAGAGGCTTCATTGTTAATCACAGGCGTAACCAGGAGTGCAGGCCTGCCAAACTGCATCAGCTCGCATCAGTTTTGTGGGTTGGACGTGAAGTAACGCAATCAATTGCTTAGAGCTAACTAATTTGAAGAAAATTATTCAATACTTTTGCAATTACTTCACACCAAAACATTCTATCTCCGTTTCTTTATGGCGTAAAAAAACAATCGGTCTGAAAAGGAAAGGAAATGTGACAAAAGAGTCACTGTAGTGCCATTGTATTGTTTTAAAGTAATTTCAAAATTTCATTTCTTCTCAAAATTAATAGTAATATGTCATTACTTTCACCCAGCTATGTTTCGCAATATATGCTGATTTAATATTAATAATTAAAAATAATCATGATTACTAATGTAATTTATTACACTTTAGCGACAATTTCGCCCTGTCATTCGTCGGCTTCTTTTACATCCCGACGATGCAGGGGAGTCAAGCATCGAAGCCATGAATGCAAAGCAGACGCCGCCTCTGCCTACACCAAACACGAAAGTGCCGCACAAAACCCGACCTCGCGACAGGCGATATCAAAGGATGCGAGCAAAACCACCATGCGAATGTAAGACGTCAAACTGACCTAGTTTCTCTCCCTCTCTCTATGCCTGGGCTTCCCCACTTTCTTGCTCAGAATAGATCGGGGATTCCACTGCTAAAGCCAGTAGTGTACAATGTCCAGAGACCTCGTTCGTGTCGCTGCAACCCTCAGCGACCCTGAAATGTTATTATACGGTTTGTTTGGAGCAGTATTGGATAATTGATCCCAAGACGATGTTCCGGAACGTCTCTTGCAGGTGTTGCTGCATTCGCTACTTCAAGATTTATAACTTTAGCAAAAACCAGATCGGGTGTGCTATAAAAGGCATTCGATCCCCAGCAGTAAAAAGTGGGCAATTCACAGAAGTAAAAAAAAGGGGGAAAAAGGAAAAAAAGTCACAGCATATCCACAGAGTGAACAATGATGAGAGGGCGAAGCGTCCATCCGTCTGTATTTATGTCTGTTTGTCTGTAAACTACACCAAAGCCACTAACGCCATCTAGTGGTATTTCCAGGGACAGATACACACAACGACATCTAGTGAGCAATTCGTAAAACTAACTAGAAGTGGCTACTACTACAATACGAGGGACACGACCGACACCCTGAGGAACTTCGCCCCTAAAAAATTGGCGGCCAGCAACGCATTCTGAACATGAAAAGAGCACCCGACCTAGAACATTGCACGAAGCTTGGCATGTAATACGTAGAGACCGAAAGAACATGAAGAAAGGCAGGAAGGTCAAACAAACGCTACAGTCCGGTTTGCCACCCTGTGCTGGGATGGTAAAATATAGGGGTCTATTGTATCATGAACATAGTGAAGGCCTGTACGCTCGATTATAGTGGTTTCTCTACGCCTTGCTTGGAATATAAATGCGTTTCCCGAAATGAAATCTACATCGCAGTTACAAATAAACACCTGATTGATTGATTGATATGTGGGGTTTAACGTCCCAAAACCACTACATGATTATGAGAGACGCCGTAGTGGAGGGCTCCGGAAATTTAGACCACCTGGGGTTCTTTAACGTGCACCCAAATCTGAGCACACGGGCCTACAACATTTCCGCCTCCATCGGAAATGCCAAATAAACACCTGTGCTTCGATGCTGACAGAGACGTTTCCGTATGGTAAAGTGCCTATCCTTCGCGTGGCAAAGTTGATACGCAGCGGTGGCACGGTAGCTGGCTCGCGTAATAGGCCTGGCCTTACTCAATTTCCGCACGGATTGAAAACGGACACAAAGAATCGCTGCGGCGAGTTGTCGACTCAAAGCTGCCACCACGGGCCGACTGAAAACTGGCTTCCGGATCAGCCGGCTTCTCAGACTAACATACCCCCCCCCCCCTTCCCCACCCAACGACGATCTTGAAAATCGATCAAAAGCACCGCCATCGACGGTTATGCGGGCGCGGCCCTGAAATCGAACAAGGTCATGCGTCGAACGCAGTCACGATAGGAGGAAAGAAAGAAAGATCAGAGAAAAATGCGCAACAAACAAAACGGGATAAGCATCTACGCGAAAAGGCGAGAACGGATCCGGGCGGTTTGAGCTTTCCTTTTTTTTTTTTTTTGCAGGTAGCTGGACAGCACGAAACGAACACAAAACACGGAATACGCGTATATAATGTTCCCCAGGTATGTGTTGAAACATTGGGCATATTGCAGCGGTACAACGCAGCCCTGTACACCACGATACTAAGAATGTATAGAAGTAAGCTCGGGCAAACGACACACGAAGAAAAAAAAAGTGCACAGATGAATTATGGATGGCAGCGATATGCAAATGAATCGGAAAAAAATTGGTTGTACTCGAGCGAGCCGATGGGTGAATTTGTATTCCGACTGCGCTGCGCCATGTTCAAATAATGAGAAAGTAGAGCAAGAAATATGGAGTTTTCTTATGCAGCGGAATGCGATATCATTAGGAGCCGCGTAGAAAAAAAAAAACGGAAAGCAAAGCACGGTGCCGTTCGATCAGACGGAGAACTGAAAAGTGGATATGCGAAATCAGCGTGCGAAAGGGCGCGCACATACGCCGTCGGCAACGGGCCATTACATTGTCGACCGGGGCCATTATAAATATACGCGAGGGACGCGATCGCGGCGCCGTGGCGGGAAAGACCTTGATAACGGCCCCGACCGGACCTGCCACACGAATGAATCACGCTGCTCCTTTCGCGTTGTATGTTTGAGCTGGCCACTACTATTGCCGCCGCAGCGGAGGTACAAGCCCTTTCTCGCACGAGATGCTCGAGAAAGGAAAAGAGTGGAGCCTCCGCCGTTCTCGTAGCGGTGGAAATCGAAAGAAGGCGCGACTGTGCTTCCGCGAAATGCGCGCGGTTTCCGAGCTTCAATGGCGAGCCGACCAGTCGCGTCGGAGGAGATTCCTGGCGCCATCCCCCCCCCCCCCCCCTTCACTGTTTGCGTGGAATCTCCGTGCAGTGGTCAGGGGCGTGCACTTCGCGCGAAATGTGTCGCGCCGCAGAAATTTAAACGGCTAAACCGGGAAACGAAGTGAAATGGCTCCGATGCGCATTATCGAAACACGGGATATTCAATAAGCATTTAGCGGGTTGAAATCGAAGTATTATTGACCGGACAAAAAGCGATCAACTTAGCGCCTTCAGTGTTGCGAACGATCTTTCGGAGACTCCGACTTCCGCTGCCCACAACTTTCCCAGAAGGGTAAATCGAGCGGCCCGATCCGGCTCACAGCGCTCACAGGCGTACGTCCGATGTTCACGGGAAGCTTGCAAAGTTTCGCACGAAGTTCCGCGCAATGGACATAAGTAGCGCCGACCCCCCAAAGCTTACCACAAAGAAACACGTGACCACGATCCTTTCTTTTTGGTGTATAACGTTTCGCTGTCACAGACACGGCTTCACAAGCCACAGATTCCCAAGCCGCAGTGTGCACGCTCAGAGAAGAACGGTTTCGGCGGATGTCCCTTGGTTCGGTGTGCTGCACAGAACTAGCGGGACGCGCCTACGGAAGCCCCGGACAAGCGGCGCACAGGCGGCCCCGCGGAAGCAGCTGTATCCCTCCGCGCAAATACGCGCACTGCAGCCCCGTGCCGAGGCACCGCATTGCGAGACGCTGACCACGCAGAGATTAGGGAGGATGTGCTGCTCCACGTGGAACCTGCGGCGGTCGACCATCGAAAACCCGGTGGCGGACCGGCACAACACGGAACTCCATTCGATTGTCGGCCTCCCGATGTCCGCTCTGCGAACGGCGAGCACTGTGTCAAAATTGACAGCTTCGAAGAAGAGGAATGTTGTGGGTAAAATGTGTGTCAAATACATGAAGTTGGAACTACATGCACAGCGCAGTTGTACAACTGTGTATCTCTTCCTGTTTTGCAGTAAATAACCTATTGTGCATACAGCTCCATCATTTTTCGTAGGCCCCCGTGCTTGAAAGGTCAGAGTACGGGGCAGATTTTGAACACCCCCTACACTTAGGTTACTGCCCCTCCGTGCGCCTGCCTATAACCCCAGTTGTGGTCGACGCGTAATGTGCCGAGTACAATTCTTAGTAACGCTGGGTGCCTGCCAGTTTTCTCCCAACTGCGAGAGTTCAATAAAGGCACACGAGATTCGGCTCTTCTGCAGGTGTGATACACCGCAGAGTGAAGGAAGGAAGCGGAAATTTTAAGCGCTTTTTAGACGAAACATTCTTGAGACTTAGCTGACAATGTTGCAAAGGAATGTATACAGGATATTATTAGTAGTAATTGTAATGTGAAGAAAGAAAAGCGAACGAAAAGATAACTCGACAAAAGGTCAGGAACCACATCTGCGACCTTCGAGCCGCCGAGGACACAAAAGTGAGTCGGCTGGGACAGGAATCGCCCTGGGACCACGTGCGCACTTCAAATAATTCAATCAAGAATACGAGCGGTGACAATGGCTGCTGCGAGTTGCTCACGGTTTTTTTTTTTTTTTTCACTACAGCGGTAGCATGCTGACAGCGGAAGAGGCCAGCCCCTCTCCCCCCACGATGCGGGTGCTGCAGAAAAACACTTCGTGAACTCTTTCGTCCCTCAGACGCACCTGCGCAGATAGCGTGCGCAGGGAGCAAAAAACGAATAGAACGAGGGAAAAGCTGCAAAGAGCAGAAATAGCCCGATGTCAAACGCCCTCGTCCGATATCAAGAGCTTGGCCGTCGCAAACAACGCGGTCTCGCCGGCGAGGTGCTCCACAAATGCGCGAACCGCTGTCTGCGGACTCCTAAGAGAGTCACTATTCCCGGCAAGAAAAAAAAAAGGGCCGTCACGTGACCCTACCGGGGAACTGCCGATTTATACAAGGATTCAAGGAGCTGCTCAAACATGCTGCACGAGACATCGATTTTTATTTTTTTTTTCGTAATTTCTGTAGGCACTCAAAATTCCCGCTATAGTCAATACGACATTGCCATGGCAACCCGTACACTTTGTGTCACCCAGAACAGCATAATAATAGTCGGGGTTTTACGTCCCAAAAGCAACACATGATTATAAGAGACGCCGTAGTGGAAAGCCGCAGAAATTTCAATCACCTTAGTTTATATAACGCGCACTTAAATCTAAGCGCACGGGCTCCTGGCATTTCACTTTCATCGAAATGCAATGGCCACGGCCGTGCGTGTCAAACACGTGTTTCATCACGTCTGGGGAAAGGGAGCGATGCTGCAGCTTGGGTGGGAAGAGGGGTTTCAAGTGCCCATGCGCATCCCCGTGCCAACGCCTGAGCATACAACAGCACTCGTCAAAAGTATTCCCGACCTATACTACTTCACATTCGATTTTAGTGTTGTTTGCTGCACTTTATCAACGCACAAAGCTTCAGTCGGTTCAAACACGGTTCGCACTAGCTTTTCGGTTTCCGAGCAAGGGGAAATGCGCACGTGTGTGTTGTGGCCTTCTCATCTCGCTTTTTTCACCCTCGCCTAGCGCTCTTCCAAGCGGTGAAGGTTTCTCCACACGGGCCATTGTTGCAGCTTCACCATTTACCTTAGGACGCGGCTCCGAATCGATAGTTAGGCTAACAGCGTGATAGATAGATCGACTAGAACAGTCAAACGTGAGCTACAAACTTTGCGTTACGTAGGCGCTTCGAGCTATTCACACCGATGCATTACGTCAGTGGGCGAGAGAAATGGGGGGGGGGGGGGCTTGTAATTAAGCCATATTCGTGTTCCTGGTGGTCTCTCCCTCTTTTTTGTACTTTCCAATTCTGTAAGCAAGGCTGAGCAACTTCGAAGTCTCTCGCTATCGTACTTACTTTGTATGCATCCCTTCGCTAGTCGTCAGGTAGTTATTTGTTTGGAAGGCTCAGCCCTTTCCCACCACGCCCCCCCCCCCCCAAAAAAAAAGAAAATCTGGCTGAGCCCAAGTCGTGCACCTTTTAGTCTGCGGCAAGTCTACGCAACGCACAAAACAAAACTTCAAATGTGTTCGACCACCCCCCCCCTCCCCTATTTCGCATCCACTCATTCACAGTTTGACAGTTGTACAAGGTAATTACAGCCAATACATTCAATCTTAGTGGGGAGAACGGGGAAATAAAGAAATGACACATATCTTCATCCACGTACATCTGCTTTGCCTTTCACACCATCGTGTCTAATCGCATGAAAAAAAAAAGTTATACGTGAATGAGAGATCTTATTCATATACTGTCGAGTTTCATGGCTTCGCTAGTGGCTCATGTTCGATGTGCCGAAACTCCGGTACCGGCTGCCGGGAATTCCAAGAAAATGAGACACAAGTTTCCGAAGACGGCTGCTCGGGTCAACGTTTATAGACGGATCACTCAGGTAGTCGAAATCCCCCTCCGCGACGTGCGTCATCTCGTGGAATTTTAACTACCGATACAACAACGTCAGCCTTTGTACTCGTATAACAATCCGGGAAGTTGCTCCCTCATGCAGTAGTTTGTGGCAGTGGACGCAGGCTTCCCTTTCAAAGGGGTGGGGGGGGGAGGTTCGTCATAGCCCCCCCACCCTTCTTATTATAGACACCGGGCCCCGTACCCCCTCCCCGTTTCTTTCTTTTTTTTTTTTTTGCTAAGGCATGCAGTCTTTAGAATGCCATTCGACCACATCTACTTGCCCGGCTTCCCCTTCAGATTAAGGGAGTATCCCCCCCCCCTCACCCGTAAGAATTCCTGCCCTAGCCCGGACGTGTTCTATCCTGCCGATATCTGGCACACCACCAGTGTTCCCATCTTCGTTTGACTGTTTCTACAGCCTCCAACACAATTGCGCCTGCGAATCCCGGAAATCTATCGCAGAACTCCATTGCAGGATGTCCACGCGCCCCATGTCGTTTTCCTGTGTTCTCGGCAGATTGTACGCGAATTCTGCCGCAAAAGTTGCGGAAAATTTTGCATTGGCAATCGCATCTACATTATCTTCATTGCTACCTTCAATAGAAGTGCTTATGCCAGTCACCATGGTGGTATTCCGTAATGTAACGCAATTAACTTCAAAAATACTCAGCCTCAAAGATAATTCCTCCTGCCAGCATGTTACACTGCTTATTGTAGCGCATTTCACAAGGAAAGAGAAGTACATGTACTTTTTTTTTTTTTACATAACGAGGGCATTGCAGTGTTGCACACCAGATGCCCTTCTGATGGACGTATCTATGGTTCATAACTGTGCTACCAATCTACTTCAATCCAACGTTTGACAGAACAATCCGTTGAGGGCATTCTTTCCTGTTGTATGTAAAGAATGTATAATTTGGTCAGAGCGCAAGCCGCGATCCCAAAATTCCATGTGTGCGTATTTAACACATATGATTTGGACTTTACGCCTGTCACGTCTCCGTATCAGCGATTGGCTCTTCGTGATAAGATTTAACTGTACAAATTAAGTATTAAAAAGAATATGAACCTGAGTTTACTAAGCGATGAATTAGAACAATTGAACATACGACTCGAAGGGTCGATTTTTCGGCAGCGCAGTCACATTTCAATTTAAATGAAATGCGAAAGGTTTCGTGGATTAGGTTATATATTGAATAAATCGAGAGAGCCCGATTAAACCGCGGGGCACGGAAGTGTGCCTGAATTTCATGAAAACGGTATACAACATAAATTATTATTTAATTTGTACCCTGCCTATCTTTCGATCACACCAGACTTTTTCCTAGGCCCCGTGTAAAACAATAACACCGTTAATTTGCGATAAGTGAAACAAAAAGGAAAGCACCGATTGCCGGAATAAAAACGACACGAGAGGTGCTTCATTGTGTACACATATCGCCCACGGCTTGACCGATAGCGTCGGGGCTGATCATATCGCGATAGCAACACTGTACTGACGAGAACGTTTTCTATAGACGTTGCTTTCATCACGCTTTGAAGCCATGCAAAATGGCTCAAAAATGCAGCAGTAACGCACGATGTTGGCGGAAATGTATGATTAACCACTTGCATTTGCGTTCGAAACTGCGGAGGCCCAAATACCTTGGCGAAATCAACTGACCCATTTATTGACCATCGAAAGGCACACGTGGTCATCTGCTGATCGATTCACAAAAGAAAAAAGGTGCCTACTTTTATTCAAAAAAAAAATCGAAGCAAGTAAATTTAGGAAACGTTCCTAGATTATTCACCCCACAATTGACGACGCAAACCAAACGCAGATGGACCACATATGTGCGGATAATCAGATGTTTGAGGAAATGACAACTATGTGCGAAGCGATTAAATAGGACGACTGCCGATGGAAAGATGACAAGATACGATAAGGCACCGTCGCTAGGCTCTGGAAGCGTCAGCAGGGAAAACACGATTCAGTCCACTCTGGATGACGACGATTATTATATTGTCAACGCGCTTCGCTATACGACAAAAGGGCTAGCGCGTCTACCCCGTTACTCGTCTGTGCTTCAGCTACTTGCAGTGTCACTTTCAGCGAGAACGATGTTTAGCGCCGCGGGAGACAGAAAAGCATGTGAGACAGGACCGTCAATGTAATTCGACACACAAACGCCAGAGCAAGCAGTGGAATAGTGAACCGATGTCACCCGTGTTTATTCGCGCAACTCCTCGCGTTACAGACAGCGATGATTCGAGCTAACGCGGATCAGGCATGTCGCGCATTCGAGATCAAAACAAGCCGTACTCACCACGCTTCCGTCCATGTCGTCCGATTCGTGTTCCATCCGGAAGGCTGGAAGCGGGATGCGGTTTTTGACACGAATTTTGGCTGCTGGTGGGTTGCGGATCAAGAAGAATCACCAGCGACAACCAATGCAGCGCTGGTTACGAAACAACGAGTCACCCCCCTGGCCGCCGGAAGCGCTGAGATCGAGGCACACGCAAACGTATCAATGTCGTTGCTGTCAAAGCAGCGCACACTGGCCGATATCGAACACGCCGGTGGACAACACAGCGGAAGGAGCACAGCCGACGTCACCTGTCGGTCAGTCAAGTCGATGAACGGCGGGGCGGCACACGTTCGCGCACGTTTTCAATCCAAAGCAAGCGAATCGCATGCGTCAGTCCTGCTACGGAGTGGCACGGACGATCGCCTAACTTCATCGGAGGCAACTGCAACTGCATCGAGAGACGGCCGCTGCACCCTCGCCCTGGGGAAGGAATGACGCGAGGGAGAGAGTCATCCACGATGAAGCTCCGCCCTGCGTGCGCTCTGATTGGCGCGCAGCGGCGCCAATCGGGTCTATGAGATTCTAGGCGACGATAATTAATTGCTCGATCACTCTCGAGGTCTAGAGTGATGCGGGTGGTACAGCACGCTCGTTGAATCGGTCTTACGCCAGGAGACTGCCATATTGCGCGAGAACGCCGAGCGCGCCGCTCGGCACCAGCGAGCTGCCCTCGCAACGAGAGGCGCGCGTGGCACCGAATGCGGGACGGGGCGATTGTTCGCCCGGAGAGTTTCTTGTTCCCTGCCTGTTTTGGCTCGACTTAAAGTACGCTTTGAATATCTGCAAAACAAGGGGTTGAGTGGACGTAGTCCATCTGCCAAGCATGTTTCTTTCTTCTTTTTTTTTTTATCCGCGCCGGAGAAGAACAGAACACCCTGCCATCAAGCATGGGCAAAGTTAAAGACACTGGTAACATCCTAAAAACACTTTCACAGACAGCGAAATAAGCTCCAGCACATAGGTCATTATATCGAACGTCTTTTGAATATGCACTTATGTACGAAATCCAGAATACTCGAAGCGTCGTCGTTTTGAAAGCAGGAAGGAAATTTGATGAAAACTGAAGCAAGAAAAACTCGCGAGAATTTGTGACAAAAGTACTTAATGTAGCAAAAAAAAAGGTGGTAGAAAAGCAATGAACGTAGTAAAAAGAGGTTAGAGGCTAAAGATGCGAGCCAGTTAGTCAGCAAGTGTGAACATAGTGCGTCAATAGTGCACGTCGCGCCATCTCACGGCGGAAAGAACGAGCCATGAGATTGAAACTGCAGTTACTTTAGCCATCAGTGACTCGTATGCTGTCTTTCATGTGCGGCCATGTTGCACGCTCCGCTTACAAGCTCGTGTATCGAAGCAGCATGTTTCGTACAGCGACAGCGTGGACCAGTAACACCTTATTTTAGCTCATAAGATGCGCAACAAACGCGTTCTCAATATAGTAACTGTATATGCTAGCTTTAGGTAACAGCATGATTGCTTGTTGGGAGTTGGTTCAATTGAACACTTATTACAGCAGGTAAAACTAAGTTCGAAAGAAGTGGCATTGTTTATCGCCACAAAAACAGTGCGTCAGGCAAATAGTGGAGGTGGTAGAGATAGCTCGTGCCGGAGAGGGACATGTCAGCATCCCATCGCTTGCATTGACGGTCAAGGATAAGCTAAGGTTTTTTTTTTTTTTTTTTTTTTAGAAACTTGCTGATTAAGACTTGTTGGGTTAAAGAACCCCAGGTGGTCAAAATTTCCGGAGCCCTCTACTACGGCGTCTCTCATAATCACATGGTGGTTTTGTGACGTTAAACCCCACATATCAATCAAGACTTGTCGGTATCACCCAGTGCATTTCTTGCTGATTACTTCGTTTTTCTTCGCCTTTGTTATTTTGCCTTATCCACTGGCCTTTCGTATGTATTTATACCTGGTATCGTCAGCGGAATAAACTGTTGTAAGTCAACGCTCTTCCCACTCGATCTGTGTCGTCCTTTGTAGTTTTACGCACCGTTACATGTCTAGATGTGTAGGTAACAGAGTTACACATCTGTTTCCCAAACGCCGCTAGCAACCATGCATTGCGGAAAAGCTGATGCGCAGACCAATCATGGAACTGTACCAACCCAGCTGCTACTATATTTGCTAAGAGGGCTCCTATAGGCGCCCCGCCATTATATAAACGTGACCCCCCTCTCCTCATAAAAAAATGGCAGCATATCCACGGGGTGAATGATGGAGAGTGGGGCGAAGCATCCGTCCGTCCATTCGTTCTTGCTTCCGTCCATCCATGCGTTCGTCTGTGTGACCGTTGTTGCGAAGCGCGCCTCCGACGACGTTACGAAGGGCGCTACGAATCTCACCGCTGCAACCACTGTTTCGAAAGCCGGCGACGCCAACACGGTCCCGAAGGCGCCACTGCTTCGAACTCCGCAGGGAGGGTCACCAGCCGTTTGGTAGCGTAGGTTTCTCAGCTCGCGACTGCTTCTGCGCAGAGCTGATAGACGAGCGGACGAGACGACGGTGAGTTAAACAAGGTTTATGTACAGCATATATATAGAGGCGTTACAAATTCGGCACTGGGCCGACAGAGACGCGAGAAGCCGAGCTCTTCTCTCTAATACATAGCTCTACTCTCAAATGGGTCAACTAACACATAGCTCAACTCTCTATCACATAGCTCTCTTCTCTGACACACATGTCTGCTCTCCAACAGGTCTGCTACTCGCGACGCGCCACAGGGCTTCTTTTATATGCCCCGGGTCGATTCTTTGAATAACAAAATGTCCAACCAGAAGCGCCGCTGGTCGTGAGGTCAGACTCCTCCAATGGGGTCGCCGCTGGGCCGCGTCCTTCTTTCTCATCGAATCTGGAGAGGGCGCGCTGCAGGTGGCTGCACCCAAGGACGAGTGACGTCGCCGCGCATTGCGTCAGACTCGCCAGACAGGAAGGCGCCGGTTGTTTACTCGACGGGCTCGCTTGTGAGGTGACTCACTGCACGTGCGCGCCAGAAAGGCGCCGTCGCGTGATGACGCCGTTAAGTTGTTCATCGCGCCAGGCGGGCCCGCGTGCTGGCCTTGACACAGATTTCCTTTTTCCGAGGCATGGACGTTCGCTGCGGACTCGCCGGCATAACACCGTCCATGCGCCCGTCCGTGCGTGCGTCCGCGCGTCCGTCCATGCGTCCATTCGTCCGTGCATCCATCCGTGCGTCCGTCCATGCATCTGTCTTTGTGTCCGTTCGTCCATCTGGTCAACACTCAAAGTACCACCATCTCGCATCTTTTCATCATATATGTGTTCATCTGTGTGAACGTCCATCCGCCCGTCCGTGCGTGCGTCTGTTCATGCGTCCGCACGTCCATCCGTGCGTCCGTCCCTGCGTTCGTCCATGCATCCGCCCCTGCGTCCATCCGTCCGTACAACCATCCGTGCATCCGTAAATGCCTCTTTCTGTGTCCGTTCGTCCATCTAGTCAACACTCCAAGTACCACCATCTCGCATCTTTTCATCATAAATTCCGCATATAGAAGCACCACCATTCAGCGGGCATTCCAAGGACTAAACGAGAGGTGGCACACGCACACTTTCTTTCGACTTGCACTTCGTGCCTATTTCCCACCTTTAACCACCTCGAGTTCATGGTATATACTAGTTCACTGTATTCATGGCACTGCGGCCCAACGCTCGCTAAACCTTTCTAAAACCAAGGAGGTTACGCCCAGTGAGTATAACGTAGCAACCTTTTCTTGTCAGATAGTGCACAATGTACATGCCAATGGCTGGTAATTGGGAATGAGAGACAGGAGAATTAGGCTTTTAGTCAACGCGCACGCTTCGAATTTTTTATTGTTCAACAACGCACAGGAGAAATCTCCCACCGGCACCCCCTTGCAGGTCAAAGCGTAAGACTTGTTACGCACTACGACGAGGGACGAACGGGTGCCGCTTTAAGGAGCTTCGCCCCTAATACCCCTGTCACACGGTCACCTCCAAGCTTTGTTGAACACCGTCAACGTAAATCTCCCCTAGGGGGTTCGACGGAGAAGGAGTTGTGGCACTGTCACACGGCAGTGACAAGGTTGTAACAGTTGCAGCGAGGGGGCTCAGCGGGCGCTGTTTGATTTTCGGGAAAGTATTCTTATTTCATCTGTATTGATCTTTTGTGAATCCCCGTTATGCGGTTTTTACAAAAAAGCACTGTTAAGTAGGCACGCGACTAACAAACCATTAAAAATAATTTCAAATAAAAACGCATTTGCCGATTGTAGCAATGCTGCTAGTGACGCTGGCCACATTGTGGCTTTTAGTTGTTTTGTTGCCTGTGTACATGCCCGGTACGATAGTTCTTCTGCTTCCTTGCCTCGTGAGCGCACATTTTTGTGTTCTTAAGCCATGAGTAACACAGCGGGCGACGTGAGGAAGTGGTACAATATTGCGCTGGTAATGAGGGTGATCGGCTGGCGCCGGCCGGCCCGACTCGCGAGTCGGGCCGGCCATGTGTGTAGGGCATCGGTGTTGAGAGTAAGTGAACTCTGGCGGGCCTAAATATATGTAAACAAACACGCGTTGTGAATGAGTACTACAACGAAAGAACGTTTAATATTGCCAAAATGCATTATTCTTTCACTGCGGCCACTTAGTGCTCGAAATTTTTCTCTGACCTCTAGACTGCTGGGGACGAGAGTACCTCGTTTCGCTGCGAAGGGAGATCGTTGAACGTCCTTTGCGAAATGCTCCGTTCACCTTCGTTTGCGTAAGGGTGGCCGTGTGACACGGACCGCATCTTCGTTGTCGTAAGGACGAGGGAGTTAAACGGTCTTCGCGGCTGCCCGTGTGACTGTCGAGGCTTTGAAGTCACCCTGTGCACTGCAGTGGAACAGACCTGAAAGTAGGCGCTTCGTCTTTTCATCGCTGGTCAGTGACACGTCATGTTGGCTGCGCGTGGGAAGCAGAGGCGTAGCCAGGGCTGCGGCACACCAAGCACGCCCCCCCCCCCCCCCAATTTTTTTCGTCATGTCATAGAGAGCGAAAAATGACCATTTCAAACAGGTGCCCCCCCCCCCACTCCTGAAAAAAATTCTTGCTACGCGCCTGCCACGAGAGTACAGAGGCTGACGTCACAGTCCTCCACAGGTAATTTCGGAAGTCACGTCCCGTTGGCGCAGCCCAGAAAGTACTATGGCGGCACCCATGGTAGTCATTTTACAGCGGAAGCTGTTACGAGATCACAACACGCGTCATAAGAAAAAAAAAGCTTAACCTAAAAACACCAAGCCCTAGCCACGCCGGTGCTCGGGACTCGTTCGCAAACTTGCCTTAGGCAGGCTTGATGTCGGGAAAGGAATCGCGTTGATGTGAGTATTATGCTTTATACAACAGCAAAGAACAACAACCAGGTGCCAGATAATGCGAATTGCGCTCAGAGTGGGTCGTCGAATGCTCCAGCCCTTTCAAAAGCTTCATCTTATTCACCTATTAACTGTGGCGTATACCCGCTGTGGGAGGTCGCGGTGATTACAAAAGCTTCTGGCATGATTCTTCATCGTCGTCAGCCACAGCACACAAAAACTGCAACACGTTCTTTGTAGGTGTGCAGCAGGTACCACGCTTCTCCGAAGAATGACGAAGGATGGCTTAGTGAATGCCTGCCTACTACACAGTGATTAATGGCGTAGTGGGTACCCTGCAGGTGTGCTTGCAGCAGCTACCCAAAGAGTTGAAAGGAAAGGATTGAAAGAGGAAGGACAGGGAGGTTAGCCAGTTCTCAGACCGGCTGGCTCAAACCCAAAGAGTGTCAAGCCAGTTCTAAGACCCAAAAAATGTTAAAGAAAGGCTCTTGAAGGCCGCTCTTCTCGCTGTCGCTGTGACAGTGCTGCGCGTTCAACGCAGACCAGGCGTGTTTTTTTTTTTTATAATGGTTAATGGAGTAACTCTAGTTCTCAAACTACTATTATTCCGGGCGCAGGCCAGAAAGCACTATAGCGGCGCCGATTTTAAAAAGGTCTATAGAACAACTCTAATTCTCAAGTCCTAGCATTATTACGTTAGTTCTTGACAATGATGCGAGAGTTAATGTGGCGGTGTTACTGCTGACATCTTGCGAGTGGTTCAGATTAGGCCATCAGACGATCTCATTTAGTCACGTTTGAAGAAGAGGAGGGGGATGGCCCGGGTGCATTTTGCAGATCTTTTTTCATTGCCATAATTTGATCCACTTATGTGTCTCTCACTAATGCTTCTCATACAGTTCTGCGGTAATTCAGGGTAATACATGCCCTCATTTGGTGCCGTTGCGTACATAGGGGTAGGCAGAATTTCGTTTGCAAGGGGAGGGGCAAGGTAACGAGAGAAAAAAATAACGGCGTTAAAGAGACGGGGCCAGCGTCGTGGTCCCGTCTCTCTTCTTGTCCCGTATATTTAACGTCGTTCCTTGATTCGCCAGTTACAGTATACCAGCCATAGCGGAATAGCAGGCTTATCATGATAGCGGGATCGAAGTGCGCATGCGCAGATACGCACTTTACCCGTACCGCTTACCGTACGCGCCATTTTTTTTTAGATTTAACGTTGTCGTGTTACCGTGGCATACGTAGTGTACATAAACATGGTGGCGATATCGGGCTCCCGCTTCGAAGTTATTTTTGGTGCAGTTGTTGAAAGATTCACTTCGTTCGCAGCAAACGACTTTTTTAAAATAGCTTGGCTTGCCTTCAGTCAGCTTCGATGGCCGAGTATCACGGATACGCTAGCGTAATTTTTTAGATAACTTCCTATTTCGAACGTTTCCAGGCCTAACTAAAAGATCGATGTAAGCAAAGCGGCAGCATAAATGTTATCGTGTTCGGTGTGTCGTTGATAATTATTTACTTTTATTATCACTAAAATACATTTGTAACAATCTTCGCGTGGTGACACAGGCAAACGTTCTCGTTTTTTTTTTTCTTTTCACTGTTCTTTAACTTACGAACCCTCCGATAGGTGGTGCCACCATCCCAGCTGGGGCACGTAAACCACGTAAACGCTATCCCGCTAAACTATTAGATTCCGTGCCGACCGGTTGTGCCCTTGCGATCTCCAACGACAGCGCAGCTCTGGCCGACTGGGTTGGTCCTACGCCACCTCCTGCCGCCGGTCCCCTACGACGACGACAGCACAGCTACGGCCGACTGAATTAGCCCTACGCCATCTGCTGTCACGCTCTCCTATTGCTAGATAGCAACGTAGTAGCATGAATTGTGCATGTATTGAGCAAAAGAAGAAAAAAAGTGAGCCCCGTAACTGCCTGCATCATAGGGCGACAGCTCAACAGTGGCTCACGAGGGATGGGGGTAAGGAGGGATTAAGAGGATAGGTAGTATTAAAAGGGATAGGGATGATGACACCCACATACAGAAGTAAAGAGAAGATAGAGAAAGATGGGGACACGGTCGAAGGAGTCCGAGGACGGGGTACCACTCAGCGAGAGCTTCACAGCGTCGGGAGATGACGTAGGCGAGCCGATCGGCCAGAGCTGCACTGTCGTTGGAGATCGCGGGAGCTCAACCGGTCGGCACGGAATACAGCGAGCGAGTCCCCTTGGCCTTGTCGTTTTATCGCTATCTTTGCAGAAAGTGTAATTTTACCAACCCGCCCAAATCGTTAGATCAAAAGATTTTGAAAATTGAAGGTCAACGGGATGACTGACCAGCTTCTGCCGATCTGAGATTGAGTCCATCACAACACAGGAAAATAAAAGTATAATGCAAGCAGCCGGTTACCAGGGAACAAAGGAAGGTAAAAAATACATATGTCGCCCTGTCCTGCCCGAAATTCTACAAGTGTCCTGAGAGTGGGAAGGAGAGTCGAGCAGAAAGGAGAGTCTGCCCTGAAGAGAGATGCGGGAAAGTTTAAGGACTCGTTTTTCATTGCTAGACACAACATTTTAAAGACATAACAGACAAGAAGGCCCAAGGCCGGTGTATGGTATATTATTTCTATAAATGTATTGCAAAGTAATGTCACTGATTCCCTGCCAGGGGCAAGTCCACTTTCGTCCACTTTTCTTTCTTCACATTCACATTACAATTACTAGTATTAACATATTCTACACTTTCCTTGGCGCCCCGCCGCGGTGGTCTATAGTGGCTAAGGTATTCAACTGCTGACTCACAGGTCGCGAGATCGAGTCCTGGCTGCGGCAGCTGCATTTTCGACGAAGGCAAAAATGCTGTAGGCCCGTGTGCTCAGGTTTAGGTGCACGTTAAAGGACCCCAGGTGGTCGAAATTTACGGTGCCCTCCACTACGGCGTCTCTCATAATCGTATGTGTTGGGACGTTAAACCTCACATATCAATAATCGTCAACACTTTCCTTGGCATCATTGTCTATTAGTTCTGATCGATGGTGTGTCGGTTTAAGAGAGGTGGTGGGTTGGAAGTTGGGAAAGACCCGCTTTTCATGTAACCATGAAGGGTCCGATCGGCACGGTCCATGGAAATCCAAGAAGTGATGTCAACTTCCGCCGCATTTCTCCCTATTCGCAATATAGTTGGGCGTCCGGTGATACTGCGAATATAACTCAGTTAAAAGGAAACGCCTCACGCATGGCTGACCTATATACGCACTAAAATTTCACCGCCGTCATCCAGCTGAGAGAGAGGAGGTGATTGCGGAGGTATGCGTATTTCGTGCCGCAGTTGTCTCTCGATCAATCTAACCACCTCTGTGGTCACGTGTGGTCTCGTCAGCGTTCGCCACTGCGGTGAGACGGAAAAGAATTGCAATGCAGCGCTGGCTTGTCAATTGCACGAAACTGAAAATCGAGTCATATTATACAGCTGTTTCTCAGGGGAATCTTCGCAGCCTAGGGAAAGTTCCTTCTCGTCCATGGGATTAGAAACTTAGAACCAAGTTACGGCAAAACAACTCCCGCTGAAAAATAAGTTGTTCAGCATAACTGCATTTCCCAAATCGGTGACCACGTTGCCGATTGATTTGCTCTCACGTTGCATTCTGCTACTTACCTGCTTAGCTGAGATGATAAAGCGACCATCCTGGAGAGGCATTGGTCACGCCTTAAAAAGCGTTGGTTCAGAACATTTTTTGTTCGCAATTTTCGAAGCAGATCCAGACTAGCGGGTTTTCTATCAGAATAAATGGTTTCAGCTTTGCACGCTACAAGCCTATTTCAAACTTGGAATGTAATACATTTTTGTAAGCAGAACGATAGAAAAGGAATGGGTCGAAGGGCCTGTTTTGAAACAGGCGAATATGCCTTATATGGGTCATGCGAATGGTGTCTTGAACACAGTGAGCATGCACACGAAATGTAAAAAAAAAGTGACTTCGCTTTGCGCAAGCTTTGCGCAAGCGTGATGTTAATGAAATAAAGACGACGATAAAGAAGGCATTGAGGGCCGAAGCACTCAGCTTCGTCACAGCAGCCCGGACAAACACAAAACGAGGGACGAGAAACGGACCCTAGGATCGTGATGTCATGCTTCATTTTATGACGTGTCGCCAGTAACGAAACAATAGAATGCAACGTGCCGTATATTACAGTCAGGGAGACCCTTGTTTTTTTTTCTTGCTATTGATGAATAATATCAGCCGTTTTCAAGGGCAGTGGAATTTGTCACGTGAGTTCGACTCTCGTATTCAATTGCATGTGATCAGCAATCACGATTACTGAATATAAATCAAGGTCAATGTTGGCTTGCGACACGTCTTTTTTGGGCTAAATAAATTATAACGTATATCAATCAGGCGGCGTAAAACCAACTTTCATTCAAACGCCTTTCCATGATGCGACAGTCTGTCAACATATTTGCACAGCGCAATACTACGAGTAGTTACGACGTAACTACTCGTAGTATTGCGCTGTGCAAATATATGTTGATTCCCAATCACCAACTAGCCCAAGCATCTGTCTTATCAGGCAGTCTGTCATTGATTCACTAAAATTAGGACTTACGTCCACTAAACTTTGAACGTGAGCAAACTAAACGCACAGCATGTTCCTCCTGCTCTTTGAATTTCCAATCGCATAGAAAGACCGTCGCTTGTTCCAATTAAAGGCTAGCCATAAATTAGCTAAGTAATTCAGTGTTATCATTAGCTGCAATCTGTGCTAAGCGTGCCTCACGTTCATTTGCGCAGTGTTCCAGAACAGCGCTTCCATCAAAGCCGGGACCGAAGCACCGCGTGGCGATCCGTTAGTGCACGCATATTCATACAGAGCTCCCTTTGAAAACGGACGGCGCATGCTCGAGACGGATCAGCGGCGCAAGCGTAGCCAATCGAAATCCCGGATGGGGCCTGAGATTGATTAGACTCGCTGCACGGGAGCACACTGCGTGAAGGGTGAGAGGGTGAGCTTACTTTGCGCAATTTACCTCCTTTGCGCAAAACGAAATTGGGCTTCCGACACATTAGCCGGACAGTAAGATAAGGAAATGTTGTAGTTTCATGCTATAGAGAAGGAAGAGTGCCCATGTCGAAGTAGTGACCCCCCCCCCCTCCACCCCCACACGAAAAGGATTTCTGACAACACCCCTGGTAGGCAGAGCCGTAGCTACGAAGTATTGTGTGTGTGTGTGGAGAGAGGGGAAAGGGAGATGCGCTTATTGAAGGCCACAAAAAGCACCTATTTTCTTAAGTTACTCTCGGTAAAACAGCTTACTCAGCCCCTATCCCCCTCCACCCACCCCCCTTTTTTTTTCTACGGGCCTGACCATACGCAAACAACCACTGGCGCAGCTAAAACGCTTTCGGATTGTGTTGAATTTAACACGGAACGATAAACACAACCACAAATTACGCGCTGCCATCATTGCTAAAACAACTTGATTCTGAGTCCTCGCGTATCGAAGCGTCCAGCTGGCGTTTAGACAAATACTGTACAAACATCATAAGCAAATGTTTCACTCAGTGCATTCAAAAAGGACGGAAAGCTACCTCGCGTGCAGTTAGTGCAGTACAGCCGACACACCTATATACTCATGCATATCAGAAAAAACGAAGACTGACTTAAAAGTGCTAGATAGCTACTCGCGAGTACAGTTGACAAAGACAGGAATGCCTAATAAGGATTATGGGCCACATAGATGTAACAATATGGGGCCTAGAACTAATAACATACGTAATGAAATCATATCAGTTAACAAAATAAACAAATAAAATAATTTATTTCACTACACAGTACATGCCTGATGTAAATAAACGATGCGTGCCGTCAGTTAGGGAAAAGTCCACACAGCACCCCTCCATCACTGATAACGTGTATCAGAGTGCTCAGCGTTTTCACACACACACACACATCGCTTTTTTTTAAATGCGAAGCATTTCTTGGCAAACTTCAGCGACATTGAGCGTATCTATCTATCTATCTATCTATATCTATCTATCTATCTATCTATCTATCTATCTATCTATCTATCTATCTATCTATCTATCTATCTATCTATCTATCTCTGTCTATCTATCTATCTACCTATCTATCTATCTATCTATCTAGCCGCCTACGACTTTTAGCTCTCCTGGCCGTTTGGATAATGGTATCAATACCAAACTTGGTCTGGAATAAAAGGACTGCGTGAAAAACATATTTGACTAGTTACAACGTGAAAATCATGACATGTATGCCATGAAAGTCATGATTTACATTTCATGGTCCAGCAGCTCTTGCGGTGGTTTCGTTCACATGGCGTGTCGCAAAACTGGTATGGTATGACATGATTGCATGGCGAACACAAGCGACAGACCCTAACATGAAAATCATGACATGCGTGTCATGCAACATGACTACATGCCACGCTCATGATGCGCTCGCGGCTGTTTCACTTGCGTCACATATACCAAATTTGTTATTACAATACGTGAATGAATGAGGAAGGTGTGTGACTGGTGCAAACATGATAATCATGAGATGCGTGTCATGTTACAACATGACTACATTCCACGCTCATGATGCGCTGGCGGCCGTTTCGCTAGCTTGACTTACACGAAATTTGGTATTACGGGACAAAAATGTATGACGAAAATATCATACTGGTGCAAACATGATAAACATAAGATACGTGTCATGTAACAACATGACTACGTGCTACGCTCATGATGCGCTCACAGCCGTTTCGCAAGCTTCACATGTACCAAACTCGGTATAACGCGACGTGAACGGACGACATATGTAAATGACACATCCAAACCTGATAATCAAGACATGCAGTGTCATGTAAGAACAGGACAAGATACCACACTGATGATGCGCTCGCGGCCGTTTCGCTAGCTTCACATATGCCAAGTTTGGTATTACGTGACGCCAATGGATGACGAAAGTATGTGACTGGTGCAAACGTGATAATTATGAGAAGCGTGTCATGCGAGAACATGATCACATGCCACAGTCAAGGCGCCAATACATTTCGACATGACGCGGTGCGCGTGCTCGACGGCGTTCATTTCGTCGCATCATTTACCCTCCACCTCGTAACGTTGTGCTGATTTTAAAGTGACATATCAACCTTCCTCATTCGTGCTTCGCATATCATCGATTCCCACTGTACGTAGGATCTGCCTTTTTTTTTTCTTTTGACCTGAGGCAAGTCAATAAAAACTATTCAGACTATACCGATTTTGACAAGTAGGAGGGGCACAACGTTTATATAAATAGCCATAAATTACCGGCCACGGTGGTCTATAGTGGCTAAGCCAGGGGCTGCTGACCCGCAGGTCACGAGATCGAATCCCCACCGCCACGGCCGCATTTTCGGTGGAGGCGAAAATGCTTGCGGTTCGTGTTAGGATGTGCTTATACATGTGCACGTTAAGAAACCCCAGGTGGTCGACATTTTCGGAGCCCCCAACTACGGCGTCTCCGATATCATATGATAATTTCGTAACGTCGAACTTCCATAGTTACTATATAATATTATTATAACTTCAGCTCCGTCAACTTTTCAGTGTTTTAATCTTCTCACAGTAGGCATGCTTAGAGACTCGGATTGGCGGCAAGACGTCTCCCTATATTTTCAACACACGACGCTTTACATCAACAGTTTAAGATAAACTGGCGGTCTTTTCAGGCAAACATTCTAAAACTTTCACATGGAATGTTAAAAACACGCAATAAAATGCTTGCTAACCATAAACAAAAAAATTAAAGAGGTTAACTTGTGTGACGAAAAGTACGACGATATGTCATGCGAATGTTGTGTTGGCAGTCAGTTCTGACATCGAAATTGAGGGCTACTGCACACAGTTTATTTATATAAAATAAAACAAAAGAATGTATTCTGGAGCACGAAGATTTATGAATCATGACGGCAAGAAAAAATATTTAATAATTGGCGCAGCTACGCACCAGCTGAGGAAAGAGCGGAGCTGGTGGGCTTACCATTCCCCTCTCCTCCCCCTTACTCTCACTTTCCTTGCCATCCCCTTCTCATGCTATACTATATATGCCTACACTATGTTTCACCCTTTATCCCACCCTTTTCCTCCTTCACCGCCTCACTTCTCCTTCCAACCCATTAAGTAGTCGCTTTGCTACGCTGCCTTTCTCTCTCCCTCTTTTCTTTATAACTGTCTCTCGCCTCTTTCTTTTTCTATATTTCCCTCTCTTTCTTTATGTCATGCTGTGTCCTTTACTATAGCTGTTTTTGTGTGTGTGTGTGCCTTTATTCGTTTTCTTTTTCTACACATCTTTCTATCTTTTTTTTCTCTCTCTCTAGCCAACTCATCCTCTCGCCCATCAGAGTTAATCTCATAATTCCTCTTCACCCTTACTTCCCTTTTCTATCCCCTTGATATCTATACTATACAAATATAGCCCATGCTTTTCTTTCTCCCCCTCAAATCCCTCTATCCCACCCTCACTCCTCTTTCCCAGCCCCTTACCACACTATGCTGAATGCTTAGCTATGCCATGATATGAACTGCTTGCCCATACCAGCTTTCTATGGCGCATACCCCCCCCCCCCCCCGCTCCTTTTTTTTTTGGCCCTCGGATCACATTTAACGCTATGCTTTAACAACTCCACTGTTAAAACATGCGTCAGCGTTTCACAAGGCCGATGGAGGCGGAAATGTTGTAGGCCCGTGTGCTCAGATTTGGGTGCACGTTAAAGAACCCCAGGTGGTCTAAATTTCCCTCCACTACGGCGTCTCTCATAATCATATAGTGGTTTTGGGACGTTAAACCCCACATATCAATCAATCAATCATTCAGCGTTTCACAAGGCCTGAACGATGCAGCACCAAGTGCATCACAAAGAACGCTCGCACCACTTTTCTTGTGGACCACATTGCACGGCGTATAGAGCGTCAGTGAGCATCGACCGCGCGCAAGTACATCCAAGTGATAATAATAAAAGAATATAGTGACATGCAGGGAGCAGCGAGCTGTTCCACACCTGAAGCGGAACATTCGTTACTCCTTCGCTACTAATGAGAACCGTTAATCAGCGACTCGTTAGATGCGCGCGATCTATCCCGGTTAATTGAACCATTTGTCTGCTCCCGGCTGATGCTGGTCGGCCCGCTTCGCCGACGTAAGAGCAACACGAAAGTTTCCACGGGAGAGAGGGAAACGGGGAAAGGTGGAGAACTTTAAAGCTAACATAATTAGAAAGAGCATCGGCTCCTCCCTGCACGGGAACATCGGAAGGCCTCGGCTCGAATGGCGTTTCTTCTCCGCAATGCGCTCTTCTTCCGTGTTATCGATGGAAGGTCATGTTTGCAAATCGTTTGTTATCGACAGTTCTCCTCGGCAGGAAACTAATGATCTCATTTCTCGCAATGTATGGCTTCTCACACGGGGCTCCTTCTGGGAGTAGCAGATTCCTTGTTAAAGATGCTGCTTCTTGTTCTACTAAGTTGTTTTTTATAACTACATGACAAAAAAGGAAGCCCGGGCTAATGAAGGGTCTGCAGTCAGGGCGATGAGATGGAAAAGTTCAGCGTGTAGAATGAAGAACTAAAACTGTATAAACAAGAAAGGTGCAACAAAAATTACTTTCGCTCGTGTCATCATCAGCATCAGCATATTCATCATCAGCCTGAATACGCCCACTGCTGGGCAAATGTTCTGGTGTACTGAATGCTTCAAAGAAGGTTGCAATCATATGAGGGCGACTCCAGTAGACTAGTTGGTACATTATTGGAAGGTAATCAAGCAGCACTCAAGACAGGACGAACTGAGAATGACTAACATGGCACTGTGCTTTTCATCGTGTCTATCGTCCGAGCAAGTGACTCGCCATGCTGTTAAGCTATATAGGGAACGCGAGTACTAAACCAGGCCACACCATCCGTAATTCTGTGAAAGGTGGGGGGGGGGGGGGGGAGGTTGATATGTGGGGTTTAACGTCCCAAAACCACTACATGATTATGAGAGACGCCGTAGTGGAGGGCTCCGGAAATTTCGACCACCTGGGGTTCTTTAACGAGCACCCAAATCTGAGCACACGGGCCTACAACATTTCCGCCTCCATCGGAAATGCAGCCGCCGCAGCTGGGATTTGAACCCGCGACCTGCGGGTCAGCAGCCGAGTGCCTTAGCCACTAGACCACCGCGGCGGGGCGGGGGGGGGGGAGGCGAACGCAACCATGTACAACCATGTAAATAGGTACACGTGAAAGAACCCCAGGAAGCTAAATTATCTGGACTCCTCCCCTATGACATGACTCATATTTTCACCGTAGTTTTGGAACATATAGCTTCACGACAGAACAGAATTCATATGCATGCAAATATTAAGGGAAAAGCCTTATGTACCTCATCAAACGCGAACATTCACCGTCTTCGGCGACAAAGTTCACGAGTGATTAAAAAAAATCCCCGTGCGATGACGTCACCATATGGCTTTATTAATACATTACAAATAACCAGAATGAGTGACGTCATATGACGACCCTACGGTATCATAGCGTTACACAGCGTGTCGTCGTGCGGTGACGTCATCGCAAGGCATCGTCGCTAGGGCAAAGTCGGGACTGATCACGGAGGCCATGTAGAACCAGATTAGGTGCGGAAAGCTTGCAAAGCCTCTAATCCTGGAGGCAGTGCAACACTTTACGCTGGGTGCAGAGCGAGGGTGGCGGTGGAGGGGAATCAATTTACTGACGGTGAAGGAAAAATCCTTCCATCTCCACGAAGTGAATGATGATGAGTGGGGCGAAGCTGCAATGCTTATCGGTAAAACAGTTCGCCCACACATCACATAAAGACAGGACACGTTGTTATATAGTTGATCGCATACGCACTTACGTACACGATGTTTATTATTTACATATCAACGCAATTATGCACGCTTGCGTACACCTAAGATGTAATCATTTACACATGTATGAATTTATGTGGATTACATAAGTGATTGCATTAGTCACTACAAAGGTGTGGGACGCGTTTAATTCTTTGTTTTCGAAGATTACGATATTGTGGTCGGTGAAGTATGTGGCGAGAGGATCTTGGATGAGAGATAGTAGTGTTGGCACGGAACTGGTCATTGCGTATAGAGCCGATGGCGGTGAGGTCATTGTCAAAGCTCAAGTGGTCGCAGCCGTGGCCGAACGAGCTATCGCGGAAGCCGAGCCTGAAGCGGGCGTCGGCACCTGCTTCAAGGCGCCAGATCAGGTAGCGACCGCTTCTGGCGCTTGACCGCTGCATCCCGCAGCCGCTCCGACTGGAGATTCTCTTCCCCGGCCGCTTGTGTGCCGTCTCTGCATCGCGGGCTCTCACTTCGGGACCCCTTGTCGACGAGCCCGCTTTGCTTCGGCTACGCGAGCCCTTGGCTGCTGCCGCCGCCTTCGAATCGATGCTGGTGCTGGTTTGCGATAGCTGCCGACGCAGGCATCCTTAAAGAGTGCTTACCAGCGCAAACGACAGGGCAGGAGGGGCTGCTGCTGTTCCTTTCAGGGGCGAAGCTCCTTATAGCGACACTCGTTCGTCCCTCGTAGCCGTTGTAGTGTGTAACTAGTCTAACATTTTGACCTCCAAGGTGGTGCCGGTGAGAGATTTCTTCTGTGCGTTGTTGAACAATAAAAATAGTGCTCAATGTATATGGCAATGGCTGCTAATAGGGAATGAGAGACAGGAGCATTCGGCTTTTAGTTAACGCGCACGCTGCGATCCCCAGCAGCCATTGGCGTGTACATTGAGCACTATCTCACAAGAAAGGGTTGCTACGTTATACTCGCTGGGCATAGCCTCCTTGGTTTCAGAAAGGTTTACCGACCGTTGGGCCGCAGTGCCATGAATACAGTGAACTAGTATATACCATGACCTCTAGGTGGTTAAAGGTGGGAAGTCTATAGACCCGAAGCGCAAGCCGTAAGAAAGTATGCGTGTGCCACCTGTCGTTTAGTCCTTGGAATGTCCGCTGGATGGCATTGCTTCTGTATGGGGAATATATGATGAAAAAATGCGAGATGGTGGTACTTGGAGTGTTGAATAGGTGGACGAACGGACACACAGACAGATGCATGGATGGGCGCCTGAACGGACGCAGGGGCGGATGCATGGGCGAACGCCGGGACGGACGCACGAACAGACGCACGCACGGACGGGCGGATGGACGCATAGACGGTCAAACAGAAGGACGCATGGACGGACGGAAGCAAGAACGAATGGACGGACGAATGCTTCGCCACACTCTCCATCATTCACTTCCCTCTTTTTTTTTTTCTTGCGAATGCTGAAAGCTATAGGGTGCTCAAGGCAAGTGCGCGGAAATCGTTCCGTATTTCCTTTCCGAGAAGTATCTCAAGCTGAACGTCTTTTTCAACAAACGTTTTGACATTATTATTATCGGTGGCCGATAAGTGCCACCGATAAGGGCACTGCGCTTGCAGGCCATTTCGGGATGAGGAAATAGAAATGAGATGAAGATAATGGGGAAAAAAAAAGAGGACGTAAATGCGCAGAATATGAAGTTAAAATTAGAGCGGAACGTGTAAAATAAAATACAAAACAATATAGCGTAACTTTCACCGGAGGCACGATGTAAAGAGACAGCGGGGTCGATGGGCTTTTGCTGTTAAGCAAAGAGCAGTTTAGCGGCCAGGGACGTCGTACGCTGTCGTCGTTTCGTGTAGCTTGGCGTAACGTTGATCCTTGTCTCTTCTTCCTCGTGTTCTTCAAGCGCCTTGATGATGATATCAAGCGCGGAGCACAAATATCGCATGCTGTCTTGGCGTAACGCAGGCACAACTGGGCCCGCTTAGTGCGATGCATGTGTCCCATTGACCGATGACGGACATTTGAAAAAGTGTGACAACAGCTGCCCCACTGCCTCATAAGCGCACCAAACTCGAATCCTTTCACCAAATTTCTCGCACGAAGAGATTCGAAGTAAGTTGTATACAGCCTAAGGAGAACTTAATAAACTAGGTGAAAAAAAATCACAGCATATCCACGGAGTGAATGGTGATGAGTGAGGTGAAGCGCTGGAGGGTTTCATCGCTAAACCGTGATACATGCGCGACTATAGCCCACTATATGTATACATCATGAAAGACGTGACAAACGCTGTATATATTTATACAAGAAATTTTAGTATTGGTAAGTGGTAGCTATAACGCCACTTCCGTTCCCCCTTCATTATAACGGCTTTATGGTCTGTGAAGTGATGGATCTGTTAAGGGGCGTAGCGGGATGTTTGCGAGGACGAAGTAGTGGGCACTTTGCAAAGGTGTAACTATAGGTGGTCACGTAGAAACAGTGGGAAAATCTGTGGTTCTCTAACGCGCACCTGCATACACATACTCGACCGTCTTGCATTTCACGTTGGCTACATCTCAACAACATTTGCTTTATGGTCGGTGAAGTGATGGACCAGTGATGGAACGTAGTGGGGTGTTTTTCAAGGACGAAGTAGTGGGAAGTTGGCAAAGGTGGAACTATAGGCGGCCACGTACATACATACAATGGATGGACAGACCCACAGTTTTAGGAGCTTCGCTTTTAAAAGAACAAGTTCGGGGTAGCTCATTTCCGGGTGTGGTATGCACAATAGGCAGGTGCGCCTGTTGTGATGCGCCGGTGGCTTTGTTTGTGCTGTTTATACACCATCCATTTCAGCTCATTTTTGTTTCTTTTATCGGTGTAGATAAGAGAAAAAGTCGACAGATTTAAAGTATACCTTGGAAATCGACGTTATGCGAAGCATGTAAATGAAAAATGAATGTGTTTCAATTTTTTTATTGGCGCAAACGTCAAAAGGTGACGCTAAAAAGTACAGGGTGTTTCAAGAAACGTGTCCAATATTCCTTAAAAATCAAGGAAATGAGGTGTACGCGTGCTAATAGCGGCGTTGCCTTTCTGTGGCAGAAGGCACCTTCAGATGCGTACAAACATTAATTACGGTAGTAATTATAGAAATTAACACAATTAACTTTTTGACCAGTGCTGATAGCCGGTCGAGTCAAATGGGCGAATTCAAGCCCTTCCTACGAATAGCCCATAGCCACTTTGAAATTTTGGAAAAGCGGCCCCTGGTAATCACCACGGAGAGATGCAATGAGCCTAATTTAGCAGGAGAAACCTAAACCGACGCATCATACAGCGCATCTACCATTCACTTCGACAGCGCCCTCAGTGACGACGCCCTCAGTATGCGAGACGTGGCATCCAGCGCGCCCTGGGCACACGACCTAGCCTTCCTCCATCAACCTCTCCCTCGCTCGGTGCGGACGACGATGTGTCGACGTGCTTAAGTTACATGGGGCGCCCGGTATCGTATGCGTTTTTCATTACATGACTGGCGCGTATGCTACGACACGAAGCCCCTGTGGCTGAAACGAGCTCGAGGTATAACCAGAAAATAGGAAGGGGAAAAAGGAAGGTAAATAACGCCTCTTATCTATGCATACATACATACATGGCTGCAAAAAGATAGAAAAGCGAATAACATAAATGAGGAGAAGCTCCTGACGACTTTGAACGCGAAAAAGGAGTGAAAGGGGGGACGACTGTCGGCGGTAGTGGGCGGCGAACGACGACAGCTGGTCGAGCGAACGGGTGATGGCCGTAAAATAATCTTTCTTTCGGTTTCCTCTCGCTCTCTATTTTTTTTTCCTCTTTCTACTCATCTCGTTTATGACATGTGCCCCTCTGGTGGCGCCCTCCGTCCCGTTCGGATCTATAACACGCTGGGCAGGCGGGTCCTTTTTTCCTGTGAACCGCGAACTTATACATTCTGCGCTCTATACTGGCTCCGTCGTGGCGTCTGAAATGAATGGAACACGAGCTACTGGGACACGAAAAAAACAAGCGCAGAACAGAAGTGCGGACTAAACACGGCGTCAACCTCCGCGGCCATCTCGCAAGCACGCTTGCTTTTCTCGAAACCTTGCAGCGAGTTTCATGATGTACGGAGCTCTCGGGCCTGCCACTATAGGTAACCGAAGCGATGACTGCAGCAGTCGCAAAAAAAAAAAATGTTCGCGTGGACTCAGCTTAAACAACCACTGATCACATTTCTTGTCCTTCAACGTAGGAATACGCACCCTGTTATATCTGCATACACATCAAGGTAATTTTATTAAGGTCAGAGCCTTATGCTTCCTCAAAAACTAAGTGACCGTCGGAGCCGGCTGCGTCGGCGTCCACACGAGTAGGTAGGTAGTCGGTGGCTCCAAGTGTGGCAACTACACTTTGTTGAAGTCTTCAAGAAGTCATCCCCCAGTTTTCATTGAGGAAGGACTGCACACCGCTCCCGCATCCGGACGGGAAGGACAAACCTCCCCACGTTGTGGGCTTCCTGGACGCCCTGGAATTGCTGGAACAAGTCGTGGTTTCTTCAGCAGTGACACACACACACACACAAAAAACATGTTTTGACGTAACCATATGATGTCGATACAATATGCAGAGAAGAAAAGTAGATTTCCGCTTTCGTGTCATCAAATGCACGAGGGACCGCGCGATTTTTACTTCACCGCGTGATGACATCATCGTATGACGTCAAAACAATCGACTGGGAAGAAAAAGAATGTAGTTTTCATCTTCGAGTCACCTTGGGCGTAAGGGATCGCGTGAATTTTACAGCGGCGCTTTAAACGGCGTAACTTCCTCGCTTCTACAGCGCCCGTCCGTGACCTCCTCCACGTTACCACGTGACCTCTTTCGAGCAATGGCGCCACACACCCACGTAACCAAATGACGTCATCGCGACGTCACGGATCACCAAAACTCGTTATGTCACTTAATGACATCATCGATTGATATCGTCGATCATACAATGGTGGGCCGATCGCGGAGGCTACGCGACAACACCACGTGGGCTGAAAAATGGTTCAGTGGAGGGGTAAGGGTTTCGTGCGTCAGTCGAGTTGATGCACTGCGTGGTAATTGAGGGTCGACCATGCATTGTTAGAGCGCCAGAAGTGCAGCGCACGTGTGAAAAACGCTGATGAAAGAGGAGACGAGTGAGCCCGTCAGCTCGGCTGGTGCCCCGTCTTCACAAAGTGCAATGGCCCCAACTTTTGTTTTATCGAGGAAGTATGCTAATGTCAAAGAAACCTTGCACACATCGTTTACAGTGTAAAATGAAACGTATTTATTTAGTTAGTTAGCTAGTTAGTTAGTTAGTTAGTTTTTATGTACAATGAGTGCTGAAGCATGGGCATGCGCATGGTTCCTCTTCGGGGGGGGGGGGGCAAATGTTTTTCGTAGCACGCCCCCCCCCACCCAATCATGTCAATCTATGGAGCTGACTTTGCGCCCCCCTATCAGCCCCCCATTCTCCCTCCTCGGCGTGCACGCCTATGCTAACAAAGGCGCGATACTGCGACACCTCAATGAAAGGGAGGGCGTACAGAAAGAACGCCGCCAATTTTTGGATATTCTTTTTTTTTCGGCGGGACAGGACAAACAAGTTGTGATAATATAGAGGCTTTGTAACATCGCCATCTGATATGACAACACCCGTCCCGACTGCGATACTACGGTGTGATGATAGACGAATGTATCAGCCAATCAACAATATAGTTAGCTTATTTGCCCACTTTAAAACACCCAGGTTATGAGAATAAAAGCTGCAGTGAGCTCGACTATAGGTTATTTTTATTAATTGACTAATTAGTTAATTAATTGATTATTTATTATTGATTGGCTAACTGGGTTACGAACGAAAGGAACACACTGCGAAGAGGCGCCGTTGCAGATGGTTCACAATTAAATTGACCACACAAGCTTTTGCTAGCGTGCATGTAAGGCTATTTTAACAGGAGAGCTCATTTCGTCTATATCGAAACACAATTTCTCGGAAACTGTTTCGAACACCGGAGCTCACGCGCGATATAAATGAAGCCTATAACGTGCATGCGGGTAAATGCGCGATGGAAAGGGGAAATGACGGCGAGAGATGAAAGCGAACGAGAGTAATGCTTAGTTTGAGAATAAATATCCACGACTAATTTCATCATCGGACAAAAGTAAACTAATAAAAAAATGAACACAAAAGATTCGACGAAATAATGATCTAACATCGAGTGCCCGCAAGCCATTCCAAATGACCCAAATTGTCAAATTAACTTTGCTAATTAATTCTGGGGTCAGATCCACGCAATTTCGGAATAAACGCCAGTAATACGCACATCTGGCACCACACAACGATCCGCTACTTAGTCCACACCAACTTTAAAACCCACCTTCTATGCGATGCCCTCGATCCCCAGTTCAAACGAACACCTTCTCGCGTTTAGAGGCCGGCTCGGATCAAAGTGAATCACCGCCGGTCGAGGTGCAGCGTGGCCATTGAGGCCGCCGCAAACGCGCACAACACTGCAGGAACCCAAATTAAGAGGCGCGGTCATCACCGACGAGTGGGACGCTAATGGAATCAAAACGCAGCTCGCTCGACACGAGCCTTTCCTCTCTTTTCAGGCCGGTGCCCCCCGGCTCCTTTTTCTCTGTGCGCCAGGTGGAAACAACGGCACACCGAAAGAATAAATGGAAAAGCGCACGACTAGAGCCATATGCAAAACGGCCCTGACGCTACAAATCTGCCCTCATTAGCGACTGCACACGTCATCGCCTTTACAGACTACCGTGAGAGCATTTCGTTATTATTATTATTCTTTTTTGATCCCTTCGATTCGTACATCTGGGAGGACGCTAGCGGTCCCTCTAACGTTCATTCCTGCCTTGAACATAGTCTAGCGCGGATGCACGACCCCAAGTCCTCGGCCGTGGCGACAGAGATCAAGCGTCAAACTTGATTCAACATGTTGGATGTATACGCGTAGAAATGCGGAAGCGTTTTTTTTTTTTAAGTTTTCCTGTACTGCAGCCATCTGCCGTTTTTGAAGAGCGTTGTGTAGCAGCCGGGTCAACCAGCCGCGGCCGATTGAACGAAAACCTCCGAGATTAAAGACATCCCCACTAGGTGATGGGCGCATGCGCAGTAGAATCGTGAAAATGGCCAATTAGGTGAAGTTTTAGCGATAACGATAAATATTGATACTAAGTGCCACTATACCAGGAAAAAAACAAGGAAAGCGCGGTATAGAGAAGGAAAACGACGTCGCTTCTACGGTGATCGCGATCTCAGTGCCCATTAAAAACCCCCTTAAGTTACCTCAGCTTACGTAACAATATTATCCATTACCGTCACGCGTTGTTCGTAATAAACAGGCCTTACAAGACGCTGCCGACAACTCCGCTTTGACGTACGGCTGTCGCAATATAGGAAAGAACGTTGTTCCATGCAATTATATTACATTGCGAAAGTAAGGAGAAAACGTTTAAGACGCTTCTTCAAGTGCAGAATGCGTTAGCGTGATTGGGCCGTGTGCGCATCACCTTCTCATCAGCTTGCCACATGCCTCCCTTCTCAAAGGAAGCCTCAACCATGCCGCGCTAAGGAGCGTCTGCGCGCGTAACAAAGAAGCTATGCCAGAATGCCTACTGCAAGCACAGTTGTGAAGTGCTCACTACGCCATAATTCATCATTCAGCGAATTAACGAAATGCCCACTACTACGCGTCCGTTACGCAAAGCGCGCACCAACGCAGCTGCACCCTTTGTTAACGCTGTTACTGAAGATGAAGATCAAGTGCGGCTGGGCGATTGTAACGGGAGGGTACAAGGACCACCCCTCACGCATCGCTATTCACTTTGTGACCCCTGGTGCGGCTCTACGCTACTGCCACGCAATATTACACGTGCCATCACGGCTCCTCACCCCATACGAAACCGGTGTATAGGGTTTTTTTCTTTTTTTTTCTTTTCCTTTTTTAGGAGCTTAGTCGACAAGCTTCTTGCTCGCACCTTGTCTGACGGTGGCGGCCGCCGTGTGCACTACTGTTGCCAGTGGCTCTTGATTGATTGATTAATTGATTGATTGATTGATTGATTGATTGATTGGTATGTGGGGTTTAACGTCCCAAAACCACCACATGATGATGAGTGGACGTCTTCGGAAATTTTCATCACGTGGGGTTCCTTAACGTGCACCCAAATCTGAGCACACGGATTTACAGTATTTTCGCCTCCATCGAAAAGTGGAGCCGCCGCAGCCGGGTTTCGATCTTGCGACTTGCGGGTGCCAGTGTACTCTTCTGCGGTCGCAGCTTAAGGTCGCTGCTCCGACCACCTCTCCCGTGATCACATCAATGCTCACTAGATGGCGCGCTGCCACCCAATATACCTAGGCTGAAACACAACACATATGTGTTCACCAGTCACAAAGGGCAAAGCCACAAGTCATCATCATCATAATCATCATGATCACCACCCAAAAGATGGACATCATTCGAGAGCAGGGAAGCTTATCAGCAAGATAAATTTGAGGACCGATTGAGAGAAATGGGGGAGGAGCGTTGGGCTACGAAAGTTTTACGCTATTTGTACATGAGGAATGTCGATACAAGATGGAGGAAAACAACCCGAAAATTGACGGGTAAACATTTAGAAAACAGCAGGGGGGTAAACAAAAAAGAACTATCGGTTAAAAAGAAGGTGAAGGAAACAGAGGCCGACATGTAGAGAGTAGGCATGATTAAGAAATGGGCACTAGAGCTCTATCGAACTTTTAAGCAGGAAATTGTCAAGGAAAGGATCTATGATAATTCTCGGGGTAGTTCTTTACTGTTTGAGGCGAGGACGGGAGTATTGCGAACCAAGAATTATCGGGCCAAATACGAAGGGGTAGACACGGTATGCAGTGCGTGTGGAGAGGAGGAGGAAACTGCCGAACACTTGATAATGTTCTGTAAAGGGCTTAATTCTATAGTTCAGGATGATGGCGCAGAGGTTTTCAAAGCACTGGGGTTTGTGTACAGGGAAAGCAAAATAGACTTTAAGCGGGTGGCTACAATTAAGGCCCGAGTGAAAATTAAATCCTTCACTGCAAAGTGCAAGTCCCTAATTTCGATGTTTAAGGGGGGGGGGGGGAGCGGAAGATATATCTCGTTTTTGTTCACTAAGTATTGCGGCTATAGGGGGCGTTAGCCGCCGCCCGATCTCAAAGGTACAGCCATATCAATCCATCCAGTCGTTAGAGTTAGCGTATATGCTAAAGGTAGCATATAGAGTAACTCTACAAAGCATTAGAACAACCATGCACGACCACTGAATGAAAAAGCACGCTTTTTCATCCAGCGGCCATGGAACAACACCCCTCTAAATTCCTATAAGGACTTTTCGATGTTTGCGTGACGTCACCACATGTGCCCGCGCGGGTGCTTCACGCTAACTTCTGATGGTGTTGTAGTAGTCTGTGATGGGTGCGAAATACCATGTCATGTATTTGAGAAACTTTCTCGGGCACAAGTGAAACATTCTGGATGTAAGTTTTGCTCTCGCAAGAAGGAACCATACGGCACCAGATAAAGCGTATTACGTTAGAACATCACTTTTTCTTCTGGGTTGCTGATTTACATGCTGCGGTCTTGTTCTGCGCATTGTCTTGGATGCTGTCATTGTGCAGAAGTTGTTCAAGGCAACATTGTTAGCTGTGCGAACTACGAAGCGCAAGACAGTTTGTGCGTGTGGCCATTCTGTCCGGCTGTTATAAGTTCGCTACATGTGAAACACACTACGCGTAGATATAACCTGCGAATAGCTGCTCCTTCATAGTTATTTAACTGTGGTGTACGGACGATGACATTCATAAAAGAAAAGACGGCACAGTGATATGAGTAGCGTAGCAAACAATTTTTTTTTAACGCGACACTATGAAGTTAGAGATCTATGGGCCGGGCAAGTACTGCACCTACGATTCTTCATTAAAAGAAATAAAGGAAGGAAGAAAAGGAAAAATAAAACCACCTTCGATGACGGGTTTATACATCTCCAATTAAAGAAAATTACATTTCTGTTTCTGACTACTTATATTTTCTTTCTTTCATCGCGCTTCATGATAATGCCATTTTTATTGTTGCAGTAACTTGCTACATAACACGCTTGGCATCAGAGGATGGTTGCACACATCAACAAGCAGAAAATAGAACTCAGGGACCAAACCAGGCGTAGTTTACGGCAGTAAGAGCAAAATAGAAGTTACTATACTGTGGAAGGATATTCCTCTTAACACTGTTAATTTGCAAATGCACCCCCTGGTCAATGAATATTCACGAGTAATGCTTGCTTCTTCATCGTTGTGTTGAAGTATTCTAATTAGTATTTTTGTACTCGTTAACAGACAGACAGACAGACAGACAGACAGACAGACAGACAGACAGACAGACAGACAGACAGACAGAACAGACAGACAGACAGATAAATAGATAGATAGATAGATAGATAGATAGATAGATAGATAGATAGATAGATAGATAGATAGATAGATAGATAGATAGATAGATAGACAGATAGATAGATAGATAGATAGATAGATAGATAGATAGATAGATAGATAGATAGATAGATAGATAGATAGATAGATAGATAGATAGATAGACAGATAGATAGATAGATAGATAGATAGATAGATAGATAGATAGATAGATAGATAGATAGATAGATAGATAGATAGATAGATAGATAGATAGATAGATAGATAGATAGATAGATAGATAGCTAGATAGATAGATAGATCGATAGATAGATAGATAGATAGATAGATAGATAGGATAGATAGATAGGATAGATAGATAGCGGACGGAGGCACCAACGGACGGACGGACGGATGCACTACAAGTGTGTGATATATAAAGGGCAATCTCAATAAAAGCTTTCTTCGCCGTACTTCACGTGTTTGCATGGCGATTTTGTCGGGCGAATTTCTCGGGGACTAACGGTATCAACCATAACCTCCGGAGCTTCGCCCACCTCACCATCATTCACCTCGTGGATCTGCTGTGATTCATTTTACTTGCTTTCTACTAAAAACACTCGTGTCACAGAGACGACGCAAATTTAAAAAAAAATGCAATTCGACGGTAAACGGTATCTGAAATTATTAAAATAACGCTGTTCGGAAAGTCATCAAAGTTTTGTCACCGATCAATTAAAAGCTGCTTACGGCATTATTTTCGTAATATGACTTTTTATGTAGGTGTGTCGCCCCTTGGGGCCATATCAGACCCAAAAAAGAAATTGTTTCATACTATGAAGGTTTCCGTCCGCTGTACTCATCTGCCGTAAATACAATTTTATATACAGTAACCAGGAGAAGGGCCACCTGCTACTGTAAAAATTGCCTCACTGCTTAGAAGTGTGGCAGTTTGGGCTAGTTGGTATGACATGACGGTAGTTATAGCGCTTGTATTTTTGTCATCGTTTTGTTCTCGCGCTATAACTATCGTCATGCCTCACTGCCACTGGAAAACGCGTTCCTCTAGCATCGTCCGGGACCGGACGAAGGCTGCTACTGTCTTGGGAAGCAGTTTTTCCTGGTCGCGCTTTAATAAACGAGTATTATTTAGAACCCGTAATTCTTCGGCGTGCTTTCTCAATAACCCAATGCGCTCCACGTTTCCGGCCGATTTTCTTGCTCCTTAACCGAGTATACAAGTCCTCTGTTTCGGTAAATAAATTGCTTCCTGCTGAGCACCGAGTTCTCCTCTTTTCCGCGCCTTCGGGGCCCAACCGAACGAGTGTATATTTTAAGAGCTCAACGCAAACAGGCAAACAAACCGTCGCTAGTATTTCTGCCCACGCTACCGTTGCTTTTGAAACTTCGCGGTGCCGGCCACGCACCAACAAAGGCTACGGGGGTGCAGACGGAGTTTTACGCTGCGGAGGAATCGTAAAAAAAAAGAGAGGCACGCGCGCTCGTTCAGAAATAAAGTTTACATAATGAGATTGCTTGAGGAGAACCTCTGATGGCCCTTTCAGGGCGCACCGTAACCGGGCCTTCTCCTTTCACGTGTTCGGATGGCATTTGCGAGAGTTAATTAATAGCGCTGCGAGCGAGATGCCAGGGCCCCAGCGTAACCCTTTCATACATCCGCGGCTGCTTCTTAACGGTTAACGAAAGTTATCAAAATTTGTTGGAGCCACAGGAACAACAACGCACGTGCTTTTTATTTTTTTTTAAACTCTCGCCGCTATCAAGTTTCTTTTGAGAGAGCGATTTTGTTATTTCCTTGCCGAGGAGACAAAGTAAAAAAAAAGCAGGTGTGCTCCTCCGGCAACGCGTTTGCTTCCGCGTATCGCGTATAAGGCGTTTTTCTACTTGACCGCACAAGCATCTTAGGCGCGCTGCTTGGACTTCTGTATACTTGCGCACGATCATTTCATCATATCGTAAGCAAGCCGGCCTTCGAGGCTTCAGTGTTGAAGTTTTCACTGGCCGAACAAAGATGCAGTACGCCTCGCACGATCGTTTGCGCAAGCACGAACGGAACCAGACAGGAAAATAGAAATGAAGAGAAAAAAAAAAAGAACGGAATAACATCGGACCGCTTGCTTCGCAAAGGGAAGGAGGGGGAATACGCACGTGGAACGAAAGCGCTGAACCGTTTGCGTCAGCACTGCCGCGGTGCATGTTTCTATTCGCATCATTATGTTAGAGCTGCGGCTCTCGAGCTCCCCAAAAGGGTTCCACTGCTCTTTGACGGTGATGTTATAATGCAGTCACCGTACATCGCCTGGCTTGTATCAAAGGGCTTCGAAAGAGCTTCGCGCTGACGCGGTAATTTCGGCCGAGGCTTGCCCCTAACAACCTCTTACAGTTCAATCAATGCCCGAAGCTCCTATAACTGAAGCAGTAAAACAAAACAACAACCTTGAGATGTCTGTGTCACGGCGTATTCGGATGGTCCTTTTCGAACGCTTTGAAAAGTGACCGCGCATTCGGGTGGCATATAGAAGTGGACAGCTCGGAGTTCGGATGGTTTTTTGAGTGTGTCAGCGGTCAGCTATCGACACAGAGTGGTCCCCGAACACTGCGATTAAGAGAATGTGTGACGTGACATATTAGCCGCCGTGCATGGTTTCCGCAGTTTTTGACAGTTGAAAGCGCGAGAGCGAATTCATTTATAGTATATGCACCTTTGGAAATTTCGAAGCGAAACGTCGTTCGAACGACCATGCGGGTTTGTTGGACTGTGTTTATGCCGTTCTCAAGCGTTCAACGAGGCTCAAGTGCTTAACGCTTAACCTTTACAGTTTAGAAGCGGAGGCGGCTACATTAGGGGCAAGAATCGTCAGTGCTGCTTTTACGGTACCTCGAAACTGCGGGTCTTGAAGGTAGCAGCTTGCACGAAGACAATGACCCAATTGGGGCAAACAATCTTTCCGAGCTGTCGCTGCACTGATGCACTTCAGGGCTGGTGCCATTTGTCTACGTCGAGCACAAATGTGTACGCTAGCTTCCATCACCAACCGTGCTCTGGCGCTGCTTTCAATGTTGGCTTCGACATCGCAAATACATGTATTCAATTTGTACGCCGAGCCCCCCTCTTAAATTGCTGGCTGCGCTCGGATCTTTCGACCATGAGCCAGGATGTTGTCAAGGTCGTCAACTCAACTGTGTTGAGTTTATATACACCTGAAGTGTGTTTCCATCATAGAATACTAGATTTACTGCCTCATCAATTCTACACTCACATAAGCTTCGGGCGTATACGAATGACTAATGCAAGGGAATAGTGCGATGATACAAGTACACTGATGTGTACCAATATCGCTTCAATTTTTCTGTTTCATCTCAGTCAGCAACAGTTGTCATTTTGTAAAACCTAGCAAGGTTCTGTACAAACGTATCCGTCATTCCGTAACGATTAGTTGGTAACCCTCGTGTGTTTATTTTTGTTTTTTTATGTTGCACAGCTATAATACATTAACGGCGCACGCCGCATGTTCAGCTATAAAACTGCGATATGGGATTTCGGAACCACGTGCAGCGGCCAACGAAATGACCGGACCAGAGGACGGGACCAAAGAAAGAGCGGAGAGGTGTCCCTGTATTCATGGATCGGCCAATGGGGACATGCGGCGGGCAGTATAGCATCCTCGAGAGCGGCCAATGGAGGGCTCGATCAATCGGAGGTTAATAGCTCCTTCATCGATCGAAGGAGGAGCCTCCTTTGGGCCGCCAGTTGGTGGCAGCCGAAGTGCGTATAACACCCGCCTGGGACGCTCTCATCGTAATATCGGCTTCGACCCTCGCACTCGAGCGCTGCAGCGAGGAAGGCGACGCTGGTGAGAGAACGACTTCACGAGTTCGATTACCGATCGCTACTGATGCTCCGAACAATGGTGGCAGTAACTGCTGTTGTGCAGGGCTGACGACACGTCGCCGTTTATAAGGCTTCCTGTTTCCGTTACAATGTCCGATCCTCGGTTTACGAACAATGTAATACGAAGTACAGTTAGCGCCGAGTTTGGAAGTTATTATTGTGACTACGACTATTGTAAATTAGCATCAGAAAGGAAAACAGAAAAGAGAAGAAAGTCAGCCATGTTAACCAGTGTAGAATAACCACTATGCTACAGTGCACAGGAGAAAAAGGTGAATGAAAGAAGAGTGAAGCAAGAGAGGGGGAGCACACACACAACGTCACAGCAATTAGGCAGTCTTGTGCGGTTTACAGCATTGCTGTCTCCCTCCAGGCACTCTTGCAAGTCAGTTGTGGTTAAAAAGCTAAAGAAATGCCGTTGTTGCTTTAATTCTCGACGGCTTTTCAGGATGACATTCGAGGATAGTTGATAGCAACATCGGTCTATGGCAAGGGAGCAGCAGCAGAAAATTTTTTTTTTTTTGCGCAGGAGGGGGGGATCTGTTGCGTTCTGTTGCGTTCACATGGCTGTTGGGGCGCTGTGGCAGTAGTGACGCCGGCAAAACAATTTAGACCACGAAGTAACACGGCTTCGCTTACTGGACCCCCAGTGTGACAGCCTAACCAGTGACACTGGATAAGTGTCGATTTATACGCACTTTGTAAATCGTCGTGCATACAACAGCTGCCAGTGTCGGTCGCACTCCACGTAGCAAGTATAACGTAGATTTTGCATAATATATAGTGCAGCGGAAACCCTCCAAAAAGACGTCGGCAATTCATGCACGATGCATCTTACTTCAGCATAAACAATGTACTGTTCAACGACATAGACTATTTGCTCATCTAAAACCGTGGCCTGTGTGTTTCTGTCCAGTGATTGCGCTGATTGCTGTCGCTCGTCTCTCACAAGGAAGCATAGTGAGCAATGGGCATTATTGCTGTGCTGCACGTCCACCTACCTTATAGCCTACACCCATTCCTTGTTGCTAAACACGGCGCTTTTTCCAAGAAATGACGGCTCAGCTACTCACTGCACAGTTTTGACTCTAAGTTTGATATCTTAGCTGACAGGGAGCAGCAGTTCACATATATTAACAGTGACGAACCAACATGCAACCAACACGTCTTATGGCCTTGACAGGCCTGATGGCACATACCTGCCCCTTATTCAAGACGTTTTTTTTTTTCCTCAATGCTAGGCACCTTTGCATAAAAGTTCGCGAATAAAAAAATCAGTTTTGCTCTGCCAGTGACGTACAATATATACAGGACCACGACGGCCCTAAATGTGTGGTCTCAAGGAGGAACTTTGGGGTGTTGCGTGTCATATGCATATCGTCCCAACATGTGCGCATAGTTTCACTTCTCATCTCAATCATCATAAGTATGACGTGACATATATGAGACATCAGGCGAACCTCAGCAGTTTTCATTATAGATGGCTTGTGCATGACGTCATGAACATAGCTTCCGAAAAAAAAAAACAGAGATTCCACGATGGCGGATTTGATGACAAACAAGTTGCGTCTAAGTGGAAACAACGCGACAGGAATGTATCTGTGCGTGAATAACGATATAACGTGCATGTGATGTTTTGATAACATTAATGTAACATCAGGAACATCGCGTTCCGACATGCTGGTGCTTCAGCATGGCGCTTTCAGTGACGACAGTGCAAGCCGTCTATACATTACTTCTCTCTTTCTCTCCTCACCACGCCTGTCAGTACTGAGCAGAATGGTATTTTTAAGCACACGTACCGGCGAAGATTAACGGAAGTGAAAATAAAGACTGTCGACCGAGAGCTCCCATTCCTTACATATTGCACTGTACAAATATAGAAGTTTAATGGGGTACATATTACTGCGAACTTAGAAAACACAGTTAATCAAATAGAAATAGGAGGGAGCAGAAAGGTCGGGCACTATGTACCACATTTACGCCCCGCCGCGATGGTCTAGTGGCTAAGGTACTCGACTGCTGACCCGCAGGTCGCGGGTTTGACTCCGGGCTGCGGCGGCTGCATTTCCGATGGAGGCGAAAATGCTGTAGGCCCGTGTGCCCAGATTTGGGTGCACGTTAAAAAACTCCAGGTGGTCAAAATTTCCGGAGCCCTCCACTACGGCGTCTCTCATAATCATATGGTGGTTTTGGGACGTTAAACCCCACACATCAATCAATATGTACCACATTTACGTTAGCCAACTCGCCCAAGCATTAAGTCCTATAGAAGTTTAACCGGTGATCTGCTAAACGAAATGCTCATAAAAGTAATATCAATATATTGTCATTCAAGCGATTGTGCTTAGGCTGTCTTATTTATGGCCTGTACGCATGAGCATTTATGTTCGTTTATAGAAAGATTCTGCAGTACCACGCTACACTCACGTACTATCACTATAGGCGCCGTCTGACATGATATTTAGTCACTATTTCTCTGCTTCTGCCATGAACCGCCCACAGTCATCATCATCAGCCTGACTACGTCTACTGCAGGACAAAGGTCTCTCCCATGATCCGCCAGTTAACCCGGTTTTGTGCTTGCTGCTGCCAATTTATACCCGCAAACTTCTTAATATCATCTGCCCACCTAACCTTTTGTCTCCCCCAAACTTACTTGCCTTCTCTGAGAATCCAGTTAGTTACCCTTAATTACCCGCGGTTATCCTGTCTACGCGCTGCATGTCCGACCCACGTCCATTTTCTCTTCTTGATTTCAACTATGATATCCTTAACCCCCGTTTGTTCCCTAATACACTCTGCTCTCTTCTTGTCTCTTAAGGTTACACCTACCATTTTTCTTTCCACAGTGCGTGGGCTTAAAAAGAATAAACAAAGATATATATGAGATAGCAATGTGTAAGTTTGAAAACTCGTACAGTCCAATGCCCTGTGTGAGTCCCGGCAATGTAGCCGTTCTGTGCGGATCACACTTCCACGACGAAGCTGCTTCTTCCGGAAGAGCTTTCTACCCGGAAGATGCGAACCTTCGAAGAACGCTGCGTCATCAGCAAGCGCTGTACTTTTGAGAAGGGAATGTAGAAGCCGTTCCTCCAATACCATTCCCCGAGCGGCCGAGTGTTCCTCTTTCATTTACTTTATCTCTTCCCTAACTCAACGTTATGTAACGCGCACCTCTCTGCAGTCACAGGGTCACTCCGCCGCAAGTGGGCGGTGCATGGGCACAGCTGGAGCTCCGGGCAGGTCGTCTCAGACCAAGGCACCTCCAGGAAACCCACGGGGGCAGCCGTGAACCTAACATCTCTTGACTACGTGTGGGTGAGTTACAGACTCACACGCCCACATTGTGGAGCGGTTCTACACAACCTGCACTCACGCTTCCCATGCTATTACTCTGCAGACAGTTCAATACGCCGCTGGTCTATGCCCCCCGGCCGTGTCGGATTTTCAGAATCTCTCGCGAAAGAAAATCGCCGAGAGAACAAAAAGTAAATAGCAGGCGCCAGATGAGAGAAAAAAGAGCTATTTCATGCCTGCGTGCAACTGAGCGCGATCACTGGCCTCTTCACCTTGGAGGTGCCTGAGAACCTTCACGAAGAATCCGATCATTCTCGTTCTCCTGGAATTCGCTCACTGCTTTTCCGCATTACCTCGGGTATATGGTTCTTTTACGTCTTTACTGAGCGCTTGGTAGCTTGTCTATGTTTTTGTAGTTCCACTTTGGAAGGGAAGACCAGACGAAATAGTGTGTATTTTAAGCTCGATCCACATTAGAATAAGCGGGGAAGACAAGGAAAGGAAGATGTAGTAGTGTGCAAGCGATGACGCAATAGCATACTTCAATGAATTGCGTATAATGTACCCAATACGAGAAGTGGTGTGGGCACTCTACGCGAAGCAGGAACACATTGAAATACGATGACCTTGTAAGAGCATCATCATAATCATTTTTTAAGCTATAAAGACATGCAAAAACACACATACAGAGGAGAAGGGGGAAATATGGAGAAAGCAAGAAGATAACTTCGGGCAAAAGGGGCATCTTCTACGCTTTAGGAACGAGGAAACATAATTTAGAAATGAAAATACGAAGAATGGAAGAGCTAAGCAATAACAAAGTGACAGGAAACACAAACTTGAAGAAATCCAAAAAGAAAAATTGCGAGAAATAAAAAACTCAACAAACGGAAGGACAAGTCAGTACCGCGAGTATAAGTCAGCACTGCCCGAAGGGCATGATTGCGAGAACATCCATTCAGAAAATAGCAAAAAAAAATTATCGCGAGCCATACACGTGATATTGTAACTTTCCTATGTTCGTGGTATGGCGTTTTGCCTCGTCATGCAAAGCACTGCATTGCTCAACTGACGGGTTGACTTTGTTCAGCTGCGCAGAGGTATACACATCGAGAAGGTCGCGTGGACAGCCTGCAGTGTTCCCTGGGAGGTTCCTTCAAACACTTGAACGTGCTCTTAAATTAAAGCGTTCTACATTGCATAGGTAGCATATGGGATTCACTGCGAAGCCTCGGGTCGGAGCGGCGCTCATGGCGCCGACCCGGGTTCGATTAGAACGACTCCAAGCGAGTGGCGGAAACAATCCGCTCGGCCCCCTTCACACCCCGGACCAAAGACGGGCGCATTTCACTCGCTTTTGAAAGAATACAATCTGCTTAGTGAACATTGCCAGCCACACCATAAAAAAACCCCACAGTAACAATATGAAGCATTCGCCACAGTCACAGGCCTCCATGGTGCCAAGGCATTTTACGTTAAAGGACTGAAATAAAATCAATGCAGGTTGAGAAGGAACACGACAGATTTCCCTCCGCAGAGGCAAAACCTTTCGCTCATCACGTTCATTCGAACATTGTGCGCATCGCACCACCATGCAGTCACGGAACGCGTACGGCTAAAGTGGCGCTTACGGTGTATACATTTCGGTTACGGTTTACAAACAGCAGTTCGGTGAAGGTGCTCTTTGCAGGGGCGTATAGCCAGAAATTTGTGACGGAAAGGGATGTGGAGGGGGGTGGAAATGGGTTCAATTACACATCATATTTATGTTCGCATGCATGTGTTTATAAGTGCATGTATATCTTAAAATTGAAATAAAAAATTCCCAAATGTTTTGATGCCCCCGTCTACGCGAGTGGATCCCTTTGTTAACGCAGAAGCGCGTGCAAGCGTGCGTTGGCTTCAAGACGGGGCTGCGCATCAAGCAAAGAACAAGGACCTGTCAGAGAACAAGAGACCGCACGTATACTATAGATACACACGCGCGCGCGCGTCCTCGCTCCCGGGTGCGAAGAGGGCCGAGCGGAGTGCGGTCTCCACTCGCTTGGAGTCGTTCCAATCGAACCCCGGGTCGGCGCCACGGGCCGAGGCGTCGCAATGAATTTCGTGGCGCGCACCGGGAGCCGCAAATGCAGCAGCGCTCCGAAACGGTCCCGTGGAATGCCATTTATCTGTCCCAAAACGAGCGTATCGTCTTAGATGTCGCCAGCGACGCGCCTGCCACAGCGACGCTAGAACCCGACTTCTCTCCTCCCACTTCGCGGGGCTCCGCGCGACTCTATTTCGGGACCGCGGCTCTTTAGCCCGCCACCGTTTCCCGCCGTCGGCCGCACGCGGGACTTTTGATGAGGTTAGACTCGTCTTTTTGTTCATCGACATCGCCGGAGGTACCACGGAGGGGGACCGTCGAGAAAAGTAAAGTGAAAAAAACAAGCAGAAAAAAAAAGTTAGCCTATGTAACCTATAACTACAATACAGATATAAGCAAGGAAAGCAAGGAGGGCGGACTGTACGGAGGCAAGGCATAAAGGGACGAAAAGAGACAGAAGAAAAAATAGAGGGATAGACAGAATCTCCAGAACATCCGAGCTGCTTACACTGACCAATAATTGGGTCACCGAAAGCACAGGGGAGATTGTTTGTGGTTTCTTAACTTTGTAGTAATTTACACTTAAGTTGGAAAGATACTATGCACGAAAAACCACCCTTTACGTCGGTGACGAGTCCACTTGGCAGTGACGTATACAGAGGGAGTGTCACACCAAGCCCGCGCCTCCTCCCTCATTTTTTTTTCGTGGCATACAGAGCGAAAAATCTCCATTTCAGTGGGGTGCCCCCTCCCGAAATCAAGAAAGTGGCCTCCCCTCTACCAAAAAATTTCTGCCTACGCGACTGTCCCTTATAAAAGCACATACCGCCTGCAGGCGGTGACGCAGATCTGTTTATTCTATACATTCTAGTAGCGCTCAGAAGCGCTTCCATTGCCGCAATCTACGCGCATGTCCATGTTGTTTACCGAAAATGACGTTGAGCGCTTGAATAGCAGCAGCCGATCCTGAGGCATATGGGAACACTTTTCTTTTAAAGCCTATATCTCAAGGAGAACTTCCATATATGGGCGACCCAATGTTGTCGACTGTCCAGCACAAAGCATGCGTTTGGTGAAGTCTAAAACTACTATGGATGACATAGGGATGCGTCTTCATCGCTACAGAGAACGACAGTTCAGGCGTCTTTCCTTTTCTCCTACTTCATGTGGGCACAATGGCCATTGGCGATTGGCTCTTGCTATTTCAAACAACGCGGTTTGTGCTCCCTATATGGAGCCTCCACGTATTGCACTTGACGCATATCTCTCGACCGAACCGTGATATCAGAGGATCAAAACAAAGACGGCGCGCCACCGATAGAGGATACATAACACCATAAACGTGCGCAGGAGATTCTCCCTTCAGACGGATGGACGGGGGGGGGGGGGGGGGGGTTGGATCCTTGCAGCGCCCGTCTCCCTTCTGAAGTCTTTGTACTTTGTACAGGGCCAACTTTGACCCCCCCCCCCCCCCCATTATGCAAACAGCGAAGCGCCGAGGCACCCCCGACCTTTCCCCTTCGTGAGCACGTCTATGCATAACATTTCATTTCATTTTATTTATCTTCAAGGCCATATGACATTCAAGAGGGGAGTGGTTACAAGTAAACAAGGAATAAAATACAGCATAAAATCAAGTTGGTCAACAAACAAAAACTCCTCCTTATATAATGTTAGCTGCGTAAGGACCACGATTTCCATCACAATATGAACATAATACATAGCATAATACCATAGCATGATACTGCATAGCATGATACATTGTACAGTTTCTAAATATACAAAATTAGGTAATGCTTGACGGGAAAGATGGTTATTAGTAATAGCTACTATGTCATTGGGTAGGTGGTTCCAATCTGCTGATGCACGGGTCCGTGCGCCGATCACCGACTGGTGTACGATGGCTAGGTTAATGGGGCAACAGACACCAAAATTTTCGAAGCTGGTTTTACACCGCCACACAAATCTCCTGTATATGCAGACGGTTCTGCCCAAGTGTGAAGCTAAGTAAATGTCGATAAAGTCTATTATTAATCTATTTGGTGATGACACAAAAGTCAATTTTCGCCCGGCGCACCTAGTGAAATCAATACCAGCGTGGCGTGAGGCTGCAGTATACGTTTTGGTGACTTCACGCCCCGGTTATGATGACGTCAGCTGCCAGAACATACAAAATGGCCGCTTTTTGCGTCACCAACAGAACCACGGAGCGTATGGGCCGTCAAAAGCTCAAGATATCTCGCGCGAACACGTGACGAGAAGTTCGTATACCATATCGAGTTGTCAGTATACAGCAGGAACCGTAACAAGCTTTCCAAAACACGTAAACAATTTTTAATGGCGCGCTCACGCTTACCAGTTCATTTTGCAGGCTTTTCAGAGCTTGGTCTTTCGTTTGGCGGAAAAAAAAAACAATATTTTCATGTGTCACTGCGCAGACAGTGAGCAGCACATCCGTTCAACAGAAATATTTAGCTAAGACTAACAGCCATCTCTGGAAAAAAACTTCTCAGGTTAAATGTCAGGGGTGGCGCCAGGGTTCTTTAACCGCGGTGACAGCGGGCAGGGGCAACCACGACAAGTTAGTCTGGCCTTCACAGTTTCCATACTCCGCGCCGGTGAGACTACTTTACGGCCTCCGGTTCTTACCAAATAGTACGTCATACGTAGACAGGGCACCCGGTCGGGTTTCGATATTGCAACTGTTTGCTTATTAAGAATTCTTTTCAAATTTTCTGAGCCTTTCAGCTATTGGGCTCGTGACAAGGCTATCTCAGGAACATAGAAACACCATTACCTTGACATGGTCAAAAAATCGCCGGAGGTGGCCTTTAAGTGCACGACTCTAACGATTGCCTCTTTCCGAAAGGCTTTGCTTCCCGATGCGACCATGGGCCCATCGAGCTCTACTTACTTTTATGAACTAAACGGACCTGGCCACCCACTTATAGTAGGTTTTTTTTTTAACTTATACTTGTCTAAGTCTTCATCCTTTTTTTCTTAACTTCCCTCTCTTCTTTCCTCTTTCTCCCTTCCTATCTTCCTTTCTTCTGTTTTTCCCTGCTCCCAAAAGAGTGAGCAGGCGTTGCACCCTTCCAGTTGGCAGTTGCCAGCTTGCTCTCTCCCTCTTTCTTCTGTGTCCTTGTGTATCTGTGTATGCAAATCAAATAAATGAATAAACAAATTCTCTTTTGAGTAAGAGTGGCGCTTGCGGGGTACTGAGGTGTAGGGTTCATTCCCCCTCCCCCGTACCCGCTGACGCTACCATTGCTAAATGTACAGAGACGTCTGAATTACCTGATAACGGATTAGTAGAAAATTATGCCAGCACTTCGTGTCAGTACCGTTATAGTGCCCAGAATATACTATATTCTAGGCACTATAGTACCGTGGTTCGAGTGCAGCACAGCGCTATGCCGGCTCTCCCTTGGAGGCGCGTCGAGGCGTCTTCATCGCGCGGCCGGGATAAGGATAGCAGCAGCAGCGGGTTCCGCTCCAAGATGCGCGATCGCGCCGCCACCTTCGAGCCAGAGTGGCGTCTTCCCTCTGGGTCATTAATTTTATTTCGGGTACGCGTGCCCGGCAACACCGCGTGCCACCGAGAGTGCGAGGATGATCAAGGGACCAAAATAAAGGGAGCAACGCGACAGGCGAGCCTCGCGGGAGGCATGAAATGAAGCCGACAGAGAAGGCTCGCGCGCTTAGCAGGCACGCAATGCTGCAGCGGCAGTCATCGCGTCGAGCACCGGGTAACAAGACATTGAGGAAGAGTGATTCCGGGCGGTGTCGCGCATCCAGGCGCGGCTGCGCACACTGCAGCGAGCGAATGCCGCGCGCGCGAGGATGTGCGCGGCCACGCGGAGCGAACGGCTTGCGATTGTCACATCCGAAACGCCACCGCTACGTCTCGAATTAATCGGCGTTTTGCGATAGCTTCCATTCCGCGCGAGAGAGATAACATGAAGCGCTATGGCAGTTGTTGCAAGGCAGGTTTGTTCAAACTGCTTCACGAGGGGAACTTAAAGGAGGCGATGGAGCGAGAGGGGGCGGGAGGGGACAACAAACGAAAGCAAGATATAGCAGTTGTTGCAGGGTTATACCAAGAATCGTACGTATCTATACCGGCACCACGGTACTAACGATCCCTATTCGTCCAACTTTAACGCACATTACAACGAAATGTGTATCATTCAACATCGTCATCATCGTCAGCCCACTCACCGGAACACCGTCAACCGGAACACCGATGAGTGTGCAACTGCCGTAACTTTCCAAAACGTCGTTACGTACCGTTCATCTACACTACGCTCCATGTGTGTGCGGGCTGCGCTTGCCGTGATAACACGCATGTCGCACGCATATTCACGAATTCAGAAGAATAACACCATTGCAATCGTTGTCGGGAAACCGTGACGTCACTCAGCGCCGGCCACAAGCGGAAGGTGGAGGGACGCAGGATGGCAGCCAACCAAGTGCGAGGCGGCAGCGCAGCCATTTCGTCCGCGAGGACCATTTTTCCGGGTTTATACACCCGAATTACCCTCGCTTTGACACGCGTGTCCTCCATCCCGGCTAATATATGATCCCCGTCCGAGGAGCGAGTCGGCCCCCCTCGAAGGCGCCGGTATTTATACGACCACGCGCTCTTCGGGTTTTAAACTTGTACCGCAGAGTGCGTTCGTAGCATCCCCTCTATATAACCGCTCATCCCGCGCTATGACTCCGCCGCCTCTTTTAAGAACGAGGGGACTTGCAGGTAGTCTACATTCACGGCTGCGAGCTATGTGCCAACGAGGGTTACGAACACATCGTGTATACAGCATGAAAAGCGTCAGAAATGGTATCGTCTTCCATGCGCACGGCCATGCTATAGGTAGAACAAAAAAAAAAGATTGCTGACTATGCATGTAGCGAAACTATATGCATAGTCATCGTACCCCATGGTACAACAACGAAGAAATGCATCCACCAATCGTTCAGGCTTGGCATATCAATAGCAGCAGGAGTGTATACACCAGCGGCCTTTGATTAACACGCATAAAGAATGTATAAAATGCTATAAATTATCATCTTTCGCGTAGACCTCCGCGTGCACATGTGCTTGATTGACAAGTGGCGCTTCCATACCCCAGCGTGCGCATATATGTTTTTTAGCTATCTTTCTCGCCACAGTGCTCCCTATCAGTTGACAGTCAGTGTTTGTGACGTCACGGTCCTGTTCTCGCGTTTCTGTGCCTGAACTTCTTTTTTTTTTTATGACGAATCCCTACAATTTAGCTCAAATTTCTGCCATTCAGACCTTTCTCGCGTTAACGCATTAGCGTTTTTGCAAATAACGGCTTTCCTCTTGCTATAGCCCTACATCCCGTCACGAGATTCGAGGTTTCCGGTCGTGGTGCCGTGATCGTATTGCCGAGGGAGGCGCTGATATACGTTCCAACATGCCGTATCCGTATGTAGTATTCTATATCTTTACCATCATCCTAGCAAAGTGGCGCGCAGCTTCCTTCGTGGAGTGCTTATCTAGCGCGGAACACCCGGAGACATCGTGCTCGAGCACGTCTGGCAAACAAGCGGGCTTTGTTCGCTCCACAAGACGACGCCGCCTCTGCGCACTACTTCTCCCTACTTTTCCTCCCTTTTCTCCGAGGAGCCGCCTTTTAGCCTCGATGCGGCATCGTGGGACGTTTCTTGGAATCGCGGGACGCTTTTCGTCGCGAGTGAAGACTAGTACCAAGCGCAAACCGGAAATCGCGAGGACTAACCCCCATAGCTGTGTTGACAGCAGCAAGCGCTATTCGTTACGATGTGGTCAAATATGTGACACAAATGAGTTACAACTGCGTATACAGCCGGGGTCTTGGAATACTGCAATGCACCATCTTGTCATTGAAGTTATAAAGTACAGAAAGATTGGAAGCAAATGAGTCGCATGACCATAACGGCACGAGTCCAAAAGCTTTGCCAATGGCCATCACGGCAGTTTGAACAGGTTGGTAACCCGTTGGAAGTAAAGGTACAGAATATCACGAATGAGGGTGAATGAAATAACAAGGGTTGCAGACAGATTGCCGTACAGTTAAGGTAGCTCACTGTACACAAGAAACGAATTTTACCACTCGGCAGTTTGCGCCTGATGTTATCAGTAACGATCTGTCTTTTTCATACATTTCTTCTCACTTATATTTACATTTTTCAAAACCCTCGATTACATTTTCACAATGACATTGTGTCCTGTAGACGAGACCAGTGCTGATGGTTTAAGGCCAGATAAAGAACGGCCTCGTGGCATACGGTCCATTGTTTACGCCAGCACCGCCCTTCTTCAAGTGGCCCAAGGGACCAGCCTCGGCCGCTGTACGGCGACGACGGGCAAACACTGTTCGACCCGACGTCGCAAACCGTTGCTCCCTAATCAGTGGCCGCCCCGCCGCCACTGTATGCATGCATGAAAGGGAAACGCCAGCGACCGATCTCGAGCATGAAGGGCGTCAACCTTTTCGAAAGTGACCCCTTTGGCTGACCTTTGCGAAAATGCGACGTTTTCTGTTTACCTCCGGATTTCGCCGAGTTCGTCGACCTCTGCGGCCAGCGGCGCACACCTCCTAGTGACCCCGGAGACGACGTAGGCTTAAAACGAAGGGCGAGGAACCGTTAGTTATACGCTGACAGCGGTTAAAGTTCGGCCCCCAAGATATGGGGTCCACATTGCTGCGCCGAGACTACTATCTCGGGCACTCTCTCCGGGCGTCAAGACCCTTTTACTGCGCACGTGGCTTCGGCATGACCGCCCTAAAGGCAAATCGACCACGCTTCCGTTGCCTTCATGAAGAAATTAGACGCCGCTGCCGAGGGGCAGAACGGGACTCCACGCTCAGGACATATTTGTGAGCGCTCGTCTTTGTGAAGTCCTTGATTGATATGTGGGGTTTAACGTACCAAAACCACCATATGATTATGAGAGGCGCCGTCGTGGAGAGCTCCGAAAATTTCGACCCCCTCGGGCTCCTTAACGTGCACACTAATCTGAGCACACGGGCCTACAACATTTCCGGCTCCATCGGAAATGCAGCCGCCACAGTCGTGATTCGATCCCGCGACCTGTGGGAAATCAGCCGAGTATACCTTAGCCACTAGACCACTGCGGCGGGGCTTCTTGTGAAACTTTGTACACCTACCTCGCTTAGGTTATGAAAAACGTCAAATCAGTTCTACGTAAACTCATGAGACGGAAGAAGTTTTGACGAAAATGCAACATTTCATGCATAGCTGCATGAAATGTTGCTAGTTGTGCTGGTTTTCCATGTAGCAAAGAGTTGTTAACAAAAGCCACGATCGAGTAGGTTAATACTTTCCAGGATGCATTTAACATCTATTAATGAGAACAGGTGCATAGCTAGGTTATTTTTTTCGGGGGGAGCGGGGAGAGATGGGGATGGTTCAACCACTCTTTGTGCATGTATGAGCGCGCGTTTGTATTTGTGTGCATATATACACACGCAAAATCGAAAACTTTCGGGGATGTGGAGAGAGAGAGAGAGAGAGAGAGCTGAAACACGCCACTTCTCCACAACGCACTCTCCCACCCTGGTTGTGCCAATGAAAGAGGACACCGGGTGAAGTTTTGCCTGCGTCTTTGTTACCACGCTTGCCAAGTTTGACAAACTCCCAAGCTTACGTCCACAAGCCGTTTGTCAGCCAGTGAGCTTCTTCAATGACAAAGTTAGACGGAGCCATAACGAGACGGCGAAGTTGGCATTGAATACAAGGTGATTTCACTTGAACTCGCTACACAGAGTGTGACTTCCAACATGGCAAAGGAAACGAAAGAAAAATGAACTTATAACACTTGTATGAAAAAGGAAATAAACACCACTTCCCTTAAAAACGGAGCCATAACGAGACGACAAAGTTGGCATTGAACACAACGTGATTTCACTTACACTCGCTACACAGAGTGTGACTTCCAACATGGCAAAAGGAAACGAAAGAAAAATGAACTTATAACACTTGTATGAAAAGGAAATAAACACCACTTCCCTTAAAAACGGAGCCATAACGAGACGACAAAGTTAGCATTGAACACAACGTGATTTCACTTACACTCGCTACACAGAGTGTGACTTCCAACATGGCAAAAGGAAACGAAAGAAAAATGTACTTATAACACTTGTATGAAAAGGAAATAAACACCACTTCCCTTAAAAAAAGCAACTATAGGCTCTCTAATAACCCTGAACCTTAATTGAGGTACGAAGCAGAAAAATTTAATCCGAACACGAACTGCTTCCTATACGCATGAATGAATACGTACACAAGAAAGCAACGAACAAACACAAAGCTATAATTTCACAACACGACACATCCATAAATGTATGCGTTCAGTTTAGAGCTCGAATCAAGCGACAACACATCCACTTGAAGCTGAAACAGTTTTGCAGTCGTTTTCGGCTTGGTCGACAGATACATACGCGTCGATCTATATATAGTATACATGTTTCTGCAGTTCTTCATAAATTCTGAGCGCCCATGTGCATCAGTGTTTACACTTCCGCCTCCCTCCCCTTTTTGCCTTGTTACAACATACGCTCTAATTATTCGAGTGCCGAAGAATCGGAGTAATGGAACCACGAGAACATGACGCAGCAAGTAGACGCTAATTGGTGATTGGTTCAGAACTGTCAGCCGGCCTATAGTTGGAACGAATTAACCTTTTAGCCACTTTGCGCGAGACAAAGGACGAAGCAAGGAATATGTAAACAAACGAGCGCAATCTAGTAACTAGTGTATTAAAAAAAACACATCTGTTCAAGTACCCAACCTGCTAATTCAACAGCGATAATTCGATACATTATAATCAAACATGCTTGTTTTATGCGCGAGTGATGTATGTGTGTGTATTTTGACGAGATCTCGCACATCCTCTTGGCTATAGTTGAGCAGGTGTACGTTCAAATATAAACTAGTCGTTAGATTGCGCTCGTTTGTTTACACTGTTCTCATTCTTGTTTGCCTCACGCTAAGTGGATGAAACTTGATTGATTCAGTCATAATTCGCCCATGTTCACACAAGTGAACGACTCGCTGCTGCGCAAGTCAAGGTGAGCGCCTGGCCATACGCAAGACGGCGACAGTCTAGCGAAATGAACTTGATCTGCGCCAGTGCACGCTGAGCAATGAGATTTGTGGTCCTCTAATCGCCCATAAAGGGGCGATGAAGAGAAGCAGACATCATGGCGGCGACGCGATAGGAACCGGACACCACGAGCTGTGCTATCATCGGGCCTACACGGTCGTTCCTTTCCACCGACTTGCATACGAAACGAGCAGCGCGGTATCTATAATGTTGACACTTCGGCATTTCTTCCCGGCTTCTTGGATGTCCACATCCGGGCACCCTTTCCCGCTCGGCGCCATCATGTCTTCCTCATGTGGCGTAATTCAACGCGCCCTCGACGTAGGCAGATTTCAATCTGATTCAAGCGAGACGGCGACGCCATCCTTGGCTTCGCCCTGGAGCAGACTGACGCGCACCAAGCGCCGCGACCGCATAGCAAAATATTTTGAAATTATAAAAATTCGGCAGGTCCCACGAATACGAAAGCTTCCTTTCAGTGTGGAACACTGACAAATATCCCCATGGCTATGAGTCCAGATATTTGTATATGCGTGTCTGTGTGAAAAAAAAAAGCAATTTGCTTCACTTCAATGACCTTGTTTACCATAGATATAACCACACTGATTTTATTTTTACGACACCATCACGAGATTTGAAGAATTATCACGCGACTCTAGGCTTGCGCTGAACGGCTATCTTCAAGCACGCATAGAAGATATCGATGCTTTGTTTGCTGTTTTATTAGACCGTAAGCGACGGGGATGCAACGAAGACAACAGCCGTGGTATCTACATTTACGATATATCGTGTTTCCTGAAGGGCACGAGTAAATCAAGGCATGTGACATCTAGCGACAAATAGATGGCACGTGACAAGCTCTTGCATCTATGCGAGTCACTGTATAGCTTGTCAATGTGGTTGATTGAGCGAGTTGGTGATTCATGATTGTTTGAAATAATCCCTTGTCCCTGTCTATCCTGTTCACGTCTACGTATCGCGCTCTTATTTCAAACAATCACTGTATAGGCTTCCAAAGAAACGTCTACCGGCGTCACTGATCTTATCTTAACTGCGAATATCAACGGCGTTCCTTAATTTCGTCACGACGCTGTCCCGCCCGCTTCCGCACGGAGCTCTCAGATCGCATCTGTGGTGCGTCACAGTGTAACTACTAATGACTACCAGTGCTTCGGGTCGAATGAGGAGTGCATGCACAAACGTGTCCCTGACGCCACAGCTTCCGGAAACAAACCGCCTTCGCCGGCAGCCTCTATCCCCAATAACGCATAGCTCAGCCGCGCGAGCATCGTTTACACCAGAACACGGCGAGCTCAGTGCGTGCTGCCATATTGAAAAGCGCGTCGCGCCATCTGTTGCAAGCGCGGTGAAGTGACACCCATGCACTGCCACGCGAGCAGACGCTCCGCAAATCGAACGCGAAACTGCACAACCCGATTCCGGCTGTAAGGATGTTTCGCGCTCTTCCTCTCCTGGAATTTTTCGCTGATTTTGTGTGGAACGTCGAGGAGATCTTCTTCGACAGTCCGGAATGTCTACAGCACGTGCATTGCAGACTTCGGAAGCAACTTCATCAGGTATACGTACTATTGCAATTGAAAGAAACGCGAACGGCGAAAACGTACGTTGCTTTCTACTAAGTCGCACTGCGGTGTTCCTTGGCTGTGGCAAGGCAGAATTTGTTCTGTAAGTCAGCGTCAACGTAGCACTAGAACCTCGCTCCAACTTGCGCTCATCCACTGCATGTGTTTATCATTTGCCACTCATGCCGGGCACTCGGAACACACGCGCATTGCGAAAGTGCCAGCTAAAACAATATTTTAAAATGCTAGGGTGACGCCGAATGAAAGCACAGATTTGCCTACTGAGTCGAGACATGCCGCAGTTCGACAGAATCGAAAGCTATGCTTTTCGCGCCATTCACGTCCCTTAATTTGCATCGCTATAGTATGCCGTTACAATTGTATACGTGAGCGGTGCTTGCATCCACGCCTGAGTCGTAATATATCCTATTACTGGCATGCAGCCAGCGTAAAAGTACGGCATGATTTGGTGCCGCATACTATACGGGCATACTGCACGCAAAACGCTGCTGTAAAGCGGAACAGCTGGTGTCGCGCTTGAGTAAACGCCATAATTATATTTACTCATACACCTTTACTGGGCTCGTGTAGTTTCTCCTGCCGATTGCGATTATATCCACTGGTGGCGTTGCTCGGCGTTTTTCGTTGCGGATGGAAATCTGTGATATCAGGATACATAACACCAGCACGATATTCCCATCGTGTCGGTATCTTCCCAGACAGTGCTTAGTAATATCTTATTCTTGCTCCGGTTGTTTTAGGGGCGAAGCTCCTTATAGCGGCACCCGTTCGTCCGCCGTAGTATGTAACAAGTATAACATTTTGACCTCCAAGGTGGTGCCGGTGAAAGACTTCCTCTGTGCGTTGTTGAACAATAAAAAATAGTGCTCAATGTACATGTCAATGGCTGCTAATGGGGAATGAGAGACAGGAGCATTCGGCTTTTAGTTAACGCGCAGGCTGCGATCACCATTAGCAGCCATTGGCATGTACACTGAGCACTATCTGACAAGAAAGGGTTGCTACGTTATACTCGCTGGGTGTAACCTCCTTAGCTTTAGAAAGGTTTAGCGAGCGTTGAGCCGCAGTGCCATGAATACAATGAACTTGTATATACCATGAATGAACTCGAGGTGGTTAAAAATGGGAAGTAGATACGAAGCGCAAGCTGTGAGAAAGTAAAAGCCGAATTCTCCGCCTCTCATTTCCCATTAGCAGCCATTGGCATGTACATTGAGCACTATCTGACTGAAAAAGTTTGCTACGTCATACTCGCTGGGCGTAACCTCCTTGGTTTTCGAAAGGTTTAGCGAGCGTTCGGCCGCAGTGCCATGAATACAGTGAACTAGTATATACCATGAACTCGAGGTGGCTAAAGGTGGGAAGTGGATCCGAAGCGCAAGCCGTAAGAAAGTGCGCGTGTGCCATTTCTCGTTTAGTCCTTGGAATGTCCGCTGGATAGCGGTGCTTCTATATGGGGAATATATGATGAAAAGATGCGAGATGGTGGTACTTGGAGTGTTGAATAGATGGACGAACGGACACATAGACAGATGCATGGATGGACGCATGAACGGACGCAGGGGCGGCTGCATGGACGAACGCAGGGACGGACGCACGAACAGACGCACGCACGGACGGGCTGATGGACGCATGGACGGTCCCACTGACGGACGCATGAACGGACGGAAGCAAGAACGAATGGACGGACGAATTCTTCGCCCCACTCTCCATCATTCACTCCGTGGATATGCTGCAATTTTTTTTTTTTTGCATGCGAAGACGACGCAGCGATACCCACATGACTTCTTATAAGCTAGCGGAGCGTGAACAGGCACTTTTTTTTTTACATTTTAAAGAACCAGAGCCACTGTTTGCCATGCTAGCGAGGCCCGCCTTGGCAGTCCAAAACAAATTATGGCGTCTCTGAGGGCGACGGTATACCGCCGAAGGCGCCTGGGTGCGAGATCGGCGTGCTCTCATTTTTGTGATGCAGTGGCATGTGCGAAGGACCTTTTCACGAGGCATATGTGCTTACGATTTGCTATCTTTCCTTTTGTACGCTTTGTCATTTTCCATTACAATTTATAAGGTGACAACCTAAAATGTCCCCAAAACGTGAAAAGTGACCATCCACGGCGTCAACACAAGGGGACGCAACAAATGAGCATCACCAGACGATGTCATCAGATGATGGGCTGATCACGGAGGCCGTGCAACCCCTTATAGCTGCAAAAATCCTCCGGAAGCGGGAGGGGTGTTGTACCAAGGCAATCGACAGAGAATAATGCATGAGGGTCCGTGCAAACTTTTATTTAGTGAATGGCAATGTCATTTTAGGCTCACTCAGTAACCATCGACACATCTATTGAGAACAAAACGATGGCTCACAGTTCAGCACAAGTTTACGAACACAATCAGCACGAGTGTCACTCATGGACACCCCCCCCCCCACCAAGTAAGGACCTCCACAGTTTCAAGGGTCGATCGCTTTATTTATTTATTTATTTATTTATTTATTTATTTATTTATTTTACCCTCAGGGTACACAGTACATTTCAGGGGGGAAGGGTATGCACAACAATGAAAAAAAAAAACAAAGAATACAAAGCAAATGGCATAAAAATGTTGTCCCTAATTGGGGTACAAAAATTATTACTCCTAACAACTCACATCATAATAAAGCAAATGATAACACTAATTTTATTTTTATTACATGGTGAAGGCCCAAATCAATACAAATAAACTGTTCAACAAACATACAGGGGGTAATTAGGTAATCATTGTTTTAAGGACATTCTTAAATTGAAAGGGTTCATTGATGCTTGTTATTGATGCAGGCAGGGAATTCCATTCATTACAAGTTCTTGGGAGATATGATTGGGCATATGTTACTGTGTTGCAATGGGGGACTGTGACTTTTTGTTGGTGATTACGGTGAAGAGAAATGAAGGGAGCAGCTTGGATTAAACGGAAACGGAGTTTCGGATTATGATAGAATATTTTATGAAACAGACAAATGCGAGTGCGCTTTCGGCGGGTAACTAGTGGGATGAGGTTTAGAGGTGCCTTCATTTGAGTGACACTAGCTGAACGATGGTAGTTAGCCAAAATGAAACGAGCTCCACGATTTTGAATGGATTCCAACATGTGTGATAATGTTACCTGACCGGAGTCCCAAACAGATGAAGCGTATTCCATTTGAGGACGGACGTATGTGGTATATAGTAATAACTTTAGTGATGATGGAGCATGAAAGAAGTTCTTCGAAGGTAACCCAGTGTTTTATTAGCTTTGGACGCTATATGTTCTGTATGTAATTTCCAGGACAAAGTGTTAGTTATGTGGACGCCGAGGTACCGGTAAGATAATACAGTTTCAAGGGGGTGACTGTGAAGAAATTAAGTTGGACAAGTTGTACTCGACCGAGAAATCCTCATAGACTTGCATTTTTGAATGTTTAGTTCCATTTTCCAAATATGACACCAATGAAGTATGTTATTGAGATCAGCCTGCAGAGAATGAATATCATTGTCATTAGATACTGTACGGTAAATCACACAGTCGTCAGCGAACAAACAAATATTGGAAGTAATAGTAGAAGGTAAGTCATTTATATAGATTAGGAATAGCAGGGGGCCAAGTACTGATCCTTGAGGAACCCCAGAATCAACCGGTGCAGTGGAAGAATTAACATCGTTAGTGCTGACAAATTGAACACGAGAAGAAAGGAATGCACGAATCCAGTTAAAAACTGCAGGGTAAATTTTTAGAACACTTAGTTTATATAAGAGCAGGGAATGGTTAACTTTATGAAACGCTAGTCAAGAAATATACAGTCAGTCAAAGAAGCAGAGTCCAAAGATAAATGCAAATCATTAGTAAAAGAAATTAGTTGAGTATCACAAGAAAAAATCTTTCGAAAGCCATGCCGATTTGAAGAGAAGAAGCTATTATCCTCTAAAGAATTAACAAGATGGGAAAATATTATATGTTCTATTATTTTGCATGGTACACATGTGAGAGATATAGGACGATAGTTAGATGGACTATGTTTATCACCGTCTTTATGTACTGGAATAATCGCAGCAGTTCTCCAGTCTTCAGGTAGTACACCATCATGATACGATTGTGAAAATATGCATTTAAGGATGATGGAACTGTATTCTTTGGTATTCTTTAAAAATATACTATTAATTCCATCAATACCGTGAGAAGACGTTAGTTTCAGGTTGTCGATAATCGTGACGATGCCATGCGAGTCAGACGTGATGGGATCCATCGCAAAATGATTGTACGACTTAAGCTCAGGACGTTGGGCATAATTAGATGAAGAAAACGACTTAATGAATGTATCATTTAGCACAGTAGAACAAAGATGGTCGGGAACAGGATCGCCGGTGGGTGTAACCAATGATACCTTACTGGTGCTAAGTGGTTTCATTATACTCCAAAAACGTTTAGGGTTAGTCTTCAGGATATTCGGCAGGGTTACATTGAAGAACCAAGATTTAGTATCCTTGAGCGCTCGCGAATATGCTAAAGAGGCTGTCTTGTACTTTGTCCAGTTGGCCGGTTTAAGTGAATACTTAGAGATTCTAAAAAGTTTTTCTTTTCTGTTAGAAAGCCGGTTTAAGTATATGTTATACCATGGAGCTTGGTTATTGGAGTACACCCGGCGAAGACGGATATGGAGATGAATTAGTTCAGACACTTTATTACGGAGCAAACACCAATTAGTTTCTACTGAGCGCCCAAGATAACCTGGTAAGAAAATGTCTAAAAAGGAGCACAGTTCATTATTAATGGTTAGATAGTTACCGTTGTCGTAGTCTCTGATGTTCTTGGACTGTTTTACTGATGGTGCATGCGACAAATCGAATGTGAAATGCAAAATATTATGGTCTCTCAGGCCAGGCATGTGCAATACGGGTGACGTGACAGTCTCTGATGACGTTAGTACTAGGTATATAAGGGAAGAAGTAGTTTTAGTGACACGTGTGGGTGAGGTGACGATTTGTGTTAAACCAAAATCCATGCAGGTGGTGATAAACTGGTGGGCCTCAATTGCCGGTGGGTTGGTAAGTGGGCATGCGTGCAATTAATCAATATTCGGGTAGTTGAAGTCCCCCATTAGTATGAGTTGTGCATTGGGATAACGAACCATTACTTGATTTAGGCAGTCATGCAAGCTATCACAAAATGACGCATCGCTTGATGGGGAGCGATAGCAGACCCCAACAATAACTGACTTGAAATTTACATTCAAGCAGCACCACACAGATTCAATGTTTGAAATAATTGGTATGCAGTAGCAATCAAAATGCTCGTCCACGGCCAGCAAAACTCCACCCCGCACTCTGTCATAGCGGTCACTGCGGTAGACTACATAACATTTTTCACAATGAAACAATTCAGTGTTAGATATCTTGCTGCTAAGCCATTTTCAGTTAGTGCGATGAGATCGGCTTTCATATCTTTAATTACTGTACATAACTCATCCTTTTTGCGGTAGATACTACGAATGTTAGTATAAAAAATAGAAAATTCTAATCTCGAGCGGGTAGCACCGTTTCCCCTCCCGTGTCCCTAGCGATCTTTATGCTGAAGAAGGCGGCCAGAGCGGAGTGCTCGAGAGGATGTACCATGCGAATTCGATGCAACTTTCGAGATACCAATCTCAACAATGGTGTCATCTATGTCATTGTAGCCAAAGGATTTACCGCCAACATGCAGTTTTTTGTACCCAAGTTTATATGGCTTACGCAGGCTTTTGGCATGCTCCCTTAACTTTTTTGAATTTCACGCGTGGCGGGGCAGAAATCCTCACTGAGAACAAAGCCACTATTTTTAAGCAAGGAACACTTAGCAAGAACCGCTTCGTTTTGCTTGTATGCAGCAAATTTGATAATGATCGGCCGTGTTCTCATTTTCATAAACCGACCGAGCCTGTGAGCGCGTACAATTCTATCGCTGTTAAGGCTCAGATTCAGTTTATCATTAATGACGCTCAAAACTTTAGCTTCAGATTCAGTATACGCCTCGTTTTCAACATCTGTTATGCCATAAAAAACTAAATTATCTCGTCGAGAACGGTCCTCTGCGTCGTCAAGCCGATGGCGCAGCGCGCAGGCTTCCGACTCAAGTCGATTAAATTTATCATGTAGCTCACTGAAATCGGCCCGAGATTGCTAAGTAATGTAGTCTGGCCTTCAACAGCCTCTAACCGTGCCTTTATATCAGATATGGCTTGAAAAGTGTTTTTCTGCTGGTCTTTTAGCTCACAAACCGTTTCAGCAACTAATTTTTGTACTGTTTCCATTCTGATTGATCGCTCATTTAAATCTTTGACAGTTTTAAGAACTTCCGCAAGAGCAGCCGATGATTCATTAGGACCCGGGTTGCACTCAACATCCGCACACAAAAGCAGTATCAGCGAGCAAAAAGGTTCCAACAAGGCTTCAGGGCATGGAAGCACGACTAGAAACGGATCATCCGATTTAAAACAATGGCGAGGTAGTTGGGACTGGTAACTAACCTGCAGAATGAACAAGAGCGTAGGTGAGCCTCCCATCGTTATGATCTTCCATGCCCATTGAGCGGCGACTGCGCAGCACTCCGTTTTAAACGGGGCGTAGGTGGGGCTGTCGATGTTCCTGCAGCTGCCACGAGTTGAGGTAGAACAAGATAAGGAGCAAGATACTCATACAGTGCACCCTCAGGTGAACTAAAGAAACGCTATAAGCTGAACGCTAATTTTGTCATTTTTGTCACTCTTACCAAGTGGCCGTGCAGTATCCAAGCCGTCCCCATTCTCTCAGAACGACGAAGCTCCCGTCTACATTGAGTGACATTTCCGCATGTCCGCATGCATGGCGTAGGCGGTTGCCGACGCACGCGGCGAGGCCTTACAAGCATGTTCGTGGTTAGGAATTCATGAGCGTCACGGCGCCATCCTCGAAGATATGGACGGTAATCGCGGCCTCGCAAGAATCTGCACGGCCGCCGTCGATCCATCTCTGCTGCGGCGACGGCGTATAGCAAGCCCGTATCGCATAAACAACGATTCTCCTCTGGAGCAGAAACTACTTTTTCTTTATTAAAGACGAAGCTCCTGTAGGACTTGTTCGTTGGCGGACGAGCCTCGACTAACTTTCCTTATGATGTCGCCATTACGGCCAAATGTACTGCGGAATGTACGAAAGATCTAGCATCGTATAGGTGGCTTAGTAGTCACTTAGTTAAAAACGCTAAGAAAGCTTCCCTGGTTAGTAACGGCAAAACTTCCAAGCTGGACTATAGGTGCTCCATGGCTAGTAAATATATGTCGAGAATGTAGTACAATGCTCCGGAAACAAGTAAACACAGGCGTTTACTAACTAGTTACCAACCTTTTTTTCTCTATAAGAGTGCAATGCCAAATCCCATTCAGATATGATCTTTACATGAGATATGGGGAATATCTTTTTTTTTTTTCGGGTAGACACGTGAGGGCACATAATGTACAACCTCTCCTCCTCCCCTCCCCCTGTTCTACCTTTTTTCACTGTCCCGGCATTCGCGGGACTAAAACGTATGAGTGCATACTGAGGTGAGTTTGAGACCCGTGTCATACAGTGAAAAAAAATAGTCGCCCGTCTGTTCGTGAATGACACAACGGGAGAAGCTTTTGATGTGACGGAGTCACGTGTTAGTGGAGAACTTCCGATTACGGTAATTACTAGAAGCCAGCTTCCTCAATCCACGCCCACCTGGTTCACTAGACTAAAGTATGGCAAGTCCACTAACACGTTTTTAGGCATGTTAGTTTGGAACTATTACTGTGTAAACTCAGTGTGCAAGCTGATTTTTGCATATTCACCTCAAATTTCCATAATTTTTAGCGCTCAGTGTAACCCGATAACGTTAACATTTTTAAGAGTAGTTGGCTTGTTTTATGAAAGCATTTTTTAAGCTAGTACGTGACTCACGTAATGTAGTGTATTTTGTGTTTTCGTACAGCTGCTCTATGTTTACATATTTTACGGTTGGCTACGGGACGTCCCGCTGTACGTTTGTTGATATGACGACGCGGTGATTAACAAACTTAAAGTGAAATAAATGAAGCATAAAACATTGTAAGTGAGCACACCTTGAACGACCGCAACCTGATACAAAATAGTTATTCTCTATGTGCACTCAAACTCTACCCTAACTCTCCGCCATGACAGCCGAACGTCACACCACCGTCGCATTTGACGACTCCATTGACGTCGGATCGCGCGCGCACCGGCGTCTTTGTTTCCTCGCTGTTGCGTAGATTGCGCTTTCTGTTACCCGCGTATAGGCTCCAGCCTAGCGCTGCTCTACGGTGGTATGAATTTCCGCCAGGCATTCAGGTCGGTGCACGATCGCCTCCACTACACGCGAGCCATTAGAAAAAAAGGGCAACAGCAAGAGACGACGACTTCGGAGACGCATTCACGGATTCCGAAACCATTTCTTTTCGAAGCGCCCTTAAGTATCCGCGGGTTGTACTACGAACACTGAGCCGAAGAAAGCAAGGCAGAACGACGAGTGATACAGGAAGTTTGAGCGATCGAGCGTGCCGTACGCGTCGCTCGTAGCGTGCACGGTCGTAAAGATTCCGTAATCTCTTTTTGACTGTAATTTTGGGTGCGATCTTTGTCTGCGCTCCCCATCGGCAGGCCGAAATCGCGGACTGAGACGGGAGGGAGGGCAGCGAGAATGGGCGAGAGGGCCCAACGCTCTGGAACGCCAATCAATGAATCGCAGAATCTCTAAAGAAAAATGGAGAGGAGGCAGGAAAAATGGGAGGAGGCGTGCGGTACTTCGAGCGTGCGTGGGAGTCGCTTGGGTCCAACTTGCGTTTTGTTTATTGCACGGTCGTTCCCTGTCGGCCGATACGCGACGAGGCCATTGTTGTTTCGAGAAGAGCTCAAAAAGAGGAACCTGCCAGAACATGTTAACAAAAAAAAAGAAAAAAAACATAAAGGACCAAAGAAGTGATGGGACCGAGACAGGAAACATCGACGAGGTTTCTGTTCATCCTTATGTGTGTAACACGCGTTTCCACAACATACTGACAGCGTAAAGAAAAGCCCTTTGCCTCTCTTATCCATCCTCATTCTTTTTTTTTTCTGAGAAGCTAGCCTAAGAATGTGAAAGAAGTCCGGACGACGACCCTTTTCTGTTTTACAGATGAAACAACCACGAAAGAAGACCTCTGCCTTGGAGCTCGGTTCAGTCCACTTAATTGTATTTGCTGTAAAAGTAGTACACATTCCTCTTTGTGCGATTTAAACGGGCTCGTCACAAACCATGCAGCCTAGTTTCTCGCAACTTTAGCGGATTTATTAGTCCCCCAAAACACTGATCACCGGTGTGAATCGTCACCTCACTCTTTACTTGATCAATATTACACATCTGTCCTTACTAGTAGCTGTTAAGAAGCAGCAAGCGTTGGTCACTCAATATATCTTCCCACTTATATTATGAGTCACCTCACATGCACGCCAAAACAACGATCTTAAACCACGATCATCACATAGGACATCATAAACTATCTTTCCTTTGATTTTATTATTTATACAGGCTGCGTAATACCAAACCCACGCACTGAGCCCTTGTGTATACATGTTCGAAAACCACCCTGTACTTCTCTCAGGACGCTTCCTCCCGTCCCCCCCCCCCTTCCCCTCCTACTATAGCCTTGCGGATCGAGCATCGGCAAGGCGAGGCATCCGCTCACGTTCTGCGCAACGGCGACAAATCATTTCCGGTGCACCACCACGCGTGCCTTGAAATGCATGTATGCCCACGTGACACGGACGTGATCGCGGGAGGAGCGGAGCGATTCGCTGCGCCACCGCCGTTCCCTCACCTCTATACGTGCACTCGACATCACGGCACACACGTCGAGACGCAATGAACCACGCGAGTGCTCGTGTGGACATTCGATCATTCTGCCACCATTCCGGTCTTCTGCATGTGGGCCCTACGCGTGAGATGCCGTGGACACACGACCTCCTTCCCGTCGAGTAGCTCACTTTTCTTAACAGTGGACTTCATAGACATGCTAAGACTTGTAAAGCGACAATAAGCAATACTCATACCTTCAAAAATGTGAGCAGAAAACTAAAAAAAAAATATCCGGCGTATGCCTACGTTTAAGAATGTTTGTGCCTGAGCACACCTATTTAGCGCAGGTTGCTTCCGTATTGAACGCATTGGAGCGTTGTAAAGTTTCAATATCATCAGGCCTTTCGCGATGTACGCACCTAGGACTGAGCACATCCCCATATACTACAATAACCTTCACAAGTTGCAACTTGAAAGAGTGTTTTCGAACTGTTTTGTGCACTTTTACTGGCCAACAGAAAGGTGGGGAAGTTTATGGCTCACAGTCCTTTAGTTTATTTAAATGCTCCCCTTACATGTGCGAAACTTCCAAAACATTCATGACATTAAACTGCGTCTTTCTCTCTCTCTCTCTCTCTCTCTCTCTCTCTGAAGTGCACTATAAGCTTAAACGATGTACGCGAGAGAGGGTGGATAATTTATATCAGTGACAGTGTTCAAACTGGTCTCTTATTCAAAGAATCCGCTTGTGTGCTGTGACTTGAATGCTTTCTCGGAGCCCACACTCGCGAATTGCGGATTCTCTTGCGCATGGTTCGGGACGTGGCAAATGCTTATTGTTACCGAAGAGGAGGGACTCGATTTACTGCCCACGAACGCACCCGCACCAAGCATTTTTGTGCCACATCCAAAGGAGTCGTCGGGACGGAACGGTGCCTGTGTATCATTTTTGTGATACCGAGTGCGAACGTCTCGGAACACGATGGTTCGCTTACAAACGGACTCTCAGGGAACGACGATGTGAGCAAGGCGTTCACACCAGTAACTACAAATGGCGCGGGAACGAAAGCCCTCTAATGGGTCAGACAAGTAAGAGATAAAAGGAAAAATTATAGGCGCAAGTGGGAGACAATGCCTGCACACAAAACAATGTTTATATAACGCATTACAGTGACATGTGAACACGCGCCGCGTTGGGCGTCATTGTCTTTCCTCAGCCTTGCACGACGATAAGAGAAGCGACGGGGCGCGGCGAGAGAAAGGCGAGCGACGAAACACAACACAACAGAGGCGGGTAATCCGAAATACCTCCGCTGTAGATACATCCGGCGAAGAAGCGCGCGATAGATAGCCGCGATGGGAGAGGGAGAGGGATTCGTTCGCACGCAGCGCACAGCGATACGCAGGCTGTTTCATTGTTTCCAATTACGGGCCCGCGCGCCACTTGTTCCGGACGACAGACTCCGGTCTTCGCGGGGTCAGCCAGCGCGATCGCTCAAGCAAGGATTCTCGGGGAGCGCCCGCGGTGCCTCGCCGATCCGTGGCCATAGTCGGGCCTTCATATTCCGTCTCACCTGTTACGAGCATTGTTTCCTATATACTATAGAGCTTTCCCCTCGTCCGTTCAGCGCAGGATCGACTGAGCCATCAATACGGCGTGACAGCGAAGACGCCCCTATAGTGTGTAGCCCAGGTCCCGAATTAAAGTGAACAATAAATGCACTGGTGCGGATCTTCTCTCATCTATTTCTCAACTCTATACTGTCATCGCCCCAGCGTTTTTTTTTTTCTTGTCGCGTTACTCGTGTTGCTCAATTTCTTTCAGTGACCACGGCAATAAAGACAAATAATCCAATACAACTACACAATAGCTTTCCACGGATAGTTCATATACATGACGTCCTTGGGAAGGCCAGTGGGGACAGCAAGAGCTAACGTTGGCTGGGAGCAATCCCATTCACTAATTGGCCCTTGCCAAACGTCCCAACACTAAGTCTTGCCGTGGCCACCCCGCACCACATAAGTCTGTGGAAATGTAAGTTTTTAGCCAGTGGGACACGTTTCTGGTTAACCTCCTCACCTTACGCACTTCTATTTTTGTTTTTCCTTCTGAATCAAAAAGCGATTCCGAGCCCTATCGGACCGGCGTTCGCAGTGCGCAGTCATCGGAATGGCGAGAAAGAAGGCACTGGCTAACGCAAGCGCTTAGAAACACAGCTAAGGTAACTGTCTCATTGTTGTGTCATTTCTCAATTCCTTTTTTTTTTCTGCCCATAATCCAAGATTAGCTCGTTTGAACAACATCACATGCAGCGTCGAACTAAGGACCCTCAGTCACACTGCCACACAGAAAACGCGTTCAACCAGAGAAATAGACGGCACTGTTAATCTGAGGCCCTTAGTGGTACCAATTTGTCGTAAACGTAAAGTGCACGTATACGTAAACTTCTGCCTCGTCATCTTCATCATCATCATTCGCACTACACCGTAGCTCTCTGTACGTTTTTTGCGCTGTGAAAGCCGAGACAATTTGTATGTGTATCGCGTAAATGAATCATACTTATATACCTGCACAGCGTTAGTGTCCCGAAGACTAACCAAGCGCTAACTGCTCCAAGGCTTCAGTATACAACGACGAGAACCGGCCCATTCAAAATTATACGGTTGCAAATGACGCCGTTGTAATAAATCGATTGCATGATTAATACCACGGCATGAAGGCGTCCGCGTAGAAGCGGGGCTCCGATAGCAACCCGTGCAACAACCATGGCTAACTGCGCTTATACGGTGCGAGTGTCTATACACTGTATAAAGATGGTCGGCCCTTATCTTGATGAATTCATCGAAACCACAGTTCAAGAAAGATCACACGCAAACAAGAATGAAGCATCGATCGAAACAGACGAGGTTCTATCTCGTTCCTTTTTCAGAACCCGTGCTCGCTGACGCGTAAAATTCAACTGCCTTGCACTCCTTGGTCGTCAGTCGCCAATTAGCCGTTCCGAGCACGGTATATCAGCGAAGGCTGCAGAGACGAACATAGCAGGAGGGCTGACTATAGCATAATGGATCATCCCTTATTCTCCCATCCGATGATCCATCGAATTATATTTGTTTGTTCTTTCGTTCTCTCCGAATTAAGAATTTTATTTTACATCCCATGCTGTTTTTATGCATGGCATAAGAAACGGTAAATGTGTTAATAAAAATAACAGGTATAAAACAAGTACCATCTTTCTGTATATTGTTTAACACCAACTTAGAATGCCTTCAGGTAGTACGGGAGGGGTTAGTTGGTCATCTGTCCGCTTGTTAAAGAACCACATGTTATATACGCATGTGAAGCCACCAGACAAAAAACGAGCGCATTCCACATTTGCCATCTTGGTGGCGAGTGGCCCTAAGACATCAAAGTTTGTGCCGAAAATATGGATTGTGGACGATCCCTCTGAATGTAGCACTGGTGATAAGACGAGACAAAAAAAAAATCATACAGATCTACCCGTAAATGCAACCCTGAGCAGTATGCGAAGCAGCCATAGATCGACTTCGACTTGAAGGGACTGTCTACCGCCCTTCACTGCTTTTTTGTTTTTTTTTGTTTTGTGTAGCAATAAAAAGCGTACCATCTGAAGTATCTAACCCTGGAGCGGTTTCATTGAAAGGTGCGGTAGAAATTTCTAAAAGAGAATTTTTTTTTTATCTGCGTTCAGACTTCTTCCGTCGGTGGGATGAAAGCGTTTGGTGAGGTATCTAAAGCATTAATACCGATAAAATGAGAGCTGACTTTGATGCATTATGCTTGAAACAACTATAATAAGCAAAGCTTTGGTTGAAAAGAACAAAAATGCAAAAAGCTATAAGGGAATGAAAAGATCAAGCAAGGGTACAGGGCATATGTGGAGGTGCGAAAAAGATAAAGCTATGTCGGCACAAATGTTGGCGAAAATAGCCCGTGTCAGAAATGACCAAGATGGGAAGAGAGTCGAAAAATTTTATTCTGGGGTCATCTCGAACTTCTCAGCAAAAAGTGAAATACTGTACTGAAGTCATACTCGGGTTGATTCAATAATTTCAACGGTTCTGAAAATAAATTCGATTGTAACAGCTACGGAAAATTTAAAACTGCATGGTGATGGACTCCACGCCGTAAACATTAGCACCCAGAAAATAAAAAAAAGCTCTAAAAGACAACCGAATAAGTTCAGATAACCATTGAACGAGCGTATTCGCTGATTATTCTCTATTTGCGGCTTCAATCCTTGATGACGCACGTCAAGTGGCTAATTGTCTCTGCCTTTCCTGCATAGCTTCAAGTTCATATATTATCTATAATATAGAATTGAACACCATATTCATATTGTATTACTGCAGAAAAAAAAACGGCCGTTCATTATTAAAAAAAATATCAGTCTCCTATCGTCCCGATAGGCAATGTATAGTCATGCACGGTTCATCATAAAAAAGCCGCCAGCATTTTGCCACGGGGGAACTCGAGTAAATACGTCGCAGAGCGGTCGCGAGGTATCGCGTGAATGTTGCGTAATTGGGTGTGTTTTGGGAACGCTTAATTGTTATTTCGTCTTCATTAATCTAATTTCTTGAATGAAGGACAAGCGTTCTATTCAACGAGTGGTGGGACGCTGATGTTGGGTTGTGCCCCCCCTAGTGGCTGAAGGTACTGTTGCTTCCATCGCATCTATTTGAGTCAAGCAACGCGTCAAGTCAAGCGAAAGTCAAGTAAAGACACCCTTGACAATTACGAACGCGCGCTCCGCCGCTTATATCACAGAGTTTCCTAAAATTAACTAAAGGGTACTCTGGCGCTGCAATCTTTGAGCGACCATGGGAATGATGGGTAGTACACGGATATGCCTAGTCTTCGTACTGGCGGGCGGCGAATCGCACCCGTGGCTTTGTTTATTGCTGAATTTGGGTTTTGTTTCGAGGGATAGAACGAACCCTTTTCAACTTCGTGACCCGATTTGAAATGGTAAGCCTAAAAAATTAAGGTGGTGAAGCGCAACTGCTGAACATTTGCCGATTGTTGTTTGGTGACAAAGCAGCTTCAAGCCACGCGAAGCCATATGGAACGTATAAAGTACGAAGACTAGGCAAATCCGTATACTACTCATAATTCATAATTCCCATGCTCGCTGAAGCGCCAGATTTGGGTGCACGTTAAAGAACCCCAGGTGGTCAAAATTCCCGGAGCCCTCCACTACGGCGTCTCTCATAATCATATGGTGGTTTTGGAACGTTAAACCCCACATATCAATCAATCAATCGCTGAAGCGCCGTGCGTTATAACTCCCATAGACACTAGCGCCAAAGTTTTTTATAGTGTATATCAAAGAAACTCAATATGGCCTATACACTCACTGCCCGCGTTCGAAGGAGAGGACTACAGGGGAGAGGCCGGCACTCCCGAATGCTAAGCTTGCTTAACGCCCTGTGGTTGGTGTCTTATCATGAAACAAGCGCTAAAAATACACACATTCAGAGAGGACACAGGCAAGCGCTTACTAGCAACTGAAAATTTTATTTCGAAGCGAACACTAATAAATACATCACACGCATGTACACGCTTGTTTCATCATAAACCTTTACCAACACGCCCAACTGGCAGTCATCCTAGGTGTCTTATCCTTTAATGGCTCCCAGCTGGAGCAATCGTTTTGCGAGTGTCTTCCTGGGCCGGCACGAGACACGAGCATGCACAGTGGGAGTGTGGACGACGCTGCCGACGCAGTACAAGTATGCGCCACACATTCCAACTCCCGCCACCGGGGTGGTCCACTAAAAACGAGGAAGGTAACAACAGTTAGCCCAACAAATAGCCGACGACGCCAGTGGCGCGCGGAAACACTCTTCCCTATATGCCGTATGGGGAACTGAAACCCCGGGGGAACGACGACGAAGTTACTTAGTGATAGAACGCGTCTGTCACTACTAGCTGTTTTTCGTTATGTTTTCCCCAATACTTGGGGCGCTCTCCGCGTCCCACCTTGTGGCGATGGCAGCGGCCACTTCTACAGGCCCACGTGGCCAAATGTCGGCGCCCTCAAGCTATTTTGTGGCTCAAGGCTCATGGTCCAACACCAGCGACGGCTCAAGAGATGCTCCTGCTCTCGTGCCCATGGACGGAGAGCCGACTGCTGGCCCGTCTGGCTACAGCTCAACATTCGTAAGCTCCGCAAGGAAACGAGGCTCTTGGTGCAGCTCTAGTGAAGACACACACGTTTACTCAGTCGACGGCGACGACTTATCGGACGACAGCTTCGTGTCTGTGAGGTGTCGGAAGGCCAAAAAGAGGCTCATCAAGGCACCATCATCCGCAAGTACGTCAACTGTGAAGGCAAGGAGTGAACGCTGGCCGCATACCATCCTCTTCATGGCCCTGGATCCTTCCGTCAGCCTTCGAATATTGAACAGGCAAGCTATCTCCGCAGTTCTTGAGGGAATAGCACCGAATTAAACCAAAGAGGTCAGGTTAAACACACGCAAGAACGTCTTAGCTGTTGACACAACGCAGGCAGACACGCTGGAGAAGCTTCGATTGATGACAAAGTTTGGGGATGTCTAAGTACGAGCAGTCGTACCGATGGCTGGTACCTGCACTGCAGGAGTCATTTACGACATTGACTTGGCAATTCCAAACACGGATCTGCTCATCCTGATAAACCGGCGTAAGAAGGAGTGGTCATTGAGCATGTAAGCCACCTCGGGAACAGCCGCTGCGTTAAGATGGTTGACTCGATCCTTACACACGTCAATGTGGGGCATTTCCGGCATGTGGTGCGGCATTTTGTCCCGAAGCCGCTTCAGTGTCATAATTGTTTCAAGATCGGTCATGTCAAGGGCGTCTGTGCGAACTCTACCGCGCGCCCCCGGTGCGCGAAGCCACACACGGTAGACACCTGTTGTGCAACAACTTATAGGTGCGGCGATTCTCGAGGTACCCATGAAGCCACGTCTAAGGAATGCCCAAGACACAAGAAAGAATTCGGCATCCTAAAACAAATGATCAGGGATAACTCCACCCATAGAGAAGCTTCACAGAAAATCCGGCATCGACGTCGCCACCGACTGAAGCACTCCAGTCTTGATGTTCATGCACCACTTAAGCCTATGCCACCATCAACATCTAGTAGAAAGCCAAAGAGCACAAGAATACCTCCACCGGCGAAGCCTTTTTCCCTTGAAGACTGGCCGGCGCTTGCGAATGCACGGCTTTCTGAGTAGACTTCCCGCTTTCTGTTTCCAGTGAAAGCCAATGCTGCTGTTAACGAGGCTCCGACAGCAGATCGTCAAATTATTCCTATGCTGCGATCTATTGTGAGTGTCATCAGAGGCCTTCTGAAGAGAATCGACACGTCAACTGCTAGGAGCGGCCTACAAGTGCTGGACGCGCCGAGCCCGGTCCTTGCAAGCCTTCAGTAAAGCCATGGCCGACAATTACAAGTCGTTCCGACAGGAGGTCAGAGAATCGTCGATTTTTCAGTGCAACGCAAGAGGTCTGAGATTTCGCTTATCTGATTTTCGCCAGTTCGTTCATCTATACCGATTTCCTATTATGATTATATGCGAACCGAAATTATCGCACCCAATCAGACTATTCGGCTATGAGTAATTTTTCTCCTCAAGTGACATCGAAAGTAGCATGGTTGATGTATTTATTCGCCGGGAGCTTACTTGCGTCGTCCAGCCAGTGCAACCTCATGACGACAATCAGTATGTGTACTTATAGTATGTGTGTTAAAAAGGGAAAGATGACATTCGCACTCCTGGGTGGGTGTATATCCCCATCAAGTCTATTCGATAGCAACAAACTGGACAGCATATTAAGGGCACATGCGGGTCCGTGGGTTATCACCGGGGACTTCAATGCACATCATCCCATCTGGGGAAGCTCAAGGGTTAATTCAACGGGACGATGTCTAGCATCATTGGCTTCCAGCCATGGTCTCGTCCTTCTGAATGACACAAGTCTTACGTCTTTGCGAGGCACCACATATAGCAGCTGCCTTGATTTGCCTTTGTTTCACGCCGATTCGCTACACAGGTAAAGTGGTTATTGGACATTAAAACACACGGAGCCGACCACATCCCCACTTACCTGAAGATCAAAGGTATTTCGAACACGTATTCATCTACCACGACACGAAGAATAGATTAGACTATGTTCAAAACTCAACTTGAGAATGCTTGTGAGGAAGGCCTCTTCCTTGGCCTTCAGCAAGCTATTAAGGAAACTGCACATGCGGCTATGCGCGCAATACTATGTTCTCTGAAGTACTCTGAATTTGACCTCGAGCTAGAGAGACTTCGTGCGATCCGCAGTCGTGCCCAAAGAAGATACCGGCGTACCAATTCAACAGACGATCTACGAACAGCTCGGCGCATCCAAAAGAAGATACAACGGCGCCTCGACAAATTAGACGCCCAACGATGGAGGAAATTCTGTGCGTCGCTAGATCCTCATAAACCACTGTCTCAGATATGGAGAACTGTGCGAGGCCTACGTTCTGTTCCAGAGCAGCGCTTTTCTTTCAAAGCCCTTGAACTTTTCCATCGCCAACATGAAATTGAGGTAGCAGAAGATTTCTGCGCTATGATTGTGGGCCAGACAACGTACACAAGCCTGCATAGAATGAACCATTTCCCTAACTCACGGGACCTACACATGGACCTACCGTTTACATCACAGGAACTTGATGCGGCGCTCGTCCTATGTAATAGGTCGTCGTAGAGTGGCCCGCACGACATTTCTTACCAGATGCTGTGCCACCTTGGTGAACGGGCACGAGAAGCACTTCTTAACATCTTCAACGAATCCTGGCAAGCTGGCGTCTTTCCGCAAGATTGGAAGATTAGCCACTTGGTACCGCTTATTAAGCCTGGCAAATCGCCCCTGGACATTATCTCTTACCGATCAATCGCACTTTCAAGTTGTGTTAGAAAGGTAATGGAGAGAATGATCTTGGCCCGGCTTAAATGATACCTTGAATACTACGAGATATATCCAAGCGCCATAGCCATGGTCACCGGTGTTCCATCGACAATGTTATAGATCTTGTCACGTATGACCAGCATCAAAAGGCATGTAAACGATTACCTGTAGCCATGTTCCTTGATGTAAAAGGAGCATATACGACAACGTTCTTCATGACGCCATCCTCGAAGCCATTGAGCCAGTGGGCCTAGGTAGACAACTGTATTGTTGGACACGCAGTTAACTTACAAGAACGGACCTTATTTGTGAACACTGCAGATGGTCCAACCTCCCAACACCCCACGCATCGCGGAGTTCCGCAAGGTGGCGTCTTAAGTTCAACCCTCTTCAACCTCGTTCTCATTGGTCTTGTGGAACGATTACCGAGTGTGGTAAAGCTATCCATGTACGCTGACGACATCTGCGTCTGGGCATCTGGCGTGACAAGACCTCAGGTACGCGCAAGGCTTCAGAAAGCTGCGATGTTTGTATCAGTGTACCTCAATGAACAGGGTCTGAAAATCACGCCAGCGAAATGCGCATTGATTGCTTTTAGTGGCAAGCCAATGAGACCATACGCTATATCTATATCAACGGCCAGATCATATCATATGTCAGGACGAATAGACTTTTAGGCGTATTCGTTTATAGAGACCTCTGCTGGGGCCCACATGTGGCTCACTTTAAGAAGAGGCATACAGACATGGCCAACTTATTCAAGTATCTTGGAGGAAAAACCTGGGTGACTTCAGTACATGCAATGATGCAATTGTAAAAGACGCTTTTTCTCGGCTATTTGCGATACATCTTGCTTCTGTTGACCAATGCCTAAAGAACCAGCATTCGCACTCTCGAAAGCATCCAGGCTATGGCTCTGCGAATGTGTCTGCAGGGCTACCGCGATGTTCACCAACAGGCGAGACAGTCGCGATCGCAAATGACCACCCGCTCAAGACGCATATTGTAATGGAAGCGCTCAGGGCACACTTGAGGCATCTTATCGCGCCCTTACACATCATCTAGCCTCACTGCCAGAAGACCGACCTCGTGCCTCATTTTACCAGACAGTCTTGTCATGTCGCACACGCATACCCACGGAATATACAACTCCGTCCAGAATTGCAACTCCCCCATGGTGTATGACTCATCCACATGTTGAATTCACTGTTCCAGGCATACGGTCAAAAGCCCGGCTTTCGTCTCCAGCGCCAAAGTAGCTTTCTCTTCTCTTGTTGTATGAGAAGTATAGTGAGCATAACCATCTTTATACTGACGCTTCAACTAAAGTGGACAGGTCTGCAGGGCCGATCATATTTCCTGCAACAGCGACAGCGACGAAGATTCTGTTATCCCAGCAGACGTCATCGACAGCTGTGGAACGTGCTGCTCCACGTAGCGCAGTTAAAGTCATTAAACACCAAGAATCCAAGAAACGGAGCGTGTTCACGGGCTCCAAGGCAGCACTACAGTGTTTGGTATTCGCCTTACGCCGGGGACCTCATAAACAACTAGTGCTGGAAATTAGAGAGCTGCTTCACCACCTCTTCGACGAAGGACACGAAATCACGTTTCAGTGGCTTCCAAGTCAGTGCGGCATATTGGTCAACGAACATGCCGATGCAGCTTCGCACTGCATGCTTCGCCCCTCCCCAGGTTTCACGTTGTTGAAGCTCACGCACCCTTCCCCCATGCTTCGCTCCTCTCGAGTTTTTTTAAATAGTTATTTGTGTGTTTGGTGTTAATATGGTTCGAATGCCCTCCGGTGGTCTCATGGTCAATGTGGCACCACACACTTGTGCTCTCAGTACTTTTTATTGTTACTATTATTATATACTATTATAATTCTCAACATTCTATGTAGGGTATTCCCAACGATGCAGTGCACCACTCTATATACATGCATCATCTGTGCACTCGAACCGCATTAAGTCTCAGAAGGGTGCTAGCGTTATGCTGTGCTTTGCAGGCATTGACGTATAATACGGCCGATTTCACTGTTTATAAACCATTCCAACATAAGGTAAACGAAACGCGTATACATGTGGTGTACCTGAAGTTTACGTGCAATATTTACGCTAAATTAATCCCGCTGCTGTCAATAAAACGGCGCTCGCTGCAATCACACACGGTACCGGATAGTGTCACGAAGGCAAGCGAAGCAGTCACGCTATAGTGTAGTACACGCGATAATTGACTATCTTGAAATATTGCTGAGCAGGCTTCCACGAGCGCTTTCTCCCTTCATAAACTTATTCTGCACAGTAATCGAGGGTCATTCCGCAGTTGATAACGTGCATAGACATTTGTTTTCCGTATTGCGTAATATTCCCGCTAGGCTACGGCCAATTAATGAAGCCGGCCAGACGTGCAGCGACGCGGGGTTCCGTGCCCCGTCCGGCCGAGCGCTCCATTATACGCGCAGCAGCGGCAAATAATTCTTTCTTAAGAAAAATAAAAGATCGTTTCCGTCACCCGCGCTCAATGGCAGAGACATTCCAACAATTACGCGAATGCTAATGCTGCTTGCTCCCTTCTGTCCCGGAACATGAACGAGCAAGTTTTCCTCGCTATGATTTCATTTTTTCTTCTTTTTTTTTTCTTCCGGGGTCCGCTTCACGAATGAGCGCACGTGGCTCGCAGGGAGTGTAGAGCAACTCCCTGCCTCTTTTTTTTTTCTCGTTAAGGCTATCTGTCCAGCCTTTTCTTGGTGTTTGCCACGACCGTTGTATGCGGGGGTCGGCACTGCTCGACCTGTGCTAGACACGACGTGTACGGCGCGATCGCTAGACCGACCACAGGAAGGCTTTTCTATAGGTGTAATTAATATACGTGTGCATAGTCGGCGAACCATCGCGGTTATTTCGACGTCCGCGGAAGACAGAACGGGGGCCCACGGTCTTCCGTGGCATTCCGTCATTCAAAGTAGAAAAGAGCACGGACTCCGGGTAGCCCGAAAGCCCGGGCCCGGCTCGGACTGGCTCGGGCAGGCCGCCTTGTTCTCATCTTGGGCCCAGGGTGGGCTCACGCTATTTAGTTTCTTGATCCGGCGGGCTGGGCCAGGTGCAAAGCCCATATCAAGCCCAAAAATGTCGACTCTCTATACCGGAGTATTTTTCCAGCACGTGTTGCGTCTGAGGTACCGGACTTCTGGAAGAACAAGCAGTTTAACATACCAAGCTTGCAATACACGATAAAAAAATATTGGCGATTTCGGGCACCAGTGCGAGCAGTCAACAGAACTTCGACGCGTTAGAATGTGTGTAATGCAGGAACGATTGGACAGCTTGTTATTTTGACACGGCATCTTGCAATCTGTGTACGTGGTGATTGTCACATGTTGTTTGCTTGTTTCACTTTGTTAAATGAAATGCCGCGTTCTCGAATAGTGACATCTTGTTTCCAAAGCAAAGAAGCACAAGAGAGGGCCACGTCGGGCCCGGGTTTTTGTGTTTGTACGTTGGGCCTGACAGAACGAGCTCGAAACTTTAATGCGACGGGCTCGGGCAGGCCTTGGATGCAGTCGGCGGGCCCGGAGCCAGGCTCGAGCTTCAAAATGCAGCCCGTGCACAGAGGTAACGAGCTATAGAGTAGCTCACCACATATATGTCTATGGATACTCGGCGAAAAACATGACATTAGGCTCTGCGACACTTGTAATATTCGAACAGGGAATAACGATGGAGTCCATGTTTAAACAGCGACTGCAACGCTCATCATATTTGTGCGCAGAGAATATACCACAATCCTCTCCTCCCGCATACATACAATTTCGAACATGCACATAAAAGTTATTGTTCCCCACTGCAAAACTGCTGCCTGTTCGAACTGATTTCATCCTTAAACTTGCAGGGAATGAGATTAGTTTCCTCAAAATATTTTCACTATGACAGATCAGTGTCGCTTTTAACGCGCGATAACTAACCTAATTGCACCTAAATTAGACAATAAAAACTTCATGTTCATCTCGTGTTATTTTATTTGTACATTAGTGCGATAACTACAACTCAATCACTCTTGTGCCATGGTTTATTTGTATTACTATTGTGTTGCGTATTTCATAATACGATCTCTATTATACCCTTGTGTTAATATTCATTTGCGTTATTATTGTGTTCATGTACCATCTATGCATCTGCGTCCACATCGCATTGTGCAGCTGAGTCCTCCCCCCCCCCCCCCCGATGGTAAAAAGAAAATAATAAGTACCTGCCTTCGCCGGTTTTCTCATTGTTGGCCCTACTCCGTGTTCAACGATACAACTTATTAATCGCCGTCTGGCCCTGGACTGCTGCCTTGTCGGATCCACCCTTGCAATAAGAATTAGCTCAACCGCGTTTCTGTTTTACCTAGAGCACGGAATAATCAGCAGCAATGCGGATAGCTCGACCATGGCCTCCGAGATGGCGGGCGCGCAGTATGACCAATTCGGAGGCCATGGCTCGACTATCATGTGGGCATAAACGCACCAGACCCCCTGTTGACTTCTTAAATAAAAAATAAATAAACAATAATGACGAAGATGTCTTTTTTTTTCTTCGCCTTTAAGTGGTGGCATTTTAGATATGTGAAATGTTGCGAAGCGGATGAGAGAGGCAATGGCACCTAGCCCATGATGTCATTAATGTTTTACCAGCTTCGGTATATGTTTAGCTGCATGAGCGGTGTTCGGTTCAACATTTCACAATTATTATGCCCCAGTTTTATTTCCAGGCTGGTGACAAACTGCCAACTTGAATACTGTAGTCACTGTTGCATTTGAATTTATAGTAACGAAATATGCCGCTCTAGTCACTGATGTATACGAGTTTACCTCAGTCAACATAATTGTAAAAGTTCTTGTTACTTAAAAGTAATCGTAACATTTCCTTCCTGCAGTCTGTGAATATTTGTTGTACATATAATGTTACGGAATTCCCAAACTCTTTGAAGATGGTTGTCTTACTATTCGAAAATTATTGGAGAAGTAGCCGATTCGTATTTGATTCGGTTCTAAAATTCACTATTCGCACACTCCAAATATATGCATAGGTCGGCGAATTCAGTCATGAGTTGACTCACTTAGAATCACTCAGATTCAGATCAAGCCATGAGTCTGAGATAGTCCGGGACAGTAATATTTTGATGAGATCGAGTCCGAGTGAGTCTGATGGTTGAAGAAAATTCTCGTGAGTGCGAATCCGGTTGAGTAAAATATTGGCCAATTTGAGACTGAGTGAACAGTAAGCGCGACATATATTTCTTGAGTGAGTCCAGGTAACATTCACCTTTTATTGCCGACATATGGTCCTATATATCAGCATGAAGCCTATTCACACATATTTCAACGCACTATATATCGTTCATGCGCCACCTCAATACTTATTGATCCAATGCGTGAACAAAAAAGGAAGGGGTGGGCGGGGGTGCTATGACCTTTCTGACATCTGTCCGTCCGTTCACCCATTCTTTCATATATCTGTCCATCCGTGCGTTTTACTATCCGTGCATTCGTCCACCTGTCCGTCCATCCATCCATATGCCCGTCCTTCATACAAGTCGACGATTTAAACGTAGACAAATTATCAGCCTCAGGACCTATAGCTTCACCCAGTCGTTGTCAATCACTTCGTGGAGATGCACTGATATTTATGAACACTCTCCAAATATATTTACCCATGTATGTTCACGCCGTTCCTTGGTTGATATAAACTGTCAGTCACATTTACACTTCATCTTAAACCCGACGTGACGGCTGTATCGCAGGGGTACATTGTAAAGTTTATAGAATAGGATAGCCATCACTGCATCCCCAATCGGCGCTTCACGAGTTGCGAGACTTGGTGTAGCTTTGTGGTAGAATACTTGCGCTCAACAAGTACCGCTCTATTCCCGTAGCGAGAAATTATATATATATATATATATATATATATATATATATATATATATATATATATATATATATATATATATATATAATGAGGTCTAACAGACAATAATGCGAAGGAAAGTATAGGGGAATATATTAGATCAAATTGTAAAAAATATGAAGAAAAGTGGGTGAAAAGATAACTTGCCGTGGGCAGGATCCTGCTAAGAATTAAATTGTCTCATAAAATATCGCGGAATTAATTTCTGGGTTATGCGGATTTTTTTCTCCTTCGTTTTTAACAGTCGGAACACCACGTGACCTCTGAGCTCTACTCTCCCTCTCCCCCCCTCCCCTCGGTAAAATGAGAGCTCGCGGGCCTATGGATGCACCGATCCTCGCCGATCCTCAACTACAGTTCGTCGATACCCGGCTCTCTTGTGTTCTACGTACTTCTGCAGAAACAGTATGAGATAGGAATGGAATGGAAGTAGACAGAGAGGAGAGAAAAGAGAAAAGGAAAGCATGTAAACAACAACCGCGTGCTAATGCTAAATTACTCCTGCACATGCTGACTGTTTCGTTCTCTGGTGCCTATTCGGCTAGCACTACAGGAGATCAATCACGCCACACCATAGGCGCATTACCAACTGCCATCGCAGTTGAATAGCAATACTAACATCAATCTTAACCGCATTTCACTGCGAAGCCTGTCATGAACACTTTCTAAACGGTCTCTGTCATTGCACGGGACAGTGCTGCCATCTACTTATCAATTGTTGAGACTTTGAAAATGCCAGCGAGTTTTTCTCAGAATGGTGCTGCCATCTCTTCTTCAGAACTAAAAATGCTAAAAGCAATACTTTGCTGTTTTTTTTTTTCACAAAATGGTAGATAGTTTGTTGCACGTGGTTCGTTGGATCCAAGGAGGATTAAAGAAAAAATTGCTGGAGTGGAAGCTCCCGCAACGCCTTGCCGGCAGAAGTGAAGCCAGCTTTTGCCTCTGCCAAGATGGCGGAAACATGCTTTTTTTTCTCATAGTGCTTACTTAAAGATCAAGTAATTTTGATATGTTATGTATATGCTACGTCAGTTCTATATTAAAAGATGGTTGTTCCCGACGAAATTACAGACAGAAACGAGTATGGATGACTGAATCTTTAAAGAACTTTGCCTCCAATTACAGGCTCGCTAAGGAAAACTAGTAACTGTAAGACGCACTTGGAGCTTTATGTGACCCAGAAAAGTTTTCACATTAAACTCGTTGGGCGTTCGAGAGAAACGCTTCGTTTTTAATCGCCATCTTGCCAGAGGAACGGCTTCACTTCTGCGCAATCATTTCGACTCCAGCATTTTTTTAATCCTCCTTGGTTGGATCTAGTTTTTGTAATATTGCCTTAGAGATCTGCTGCGAAGACTAAGAGATAACTGTTTCGAAATGTGAAACGAGAGCTTTAATTTATAATTATGTTAAAGCATGCGTTAAAATGAAACGCTTTATATTCATTTATTTTACCGAATAAGACTTCGTTACCTTTATATTACGGTAATTGTCTTATAATTTCGGCAAACATTGAAACGTCGTTTTGACGACGGCAGCCTATAAGAGCTAGCAACGCTGTACAAGAACATGGCAGCCCCCTCGTCTGTTTTTATCGTTCACGCCGTACACACGTGCGACAACCTTTGAGCCATCGAATCAGTGCAGTAATTATGTACACGATCGGTGCGATAGCCGATCTTATCAGCGCCAGAAATGCTTCGACTTCCAGCGTTGCGGGGACATCTGCAAATACCAAGGAAAAGGCTAAGCCAACGCTTCGTTATGTGGAGTTCCAGAGCAAAGCTGCGTTACCACCGGTAAAGGCGTCGCGACGCGAGCGCAGACTTGGAAGACGCCTTCATGGTGAGCTGTTACCTCGTGCTCGAGAAAAATGTTCTGAACTAGCCGAAAGCGAGCTCGTATGCAGTGAAGGCAGCACCGACGAATCGGACAGCGATGAACAAGCACCCATCGAGGAGAGTGTCAGGGGCAGTAGTAAAGATAACAGCCAGAATTCTACGAGACTTCTGCAAAACAAGAAGAAAGAAAATGAGTTCAAAAGGAAGGTATTGAGTGATAACGTGGACAACAAAGATGGTGGTTCTAAGCCGATGCAGCCACTTAAACGACGCAAGCAAGACGACGCAGACCATTCCGACGTGGTCACTCAGAATGAAACTCGACGGGAGAAGAAAGTGCGGCATCCGGACACGCCAGACAAGGACGAGAGAACCGTTTTCGTCGGTAATATACCAGGAACTGCCACCCAGAAAGCTGTGCGACAAGTGTTCTCAAAGTACGGGATTATTGAGAGCATTCGATTCCGGTCTATAGTCCCTGCTAAAGAGAGTCTCAGCAAGAAAGTTGCCTTTATCAGCAAAGCGTTGCATTCGAACAAGCAGACTGTGAATGCTTACGTCGTATTCAAGACAAAGGAAGCAGTCAACCAAGCTCTTACCTTGAATGGTAGTGTACTCTTCGGCAACCATATCAGAGTGGACTGCGTTGGTGCCCCCAAGTATCAAGTGAGTGAGAAGCAAACGGTTTTTGTTGGAAATCTGGCACACGAAGTTCAAGATGAGGAACTTTGGAAGTTATTTGCAGAGTGTGGTGATGTAGTTGCTGTGCGTCTTGTGAGAGACAAGGTAACTGGCATGGGCAAAGGTTTTGGCTTCGTCACTTTCAAGCAAATGGATGGAGCCGCACTCGCCTTGGAAATGACTGGCCGGGAAGTGTCGGCAAGGCCCATCAGGGTATCACCATTTTCGAAACAGGCTGTGCCGAAAAAAGCCATTCAGCAGAGATCTCCCTTCCAGCGGAGAGCAAAGAAGGCTCAGGAGTCATTGGAGGGTGTAAACTTTAAGGGCTCTCAGGCTGAACATCTCACAAAAAGGAAAAAGAAGCTGAAAAAGCAGATACGACAGAAGGCACAGCAAAAGCTCCAGAAAAAAATTTTCCAGCTTGGAGGTGGCTCTTCCAAAAAAGCAAAAAAGAAGGATGCAAAGCAGGCAAAAAAAGTTGGGGAGTAATACTAAAGTATTCACCCGTATCTGTAAGATGAATCCGCTGTGCTGCATATCTTTTGTGGCCCGGTAAATGCAAAAAAATACGACATAAAATTTATTTGCACAATGACATCTGCTTACATTTGCCATTTATTGTGTTACTTATACAAAAATGGAAATTCATGGTTGTGCTAACCAGAGTGCTTTACTGCAACTGAGTCTGATACAGACACTAACAGCTGATTACTAAAATAGTTAACTTAAAGCAAAATTAACAGACATTTTCAGGACGATGTCTAAGCTTGGCAGGACATTGTAAAACAAGGTGGAGGGTAAAAAGCTAATCCTGGTCCTAACAAGTTTTGCCACCGCAAAGTCACCACTACACGAAATAATGATGCTCGACAAGTGTTATGGTTGAAAAATTGTTATTTAATCAGACCGAACTTGCAAGTGGAGGGTTTTTGGAAATATGGCATTATGGACTGTCATGACATGCGCCAAAAACTTTCCAACATTGGGCAGCAACAAAACATCGTAAAGTGATGTTGCTTGTAAAAAATAAAGGTGCTGCATGGAGGCAAAATGTCTACGGACGGGCAAAAGTGCACTTCTGGCAGTGCTTCCATGTGGCAACAGTGGTAAGCTAATGTATCCTGACATCAAAATGAACAATTAAGAAGAGGGCTGTCTGATTTGCCTTGAGAATGTATGACAGTAGCCTCAGTATCACTGAAGGTAAGTGTGCTCTTCACTGGCAAGACTTAAAAAGACAGAACGTCCCGAGACTGAAATTTTTTCGCAGTGTAACAGGCACATAAGGGACAAATACATCAAACTGCCATAATATATTTCGCATAGAAGGGACCATGCCTTGAAAGTTCGTGAATTTCCTTTGAAGGTGACACTTTCAGCTATTCATTCTTTTGTAAGACCATGAACGAGTGGAACGCTCCTCTGTAAGATATTGTAGAAATACAATGTAATGAATGTTATCATGCTTAATATCAACGGCTGTTGACTTATCATGCGTATACCCACTATTGTGAAGCCTGCTGATGCCGACGCAGGTAGCTAATGAATAAATAAATAACAAACACAACACATTTGGCTCCTGAATTCCGAGACAATCAGCTACTTGCAGAATTTTTTCTAAGGTCTGTAGCAATTGTTTGTTTATTTAACTAAATAAAATTACAAGTCAGAAATCTCAATCTGATACTTCTTCAATCGCTTTGCATCTGTTAAGACAACATAGCTGGGGAAAGTACCACTCGATTGAGTACAGGTTAGATTAAATATTTAACAGCTCCAGTCGTAGGTTGGCAAAGTAACTGGAGCTCACTCACACTCACTCAAGAAATATATTTTGCTCTGAGGATTCACATTCACTTAAGACTCCCCAAAATGTTTCCTCAACCAGACTCACTTGGACGCGACCTCACCAACCTATTACTCGGCAGGACTCACTCAGACTCGTGGCTTCACCTGTGTCCGAGTGAGTCAACTCATGAGTTCGTTAGCATGAACTTCAGTTTTTCAATCTTGATTCCAACAATCTTTAATGACAGTGCCTCATGCAATTGGCTCTCTATGGTAATTCTATATCTTGTACTTTCAAATACGTGTTATCATTGGTTTCAATAAGTACATACTTAAGAAACACGCGACTCGCAAAAGATATTTTCATCAAGAACTTCCCGAGTTTGTGGGGAAAAGTTATGGAACCCCTAACCCAATCCCCAACACATGTTTCGGATCAACAAATATGAGGTAGTGCGTTGTTGAGATATCTGTGAAAAGACTTCACTACAAACTTAAGCCGATATAACATTGATAATAATGCTGACGATGAGTAGATAGGATGATGGGTCGGCATTTAAAGGTGGAGTTCACTGAGACCCACTCACGAAATATATTTTGTGCTCAGGGCTCACCCACACTCAAGCACACCAATATTTACCTCAACCGGACTCACTGAGACTCAAACGCACCAAAATATTACTCACCCGAACCTACCCCGACTCAGACTTATAGTATGAGTAAGTGAACTCGTGAATGAGTGTGCCGACCTATGGCTCCAGCACACTTGAGCAAAGCTGGAAGCATTTCTTTGTTGCTCATGTTAACTTTTAGAGATCTAGGTTTGTACTGAAAAGAGGCTCCTCCGTGGTAGACATTTCCGTAGCAGAGCACACTAAAGGGGAACTAAGGGCGATTGGAAGAGGTGCAGCCGACGTGAAGGTGGCCTGTGCACAGATCGAGGTTTGGATGAGTATCAAGCAGAAATGACAGTGATGGAAACAGGAAGTCGTTCTTGTAATCACAAAAACAGAAAAGTCTAAGCAGTTCAGTATAATTTGTGCTATTTCAGGGCTGCAACTGCAAAAGAAATCATTGCTGCTTGACTAAGCACATCTGTCAAAGCAAGAGCTGAGCATTTAGAATGTGTTTTTGTACGGGAACTAAATGAAAAAATTTCAGGAAGAGATCATTTTAGTAACGTCTTCCTCACCAGAAGCCTACAGTCTTTTGTAAAGCAAAGACAGAATATAAGTAGCACAGCCACGGAAAGAAGCTTTTGTACCACCACACCTGTCAGCTAGCTAATGTTCAAAATGACTAGTTTTCTACCTTTATTGCCACTTCACAGGCAAAAGAAATTCAGTGCTTGATAGGCTGATCCGTCATGTATACTGACATGAATATTTCCATGTGCCTCCATTTCACTGCGGCATGATCATTTGTCACGACAATTTACACTCTGGACACCAAGGTGTACATGAAGATATTTAATGCCTGCAAGGCTAGGTTGTATTAACATAAGTATAGTCAAACTCCTTTATAAGAAACACTAATGTAAGAGAAAAATGGGTATAAGAGACATCAGTGTGCCTATAGTAAAATACGGGTAGAAAAGAAAATGCATACAAAGTACCCTGCTTGTAAGAAACATCTCATATAAAAGACAAGAATTGCCACCCAGAGCATGCCTCTTATAAGGGGGTTTAACTGTATTTGTAAAATGCTGAAGTGGAGGGGCGTTTCATATCTGTTTTGAAAATGATGTTCTTTCCTCAACTTACTTTCATGTTTCTTTTTCTCGACAATCATTGAGAAATATAATTGTTGTTCTCTTACAATTGAGATAATGAAATTTCAATGTACTATCTGCTTCAAATGAAACTCAAACAGCGGCAAGCCTTCGCGATGGTGTAGTGCGCGCCATCCAGTTATCACGATTGACAGGCGCGTGCATCCTGTTCTACAGTTTTGCGCATATATGCATGCCTTTTCATGGTAATAAACGGACAGCGCACACTAAACCGCCACGAAGGCTTGTCGCTGTTTGGGTTCCATTTGACGCTGATAGTACCTCTCAAATTCATTTACTGCAAGCTCTTCCCTTCCTGTGATTATATATATATTGTTAAGGGGGAATAAAGTATACGCGATAAATATATTGGCGAGCAAATGCGTACAACGCTGCTGCAGTCCGTGCACGTTCCCCTCAGCACTTTGTCGTCATCATTCTAAGGTATCTACACAGCCTGTGATATTACCCGCCAGCGGCAGAAGCACCGTGCAGGTGCGATCAATCCTCGAGGCGGGAGTAGTATGGTTTAAGTCGCGAGACATGCACTGTATTGGTCGGGGCTGAAGCTGTTGCTGACGTGGTATTGAGTGGAGCAATCTCATAGGTCACACTGGTGACCTTGCGTATGACGCGGTAAGGGCCAACGTAACAGGACATGAGTTTTTTGCAGAGACCGACACGTCATGATGGTAACCACATTAAGACTAGCGACCCCGGGGAGTACTGTACGTCGCGGTGCTGGCGATCGTGAGCACACTTTTGGCTAAGCTGCAAGGCATATAAACGATCCGGAGCGACTTGGCAGGCGATGTCAGCACAGGCCAGGGCATCACGAGCATAGGCAGTCGATGAGGTGGTGTCAGAATAGATCAGGGTGTCCATTGGTAAAGGCGGATCATAACCAAACAGTAGGTAAAAAAGATGAAAATCCAACTGTATCATGACGTGAAGAGTTGTATGCGAAGCTAACGAAAGGTAAGTGGATGTCCCAATATTTGTGCTCCTTGGAGACGTACATCGCTAACATATTTGTCAGGGTACGATTGAGGCGTTCGGTGAGGCCGTTAGTTTGTGGATGGTACGCTGTAGTGAACTGGTGGTGGGTAGAGCAGGATCGCAGGAGCTTGTCGACTACTTTAGATAGAAAACAGCGGCCGCGGTCGGTGATTAACTGACGAGGAGCACCATGACGCAGAATGATGTCATGAAGAATGGAATCGGCTACATCAGTAGCGGATCTGGTGGGGAGAGCTCGTGCAAAGGCATACCGCTCGTTGAGTGGTCGGTAGCGATGGTAATCCATTTATTACCAGTGGCCGACGCGGGAAAAGGTCCTACAAGATCGAGGCCAACTCGGAAAAATAGCTCATCTGGTATTTCAATGGGCTGGAGGGTACCAGCAGGTTCCAGCGCAGGTGTCTTGCGGCACTGGCAGAGGTCGCACGCCGCAACGTACTCTCGCACAGAACGGTAGAGGCCAGGCCAAAAGAATCATCGGCAAACGCGGTCATACGTGCGTGACACCCCTAGGTGTCCAGAGGTAGGTGCATCAGGAAGCTGGGCCAAAACATCAGAGCGAAGATGCGTAGGAACAACGAGCAAAAGCTCAGCACCATCGGGACGGCCATTGTAGCGGTGCAAGATGCCATGAAGAACAAACATCTGTAAGGAGTGGTCAGGGTGGGGAGATTGCAGACCATTGATAATAGGACGCAAAGAGCGGTCGCGGCATTGTTGAGCAGCTATGTTGGTGAAGGCTTTAATTAAGAGAACAAGGGCTTCTTGTCCACCTTCCATCATTTCAGGGGGATCGACTGGGTATCGGTACAAGCAGTCGGCATCCTTGTGAAGTTGCCCGGATTTATAGGATATGGAAAAAGTGTACTGTTGTAAGCGCAACGCCCAGCGACCAAGGTGTCCCGTAGGGTCCTTGAGCAAGGAGAGCCAACAAAGCCCATGGTGACCCATAATAACTGAGAATTGTCTGCCATACAGGTACGGTCCGAGTTTCGCAATAGCCCAGATGAGAGCTAAGCGCTCGCGTTCTGTGATCAAATAATTTTGTCCCGGGCGCAACAACAGTCGGCCTGCGTACGCGACGACGCGGTGCATTCCTTGTTGCCGCAGCGCCAGCACTGCGGCTATGCCGTGGCCACTGGCATCGGTACGAAGCTCCGTGGTGGCAGATGGGTCGAAATGTGCGAGGACTGGTGGATTGGTGAGAATGTGAACGAGCGACGAGAAGGTGTTTGCTTGCTGTTGGCCCCAGGTGAATGCGACATCTGTTTTGAGAAGGCAGGTTGGAGGACCAGCTACTTCAACGAAATTCTCGACAAAACGACGGAAGTAGGAGCACAGTCCCAGAAAACTTCGGACGTCCTTGGCTGAGCAGGGTGTGGGGAAGTCACGAACTGCTCGGACTTTCGCAGGGTCTGGTTGTACGCCTGCAGCGTCAACAAGATGGCCGAGTACGTAGATTTGGCGTAGCCCAAAGCGACATTTGGACGAGGTAAGTTGCAGGTTGGCACTTCGAAAAACTTCAAACACTGTGGACAGACGGGTAACATGGTTTTTGAAAGTAGTCGAAAAAACAATAACATCGTCAAGATAGCAAAGGCAGATGGTCCACTTTATGCCTCGAAGGAGGGAGTCCATCATGCGCTCAAAAGTTTCGGGGGCATTACACAATCCAAAAGGCATCATTTTGAACTGATGAAGTCCATCAGGAGTCACGAAGGCCGCCTGCTCTCTGTCTTTGTCGTCCACAGCGATCTGCCAGTAGCCTGAGCGAAGGTCTATTGAAGAGAAATATTTGGCACCGTGTAAGCAGTCGAGTGCATCATCTATGCGCGGTAGAGGATAGGCATCTTTCTTGGTAATATGATTGAAATGGCGGTAGTCAACACAGAATCCCCAGCTATTGTCCTTTTTTTTAACAAGTACAACGGGTGAGGACCAGGGACTAGATGAGGGTTCGATTATGCCCTTATGAAGCATTTTATCCACTTCCCACTGTATAATAGCACACTCGGGGCTGACACATGGTAGGAGATCGAAGCTCTTACTGCTGGTGGTGACTCATAGGTGTTTCTTGTCTATTCCCCTTAGGGACGGCTTTTAGCTCGCCCATAGTAGAGTACCAAGTACTCTAAATCGTTAACCTCTTTTTATAAACACAGAGCCGTCGGCGAATGGGTCGAGCGTCACCGGTATCGATGCGATGGTTTACCACAGATGTCTGGCCCAAATTACGGTCGCCGAAGTCAAAGATGTCCTGATAAGAAATGTCCCCTTCCTCTACTCTACTCCCTTCCTGTACTAAGGTCCAATCAGACAAATATGGGCCAGGGGGTGGCACATTGGGCATGTGCTCCTCCTGAAATTTCTTGCCACCATGGGATAAGAAGCACAAAATTTCTTGCCACCATAGGATAAGAAGCACAAAATGACACTCGATCACATTTATCCATGAAGTCCCCACTTCGGTTTGAGAACGTGCGTCCATCGGAATCAATTTCTGTTTACAGCTGCAGGCAGCTTTCTGTTTTTGTGTCCTTCCTAGTTGAACTTCCTTCTCTTTATGGTAGAACAGACCTATCTGGCATTTTTAAAAAGCAAGGTAAAACAACTTCTCAGAGGTTCCTCCGTCTCTTTTGTGTTTTCGATGTAGCACAACATGCTAGTGAGACGAACATAAGGAAGAAGTGAAGGGGAGCCTTTGATAAGAAGGGGGGTGCTCAAATCCTTCATTGTGTATCCTTGCTATTGGTGCAAGATCAACTGGCCAAGACCTTTGTGCAATGCAGCGAAGCCTCTCATACTTCCTCCTTTAGCTGTAATAATTATTGCACCCTGTTTGCAGAATGCGTCCATTCGGCAACTACAACCAATTGCACACGATTGGGACCCACAGAATTCCTTCATGTTTGGTTAAAAAAGCCAACTGGCCTTCAAGGTGCTCGGCGGAAGATGCATGGCTGCAGTGACCGCGTCGGGCCGCCAGAGCATCGCTCACGCCCCCGTGTCATCATTCGAGGGATGCGGAGCGCGTCTCCGGTTCGTTAGGTCGAGCTCGTCGTCTCATACGAGAGAGAGAGAGAGAGAGAGACGTTTCGTGACGCGGCTCAGACTACGCCGCGACGCTCGGACAGGTGCCGAAAAAGACGTGGGCGAGGGTGGAATGGCACGTCCGCCGTGGTCGTCGGGGAAGCAGCGCGTCGTGGGGGCGGCTCGTGACCCTGCTCACGTGACACAATCCTCCTCGCCTCCTTCCGTTTAGTGCGGTAACGTTGTCCCCGCGGGCGAGAGTCGCCAGTGGGCCTTGTTCTCGAGGATCCACTGTCACGCCGGCGGCCGTGACACACGCCACTGCGTCGTCATCCCGGTCCATCGGCCGTGCGCAGCGTGACCCCCTCGGGTGCTGCGAGAATATCTCTGTCTCGTACTCGCATCGGTGGCTTGCCACGGGTTCGATTCCCTGCTGGGCACAGTGCTGTCACTCTGATGAAAACGACATCGGGCTGAATTTCGCTGATATTCGTGTTACTTCAAGGGACTGATTATACATATTATTTGTTTCATAATTCTTACTAAAGCACCCGCCGTGTTAAGTGACCAGTCATAGTAATCAGGAGAAACCAGAAAAAAAATCACAAGCACCGACGACAGTGGAAAATGATATTGATGCTCGGCAATCGAAAATGCGCCCGAATTAATAGGCCAGCAGTCTAGTGCGGAGCACTTCGGCGATCTTCACAGTTGGGGGAGCTCAACCATTTTTCGGAAGCAATGTCAAAACAGCAAGATCAACGTAACTAACTATTCTAACGCGCAAACCATTCTAATGTAACTAACGCCATACGTGATCAGAATTCAGCGCAGGTTCCATTACAGGGTTATCTGGTTTCAACATCTCTGCCTGCATCTTCGATTGCTGGACTGCGCGTAGTTTTACCCATATATAGATCAGGCATTTAGAACGTAGCACTCTAGCAGAAACCTCTCTTGGCAGGTGCATGGGTGTACGTACGCATTCAATGCACTAGACATTGATATTCATGGTGGCTTGCGATGAAACTGCTCATGTAAAAATTAGAAAAAAAGCGGAACCACAATTCATAAACCGGTATTTCAATGCCATGTAATACATTAAGCTGCGGAGAGAACGAGAGGATCGTTTGGTTTTGGAATAATAAGAGAAAAAAAAAGAGTTGGAAGCTCGAACAGTTCGAAAATTTCGTGAATACAGGGCGTCGTTGGAACCAGCTCTAAGCAGCACGTTGGACGCCAACGATGTCGTAGGGCGGCGCTATTCTGAAGACCGTCCAATTAAATCCAATTGTAAATTTTGATTGACCCAGAGGGCTGCTACGGCGCCTCTTATTGGCTTAAAATGTCGCCGTTAAAAAGTTTGACAATATGGCAGAATTCAGCAGTGTCCACAATTGCAGTACAGTGTACTACAGTCCCAGCACACTGTTATTACAGTACAAAGTACCAGACATGTACACATGATGATGGCTGCAGCGACATTTCGTGTTGACGAATTTTTTCAGTGGTCTGCAAATGCCATTAATCGTAGATGCGAGGTGCCAGTCGATCGGTGCACATCTAACCCGCCAACAGTTACTCACCCACCGCGGGTTGGAGAATACATGCTCGTGTACTTGGAATCATATACAGGAAAAAGTGAGAATGCAATAAACATGGCGTATGAGCCAGGCCACGTCTCCCATTCATCATAGCGTCACACGAGTCGACAGGATGAAGACTTCGCAACCACTTCATCAACCGGCCATCATCATCGAAGACCTCAGCGAGACGCAGTGACAAAACGCGGACCACAGAAGAACGCGGACCACCAAGACCACCAAGCATCATGACAGCAGCATCAGACGACCTTGACATCCGCAAGTACACCGGATCAGCGGACGACAGACCCGTACAGGACTGGTTTGTTGACCTGTTCGAGCTCCACGCTACCGCTGCATCTTGGTCGGAACGGGAGATGGTTACGAACTTCAGCGACTACGTCACCGGTGAGGCATTTAAATTTTACCTTACCCACATATTCGAGAACGACGAGTCTTGGCAAAAGATAAAAGAAGAAATGATCATCTGGTTTCAAGACTATAATCAAGATTCGGTTACAACCAGCCATATCGATGCATTCAAATTCAGTAATCACATTCATACGCAGCCTTCACGCATTCGAGCACAGAGCAGAAGTTTACAAATCCCGGCAGGCGAAGTCAGTCATCTGCTCATAGAAAGACATCCGAGCCGTTTTTCTGCAAGGCCCAACCTTCCACCTGGTTTCGCATCTGCACAAAATATCGCCAACTCTAACCTCTTCCATGCAATACACAAATGAAGACAATATTCAAGCACCCAATGTACTTGACTCTTCACCTTGCTTACGTAAGCCACCACCTGGTTTTGTTCCAAGTAGCTCGTCTGGTGCTCGTCACTCTCATCGCACCCCTCAAGATATCGCCACATATACGCAATAGACCACCTGAAATATCGGCCAAATAACTTTTCAAGCCACTGCCATTCCGAAAGCGGTTATGCTTCAGGAACGCTTGGCTCAATTCTCCCGAAAAGAAACAAACATACAGAATCGGAACCACGTCAGACCATTTTTGCGGTGATGTCATCCTCAGAAACCGGAACAACCGAAAGTCGAAGCAGTACGGAGTCACTATTGTATGCAAGTGTCGCCGATAAAAACGAAAATGTATCTACTGCTTTCCTTGACACAAATCATGCTTGCATCCAACTCGTAAATAATGCTGGTACTACCGACAGAGTCTTCTTATTCAACGACGATGACCACCGGCAATTTTCTCAACACCATCACCAAATCAAGAAAAGACGACGACGAATGAAAACTTCAACGGAAGCACGCTCCCAACTTTAACGACTTAAAAAATTAAGAACTTTGATCCAAGGGCCATTTCAAGAAAAAAGACGTTCCCGGATGAAGGAACATCGTTGCAGACGCTCTCTGCGCCAGCGGTTGCACAGACGACAACACCACGGAAAACGCCCTTTAATACGCGGAGCAACTTCTTGCACGCCGCCAGCGCACAGGCATTTAGCCGTCACCATCTCTCAGAAAGCACGCATACTAGATACAATGCATCTGATACTATGAAGGCACGACTCAGAATCCAACGCATTAGACATCCAACCTTCAAACGCTACAGGGACTCCCAACCTTGTTCGTTTTTCGCTATCCAGGCTGTGTCATCATCATTTTCCACGTCGAATGCATGGCCACGTCTCCCATTCATCATAGCATCACATCACATCATATATATATATATATATATATATATATATATATATATATATATATATATATATATATATATATATATATATATATATATATATATATATATATATATATACGTACTTCAACATATTGCTATCACCTCATTCGCACGTTCGGAACGTCCGAATTGACCGCTTTCGATCTTTGTTAAATCTTTATGCATTAGACTAAACCGAATTCGATCCCAGGACGCCTTTACGAGAAGTGCTTTTTGAAAAGTTGCCTGCTTTGCACAAAAACAATATAGCCGCGGATTCGGAAGTATAAACTGATGCAACGTAATGGCTCCTCCTCGGGCTCATGCCCATTTTACATTGTTGTTTCATTTTTTAATGCGTTAAAAAACGCATGCGGTGGGTTTTCAAATCAGCTCTTGGCAGCATGTTTGAAGTCAACAATGTTGTTAGAATGATGAACCTTGAAGAGTTTTTGAAGTTAGAACATAGGTAGTACAGCTAGCCGTTGGTTGCTGCTTTGCACCCCCGTCCAGCGACAAAAATTTCCTGTTAGCTCAGTGCCTATTTCCAGGGTACTTTTGAAAACTCAGCTCTAGTGCAATTATAGTCATTTCTTTTCTTATTATTTGCATACAAAAATCGCTTTTTCCAAGCTTTGTCGTTTGAGCTGATGCACACGCTCGTCCTGTTTTCACCGGCAAGCTGGTGCGCACCTGGTGGCGCAAATACGGAGTGGCGAAGTTGCGGGGCGAACACGCCGCTATCCTCACTGGCGTACGTAACCAGGGGTAGGGGGATATGTAATGAACGCACGAACATACATAAAGGATGACTGAACCCCCCCTTACTCCCCCGCCCTCTCTTGAACAAGGGGGTAGTTGTTATAAAAAAAGATGGAGGGGAAAAAGGTGACACCCGCAACCGTCTGCATCAAAGTGCGACACCTGAGATGTCGTTGACAAGAGAAGGGAGGGAATAAAATAAAAGAGATAAGGAGGAAAAGTTAAGATAGTGAGACGGTTAGGGAAGTCCGCGAACGAGGTCCCAATCGGCGAGCGGTCACCCAAGAGAGGACATTGCGGACAGGACAACCATCAGCCACAAAATCCACCGAGTGTACCCCCCCCCCCCCCCGCCTCCTGCATAGATGAAACCTCCATCTATGCTGATGCTGCGCGCAATTTCCTGATTCTGATGCGCAGCGCGTTTTCTCGTGTGAACCTTATGAAAACCGAAATATCGAATAATTTAGGCAGGATTGTTCATTTTCTACCACATTTCGTTGTTTAAAATGTTTAATGCTCCTGCTGATCTGTAGGCTGGAATGTTCCGAAATCGCTCAGTATCCAGCATGACCTCGCAATTCAACATAAACAATATGCATGGCCGATGAATTCAGTACGATTTCATATGTAATGTTTTTTTTAATAAGGTTATTTGTTAATTCCAGTTTCAATATAGTTAACTGAACATAAAAAATTACCTTAGTTTATTACGACGGGTAGCAAGAGATCACCATCCAAGCTCAGCCTTCATTGTAGTGCAGCTCTCCCTCTTTCTGTACCGCCCCAAGACGAACCTGCCATGGCAGCGCGGTTTTGTATTCGCTCTATATTGTCTGGTCAATGATGATTACACTGGCAGGGTACCACGCATCAAAGACACACATTTTAATGGATGCTCGCATTGTGGGTCAATAGCCACACACAATCACATTCTCTGGACCTGCAGGAAAGACCCCTCCCCCCTCTCTCTCGATCTCCTGGCCACTCCCTCACTCGAAGGGTGGGATGCGGTTTTGACCTCCACCAGCCTGGCAGTTCAGCTCCAGACGACAGAGGGCAGAGGTTTGTAGTTCTGCAAAGTCAGTTCTCTAAACTCACAAGTTTAAAGACCAGGTTTTAGACACCGAAAACGCGTTTAACGCGCCGAAATAGGCAGGCAAAGACATCGTGTTAGGCGTGCAAAATCATAAATATAGGCACAATAAAATTTTTATAAAAATTCAATAACTTCAAGCAAAGACGTGCCTGGCCTTTATTTACGACATAAAAGGAAGAAAAAAAAAGTTATCACGCAGGGCAGAAAGGCACCAACGGTGAACATAACCATGTCCTTTTTCCCGAAGGGTTCGCGAAACACGGTCTTTCCTCAGTATACTGTCAATAGCATGGTGAGTCAAGTATACACCGTCGAAAGAACGCACTCCGGGGTCTCTTTTTTTCCGGTGTGGTTGAGAAGGCCAGAACAAGAGAAGATAGCCGGATCACTAGAAGACCAGAAGGGAGGAGTGGCTGATATCGACGGGGTTTAATCTCATAGATTCAATTTCTTCCCTGTCAGTGAAAGGGCGCCTCACCAGGTTTGAGAATTTAGAGCTGACAAGTATATTGCATGCACTGAGCGCTCACGATCACGTCTGCAAAAATTGCAAAGCCACGCGCCGCCAAATTTAAAACGTTAAATTCCAAACTTAATGCCGCTTGTTCTTCTCGCGGACAAGCACCTCTTGATGAAGTGGGTGACGTACAACAATCACTGATCCTGCGTAGGTGTTTGTGCTTTTACGTTATACTCCTCTACGCAGACAGGTGGTGCTGAGACGTTGCTCCCAGTAGCACTTGATGCTGCGAGAATTATTCGAGAGCGACATGTGTAATTTGTGCAATCTGTTGCTTGAACAGAGGGCAGAAAAAGATGTATACGCGGAGGCTACAGAAAACGAGCGGCAAGGGTTTCAGGCTCACACCTTCTCGCATCGTGGTTTCGCGGCTCGCGACGAACCGATTGGAAAATTTCTTAGAGCACAGCGCTCTTCGTTGGACACGCAACTACTTCTAGTGTCTATTGCTACAATTTCTTTCGTGACCTGTTGAGGGGCTTTTTAAGAACTAAACTAACGAAACGCAAGCTTCGTGAACATTTGTGTGTTTTTTTTTAATCTATACTCTCCTTTCCTCTGACGACACTTTACAGTTTCAGATTGGTTCTCCACCTTCTTACGGCTACACCGCCGCATCCAGGACTGGATGGGACAACTGGCTATGGAAGACGCCCGCCACGCCCTCGGCCGTGAACGCCGTTCTCCTTTTCTTTCTCTCTCCCCTCCCGTCTTTACTTAACACACTCCATTTCCTTGCAGACGCTGAGAAGTCCTCTCATTTAGGATCACAGAAGTAGCGTATTTCTTCTCTTCAATGTCCCTCCTCATTAAACAGCTCGCGCAGTGTCAGTGGAGCGGTTCACGGTGGCCGCGCATCCAATTTTACTGCTGCTAACGGTTATTTTCCGGTAGTTCCGAAAGATCATTGTTACCCGGTAAAGTGAATAATCGTCTCAAACAGCCCTCGGCAGAAAACTTTCCGGTTAAATAGTGTCAATATAGGCGCTGATTTTTGAAAATAGGGACTTATATGCGCCTATGAGCATTTAGGCATAAACACGAAAAATAGGCATTTATAAACAATATCACCCCCCCCCTATCCCTTTTCTTAGCCTCTAATTCATGCTCATATATCAAAGTGGCACAATAGCAATGCAAGGAACAAAATAGGAATTCGCCTAAAATCCGGTCTCTATCTCACAATGCTCCAATATCGTCCCGCACGTCGATTATAACTATACTGAACAGAATTTCAGCTGCATTATATAGCACCATTAAATGGATTCAAAACAGGTGCCTTCACCTAACGGTCATGACTCGCTATACTGTGCCTGCACGCATGCATAGAGTAGCCACGTAGTGCTGCAGATATTAAGATAACTGTGATACGCCTTTACGACGTTTGTATACTGCTTACTGCAGTAATGCAATGAATTAGGTTTCAGTAGTGTAATGAATCTCTTCGAGCGAATAATTTCCCAAAAGATTACTCACTATTTTTCCACGTTTATTTGAGCTAAGTATAGAATAACCTTGATAAAAAAATTGACCAAAACGAGAAATAATGTTCATACAATAACTATTTAACCCGAGTGCCACACTTCAAGCGCGGGAGCAAGGCAGGCCCACAGAAACACAGCCCTGCGGTCATCCACGTCAGCAGACTGACTCTTCAGCATGTCGAAGGATACCACCTTTCCGATGCTCACTTTGAATCATACATGCTTTCCGAGATGCAACACACATCTCTGATATTTCAATGTATTTGTGCTGTACATAAATAAAGTGTACAGCCGCGGCCACGTCTGTGTAGAGCCCGCAAGCAGCCGGTTTTCGCTCTGTGGGGCGAAACCTTGAGGCAGTATCGGGCTCTGATGTGATCAGCCTCACAACTATAGGACACCAATGCTCGTGATATACTATTAAAGAACCCGAAACTGTCTCGTTTCACGTCGTGGAGCAAAAACTGGCAGCTCGCGCGCTCTTCACAGACGTGGCCACGGCTGTTCACACACGAAGGAGTAACGTTTTGTTAAATTAAACGCAAAGATACTTCATTACTTTCCAGCAGTAAAAGTAATGTACATTACTTGCGGCCAGCGATAACAAAGTATAATTTGACTCATTAGAAGCATGAAAAGTAATTAGTCATGTCATTTGATCCCTTTTTAGGGGCACTCTATTACCATCTTTGATGTAATGTTACCATCTTTAATCTGTAATGATGTAATATCACCATCTTTGATACATGTAATAACATAGGAGGTCCCGCCTGCGGTTTACTACCTTGGGACCTCCTCCTGCATACTTACTCACAATGTACACTTCTGATGCTAATAAAGAAACATTGATTGATTGATTGATTGATTGATCCATAAGCTTCCGTCGGGTCTGAATGGAAGCGAAGGCCGCAGTTCCCGTGTTCTTGATCAGCCAGAGTTGGTCGATCGCGAGCTGTAATCACTACAACGGCACAAAGAAGAACGGTGCAACATCGCTCCACTCGGGAGGGGATCATCGCCCCGTCGATCGTATAAGGTGAAGACGGAAGAAGACAGACCGCGAGATCTTCGATACTCCCGACTGTTTGCGGGACCGGTTCGGGCGGCGTGGCTGCTCGCGTAGTACGACGAGCACGTTCTGCAAACACTCGACGCGTTCGCCAGGTACACGCCTCGCCGGCCGGACCGAGCAAGGGTGTGAGGCGACCTCACGAGAATCTTTGTTCTCTTGACCGCTCCGAGCTATAAAAGGAAACGCCGCTTTTTCCGGGGTTTGTTTGTTTGTCGTGCTTTCCTTTATCGCGCCTCTGGCTCTCTTTTATTCTTGAACGGCTCCATTGACGGTCTGGCTGTGCCACTGGAAACCACGCATTATTTATTTATTTTTTCCCCGCTTCGAGTAGCCACGCTCTTCGACATGCGAACCTATGACTGATGTATACTGTTGGCTAAAGTGATCATTCTACGGGAAAACGTGACCCCCCTTTATCCTCGTTCTGTTATACGACTTCCGAGGCAACACGTTCACGGGAAAATTGCTCCTTCGATCGAGCGCTACCACTCAGCCACGAACGGAGTTAAGCCATTACGAGCCACTGGATTTCTGTGCTTAAATTGAGACTGCAACGTGCTGTTTTTATTCACCCACATTTTTTTTTTCGTCAAAGTACCGTATACTCCGCCACTAAAAAATGTCCTTGATACGTCTATGTATAGCCCACATGCGCATTGAATATCTAGCGATACGTCGCTAATTGCACGACAAGTTACATCTGTTAAATGCGCACCCCCTAATTAATTATATTGCGACATATGTCGCTAATCTCAACATTGAAGCGAGTCAAATTTCATTTCGTAAAAATCCGGAATTAAGCGAAGTGATGTGCTGATAAAAGACCCCATGGAACTGCAAGAAAATGTGCTGTTCTTTCAACGCAGCGAGAGAAAATTACGACAAAGGGAGCTGTGTCCCACGGCACATATGGGAGACGTTCTTGCTGTGCACTTAAAATGTATGCATACCGAAATAACACAGCGCAAATATCACTCACGACGCCTTGTTATTCAAACAAGTGCGCGCTGTCATTCGTCTCGTAAGTGGGCCCCCGGTGGCTCGCCTTCTTCTTTTCCCCTGTTCTCCATCCCACTGTGCACACTTGTCTTTCACGGGGGACGAGGACACAGCCGTCGAGTGTCCTCACGACAGGTTCACTTCTTGTCGGTGCGAGCGTCGAGACGCTGCAAACTACTCAGGCGAACACAGCCACTGGCAGGCGCGCATTCCCTGCAGCCCCGACACCTCAGAGCCGTTTTCGGACGTGACAGAAACGGGACAGGCATATAGCCTTCGTAGGTCACGGTCGGTTGTTGTGTCGAGGCTTTGGCGCTCATGTAAGCTCAACATGACGGTTACCTCGCTGCCATATTTCTCCTATTGGGATACTTCAACACAGAAATATTGGTCTGCCTGTCTGTCACACGATTCAAACAACAGGCCAAAGTTTAAGCACTTGCTGAAAGCTCGACCGTATCGAACTGGTGCCTGCGTTCGTACTTGTGAACATTGTCGATCAAAAAGCAAATATTACCCACAGCTGAGGAGCAAAATCAATACACAAGTATTAGGTGCTGTTTTCGTTTACTATAGAATATACATATATACGTAATTCTAAGACCCTAGCATTTCTTTCGCTTCACTGAAAATGCGACGCTACTCACGAAAAATACAGCGGACAGAAGAATATATCGTCTTTCGACGACATTTGTAGCGAAGCGCGCAAATACGCCGTCACTTTTTTCATTTTTTTTGCTTGATCGCATACTTTTTCAAAGCGTCAGCAACAATACGCGACAAGAACTGCACCGTGCGGGGACCAACCCGGAGAGTTGAATGGCCGACGTGCATACGGAGACCGCCTTTGTTTCTTATCATCATGATCACGGCGGTCGCGACCATCGTTTCCGTTATGCATGCCCGCGTGATTACGACGGAGCCTCCCCGAAGGCGCGTTGTCCTGCTAGGAGGAGGAAAAAACCTTTATTGATGCTGGCTGTGCCAGATAGCCCTTATCCCCACCGGGCTGGTTGACATCCCTAGTCCGGGACGTCATTAGTCGAGGCCGCCACCCGAGCCCGCTGGACTTGAGTTCGCTGTTCCTCTAGTGTGGAGCTATCGAGTAGGATCGTCTCCCAGTCTTCTTTGGTGGGGTTGGGAAAGGGGGTTAATTTTGGGTTCATTTGGTAGGCCCAGACCATATGGTAAGTGTTGGCCACTTCCCCACAGTACTGGCACTGCCCACTTATTTTAGGGTCGTAATATTTTAGTATGGCTGGACAGAGCAACGTGTTTGTCTGTAGGCGCCGCAGGATGCGCTCCTCCGTTTTCGAGAGTCCCTTCGCTGGTGCGGGATACGCGTTCGCGCGGCTTATTCCGTATATAAACACGGTATACGCTTATTCCTGCGGGGAGATTTCAGAGTGCGGGAGAACTTTCGTTTCTCGTGCATGTTTCGAAGCTGCGCCCGGCTTTCACGGTTCTACGAAAGTCCGCATTTTCGTAATTATCCTGGCCGCAGTTTCGATTATGGCAATGAGGAAGCCGGCAGCGCAGCACGGAGCTTGTTTGTTCCCAATCATACACCCGCCACGGGGGATCGACCAAGAATCGCGCGGTATAATTACTGAAAAAACAATAATGCTAAAGACGAACGCCAGGCAAAAGAGGAAGCGTTGGAAATAATAGTGAAAACGTGCCAACCAAACCGAAGCGGGTAGCATTAGATTATGAGGTCCGCCTTCTTCTGCAAGTAACAGAAATTTGCAGACGCCGAGCCGTGTTGGTGATGTTATGGCCTCTGTATACATGGCTATATACGCACCCACCAACACAATGCGACATGCTGAATTTTCACGGTTCGAAAGGAAAGACTGGATTTGCGTACCAACACTTTACAGTGCCGAGTGGGGAAAACGCGTATTTCTGCAAAACAACTGAGGCCTATACCTACGTGCACGATCTTAATTTTCCATTTTCATTGCTTACGAGTGAAATTCTGTCTGCTTGCACGTAAATTCGATATACCGATATCGGAAATGAAATTGTCATCGGGGGTTAATGAAGCTGGAAATATTTATTTTTAATTGGCGCAGAGTCTTAATGCCAGCTGTGGCCCCACATTGAGTAATGTTTTTTATTATTATTTTTACAAAAGAAGCTTTACACTCAGCTATTGATTGATTGATTCATATGTTGGGTCTAACGTCCCAAAACCACTATATAGCTATGAGAGACGCCGTAGTAGAGGGCTCCAGAAATTTCTGCTACCCGGGGTTCTTTAACGTGCACCCGAATCTGAGCACACGGGCCTGCAGCATTTTCGCCTCCATCGAAAATGCAGCCGCCGCAGCCGGGATTCGATCCCGCGACCTGCAAATCAGCAGCCGAGTACTTTAGCCACTAGACCAGCGCGGTGGGGCCACTCGGCTACTCAACTATTCGACCACCACACTACATACTTTTGTGGGAGAACGTTACCAATATCTGCAGCATGGCCCCACCACGGTGGTCTAGTGGCTAAGGTACTTGGCTGCTGACCCACAGGTCGCGGGATCAAATCCCGGCTGTGGCGGCTGCATTTCCGATGGAGGCAAAAATGTTGTAGGCCCGTGTACTCAGATTTGGGTGCACGTTAAAGAACCCTAGGTGGTCGAAATTTCCGGAGCCCTCCACTACGGCGTCTCTCGTAATCATATGGTGGTTTTGGGACGTTAAACCACAAATCAATCAAATAATCAATATCTGCAGCATGGTGGTACCAAGCCGGATCTTCGAAATCGATCTGGAGCACCGTTCAGTGCCCGCTGTGGTAGCTCAAGAAACACCTGTTCTTGTAAGCGACACTACCCTCAGATACTACGTTTCCGCGTTTTCCACTGATTTTTATCCGTTTTAAAATGTACCACCTAACCAAGCTAATGACTGCGTAACTGCAGGTACCTCTCTTTAACTCTCTGCAGGTACCTCTCTTTCACAATGTCTAGTGTTTATAATAACCTTAGTCATCTCTTCAGTCGTGAGAACGCGCCGAAACCACGAACAATCCACGGAAGTTATCCTCATCGATTTCCCCCTTCGAACGGAGATAAGCAAAGAGCGGAGTTGACGGAGTTCGCAGTCGAGAACGCCCAACTTTCGCAGCTTCCTGCTATACTGAAGCATTTTCTGTAGATACGCCCGGCAAGGCGGATCACACCGCTCAGCGAAAGACGTAAGTGCATGTAGACACGAATTGAAGAATATGTATGAAGAAAAGGCAGAGAAAAGAAGAAAAAAAAAATGGCGTCCAACAGAGTCACGGAAGCCGAGGCGCGGCTGAGCACACGTTTGCTTCTGCAGGAAAGCAGGCCCGGCAGACGGGACGAAAAAGAATAAAAAGGGCGAGTAAAACAAAGCCAAAAGGTACGACGCACCGAAAACGTTAGAACTCCAGCAGTAGACATCCACGCTCACGTCACCCTCTCCTTCTCTCCCCCTGAAGTTGGTCTTTCTTTAGCGACCTGCTTCGCTCTGCAATTATGCGACCCCGCTACAGTCCACCGTGGTGCAGACGTGTCATCTGTCCTCTTTAAGAGGAACAGAAGACGAAGTATGATTCCCGCAGAATTGCTGCGAGCAATGAGAATTGGAACAGGAGACTTTCGGGCGTATAGCGCGTTCTACCCAGCTTATAGCAGTCTCACTAAGTGCAATGTGTACGCTCTTGACATACGCACCTGCGCTTTGTCGCATATTGTAGTACTCAAAGCCGGCTCAAACGGCACTTGGGTGGGTATTCAATAACTGCTGAATTTATCTGAATACGTGCTATGAAAAAGAGGAAGAACGGACGACATAGCTACAAACATGGCTACGAGAGTGGTAACTTGGTCACATGAACTGCATGCTTCTGTTTTTTTGTTTCTTGTTTTCGTCGCCACGGATTGCTAAAGTATACGTGCAGCAACGGGACCTGCGACTACAGTCTCACCAAAGTGCATTATCAGGGCGACCTCGTTCTCCGATTAAAATGCCATTCGCCTAAAGGCTTTGTCCCTCTGTGCCATTGTCGGACGAGAACTCGAAAGAAAAGGAAGCAAAGATAATGCAGAGGGGACACTAAGCGGGCGCGGTATGACGGCGGATGACCCCGCGTTACGCAGTCTGGACAAAGCGAAACCAAGTGCGCACGTGTCGTCCAGTTCCGCGTGTTTTGCACGCGAAAGAGAACGAAGTCGTGAACAGATGAAAACCAAACTTGGCGGTTGAAGGAGATGCGTTAAAGGAGCGAGAATAGAGTGGGTGGCTTATGATTGCTCTTGTGCCCTGGAATTACGGTGAGAAGCGCATTGTGCGCGCTGACGGGCCGGGCCGGCGTCGGGAAGGGGAAAGAACGCGCCACACAAAAGCAGCAACGCCGTCGCGCGCACAACAGGTTTCTGTTTCGAGACTGCGGAGGAATACACGCACTTCCTTCTCTTCGCTAGCAAAGTGGCGAGATAAATACTATAGAAACAGAAAAAATGCAGCTTTGCACTTCGACAACCATAGAGAAGGACTTTAATTCCAGTTCACAGGTTGAAGACCGTTGGTGATAAGTGATATTCGAGAGTGTTGGCAGGGCACTACTTTCTGTCAGGGAGCCTCTTCGAACGGTGGATGTTCTGCGGCGAAATGGAAACCAGCGGTGAGGTGTGATACGGCCGCGTTCGTTGTTTCTGCAGAGACTTTTGCTTTTCGTCTGTTTATCGGGAGTTAATCTTCGTAAGCAGCACCATAAAAGGTAAGTAATTTTTCTGCCTAGTTGCCAGTATGTCGCGCCTATCGGGAGGCGTCCAGGATTTCGAGATTCGCTCAGTTGTCGGCGGTCGCGCATTGGAACGGCACATCACTTCCCAGGCCTAGCGGCCGTCGTGCGCCCGCTTCTCTGTCGTCTGCTGCAGAAAGTGCGGCAGGTGTTGCCGGCTGGAGCGGCGCTACTTTTGTATATTTGTATCGCGTCCATCTCTTGAGCGTCCCGTGAAAAGGTAGTTCGCTGCTGTAACAGTGCCTGTCTATGCCATTGCAGTCGGTGATCGTTCGCGTAGAGTTAGAAGGATCTCCTACTAGGCTGTTTCGCTTGTTGCGCGATCAGAACAGAAAAAAAGATCGCGAGATTGGAAGTTTCGTCGCCGCATCTCAAAATGGGTTTCGGTTCGGAAGAGTACGCATTTAGCACGGTGTTGGTTTGTGCTCTTACACCCGATGGCTACTTCGGTCTCTCTTTATAACGAAACGAGGATGCGTGGTAGAATACAATCAACATCGCAAGTGCGCGTGAAATTGATATATTTAACGCCTACTGTACGACCCGTAAGCTCTAGTTTCACATGCGTAAGTACGACCGCATATGCACATGTGGGAAAGGTGGCGCGCCGACGCAGGGCAGAAATCAAATAAAAGCTCTCGTTTGCGGGCCTCTCTTCGTGCTCTTGAACAACTGTTCCCGCGGCGCCAGCCAGCCATGCGTGTCATCGCTGCCTGTGGCATCGCGCCGCTCTCCGCATCCGGTTCTCGCCCATTCTTCTTTCCCGGCCAGCTCGTGTTCTCTTTTGTTGTTTTCAAAACACAACCTTTCGCTTGGATAGTTGGCCTCGGACATGCCACGGAACAGTCGGGTTCGTCCAGACTATCGAGCGCGCATGATGCGCATGCACCGAATTCGCGCACGCAAATCCAAGTTCACCTTCGAGGACTCGAACCACAATGCGGACACCATGTAGCGTTCTTACCGCTCGCGCTCCCACCGATATCTGGCAACTGAAAGCTAATTAGGTTATCGCTAATCAAATTACGATCGCGCCTGTGCCAGAAGCTTCAGCGGGAAAGTAGTTAAAAGTCAAAAAAAGTCAAACTGAAGCAGACGACATTTCGAAACACGTCTGTGGCTCCAAACCGTCGCTCCCCTGACTGCCCCATATAACATACGTGGGCGCGCGTCAATGCACGTCTCAAATGCCCACCGATAAAGAGCGTTAACGTGCCGGGGTACAGTTGACTGCGATAAAAAACAAGAGGCGGAAGAGATTGGTTCCGGGTAGACGCGTCTCGCTGCCAGGCAATCCTGCAGTCATCGCTTGCCCACAAGGCGCACGCAGTTGTTCTTCTCATTGATCCGTACATGAAGCAAACAAACAAAAAAATGAAAACTCGCCCGCGCCGCGTGATTGTTTTGCGCGGTTCCCAGCGAGACGTTGTTGTATCCGGTTGAAATCCGTAACGCGAAGCGGGAAATTCGCGATTCGGGAGATTATCGCTAAGACGATCGGACGTGCGTGTTTCTCCGCTTTCCGCGCGGTAAAAGCGTCGCCGTTTCGCCTGTGGCGCATTTAAATTGGAGATCCGCGTTCCTCAGTCGGACTGTTGTTTCTTTCCGATCGACTAATCGTGCCTCATTATTTCCTCGGATGATCGAAAACGCGCGGAATGGGGTGAAAAAGAGAACGGGAAGGAATTGTGAAGCATGCGCTCTCGATTCTTCACTGTTTATTCGTGAATTCCGCTCGATGAAATTACTGAATTCATACAGCTCGCAAGTGAAGCAAGCTCGCGTCGTCTGCGATGAACAGCATTAGCCAGCTCGAGAAACTGGTGACTGGAGCTAACGTGAAATCAGTGGTAAAGCTTGAAGCATCGAAACACTTACTCCGTCGAAACTTATTATTTCTTTTCGAGAACACTGTTGTAGGTGACTTGACCATCATAGGTTTGTTATTTGAAGAGAAAATGAAGGTAAATGTTTAATATAGCAGCACATTGGGCCTGCTTGTGAGAAGGACAATGAGTGGCATAAAGACAAGACTGGGACAGAAACAGAGTACCTGCACCATTCTTTATCCTTAATTGTGAAAGTTTAATTTTCGAATTTGTGCCAGAACATTGGCAGCCGCATGTTACTGTGGTGCCGTGGTTCTTGTTCTTTAAACTTTAGCGACTGCATAAAATTTCCTTAAACTTGCTATATCAAATTTTTCGCTCTATTGGAACACAAAGTAAATAAAATTTACCTACAAAGACTTCACCATCTTTTTAAACACACAAAACATCTTACCGCAAGCATGGTGATCTTAACATTGTGCATTGGTAACTTAGTGACATGAAAGAAATCTTTCTTTTTTTTCTTGTTGAATGTGAGAAGTGAAATATAAATGTTCGTTTCATCGACTTACTAATTTGTCTTTCCACAGCATCATGTCTTCTGTAGATCCAATGTTCAAGTCACTGCCCAAAAACAGCACATTCTTTACTATATGGCGAATCGAGGCAAGTTTCATTTCAATGACCTTTCAATTTTGCCCATAGCTGTTGGCACTCCTTAGTTAGCATGATTATTAAGTTTACCCAGTTTTCATTTTGCAACTTTCAGAAAATGCAACTTGTGCAGCTCCCCAAGGACAGTTATGGCTATTTCTTCAATGGAGATTCGTACATTGTGGCAGCGGTAAGACTTAACATGTAAAATTCAGAAATTTTACTGACTTTTTACGAATGTGATGTCATCAAAGCAGCAATAAAAATGCAATGATCAGTGCATAAAAATTTACAAAGAGGATAACTGTGTCCCTCCTTACCGCTTATATTTCTCAAGCACACTGAATAAATAATGGGATAAATTTGCATGTGTGTGATGACACACTGACTGTAGAAGAAACTGTAATATCTCTTACTTTTCGCATTTCTCTAAAACGTGGCACTGATATGTCCAGCCTTTTGGGGAACAGGACAATTTTACTAATATAGATTTGTCTTCCATGTAGCGTGATTAACTAACTAGACAGTATATAATTTTTATAATTGATCATTTTTAGTGACAACTATCAATTCTCTCACTTTCAGGCATCAGACAACACTGAGAAACCAAACTGCTACATGAAAGTAAGTGAATTTTAATTTATGTGTCATTCACAGTGCTGTGTGATTGAGCTTGGAATATGTAAGACAAACAGTGATGAACCTCTCCACTTTATTTGTGCAGAGCAAGAAAGCAGTTGGAAACCTCGACATTCACATTCACTTTTGGCTTGGAGCACAAACATCTCAGGTGAGCTTCTCCAGCGAATCATGTACATAATGCAAAGCATTTAACAAGTAACAGGTGCGACCACAGCTGTCATTTTTCTCTGGAGAAATGATGGTCAGCATAAAAGGCAGAAATAATTTATGCGTAAGCATTGGAAATCGATGCCCTCATACACTCAAACCTCGATGTAATGAACACAGATATAACGAAATATTGGTTATAGCGAAGTAAATGAAAGTAGTCTTGTATTAGCTACAGTGTTAGGAATAACCTTTGTAATGAATTTTTGGATATCTCGAACTTTTTCTTGTAAGAGGCAACTTTGCTATAATGAGGTTTGAGCATAATTCAATGTTCTGTTTCAAAAAAAAATTACAAGTCACAAGGCTGTTTAAAGCCATAACTAAGTTTAAAAATACATGCTTGCCGCTACCTCCCATCCTTGCGGCCTTAAATTTCAATTTATATAAGGCACTATCTGTAGGTGACCTTCAAGCTTAGTGATAGGTTTTATCATGCACGAACTGTGGCTATGTAACAGAGGAAACACACAAAAATCAACTAATAAATTGCACAGCTAGTGCTGATCAACCAAGAGCCTCAGAAGTGCAGAACAGAAAACTCGGAAGTAAGCAGGCTGCTTGGACACGTCGACAGGCTGATGAACCAAGGACAATTGAAAAACACTGAATAATTGAAGGTAGCATTTTATAAAGTAAGCATTAGCAATCAAGTTTATAACAGTTCTCGAAAATGTTTGAAGTATGCGGTAATGGCACATATGCAAGATGCCCCCCACTTTGCCATGAAAAGCAAAAGCTTAAACATGCAGTCCTTTTTTTTTCTTCTGATATTGCTGAACAGTACTGCTGTTTTTTGTTGAAGCATGACACTGAAATAACTTTGTGCATTTTGAGGTATGGCTCAATTTTTAAACACTGATAAAAATGGTAAAAAACTTAACCCTATGCCTCCCGTGTATTTTAGGGTTTCTGTATGAACCATTTACTGTAAGACCCAACAACAGCATTCTTGCTAGTTTCATTTTATTCTTCGGTGTCTTTTCTTTCATCGAAGGTAGATTTACCAATCTATTTCAAGTGTTAACTTCTTGCCATTCTTTTTAGCAAGCCAATTCATTTTTGTCATTATTTTTAATTGCCAAAAAAATAAACTGTTTTGTATACGTAATGCTCATCAACTTTTTAATGTTGTTTAGTTTATTCTGGTGAAAAGTCAGCCTTCTGTCTCTTCAAGTTGTTCTAATGGGACAAATGTAGCAAAGAAAATGTCTATTTCGAGGTATTGAGAATTAAAAATAAAAACAATTTACTTAATTTTTGTTCAAAAAGATGTACTGAAGAAATTATCAGAAACCGCTTTTTAGCTCCTTTTTTTCTTGGTTCCCTGCCTTGTTTTCTCCTACCTTCTGTCCCTGTATAGGCAAAATACCATAGACAGCTACCAATTTAGCCCAACCATGTCGCAGTGTTGTGACTTGATTATATGCCAAACAGCCTTCAGAACGGTTACTCGAGCACTGCAAGCCTCATTCAAAGTTGGAACAGTTTTAAATGGGTAATTTTTGAGGACTTCTATTGCAAGGAATAGCTTGAAAGTGTGCCATGGTGCCTCCACATTCTGTGGAGACACATGATCATGATTTGTAGCTCCACATCGATCAAAGCGTAGCCAATTGTCACTACATGTACCACTTTGTCCCGACGGTAATGCAGAATGAGGGAAAAAAAGTTACTCACTGAAGTGCTTGCATGAGTGCTCTTGGTCTCGTTTTTATTGGTAGCCGAAGTGTGTCGATTACAAATTATGTAAGCAGTTTCTTTGACTTCATCAACACAAGAATATCTTTGCTGTCTCTACAAAATCAACAAAGATGCAACTAACTGAAAATAAATGCAGAGGACCCAGTCTCTACGTGCGTGTCGCACGCACAAAGCAAGTGGGCTTGATAAATGCCATGTTTGTTAAAACCAGACTAGCTTCAAATAAACTGCTAAGCTCACAGAAACTACAAGTTCCGGGTTTTAAACAAATTCGCTCGAGGCAGGAAGTTCAGGTTGCGCACAGCCTGAAAAAGAAAGCGGCGTGCCTGCTTGTGAACTGGTCTCGAAAACTTGGTCCTTCTGGCTCCATCAAAGTGCGGAAAAATGTGCAAGAAGCTGGATATCATTCCAGACGAGCAAAAAGAAACTCTGCTTCTTTTTTTCCCACCTGTGTTTGTAATCGACCACTTAGTGCTGAGAAGTGAAATCCATCCACTTCACCCCAATTCTGAAAAAAAAAAAGAATATGAAAATTTTCTGTTGGTTCCTATGCGGGAGATGCCTGCTACGTGCTCATAAATTTTTTTCCATTCTATTTAACTATAAGTTAACCACAGCATTTTTTTTGTCATACGATACTCGTATATACTTTTTGAAGTGAACAGTGGCACTAAAATATTGATAAAAATAATATTAGTTATTGTGAAGAAACAACAATTACATTTCACTAATCTTCTGTTTCATAGCTGTGCATCCTAGAGTGCATATCATTGTGGACTATATGCATTAAAATATGGTGTCTGTCTCCTCACATGGTAATTTTGTGTTTATTGACCATTCAAATTTTGGTGTAAACTTGCTGTTTTTGAAAAAAGAAAGGTTCTCCAATCTCCTCTAAAGATTTTGCGCTCAGTTACTTTGCAATGTGGCTGGTATTATCTGACAAAAGGTATGACTTTTTCATTCACCTTTTCATTTAGGTGTTGCAATTGCCAAGCACCACATTAAAAAAGAAAAGTATTAAAGCACCTATGGTACATAGGTGTCTTCATTATGCTACGCGTGCAATATGCCCAATAAGTGCAAATGTGCTCTTGTCCTTCAAGCTGATGCAATGGCACATAATCGGTTTGTGAATGGGACATGGGGCTATTTGATCTGAGCCTCATTTTGCAGCTTTTTGTGCTAGGTTACCACTGCCACCAACGCTCTTTTTCAGTTGCCCTCCTTAAGTCATTTTCTTCTTTTTTTTTACAATTTTCAGGATGAAGCAGGTGTGGCAGCGTACAAGACTGTGGAGCTGGATGACTTCCTGGGTGGCTCCCCCGTACAGCATCGAGAAGTACAAGGCTTTGAGTCACAGAGATTCCTGTCCTACTTCCCCCGTGGAGTGAGGTGACAGCATTTTCTCACTTGGCTATGCTTCTTTATTTCTTACTGTAGAAAAAAAAAGGAGGCTCAGTATTATTTGTCTAAACAGTTAAGCACCGAATTAGTAAGTATGTGAGATCAGAAAAATTAATTAGTTGTCTCGGAGAACGACTAAAACAAACTGGTTTCCAGTGTTGAATTTGGTATGCCAGGAGGGCAGCTCATTCATCATTCACCACAATAGCAGGTTCATTTCTGGGTTGTAATGACCATATTTCAATGGGGGCAGCAAGCAAGAGCATTCTTTTTTATAAGCCCACCTGTCACATTCTTCATTAGCAACAGCATAATGTTGCAGTGTTAACTTGACCAAATAATAAACTTTTTAAACAATCACATTGACTTCTTGTTAAAGCTTTTACATAAGCCCGAAATATGCAATGCTCCTAGCTCTTAAAATAACCCTGGAAAAGTTTTCACATAAAAAGAGTGAAAGGTGATTGGACTTTGTTGTGAAACTAAAGCGTGCAATTCATTAGAGAGTATACTTGAAAATGCCTGCCCATACCATAAGAAAAAAAAAAGTATCACTTACTCTAGAAAGGTCGCATCTACCAAATGCAGGCCATCTGTGGGTAGAACTCTGTAGAGTGAATGCATAATTGCAAATGTCACAATATTGCTGCTAAACTTCACGCCAACTGGTTCTTCTGAATAGCTGGAACTACGAGGGGTGTTAGAAAAGTAACGAGACTGAGTTTGCACTAACCAAAGTTTTCAGTTTTTTCAAACCACAATGTTATCCCTTTCGAAGTAGTTTCTTGAGCAACAACTCCACATCGGTGGAGTTGTTGCTTCCAATCTTTGTAGTAGCACTGGAACCTTCAATTGGTACGGCTTTTTAACTAATCAGCCACAGTCTTTTGAATGTTGTCCACACTTCCAAAATAATGTCCTTTTAAGACATGTTTCAGTTTTGGGAAAAGAAAAAAGTCACAAGGACTCAAATAAGGAGAAGAGGGGGTTGAGGAAAACATTATTGCATTTTGAGGTCAAAAATTCACTGATGAAAAGGGCTGTGTGACACAGTGCATTCAACATTTTCTAGGCCTTCCAAAAACGACTTGTACCAGCGGAAAACTTCTGCTCTTGACAAACTATATTCTCCATACACTTGTTTCAACTTTTCAAAAGACATACTCGTGCATTCACAAGTTTAACATGAAGCTTTGTGTACAACTGCTTTAAATTCCAGTGTGCCATTATGTAACACATAACAAAAACACAACTTGACTTATGGCACTGTCATAACTACTGTGTGAACTGTATAGAGTTGAAACTCGGACTAAAGTAGTGTGAGGGATAAACAAACAGTTCTAGTACTGGCCGTAAGATATGTCGTCACCAGATCGCGTGCAGTGTTGTCAGTCTCGTTACCATGCTAACACACCTCGTACTGTTTATTAAGTAGCTTTGCGGCACATGACATGATAGATTTCATAGGTGCAAGCCACTGCTCTAGCAATGTTTAGGAAGAACCATAGTTTTAAGGTGTTCTTCCAAATTTAAGTAGAATATGTGCAAATGGTCATTGTATTTTTCTTCTTTTTTTTTTCTCGCACCCTCATCAGGGATCTTTATAGAATAGTGCCACAATTTTTTTGCAATTGAGCATGCCTTGTTTATTGATTAATTTCAATTTTAAACTGTATTGTAGAAGATGAAACATGGCCCAGCCATCCTGAGATAGAAAGAAATCTAATATATACAGAGCTCTCAAAACAAAAATTTCTTAGTGCTAACAGGAGAAATGTTTTATCAAGACATCACTGAGTAAATGCTCATTACTGAGCTTATTTGTTATCACTTCATTCTGATATCAAGTTCAGGAAAATAATGATGGCAATTTCCACAAGCTTTTGTAAGTCTTTTCTGAAATGCCAAGTATGATAAGTATATGACTTAGGTCACATTCTTGATAATTTTTCATTAAAAAATGTACCCAGAATCCAAAGTGGAGGGGTCGCGAGTGGTCTTGCACATGTTGAAGAGCAGACTGTTGCACGCATGTACCACGTGAAAGGGAAACGCCGGCCCATTGTGAAAGAGGTAAGCAAACGTAACATGCATAGTTAGTACCATTGAAAAATACATGCATGGGTATAACAGGGTAGATGTATCTGTAACAAAATGAAATGCTGATGAAAAGGTGCTTTATACTGTAAAGCGCAAGAAAACCCGCACAGTAATTAGTCTGAGTTAATATTGTGATGCATGCTGTCTGGGCCTCTCATATTACCATGCATCACCATTATCATAATATCCATTCTTATGTTTTCACATACCGATGCCTTTCCTTTCTTTGGCCAATACTTTCAGACAAGAGGTTGCATGTGTGTAAGCACCGCAATATAGCATTCTGAACGATAAAGAAGTGAGCAGAGAGTTTTTAAGAAGGAAAATACAAAAAAAGCAGATTACGATTATCTTGCGTGGTAAGATGCCATATGAAATTAAGAGCTTTTACGGTTCAACTCAAACAGGGTGTTGTATACAGAGCCTGAGATGATGATTTTAAAAACTTCCATAGCAGCTGCTTCATGAGACTTGCTCACAGCACTCCATATGAAATACCAAACTTGCACTAATTTTGAATCACTGTGTGACTTTATTGCAGTTGCCAGGTGTCAACTGGAATCATATGAACGACGGGGACGTATTTGTAATTGATGCTCGGACAATCATCTTTGTGTGGAATGGCCGCTTTGCAAACCATGTTGAGAAAATTCAGGTATGTCAGGTCATTGACACTGAATTTATGTAGTTCTTCAAGTTGGAAATTTTACAAGCAGTGATAAATTTGATGTTTACATAGCATTATAGTTTTCATTTGTAGCCTGAGAAAAATTAAAAAAACCCGTGACATTAGCATCACAGTGTCTAGCCAAAAGTACACGTCGATTTCTATTTTAACTATCATTTTATTCATGAAGCAGTAATCCTTGTGATTTAATAGTAGTAGTATACTGAAGTGACTCATTTGCCAGTGCGTAGGTAACAGGATGGCAAGTTTGGGATTAAAACTATTAGGCCAGCAGCTGTTGCACCGTCTAGCTTACTTGATACTCTGTGGAACTAACAGATTTTATTTTCCACTAGGGTGCAGTCACAGCACAGCAACTCAAATCTGAGCATGGTGAGGGCACGATTGTCATTGTTGAAGATGCACAGGAGAAGCTTCTTGGCTCACCCGAGAAAGAGGCAAGTCATCTCAACATCTGTGCAGTTTCAGGTCTACAATATGTGTTTAGTACTTGTGCGAAATAGTAAATATCTCTGCTTATCTCTAAAGGGGAACTCCAGCAATTTTTTTATATTTATCGATAAAGCTCTCAAAGTATGTTCTCTTGGGCATCCTGATAATATGTGCCGAATGATACAACTGTTAGAGATTTAGTTTTTTAGAAACCACATTTTAAAATTGGTAGCCAGTTCTCAATGCACGTTTGTAAATGTGGGCCACCCTGTATGTATTATGTCAACTCCGTATGTATGTATTTAGTCTTTCAACCCCTTCTCGCCCTGCAGACAGATGCAGCACACGCTTTCACATACGAGGAGAGGCGAATGTGTGATCAGTTCAGTTTGGTCAGCTGCATAGCGTGTTGTTGACATCGGGTCTTATAGTAGTAATTTTGAGCAATGAGGAGATTGATACAGGGTAAGTCGGCTGCTTCACATTCCAGCGAGTTGAAATCAAAAGGCGATGCTTCCGCATTTACACAGTAGCTGCAACCATCACTGAACTCGTCACTGGCAAGTTTAAATGGGCTAGCACAGCTTACCTCCACTTGGGATGACATCGCCAGTTTGCTTTTCATGTGATAGACAACTTGACCAGCATTGATGGTGTGTAGCCGAGGTATCGTGACATCATATACCTACACTGTTTCAGTTTTGACTAATCGCTTATTGCTTATTTAAAATTATTGACAAATCTCTTGACAAAATGAACCACCCTAGCTGATAAAGGGCTGTTAATACTAGTATTTGAAAATGGCATAAGCTCAGTATAGTCAAAAGTGCGACAGAGTTCTCCCTTAAATGGTACAACGTTCCCAATTAATATTACCTCACCTTTTTGTTTTGATGCCGTTGTGGTGTTTTTCAATATTATACGGAAGAAAATATTTCTTTATGTAAAGCTATAGAGTATAGAGACCTATACTTGTTTTAATGTCTATTATGCATGCCTATTAAGAGTTAATAGTATGATGCATCTCATGGCTTTGACTTAAGATGTTAAAGAAATGCATTTGAAAGTTTCTGGTGCATCGAGACTTTCGGCATGGTATGCTTTCATAACGCTGAAGCATCATTGAGCCATTGTGCTGTTCACATGTACATTGATAGCTGACGCCAGTCAAATCCTGTTGCAATTTTTTTTTCTTTGCATGCAGTACTTTAACCACCTGCTCCCACTGGAAGACAAGATGGTCAAGAGCCACCGAGAAGTGCTCAACGATGAGGCTGCTGAGATCCAGCATCGCGGTGGTGTGAAGCTTTACAGGTAAGTCTACCTCTGTTGTTGTAGCGTTGGTCGAAAAAAAAAAAGGGGGGAGGGGCAAAGCATGTAGGGAAGGGTGCTTCAGCTCCCCTAACATTGTTAGCTATTTGTTTACAAAAGTGTTGCCATCTTCTTTTTTATTGGACCGGTAGCGAGTAGTGAGAAAACATATTTTTGTGGCACATACCCGTTTATGATGATCCATGACTATATGACACTCCGTGATGAGACCTTAGGGCGCTTCACACCTAACAGGAAAACAGCCCTACATCGTGTTGATGCAGGCAATGAAAAATCCTTGGAACACGAGGTCTTGCTGGAGCCATGTTTTCACAAGCGAAATTATCTTATTCGAGGCTGCAACTGTAGGTCACAACCTCTATGATCTTAATTTTTACGTACTTCAGTCAAACTTGTGTCCCTTAAGAGATGGAAAAATAAAAGTTGTACTTCATTCACAAGTCTAACACACTCCAGCCAATAGGTATGAGTGTTTCAAAGGGGCTGTTGAAGCCATCCTATATGTTAGATACACAACAATTCCAATAGGAAGTAAGCCGTTCTTTTAGAAATTTTTAACCATTCTTATCATGGTGAAATTTTTATTGTGAGGTGGCATTAGGTTTCGATAACCATAATCAACGAAAAACCTACCTTCCTTTGTATGCTTCTGTCACGAGACCCCCACCACCGTGTGCCTCTCGCAATTTTTTAACTGCTTTCTCTTATTGTTAACTCGCCCAATTTGTCATGCCAGCCCCTCCTTTCCCTCTATTGCTGTTTGCAAACTTGCCGTTTTCCCTTTTGTTTGGGTTGCAAGAGAGTGTACGAAACATGCACGTGCTAAGGTAAGCAGTCGAAACCGGGAATCAAAGTCCGCTTGTTCAAACACTGGTTACATGGAGACTGTGTTCGAATGATTTTTAATCACTTCGAGATTCCATCCTCTTCGGAACTTCCAAATAATGCAGGGAAACACCTAAAATGCTGCCAAGTTCCACTTCTTTCAGCTCAGCTCTTTCTGTGTGAGCCATGGAAGAAGACTTTGAGACATTTAAAAATTTTTATTATGCAAATATTTATAGCTTGATTTGGCCTGTTTATGTTGTTGATGTTAGTAGTTGAGACTTTGGTCTAGTTCGTTATCCATAAATACTCCAAGGGTATAGCACAAAAATGGCCAACACAGAAAAGGGAGGCAGACAACAAACTGGTGTCAGTCTGTTGTCTGCTACCTTTTTCCGTATACATCATTCTTGCGCTACACTCTCTTAATGTTCGTGTATGTTGTGCATAAATGAATAAATATACAAATATACCAAAACTTATATAAAAAACATAATTACATTAGACATCATATGTTTTACAACATTTGTACAAGTGAATCATTCCTCCGGAATAATTTCTTTCGGTGTGATCTACACTCATGAGGGCCATTGGGAATATTTGTAATAAATCGGTAAAAAAAAAACAATGGCAAAAAAGTAATCACGTTTCTTCCTTTTTACGAACCTTATTGCACTATACACAACATTAAAGTTGTTTTTGCTCTGCTATTTCTATCCTCACTCCAAACATCTAGGTGCTCAGATGAAGGTGGCACGCTGAGGGTTACAGAGGTGAAAGCAGGGCCACTTGAGCAGAGTGATCTTAACACACAGGTAAGCTGTGGTAATAAAGATGATGTCAAGTGAAGCAACATTTCTAGCTACCGTATTTACGTGAGTGTTGGTTGAAAAACATAAAATCTAAATTTGGAGGGTCAATTTGCAATCTAAACAGAAACTATACTCCATCTCACCACTTGGTTCAGCACCATCAAAGCTACGGTGCGTAAGCAAGCCACGTGCATGCGCAGCAACACGTAGTTTCAGATATCATTACCTTACACTTCATAGCGTTGACACATTCGCACTTGTTTTTACATTTAAAAAGAGATATGTTTACTTTTCATCCAATTGATGCTGCAATTCTTTAATTGTTGTATCAGTAACCACCGGTAACTCTGGTTGCAAATCAACATGCCCGCACTGATGAAGACGCTATTGCCTGATTTAAGCCTGGCAGCAACAAATAAATAAAGAAATGAGCCATCACTTCGTGCCATCTCACGATGAGGACAAAACATCAGGCTAATTCCTTCATTATTTGCAATATAAGCTGTTTGTTTAGACAGGCCTGCTAAGCCTAGCACACAAGTAATTTAATAACAGATAATGAGAATGGCACAATACAGTCGCAAACATAGTGTTTGAAACGTCAGGATAGAAATGTAGTGTTGTTTTTGAACTTATGGGTCATACAGCGCATGACGGCAACATGATAATTTCAAGACAGAGAGCACCAGCATGAATGGGTGCAACCATGTCGTTTTTTTTTGTCACCGCTGCTGCCTGCTTGCTTAACTCACCGAATGCGTGCGCACAGATGCCAGAAGGACGCTGAGTAGACGGTGTGGTGCTGATGAATAAACTGTGAGGGGGTTTGTTCTGTAGCCCTCAAAGCACTGGAGAGAACTTGCGAGATGAGATGAACACGGTATTGGGCACACGGTGGCACAGTTACATTACATTTGGGTTCCGACTTTAACTGTAACATATCAAATTTTTTCACATATGACCTGCACTCTTTATACCGATTCACAGAATTTTTTAAAAATCCCCTCGTATTTCCATATAGCTAAGGAGAGGGGAGGTACCCTAGGGGGACCGGTACACCCAAAATTCGGATGAAAGGAGTGTATTAAAAAATGAATAATGAAAATACGATATTTTCAAAGCCATCATCAGGTGCCTCCCCCATCCTTCCCCAAGAAAGATTTTTAGCTATGGGCCAGTCATTCATTTCTACGTGACATATTCCAGCACTACGTTTTAGTGAATGGGACAGAAATGTGTGTTACAGAATGGGCACTGACAACTATGGAGTCGGTCAACATGTAGCGAGTCCAGCGACCTTAATATCGTGTAAGAAATGTGCTCACACTTTTTTTTTTTCGTGATATTTTGTGTAGTGGTTGGGGAAGGGTTGACTTATGATCGTGTAAATACTTAGTTCAGCAATCAATATACACACATAGCACTGCTATGTGTACAATTAATTCTATATCTAAAGCAATGGCACAGTATAAGTAGAATTCATATAGAGATGATAAAGCGGTTAATAAATATGCTTTGCAGGATTCAGTGATGGTGCTTTAACGAGCTATTTTTTTTTCTTTTGCAGGACTCTTACATTGTGGATAATGCGGAGGCTGGAATTTGGGTCTGGGTTGGCAAGAAAGCCAGCCACAAGGAGCGCACAGAAGCCATGCGAAATGCCCAGGTTCAGTTTCAATTTTATCTATGTAGTTCTCTCCTTTACATTTAAGTGGTGGTTCACCACATGCGCAAGCTATTTCTGCGGTCTCAACGTATGAATAATCTGAAGTGAGCGCTGGACTTCTTGACACATGGCATTGTGGAATAATCGGTAAATCACCTCTTTTCTCCAACACACCCAATAACACGGACACTTCTGTGCCAGTGTTATGGACCCTGTAAAGCCACTATATTACGTGTGGAATATTGACCATTGACATCTTTCGCTGGGTGATATTCTTAACTTGATGCCGTGATTACAGATCTGAAATGGCATTAATCTCGCAGCTCTGAACCAGTGCTCGTGCACGCCAATTCACTTGCAGCTATAACTATTTCCGAATGTCGGCTTCGCCGCTATGCAGAAATGTAATACAGCCAAGCATGCACAGAGTATTGCAGTGAAGCATGTTAAAAATAGAAAGGTGCCACTGTCACAGCACTTTTATTCATAATACACAAACATTCCCGCCATCTCAGTGTAATGCAAGCACTGAGACACCTATCAGATGTGTTGCAGACCATCAGAGCTATTTTGAATGCAGCTGTCAGCTTAAGGGCATCAAAGCAGTGTGAATTCAGTTTCTAGGAATGCCTCAATCTTTAAACTTTCCAGCCAAGTCTGAAAAATTGGACATCAACATAAATTCTCAAGACAGCCTTTAAAGATGTTGATGCACAATTATGAAATAAGCAGCAATCAGAAATAAATTGACAAGTGTTAATCAGAGTCCCACTAAGAATCATCTATGCCTTACAGGGATTCATTAAGAAGAAAGGCTACCCTCACTGCACGCAAGTCGCTCGTGTTGTCGAAGGTGGGGAACCTACTGAGTTCAAGTGCCTCTTCCGATTATGGAACGAAACCAATCACCTTGTTGGTGTAGGGAAAGCACACTCTGCGACAAAAATTGGTGAGTTTGTATTATAATTAAGACAGCCTGAACATTTTCTGTTGTAGTGGTTATTAAAAAAATTGTAGTGAAGGTCTACTTTCTGTTAGTGAAGAGCAATCCCTGTGAGAATTAACCAGCCTAACTCAATTACAATCTGCACAGAAATGATTTAATTACGTTTTTAAAAGCACAATGAAATTCACAATGTTACATTGAAATAATGGGTGTGGTGGCATCAGCAGTGCAACAGTCTTATGAATGTTCTGCCTGAATGTCATTTTAATCAACAAATATTGCTGCACATGCACCTGAGTAGGCAAGTTCCTGCTTCAAAGTTGTCAATAGTATTTCAGTACAACTCCTTCCACACATATTGTAAAATACGAAGGAAGCATTCCACAGTGGTGAAATATATAATTGGACAAGATTTGCAGGGGGAGCCCTTGCTCAGTTGCAGACCAAAAGTCAAGATGTCGGCAAAAGAGCCATTAAGAAGACTGTACACCTGTGCTTCTAATTGAATGCTTTATTGAAAATGCATGCGTTTACTGTTTTTATTGACCCAGATAAAATCCTCAAGCGAAATTTCATGTGTTATTCTTTCAAAAGTAGAGACTATTTGTGACGACTCAGAATGCAACCCGACTTGATGGCTGTGTCACAGGGGTACATATGTAACATTTATAAAATTGGGTAACGAGCACTGCAACCAAAATTGACGTTTCCCAAACATTAGGGCCTATTTGAAAAGCAGTTCGGACACCTGGCATGGCTCTGTGCTAGAATATTTGAGTGCCATAAAAAATGCTTGGGTTTGATTTCTGCTGGGACCATAACATATTTCTTTAGCATTTGTTGGTTCAATGTTACCCATTACTGGGTATATATAAACTGTCAATCACCTGTGGCAAATACCCGTCTGTGCTATACGGGTAGGTGCCAGAAAGGCTTTGACGGCGTACACAACAGATTTGTTATATGATTCATGTCATGACCAGTGAGTCATATTTGTCAAATCATGTTACCCTCGGTTTAGCGGCTGGTCTCGAGAACATCAAGACGTGGGCAGCTGGATAGACAGATAAGTAGATAAGAAACTCTAAAAGTGCCTGCAGTACACAAAGATATGCTTCGCATTTAAAATGATGTGAGAAGAGGAGACATGCCTCCCCCTTGCTCGGTCATTAGCGTATGTTTCAAGTATTCTGGAAAGGGGAAGGGGCGATTGCTCGGGATTTTACAGAAGTTATGTCCAGCAATGACCATAGTCAAGCAAGAAGTCTCTTTGCAGAAAGATACTTATTGTCACTATAAAAGCACACATGAATTCAATAACATGTCAATTTGATATGATTAGTCATGCAAAGCAAGCTTTAACGCAGTGTGATATCTTGGTGACAACGAGGTATCGTATGTAAAGTTATGTACCTGGTGCGACATAGTACAACATAAGTATACTTGTCATTTCTTGTCTAGCAAAGACAGTGCAGACCAAGTTTGATGCTTCTGCACTACAAAGCAACCCAAGTCTAGCAGCTCAAATTCAAGTTGTGGATGATGGAACTGGCAAAAAAGAGGTAAGTAGAGCATTTGGGTCTGTGCCACTTGGAGCTACAATTGACTTTTTGCAAATGATCACATTTTTCGTTGGCACATCCCATACCAAATTGACCATGGTATCATTCAAAATGGCTTACATCAAATCGAATCCTGGTGTTCCAATTTATTATTGAAATTCGAAATGTCGAAATGCAAAGTTATGCATATATCTGTAAACACTCCAATTGTAGTTACATCTGCTCCCTAAACTCGATAACTTTGTCTAGAATCATATCGTTGTCTTGGTATCACAATAAATAACAAGTTGATGGTATCGTCACATAACAAAACTAGCTGCAGACACTACTATATCCCTTAGTTACATCACACGTCCCCTTTCCTTGTGTCCCTTATCCACACGAAAACTGGTTTATGAAACATTTATGATGCTTGAATATGCCCCAGCTATCTGAAGCACATCATCAAGCATACCTCATTGAGGTTTCAGAATGCATAAAGAATCGTGCGGCCAGATTAATCTGCTCTAGGTACACCGCAATGAAAGCATCAGTACCATAAGTCATCTCTGGGACTCGAGTTATTATTCCTTCAGAGGATTGCAAGGCTGTGCTTCTTCCATCGACTATTACTCCCCTCAACTTCATGGTAAACTCCTTCACCCCCTGAACTGTACATCTTGTCACCTTTTTAACTCTGCAGCATCTAGCGGTTGCACGGTTCCATGTCTTTTGTTAATTTTTTGCCGACAGCGTTTGCAGACAGGAACATTTTGCCACACAGTGTTGTCACAGAGTGGAGCCCTATTGTGCCTAAGCAGTTGTTTACTGATCACCTCAAGCTGTAACATTCATTTTGACCTTCCACTGTTTTTTCTTTTATCTGTTTTTAATGCCTCATTCGAATTGTACTTTTTTGTTTTGTATCTAAAAAGTATTGCGTTTCTCTGTGATCATATGTTTCAGTATTATGATCCGATATGTTTAATGTTCTAAATTCTATGTAACCACCACCCCCCTCGCCGTATATGTAATACTTACACAGGGGCTTTTAAGGAAAAAATAAAAATATTACGATGATGAAAGGATAATCCTGTAGTTGAAGGTGTTGCTGTCGTAGCTAGGGTCAGAGCAGCAGCTGAGGAATTGGCTATTTGCCATTTGCTCATCTGCAACTCTTTGCCTTCTTTACTTGGTGCTCTTTGGGAAACAAGTCAGGGGCCTTTACACCACTGGCACTTTCACAAGATACAAAGGTTGTAAAAAATGCCGAAGACCAGCACGAAAAAAATAATAATAATGGTCACTGTTTGAATCACTGTTGTGTGTAATATAGCAGAAACAAAAATATTTTTTCAAGGTTTTCCGGGTCAAGAACTTGGAGCTGGTGCCTGTCGATGCGCGAGAGCATGGGAGGTTCTTCTCAAGCGGCTGCTACGTCATTGCTTACGTTTATGAGTCCGGAACAAAAGAGGAGTGTATCATCTACAGCTGGCTGGTGAGAAATACGACAGCATGTACCACTTAGAACACCACATAGCCATGGAGCTGTTGTTACATGAGGAAACCTCTTTTTCTTTTTTTCACACAGGGAAAAAATTCAACCAATGATGAACATGTGACAGCAGAGGCCAAGGCTCTGGAACTGGATGACCGGTTTAACGGGCAAGCTACACTGGTACATGCCTTGCAAATACATCAGTGCTGCACAGTAAACTGGAAATCAGGAAGGAATGAATTTAATTTTAGCAGTCTTCACTTTTCACTTTTCACTTTTCACTTCACTTCACTTCACTTTTATTTCCTTAAAGACCCCCTGTAGGGGTATTACATAAGGGGTGGTGCATAACAAAAAAAAAAAAAAAAAAGAGAACTATACAACGGTGTTTTTAATGGCTTCTGCAAACATAGATGGGTTAGTGATGGTACAGATGGCGTGAGGAAGGCCGTTCCAGTCTTTTGCTGCTCTTACGAAAAAGGAGGCTTGGAATACAGTGGTCCGGGTACGTGGTATTGCGACTTGTAACGGATGACCAGTGCGATGGGATATGTGCGGAGGGGGCGTGATGTACGGTGGATGATTCAGTGAACTGAAATAAACATATGAAAAAGAGAGAGGGTGGCATACTGTCGGCGTGAAGCAAGGGTTTCTAGACCTGATTCCGCCTTTAGAGATGAGATGCTGATATCGTACGAATATGCAGAATGAATGAACCTGGTAGCCCGATTTTGAAGTGATTCGAGTTCTCTTATGATGTATGATTGATGAGGGCTCCAGATGGAAGATGCATACTCGAGTTTGGACCTGATAAATGATTTGTACGCAAGCGTCTTGACGTGAGGCGGAGTATGGCGTAAGTGTCGTCTGAGAAATCCGAGTGATTTATTAGCAGACGAGATGATGTTAGTAGTGTGATGACGCCAAGACAGGTCATGAGCCAAGGTGATGCCGAGGTATTTGAATGATTGAACTGATTGTATGGGAACATTAGTGATGGAATAGGTAAACTCAAAAGGGTTACGGTGGCGAGAAAAGAAACAAGCTTACATTTATTAGGATTTAAGTTCATTAACCAACGATCACACCATGTTTGTATGTTGTTAAGATCATGCTGAATTAGTGTTTGGTCATGAATGTTGGTTACTGATCGGTAGATTACGCAGTCATCGGCAAACATACGAAAGTTACATGATACATGCAATGGTAGATCGTTAATGTAAATTAAAAAGAGTAGAGGCCCTAAGACAGACCCTTGCGGGACACCTGAGGTTACAGGTAGTCGGTTAGATGAGTGATTATTAACAAACACAAACTGGGAACGATTAGTCAGGAAAGATGTTATCCATGCAAGTACATTAGGATCTAGATTTAACAGAGATAATTTAAGAATTAGGCGTTTGTGAGGGACAGTGTCAAATGCTTTAGCGAAATCCAGGAAAAGAGCATCGGTCTGAATGTTGCAGTCAAGGTTAGAATGTAAGTCATGAATGAAAATGGCCAGCTGCGTTTCACAAGAATAACCCCTTCGGAACCCGTGTTGAGAAGGATGAAAAAAGTGCATTGAGTCCAAGAAGTTGATGATATGGGAGTAGATGACATGTTCCATGATTTTGCAGGGGATACTTGTTAAAGATATGGGACGGTAATTTAGTGGAGAATCTCTGTTACCTGATTTGTAGACTGGAACGACCTTGCCTACTTTCCAGTCTGCTGGCAGAATGCTTGATGATAATGACTGCGAAAATAACAATGTAAGGTATGCGGCACACACATGTTTAACATTTATGAGAAGTTTTGAATTAATGTCATCCACACCTGCAGAAGAAGAAAGCTTAATCTTTTCTATAATCGAAATGATGCCGTCCGTAGAAAATGCAATCGGGGGCATAGACTCGGTGCTGCGCGCAGGTGAAGAAAAATCGGGAACTGAACTCTCATTCGTAAAAACAGAGAAAAAGGCCTCGTTAAAAAGGTTCGCGCATTCATTGTTGTCGACTATATCGCCATGCGCACTTGAAAGACTAGTGGTGCGCATCTCCTGAGGGTTTATCACCTCCCAGAATTTGCGAGGGCTGGTTGCAAGCATTTTGGGCAGCTCTTCATGAAAGAACACGTGTTTGGCGTTACGAATGGTTCTAAGATAATCATCTTCCGCGGCGTAATATTTTTCCCATAAGGACAGAAGTTTAGACTGTTTGGCTGATCGGAAGAGGCGTTTTTTCTTGTTTCTTAGTTTGTGAAGTGTACGTGAAAACCATGGCTTGTTACGGTTTGCGGTAAACGTTATTTTTGGGATAAATTTCTCGACAAGAGTGGCTAACTTATCTCTAAATATAATCCAATTCTCATCCACAGAGCGTGTAGTCAAGATGGTATCGAAGTATACCAACAGAATAATTCATAACTGGGCTTCAGGTGGACAGCAAGTGCTGTGAAAGTACATCTTGTTGATAACGGGGTGTACTTTACACCGAAGTTGTCGTCCTGTTGTGATACACTACTGCTGAATAGTAACAAAAACACGTAATGCTAATATCATACTGATAACGTAAACTGTTTACAATGTCTTATCTGCGATTTTTCAATACAACCTTACTATGCTCGTCCCCTTCATCCCTCAGGTGAGACTTTGTCAAGGCCATGAAACCCCCCACTTCATGATGATATTTTCAGGGCAGATGATTGTCTTTGAGGTAAGCACAAAAGCCTGCTTGCTTTTATCACTGTTATTAGACATAGTGATATATCTTGATGCCATCAAATTTATTCAAATGAAAGCCCAGCAGTTGTTTTCTCCCTAGTTTAATGAATGAGCACATAGTACAGATTACCATTTTTATGGTATAAAATGGTGCCATGTTACCTGAAATGGTTGATTGATGAATACAATCGGGGACAAAAGTCGCTTCAGGACACAAGCCTAAAGGTAAAAGCGAACTTCTGCACTGTTAATGCATAACTCTTCTAATAATATATATGTCTGGGATTTTACATCCCAAAACCAAGATTTGGAAATTTCGATCATGTGGTGTTCTTTAAGTGCACTGACATCACACAGTACACGGGCCTCTACCATTTCGCCTCCATCGAAATGAGACCACCACGACCGAACCCGCAACCTTCGGGTCAGCAGCCAAGCACCCTAGCCACTGTTCCACAGGGGCGGACTGCATAACCCTTCAAAGTTAATGAATAACTATGTAGGTTGAAACAACTATGATAGGCTGAGACAATTTCATTAAACTTACATTTTCAGCTCAGCTGAGAACTCAGCTTTATTGTAAATGTAGACATGTCCTGGGCACATTGTCCCCAGTGAGCGGTACATGAAAAAGATGCCCATGTAAGCAGCCATTATAGGAGTAGACAGTTAATGACGTGCAAATGAAAGCAACAGAGAAGTGACGTGCTCCGCAGTTGACAGTGTATTAGAAATTTTTCTGTGTATCCTTCACAAAAACTAAGAAAGCTGTTGGCTGAACCTACCAATTATAAATTAGGCTATGGCCGGATCATGCTAGTAAACAATGATGCGTTTCCTAAAGCTACCGTGCATGAGCGTTGCCAGTCTACAAAGCAGTGTAAAATTATGCTACCATTGCACCAACCTTGTACTGAACTCTAGTGTGAAATTCTGTTAATGATCTGCGCTCACTACTTTCCTGGCTAAAAACAGTACACCAAAATGTATGTGCCAGTTATTCTAAGATGGACAAACAGCATTTTAAAAAGGGAATGTTTACAGCTATGGCTATTTGATAAACCTTTACAAAACACAGTCAAATACAACCTCGTGACCCAGTTTGCGTAAAGAATTAACAGCGAGAGGACTTACACAATTTTTTTTTTTTCATTGACCGCTTTTGGTGACAATGTAGTCCACCTCTGCATGCTAGTGAATGCAAATACTTAAACTGTGAATCATTCATAAAATTAGTGGCCACTAATAGCAGAGAGGGGTTTAATGAACCTAATTTTGTACCAAGGTTGTTCAGTTCCCAGCCACTCGTTTCAGCTATGCTGCAGCACATGACATTTCCTCATTATGAGTTCATAATCAGCTCAAACATCAAGATGGGACAGAAGAGAGCACAAAGAGCACTGTGCGCTCAACACTTTTTCCTTTTGTCGCCTGCAATGATATGCACTGGTAATCATGTTGTACCAAACAACACGCCCAATCTTAGTCTTCATTTCCTCGCCCACATACTTGGCTGAGCCTCCACCTATTCCTACCAGATGAGTGACCAAATAACGATTACACTAAGTGCATATATATTTTTTTCTTTCTCGACTACCAAGGACGGTGATAGTAACCACTACAATGGGGGTGGTGTGCACAACGGCAACGGTGCCTCAGACTGGGCCGGCTACACCAGCAGCATGTACCTCCTGCAAGTGCATGGAACCACAGAGCACAATACGAAGGCTGTACAAGTACCTTTTACAGCTGCCTCGCTTAACTCCGGAGATGTGTTCCTGCTTTTCTGTGGTTCTAACGTGTACCTGTGGGCAGGACGCAAGAGCACAGGTGATGAACGTGAAATGGCCAAAAAGATTGCAACGGGATCTGGAAGGCAAGTTGTTTACTCAATCTTCGAGATTTAAGCTTGGAGCACACTTAAAACATGGTAAAGGTGGCACTTGGACAAACTTGAATATGATCGTAATATATTGGAGTAATCAAATGATAGAATCAAACACTGTATGCCCACTTCTTCATGTGATCTTCATTTTGAGTGTATCGCTTCAGTGTGATGTCCTTCTCCAAGGATATCTAATAATCCAATCTTGAAAATCTTGACTGTTTAGTGGCAGCATATGCACGCAAGAACCCATTGCTCATTTTAAAAACGAGTTATGAAAACAGTATTTGAAAGAAAAGTTTGTTTGACAAAGATAAAATGGCCAGATCATAAGCGGAAAATACTAGAGTAGAGCTTTAGCACATCTTGCAGGTAGGTTGGAAAAAATGGCAAGGTATGCAATGCACAAGGGTTTGAGTTGCTGCACGACATCAATGTACTTTTGCACTTTGTGGTAGGGCGCTCGACACAAAAATAAATATACAGTCGAACCCACATATAACAACACTCGAGTGCCACAAAAACTTCATTGTCATAACTGATAATTGCAGTAAACCATTTACACAAAAATGGCAAAATAGAAGTTGGCAAGGTGTTGTGAAACAATCATATCAGATGAGATTTCCCAACAGAAATCAGTGATAAGACTAACAAGGCTGCCGATTTTTCAGACATGCTTTGAATTTCGGACGCTTTCACAGGGTCACCACAAGCCTTATAGAGCCAATGCATGACCAAATGTGAACTTTTTCATGCTGAAACTTTTCCTAGTCTCAACTTTTTACGAAAATTGTTTGTCCAAAACGCCGTAACGAAGTTTGAAAGTCAGCTTTGCCGCAATGCTATGACACAGTGCAGTAAAGCATACAGTAAACTGGAAAGCACGCTAGAAGATTGGGTTATGGGCGGGTGTTCGGCAGCTTGAATTCATCGTTTTTTAGGATTTTGCGTTCTACTATCTTTCAGTATGGACACCCAACAGCACGAATCAATTTCCATTCACGATAATGCGGCATGCAAGCATTGCAGCAAGCAAGTTATTTCAGCATAGAAAACTTGACGATGCAGCAGGTTTTCATTGCTATAAATGAGATATGTTAAGACCCTTATTGCTATAAGTGGATTCGACTGTATATGAAGTCGTCCAGCTCTACTTGAATGCTCTTCACACAAGTGAGGTTTCTAGATAAATGTAGTTTCACTTCATACACTCTCTGTTGCAAATTTGTGGCTTTAGATGACATTCCTCTCATTGAATAAATTGAAAAGTGTGCCATTCTTAGACTACCAATGAAATGTGCTATTAACTGTAGCTACTGAAACTACTCTTGCTACAGACCACGCTAGAACCAGTCGATTAAATTTGGTTACCCTAAAAGGGTAACCTGAAGCACTTTATTTAAGTAACTATGGAATGGATTCATTAAAAAGTTTATTGCCTCACGAATTCAACACCACAAAAATTTTAGGAATCCATCCAGCACGAGCAGGGTTGCAAAGATTTAACACACGCTGCAATCGCATTCTCTCTTCTCTCGTCTGATAAAAGGGCTGAAAGCTAAGGAGGGAGGGATGGCATGGGCGAAGAAAATACGTCACACGCGCCTCTTGACTTTGAGCATTTTTTAAATTTTTCTTCGAATACATGTCTTTTTCAGCGTGACCGTGCGAACACACGTGGACAAATCACGGCCTCTCGCGGTGATCCCTGTAATGACTGAGCGCGCCATGTTTAAATCTGTCAATGGCCGATAGATGTGATAGCCTTCTACGCGTAATTTTTGAGCTTCCTCCGTCATTTGTCGAGGAAAGAGAAAGCAATTTTTTGGTGACTTTGATAATTTATTGTGAATTTCAGGCTGCGTGCTGCGCTGTAATTTTCGGCTCGCGTGTTCTCCGGAGTCTCCACAACCGATCGGCAGTGTTTTTTGACCGTGCTTAAAAAGTGTTGCTGGGCCTCTTTAAGGCCCTTTCCTTGAGTAAAGTTCGAAAAATAGCGTTAAACTATTTCTTCCTCTCAACATGAATTGTTTGAATGATCTAATCACATGTTATAAAAGAGCTGCCAGAAAATGCCAGAAATTTCGGTGAGCACAACACTTCGTAATTTTACTGCTTCCAAAGGTCACAGACATATTTAAATACTGAGATGTATGACCAAATTGTTATTCAAAACAGAGGCAAGTCCTGAAATAACTATATATCCAGTACATCATTCTCTTTATAAAACTGCTGTGGTCTAACTCCGCTACAAATTTACAGGGAGATAATACTGGTGTCTGAGGGCCAAGAGAAGCAAGAATTCTGGGATGCCATCGGAGGAAAGTTACCGTACAACAGTGAGAAGAATGTACAGGTGAGTTACACATGCAGCTGCCAGGTGTGTCGAATGGCCTACAGCAGGAGAAAACAAGTGGCTTGTATAAATAACACAGACAAAACCTTCTGTGGTCTTTAAAACTTCTTTAACCCTTTTGCTACTGTTGACAAGTATAGTTGTCATGAGATTTCGTAGCAATATGATCGATGGTGACTATACTTGTACCACTTGTGTTTTTTGATGCTGGATGGCCACACTCGTCCATGAAGGGCTATTTCCGTCTCTGCTTTTATTTCAATGCCATTTTTCATTGTTTTATCATGCGGTGAAGCCACCTCCGAGTTACTCTTTTTTGCGTGATTAGTGAAATGAAAGAAGCTTATTGAGTTGAAAGAATTGTGCTGTTTTATTCAGAATTTTTTTTGTGATTATGGCACTTTTTATACAGTAGTGAAAAGCTTCATAGCCCTTTTCTTGTAGATTATGACAAGGCAAACATTACTTTTGCCCACATTTTGTTTAGGAAGACTCAAGTGTGCAGAAATAAAATGCCTCAATGTGGTATTCAATATTTGAACGAAAAATTTTACTGCTGGCTAGTTAAAAACGGGGGCTCCGGGCTAGTAAAAACGCATTAAGAAATGAGAAAAAACAGTTTTTAGGCTTGATGGAAACCCATCCGGTCAAGAAAGAGAAACATGGTTTCGAAAAAACAGGCTTTTTCTAGGCTTGAGTTAATATCACTAATGGTTTGAAGCAAAGCTAGAACAAATAGAAATTACAGGATAACTGTGAAGTAAATGTGCATAATAGCAGGCCTTGCACAAAACATTGGTTTATATAAAATGTCTAAAAAAAAGTTGTTTGCATTACTTGCCAAAAGTAGGACAGGTTAGTCTTAGGAGTTGTCTAGTTTATTTTCCAAAATAAAATAAAATGCAATATGCAAAGGCCCGACAACTTTCGTGCTTGTTGCATCTACCGGCAATAGAACCCTCTTCTGAGCATCTCGCACCCGCCATCAGGCAGGTAATACAGGCGCGGGTCTCCGCTACAAGATAATATATAAGTAGTCTAGTTATAGGTAGTGCTGCCTGCCAAACGTCGCCTTCAAAATACGAGCGCTTATCTTAGAAAAAACTTGCAAACGACTGTGTTTTTGAGACCGAAACTAAAAAAAACGACACCATTACGGCTGACCAAAAGTGACATAAATGACAGAAAAGTCATCTGTTCCGCGCTTCTCGAGCACGCACATCGCAGATGTGCCCCTTACCCCTAGTTCATAGTTCCTTATACCCCTAGTTCACACTGAAGCGCCGCCGCTTTCTGCAACAAACAAAATTTTCCTACCGCCGAAACGCAGCATCGTTCGCACTGGACACACCCCGCGCCGCCTAGTATGCCATTTATCACGGGGCGAATGCGGGATGAACCGGTTGTTGACGCGTCTCGCTAACGCCACAACGCTATCCAGTTGTCTAAACTTCGATGAATCTCCTACGTAGGAAGCAAGAAGAAGCAGTACTGCTTACTTTGCTGGCAAATTGCTGTACTGCATGAAGAGCAAAAAAAAAAAAAGAAAAGAAAATGCTGATGCCAGCAACGTCTGTGTGCTCGTCTTGCTCTGCAAGACCGCGACAAGCTCGGTTGCGCCAACGACAAGCTCACTCACCTGTTCCATGAAATAGGAACGTAAAGTAGGCACAGAGTGGGTTAAACTCCTGTTGGTTGCAACATTCAGTTACGTGCACTGCGACATGACAGGCGAATGGGGCTTGGCCGCTATTTTTTAAAATTCCTTGACTAGCGCAGCCTACAGCGACTCATTGCGCTGGCATCGTACTGCAATACTTTCCGAGTCAACCGCTCGCAAAGTTGCAGGGAATATTGCTCACAAGGAGCGACGCAGCGATGCTCTGTAGTATTCGTCATATCCGGTTTTGTCGAATTTGCCTGGACACACCGCTAGAGCTCCGCATCATTTGCTTGCTTGCAATCAAAGCACCAATTATAAAATAAATACGCAACTGCAAGATTTTTCACTGTCGTTATCCTAGCTTACCATATATATACTACGTATTTAGGGCTTTTTCCGCCCAAGTAAAGTTTTGTTGCAGTTGGCCTTTAAGATGTACAACTCCCATTTTCGTAGAGCAATATTTAAAAGAAAAACTGCTCAGCATGCATTATGCATTAAGGGCCTAGAAGACCTACCACAGTTAAGTTGATTGCATAAACTGCTCTCTATAAGCTTTTATCAGCATTCTGTAGCAGCTTTGACACGGGTATCACGAACGTTTGTTGTCGTTATTCCTCACTCCTGGTCACACTGTTTAAGCTTCAACTGTTCAAGCATGTAAGTTCAGCTTGTGCTGATAATGAGTAGTATGCAATATAACTGCACACATACTTGATGCTGCATATGCAATAAGTGATATACTGTACACGCATGATTTATCACGTCCTAGCGCATCTCTGTCCACGCAGTACATAGTAATGTCAAGTATGTACATGCCTTGTATTACATGCATCTTTGAATGGCCACATGCAGGAGGAGTCTGGAATCAGGGCTGCTCGCCTATTTAGTTTGTGGGACATTAAGGGCAACTATGCTCCCCGCGAGGTTGTGGGCTTCGACCAGAGTGACCTGCTCGAGGATGAAGTGATGCTGGTGGACGCTTGGCACACACTCTTCATCTGGATAGGCTACGAAGCCAAGAAGGAACACCGCAAGCTGGTGTACCACAGTGGAGAGGTATGATTATATGTGGCACCAATGGGGTTGGAAGTGGACTGTAATGCTTTGGAGCGGCTCAGGGAGCAGGAGTAATGCTGTTTTGGAGCAGCTTTGGCACAGTAAAAGGAGAGTTTCGGAACAGGTTAGGAGCACCAAAAGGTGTGTTCTGGAGCTAAGTTTAGGAGCAACTTTCTGGGGTCAAACATCATCGTTAATCAAAATTATTTCTGGTAAAAAAAAAAAATCCAATGGTTTTCACATTACATTCAGCACTAATGGGCTTACGAGGCTTACCACCCACAGACTTGAGTGTGCGTACGTGTGTGTATCCATCATTAAATATCACAGCTGACAGAGAATTCTCAGAGAAAGCAAGGGATTTTATCTCTTGTTTTCATAACCGCAAATAATCACGGCGCACTTTGCTCCCCGCACTAACTACACACACTACTCTGCTCAACGGTCTGGAGCGAAGTGGGGATGAGCAACGCGCACAGCATATCCACGCAGACGATACAGCGAGCCGCCAGGCAGCAATGGTGCAGGCAGCATAGGCGCCGCGCTGCCCGCTGGTAAACAGAAGTACACGTGATTGCTCCATGTTTTAATGAAACTGTCAGTTGTCGCTTAGTATCTGATTGCAGTAGAGAAGAGCGCACATGTAGCACAGAAAGCTGATAGTGTCCGTGCCGTCTCTATCTCAGTCGCTGCGTATCCCGGACCCTGTGATAGTTTCGAAATGCTCCTTGGCGTCGCTACTGCATGCTATGAAACGATAGTGCAAGGCTGCCAGCTGAGTATCTTTTGTGCACAACTATGTAACTATGTATGCATGTAATGGGCAAGAGAACTTTACCGAATGCTGGCTGTTGAAGGTCATTGTCCCTTGTATTATTATTTATTTATTGTTGCCAGGACATTCTCACAGCCGCAGATTTAGAGGTTCTCTCATTAGTTTGAAGCCTTGAATTGTGGCTCATATAATCAGAGGCTTTTGAGCATCCGCATTTCTCACTGCCTTTAATGAAAAGATGTAAGTTCTATGAGTGTGTAGAAAGGATGTCGAAGAATTATCAGGTTTTACCCCAAAATAATAAAGGTTCGCTCTTTTGTTGAATTGCATACACAGGAATTATACATTTTTATATATTGATAGTTTCATGCTTGCTGCCAGTTAAGTAAATAAGGGTGAAACAAAACACCTTTCAATTGTGGATGTTATATGGCCAAGTACAGTCTAAAGTGAAATGAAGACTGCACGAAACCAGTTTTGAAGGTGCATCAACTGAATTATTGGACTGCTCTACTCCACCTTAGAATATTAGTGAGACAAAGGATGTATAAAATCTCATCCAGTTATTTTATTTATTTTCTTGAAGTACTTAGTTCTTAAAGACAGTTCTCTATAAAGAGAGCAACAGAATCCCAACAAATAAGGGTGTAAGGCAGGAAGACACGATCTCCCCAATGCTATTCACCGCGTGTTTACAGGAAATTTTCAGGGCCCTAGATTGGGAAGAGTTAGAAATAAGCATTAATGGAAAGTATTTTAGCAACCTGCGATTTGCGAATGACATTGCCTTGATTAATAACCCAGGGGGTGAATCTCTGCTCCTGATTACTGAACTGGACACGGAACCCAGAGGAGTATGTGTGAAAATTAATATGCATAGAACTAAAGTAATGAGCAACAGTCTCGGCAGAAAACGGTGCTTTGCGATAAGTGGAGAGACGCTGGAAGTTGTAAGAAATATGTCTACTTAGGACAGGTAGTAACCACGGAGCCGAACCATGAGAGTGAAGTAACTATAGAAGAATAAGGATGGGATTGATGACATTCAGCAAGAATTCTCAAATAATAAATGTTAATCTACCACTAACCCTAAAAAGAAAGGTATATAACAGCTGCATTTTGTTAATATGTACTTACCTACGGAGCAGAAACCTAAAGGCTTGCAAAGAGGGTGCAAGTTAAATTAAGGACGACGCAGCGAGCGATGGAAAGAAAAATGAAAGGTGTAACCACAGAAGGCAAGAAGAGAGCAAAGTGGGTCGGGGAACAATCTGGAGTTAAGGATATTGCAGCTGCAATCAAGAAGAAGATATGGACATGGGCTGGGCACGAAGCACATAGGCAGGATAACCGCAGGTCATTAACGGTAACTAAATGGATTCCCAGAGAGGGCAAATGCACAAAGGGGAGACAGAAAGTTCGGTGGGCCAATGACATTAAAAAGTTAGCAGGTATAATGTGGCAACAGAAAGCACAATACCGGGTCGATATGGCGGATCGTGGGAGAGGCCTTTGCCCTGCAGTGTGCGTAGTCAGGCTGATGATGATGGTGTAATTATCATACATACCTAGGGCATACCTAGGACAATATTCAATTCAGTGTAGTGATGCAGCCCAATACTTAACCTACCCAGGCCATCGTGGCATTATTACCAAGGAAGTGGCACTGAGTGTCCCATTGGTAACAGTCAACTAGATCATCCACAAAATATTTCACTTCTCCTAGGAATATCTGCGCACTGATCCAAGTGGCCGTCCAGTGACCATTCCAATCGCATGTGTCAAGCAAAATGTGGAGCCACCGAATTTCATTGGACTGTTTAGCACATGGGATGATAACTTCTGGAAGGTAATTGCATAAAATTGTTGTTGGTGCCTTCAGAAAAGCATGACTGCTGTCAGATGGTGAACCTCCAATGAAAGCTATTGTCTTGCTTTCTTTTTTCAGACGCTCCCCACATACCAGAGCATCAAGAATGAAATTGAAGAAAGCAACCAAACAGCCCTGGCCATGCAGGTGAATAGGCTTTTCCTTCTTGTTCCACTGTAATAACATCTGAACGCTTAACTGAATGCAATCCTCATTCATCTCTTTCAGCAACAAGCAGCAATGTACCGAAACTCAAGGTCAGAGGTGGAGAAGTTTCCTTTTGACAAGCTGCATGTAAAAAATCCCGAGCAGCTGCCATCTTGTGTTGACCCTGCTAACAAAGAGGTAAACTTCTGTGCCCTAAGAGCTAATTAGCTTGAGCAAAAAATGCACAGGTTTTCCCTGTATTGTCTAACAACAGCAGAATTCAAAGCATCTATATTCCCTAGATTGGAAAATGGATACTCATCCAGGATGATTTGAAGTAAGGGCAGCAAGGTCACCAGGCTGCAAGGACAAAACATGGCCATGAAATTGGAAAAACTAGACAATAGATAGCCACCTTGAGCGAATTGCAGTAAACATAGCCAAATATAGCCACACATGTCTGAAAACAGCTGGCACACTTTATTTAACCCTTTCACTGCCATTTAAAAAAAGAAGGAAAAAAAAACGTGTTAAATGTTGTTTAACTGCATGAAATGACCACGATGAGAGTAAGAAAATACAGAAGAACATGAGTGCAGTGTGTTGTTCTGTGTGTTGTCTTACTTGTGTCTTGGTCATTTCACACAGTTTGAGAATATTTAACAGCAATGAATTAACTAGCCGACCAGAATGTATTACCGAAATGCCGAAATTGCCAAAAAATTTATATCTCAGTTTGTAGAGCCAGTTTTTTTCGTTTCAATGGAGCCCTTTTATTCCTCTATCACATAAAATAAGACAACTCGAAGGTGGCTTCATGAAATGCCAATGCAATCAAATCTTCAATAAAATGAAGGCCAAAAAACAAAGAGCCCAACATGAACAGAAGTGGCCATCCAGAGTCAAAAAACAGATGTGCACCCAACCTTTATGCTCCCTCCTACTTCTTTTCTTGAACCTATCTTTCTTCAAGTTTGCGCTAATATGTACCCCACTAAACATATGTACAATGAGTATGGTTTTCGTTGTTCCTTTTGAGACAAATTTTCATCAATTAGTGTAGATGTCATTGGTTATTTTGTTGCAAAATCTGATAACAATACTCATCATGGCAGCAAAATGACTAAATGCAAGAGCCTTGGGCTAGAGAAATTTAGATAAGTACAACGAGAACCTTTCGAAGTTTAAGGTATAAGTTGTTAACTTTAGCAATGTTTCATGCAGGATGATATTTATAGCACAGTTACGGAAATGACACACGATCCCAGTGCCATGCGTGACTTTTCCGAAAAGGACTAGAAATACCAGCATTGCGGCAACAAAAAAAAAATTGGTATTACATGCCCTGCTGAAAATGAGTTTCAGGAATAGGAGCCAAGATAGCAATCCCTTTTGCAGTCTCTTACGACGTGATGAAGATGTCCAATCAGTTAATATTCACAGGCAAGCAAAACTCGTGCCTAAATTTGAGAAATAATGGTGACATTTTGTCGTATATCCAATTTCTAATGTCAGTAAAAGCAGCGTCCTGGATGCAGAGTGCATACGATTTTCCTCTTCACTTCCAACTGCACTGCTCTGCAATATGATGCAACAGCTCTCCTCCAAATCCTAGCTATGTATCTAAAGGCATTTAGTTTTGTATAAGGTAAGCACTGTATTCAATTTCGTTAGACGAAAGCTCGCCTTGGTCACCATGCTTCACACTAAATTCTCAAATGCCAGGGGCACTGACATAACGACATATTGATAACTTCATTCAAATAGAGGCAACAAGATACTAGCCAAAAGGTAGCCAATTAGCCAAGGAACTTTTCCTGCTGCCACCAGCATAAAAACAGTCAAACTGATGCAAAATAGCCAAACCTGGCAACCCTGAAGCTCCCGACTCTTCGGCTTTGCTACGATACTTACGACAGTTGTCTTAGGGCAGCCATATTTGAGATTGTCACAGTTTATTAGCTAGGTTTAGAGAACTTGAAAGGCCCTTGCATAACTGAGAGCAGTTCGCATGTAAAGTCTAGTGCACAAGAAAATTTCCAAGCGTGGAGAACAAATGAGCACAATGTTACACAACAGTCATTTGGCATCTCTTGTTCATGCTGAACTTGGGCAAACCGATTTGGGCAAACCCATTGGTCAAGCTTATTGCTAGTTGTTTAATGTAGGGGTGTACGAATATTTGAAACTTCGAATATTTTTCTAACAGTGTTTGCTATCCAGTTAGATTTACACAGAAATTTTACTGTTAAAACTATTCAAACTTGCCAAGGATGAATACAGTCTCAATGTCCAATTAAAAGTGGCTCGCCTCACTATACTCCCGTATTGTGGGACAGCTGTCTATCAATTTCCGCTACAATAACGCTGGTTCCGAAATTGAGATGACTAATGTGGCAGAGACGGGGGCTCAATGCTGTTTTCGACCTTAAATTTGGACAGGAAGTCCAAAAACTTGAACGGCAAAGACTTTTAGAAAAATTTCAGATATACTGTGATGTAATTTTGGAACTCCGGACTCAAAGGGTGTACACCTTTGTCTGCTACATCAGCTGGGTTTCCATAGAAGTTGAAAGAGCAGGAGAGACTGAGGAAACCATGGAGAAAACGGCCTCTTTTCCTTTTTGCCTCTCGTATGTACAGAGTTATTACATCACGTCGATTGCACCGTACATAAATACGATTCAGCAACTGCATTGTCAAATTCTTGATAAGACAACTATGAAACACCACCCTGGCAATACTTCATCAATCTAGCAAAAAGAAACACTTTTATATTGCTATCTCATGAGAATATGCTCAAGAATCATCTGACACTTCACTTTGAAGGAATTGAAAAATATTCTAGAAATATTCTATTCAATTTGTACCTAAACTTCATTACCCAAATTCAATACGAACAACTCTAGTTAAAGTACATAAAAAAATACTAAGAAATGCTGACAGCATCGAAATCAACTCTGAAGACGTGACTGTTCCCAATAAACAGAGTTTTGCACATTTTGCACTTCTTAAATTCTCTGACAGGTGAACTTAGTGTCTGATTTTGAGGAATATGGCAATGAATTCCATATGAAAAATGCGCTCAAATGGGCAGTTTGTTCACTGTAGTTAGTGTGGAAACAATTTTTAACACCTGTCTGTATTTATAAAGGATAGACAGTGTGTGTCAGCTACATGCCAGGCAAGCCATGACATCATTTACAGGGCCTGGTGCAGGGTGCTAGTTTTCCTGTCCTGCTACTTCCCTTTTCCACCTCTCCTTTACATGACACTCTCCGACTGAAACATGACAAGTCTATTGGGGGTTTTTCCCCACTCGGAAGCACTGTTTGCAGCAGGTGCCATTCTTAGTAGTTCAAGGAACTGTAATGGGAGCCGAGTAGGATGAGAAGCGCAGATGACTGCTGGCATTGTGTGCACTACCGCTTATGGTGACTTACAACTTAGGTTTAGTAGTTTATGACACAGCCGCTGGATGTGGCATTTTGTGTGAAACACACGAAGTTAATTATTTTCTGCTTGTTTTAGTCTTAACAGGTTGTGTCTACTGATTTCAGCACCCAGTCTTTTAGTTTCGTTTAATATCTTCCATATCCCTCTAAGGACCTGATAACATTCCATACTTTGCTTTCCTTTCCAGCTGTACCTGAATGATGAGGACTTTCAACAAATCTTTGCCATGAGTTATGAACAGTTTGATGTCCTGCCCCGATGGAAAAAACTTGACCTCAAGAAAAAAGTGGGGCTCTTCTGAGATGAAAGTGACATGGAAGCACAAGGCAAAATTGGCTGCGGAGCTGGTACACACCCTCAAGCCAACTACCAACCAAAGATAGATGCTTTGAAACATTATTTCTCACAAAATTGTCTTTGGCAGCTTGCTGCAGGAGACATGTGAAAAATATTTTATACGAGACATAACATTTTTTTTATGGGACCAAGCTTTAATAAAAGGCCAGATTCCAAGCACAACTTTCCGATTAAGCACAACTTTCCACTATGAGCTCGGCAAACTGACAGGTCATGCATGCAAGTTGTATCATCGTCTGAAATATCAGACAATTGCATTTCAGATACTGCAATGGTATACGACTTGCAACTGTGAGGGTGATTTAGTGCAAAGAAGCAACCTTGGTTACAGAAACACTGTATGAATAATAGTTGAAGTGCTATTAATCCACATAATTTATGAGGTTTTGGTAAATACAAAAAATCGTACACATATTTCAGCATGTTTGGTAGATTCACCACCTATTTTTCCCAGGCATATGAAAAACAACCATTTTCGCACGGTAACGAAAAAGTTAATAAAAATGTAGCATCTTCGTTTGGACGGTGCGCAAAACGGAGAGCACACAACTACAAAAGGAAGACTTCTTTTTTCTTCGCTCCGGTGACATAAGCCTACAAGTGGTGACCTAGGACGAAGACAATGACTGATCCAAACACGACCTCAAGTGAACAAGTCTCACTTCTGCAGAACGTGTCGGCGGTACAAGTGTCTTCCATCTTTCTGGCCCCAAAACCAGCAAGTTTGGTTTCACCAGGTCGAGGCGCAATCCTACCTAAACCACATCGCCACTGGACGGACGCATTACTACTAAGTCGCCTCAGCCCTTCCTCTTGATGTTGCCAGTGAACTCTCCAATGGCCTCTCCAACCCCTCGAACATTACACCATATCAGCACCTCAAGACCAGTTCAAGACCAAGGTACTGGAGCGATTCATGTCATCAGAACGTGTCCGCCTTCAACAGCTCCTTGCAGAGGTAGACCTTGGCGATAGGCGCCCGTCCCGACTGCTGTGCCAAATGCGACAGCTTCTCAAGGAGCATAACGTCCCAACCCACACAGCGATGCTTCGCGAGCTCTTCCTCCAACGCCTTTCCAAGCCAATCTGCCTCGTCCTCGCGGCGGCCGGCGACATGAACCTCGAGTGACTGGTGGAGCTTGGTGATCAGGGTCATGAAGTGACCGTCTTATCCGAGAATGAACACGGCGATTTCGCAGCTTAAGGCCAGGATCGATGAACGAACCGCCTCAATTGCTGCACTCTGGAGCCCCCATCGAGAAGACTCATTAACCTCGTTCTAGTCGTCAAGCTCTTCCACGCATGCAAGAATCTCTTGAGTCCCAGCCCTCCACGTCTTTGCTGGCAGCACCGGCATTTCAGACACTGAGCCACGAGGTGAAAACATCCCTGGCGACTTCTTTATATCAACGCAGCTACCAGCGCAGCAACAATTCCTACGCCTCCTGGACTGCGTTGAAGACTTTTGCCCTATCCAACCCCGACAATCCGATAACAAAGCAATATTTGTCACACCGATCTGGCCACTTCCAACGCACAATTTTGTGTGCCACGATACAGTTAGACCGCCTTTAAAGCGAGCCTACGGCGGACCATTCTGCGTCCTTGATCGCACACAGAAAAACTGCAACCCTTTTATAAAACAGCCACGAATAGACGGTCAGCTTGGACCGACTTAAGCTGCCGTACCTGAAGACTGCTATAGGAAGCCTCTCATCTACGCTGGACCTCCCGTTGGACTACCTAAAACATGTCAGATTTTGACTTTCAGCCTACGGGGGGTGCTGTAACACTCTTATTTGAACGGCACGCAATATAGAGAGTGCATGACCGCAAAAGGGAGAAAATAAAGACTGCACTTGGCGGTGGCACATGATCAGCTCATGTTCGCTGCTGGCGTCGACTATTGTTCAGATGTCTCTTTTCTTCGCTCTGATGGCATAAGCCTACGGCTAACATAAAATGAGAAAAGAGAAAAAAAAGAAGGCACAATCACAGCTGCAACTTCAACTAAATCTTTCTCAGTTCTAAAAATAATCCTTTTTACACAATGCTTGGAAAACTAAAGACTATGCATTCAAAAACGAAAGTGTTTTGACTGCAATATACTACATGAACAGAAATTTAACATGATAAGCATGTTGCATAGAAGTACTTGGTTCCATGCTGCAAATATTCATACTTTTTCTCAGAGTAACGGATCTACTCGGGGTCATATATACCGCACTACTACTGTTTCAATGGTTAATGATTCAATACTGAGGTCACAACACGGCCAATGAAACAAGTTTATAAGATGAAATATTGGTACATAACTATGAAATCTCTGTTACCTCGGAGACTCCTTGACGTGGGCACATAATCCAGAGTACTCCAGTGAACAATTGCAGTGCGCACTTTTTTTGTTGCTGGCGACTCCTTCATCTCCACTCTAGCATTTAAAAAAATAAAAAGAAAAATAGGAGCCTGAACTCTTTGGTTGCTCTATTACTTCTAGCACATGGATTCTCAAACTGGGCTCCGTCAAAAACGTTCCAAGGTTCTGCGAGTGGTCAGAACGAGTGCAACTCGCTCCAATTTTATCCCTATAAGCGAATAACTTAAGAAGACAAACGAATTTGCATTGTATTCTGCACTTATTAAAACCATTGCATGAGAGGTGTTATTACCTATCCCCCACCCCTCTTCTGCTTTTGTTTGTTTTCAAGTTCAAGAAAAAGCTAGGGGTTGTGCAGCACTCTGGAAAGACTAACGGAGTCCCCCAAGGCTAGGAAGTTTGAGAGCCTTTGCTCTAGCGTGTTGTATGCCGAGGAATTCGGTGCAGTCAGGTAGCATGCATATCTATGTTCATGTGGCCACATCAGGAACAACTATGGGTGTCGGCATCATTTGTTCATGGGGGGGGGGGGGGGGGCAAACTATTGATGAATCACAGTGTGGGAGGGAGAGAGGAACCCTGATGAAGCATCAGGGCCAGTTCTGGCATGGCTTTAAGGGGGCAAGTGCCCCCATTTACACTCCTCTGCCAATGCCTATGAAAACACCTGTCGATATGTGCTCAAATGGCTCTGGCAAACACTTCCTAGGGTAATTTTGCACATGCACACAAATTCCCAAAGGTGGCGATGAGGAGGATGGCTGCCACTGTAGTAGCCTAATAGTAATGCTTTGCACACATGATACAGAAGAGTTTTGATCCTGCCTGTGGCACGTTGTCCCTTTGCTTACTTGCATTACTCCTGTTTCTTATCATTTCTACAGTTTAACTACTTATAACAATGAATCCAACCATGCAGTTTCTTGTTTTATTTTCTGTTTTCTTTAAAATGCTGTGAAAAAAAAATTTGGGCAACTTCACAACAAGAGTGCCAAAAATGTGGAGCTAGGTAGCCTGGCTAACTTTTTATTTTTTTCTCTGTCTGTTTTCATTTTTATCATTATCTCTGTTTATTTTTCTCTTTGTCAGTCCTTCTAGTCTTCTTTTTTTTAATTTGTTTTTCTATCTTGCTTTCTGATTTTCTTTTTTGCATCAATTTTTTTTCTGTCTACCATTTCTCTGGCTGAACAATTTCTTCAGCACATCATAATAATTGCATCCCGCACTCTGGGAGCGAAGCAGAAGAGGACGAGAACAGCATGTGCCAGTTCATGTTGATAATTCTTTCTTTGGGGGCTTTGTCCCTGGGGTTCAATGACGGAAAACTTGCCGATGCCTTGCAGGAGTTTATAAAAGCTTCAAACCGATTCAGACTGTGAAACCTATTATTACTCCTAAATTACCCTTTTCTTTGTTTTCAAATTGCTTTATTCATTCATTTACCTATTTTTGTTGATTAAACCATCTGCTTCACTTTCTGTATTCGTTATTTCTAATTGATTTTTGCCTTTTTTTACAGTTTAAAAACCGTGAGCTAACAAATTAACAACATTTAGTCAGAACTACCCGGTTCTTGGCCAATCCCTCAGCGTGGGTGTGTGCCGCGGTTTCCAAGCACTTACTTCTTTCGTTCCTTCATTTTTGTTTGTGACTAAATGGGTTCCTCTGAGCGTAAACAGTGGACATCTCACAGCAGGACAGACGTAAGTCTGTACACTTCTGCATGTAACTGCTATATACCACAATATTTCTCAAGAGACAGTAGCCTCTCTCTAGAGCTCGTTCTGGTTCTCAACATTTCCACGTGAAGCCTATGACCTGAAGCTGGTTGTTGTACAAGACGTATGTGTAAGATGAGAGGAATCACTAGTTATGACAAGAAAGCTGAGGTTGGTCTGAAGCCATCTTATGGAAGTACCAGGGGTAAAGACGTGTCCCCACAGAGCACGCGAGCGGATTTTCGAAGCGGTGAGGCAGCGCGCGTGCGGCAATACCGGGTGGGCGAGTCGCCATCTTGCGACACTACGCGATACTGCGCACGCGCCTCTCAGGAGCTGATTGGCTGCGGCCAAAACGGCCAACTTCCTTTGCGTGGAGAAAATTGGCCCTGGCACAATACAGAGAAGCGGCCGCGAATTTTCTGCTTTTGCGGATAATTTGCGTCCGCTTTCCGGATCCACGCTCGGTGTGAACGTGCTTTAAAGGGGCCCTGAAACTTTTTTTCAAGTAACCATGGAATAAATTAACTGGAAGAGCTTATTGCCTCACGAATTCAACGCCGCAAAAATTTTAAGAATCCGTCCAGTACGAGCAGAGTTAGAAAGATTTGTCACACGCTGCAATTGCATTCTCTCTCGCGTCCCGACGAAAGCGCTGGAAGCTAAGCAGGGGAGGATGGCAGGGCCAAGGGCCACAGAGAAACGTCATCACGCGAGCATCGTGACCTTGAGCACATTTTCTTTTTTTTTCTTCGTATGCGTGGCTTTTTCAGTGTGATCGCGCACACACGCGTGGACAAGTGGCGGCCTCCCGCGGCGATCTCTGTAACGAGTGAGCGCGCCATGTTCAAATCAGCCAATGGCTCATAGATGGGCTAGCTACGTGTGATTTTTGGGTAAATTGCGTGATTTGTCAAGAGAAGAGAAAGCAGTTTTTAGTTGACTTTGATAATTTATTGTGAATTCTAGGCTTGTGCTGCACTATAATATTTGGCTCGCGTATTGTCGGGAGCCACTACTACCGATTGGCAGCGTTTTCCGACCATGCTCAAAAAGTGTTGCAAAGCCCCTTTAATGCGACGAAAGGGGCTAGTTAATTCATATTAGTGAATCATATGTAAATAAACTTTCAAGTTGTGATCACTACGATCACCAATTTACTTTTTGTGATCACTACGATCACTAATTTACTTTTTGTGCTGCCCTCTAGGCACAGTTAGTTCAATTCACACATGCAGCACTTGCTTAATAATACAGCTAAGTTGTGCGACACTATAACTATTCTTGCTGCTATCATTCTGTAACAACAGCCTTTTTTCAATCAACTACACGTCAACAATGAAAGCAACTTGGAATATAAGGTGAAAAAGGTGTTCTTTGCATTAATCTTCTGTATCATAACTTCCCCACCTTGAAATTTAAAAAGGAAAAAAGAAGTCATATTATCAAGTTTACTGTCTACAATTCTATGTTCAACATAGACATTTAGCTTTTAAAAGCATCTACACTTGCCCATGACATACCCACCGACTTGATGGTCCACATTTATCTGCATACACATTATGGACAGCAGATTGCAACCCACATTTTTCTTATTTTCGAAAATCCTTTGGTTATTTACTACATATATGTCAGACAAGCAAATTTAGTGTCACCTGCAATCGAGGGCACACTGCATTGATAATGGCAGGCTGTCATGTGTAAAGGTTCAATGAAACTAGCCTTGACTACAATACTTCAAAAATATAATGCCACTCAATGCAGAGTTGGCATTAATCATGAAAGCCACATCTTGCTAATTAAATTAAGCTGTTATAATATCTCCCTGCCACTTACAATGAAAAACTGTACCCTTGGCACTTCAATTCTAAATAGCCAATACACCACTCACACAAAGAGTGCAGTGCCAGCTAGATTATGTTGCTTTGAGAGTAGCGCATAAAATAACAAGTGTATGAGGTGCAGATTGACTTTCTCATTGACAATGGTATCTTTCCCCATGAAGTAGCGCACCACCACAGTAATACCTGGGGTGGTGAAGTGCACCCGCTTGGTGTTACTAAATTTGCCCATGTGACTAGAGTTCTTAGTTAATTATTACTCATTGGATATATTCAATGCTGCCAGTGACTGTCCTATATAAGTAATAAAAATAATAGCAAGTATGAGAAACGTTTGATTACACTTAAACGTGTAAGGTAACTAAACCTCTGGAGGAGGCTAGTTGGTATTCTGCAGTTACTACGCTTGAAGTGCACAGAACAAGTTAGGGTAAAAAAGACGGGCATGGGCAGATGCTAAGTTGGTCCTGATCAGTGCTGGTCCTTCTCTCGCACTTCAAATATAGTAACCCCAAACAAAGTCCGCTTTGTGTTGGCATGAAGCTACAAACACATGTGCTCACAACACTCGCTTGACAAAAATGCAGAGGTTTACTGTATGCTGGCTTGAGCACAAATTCCAGAATCAGACATTTCCCAGGTGGCCTTGCTTTGCTGTAGAAGCCATGCACAAAACACAAGGAGAAAAAATAGATCAGAATAATAGTATGCCTCTATTTTGCAGCTGACAGTTCCTAGTGCTGGATTGGGGTTTCTACAACTAAATTTATCCATGCAACACAGTGGGCAGATATCTACTTCTATTTTATTGGAAAATTACAGCTTGGCAATGACATGAATGTAACAAAGTAGTGGTGCCATTATTCTCAAATTGCGAACACACGATCAGAATGAGATGTAAAATCAACCTGTATGTGACCTTGAGCATAAAACATTTCAACACTTCAATGAGTGGCTAGGGCACTGGGGAATAAAAGTTCACAAAGCACCTTTCAGTCAAATGAGAATGCACAAAGCTTCTTCATGTACATTGATTATTGACACATTCAAATATGTCTACAAGCTTCACTGAGACATTCGGTCGTGCCCCAAAGATCACACATCCAGCTAGGGACAAGTTCTCTAGACATCAAAAGCATGGATAACCTAACAATTACATATTTTACTTTCCCAAAATACAGTTTCACTTTGCTAATCTCTTAGTGAATTTTGTACACAATTTCGCTTATTAAAAGCTGATTTACACACATCATTTAAACTTGCACCCTTACAAAAAAATTTCGCAAAAAAGATTTTAGTAATAACGAATAAATGTTATTCTGGACTCTACAGAAAGAAAGTCTCTACAATGTGCACTGCATTAACCAGAGAACACTTGGAGCTACAGATATGGAATGTATAATCGTCATTTATCAAATGACTGGCAAACACCTATATTTTGGAAAAAATTTGCATTCATAAAAGTCTGTCCCTTTTATGTCATTGATGAGTCAAAGTGTATTTTTTTTTTTCAAGACTTACTGATTTTTTTACTTTCCTTGACAATAAAATAAAAATTACATGAAACTAGAACGTGCCAATCAGTTTTTCAACAAAACTCTCACGCCTGAACCGATGCACTTGGTGATACAAATGTTTTAGCCATTGTTTGCATGTATATCTTGTTCACACTTTGCCACACAAAATAGATCTCAGCCATGCCTGAACAGTGCATTGGATGTTTTATTTGAGTTTTAATATGGTCATATTTGCTCCCTCACAACTACAAAGTGTTTTCTTTTTTTGTCACTTGACCATTCTCGTTTAAACAATGCCACCCCTGCTTCAGACCTTTAAATACTGTTTCATATGATTGAGGTATTGCTGCTGAGACAGGATCTCCCTCTAAGGTCATCGCCGGAACAGTGCACCACCACATGCAAACACACCTAGGTGTTATAGAACTTGCATTCACTAATATAGAAAAAAGGCTTTCAACTAGCCCACTAATTTTTTATGACAAGCCTGGTTGACTTCCATCGTTAATGCTTGCATTAAGACTGCTCTTTGTCTACCACGACTGGAACAGGCTTTTTACACTGACCCAAATGTCGCTGTACATGGTTTTTAATTATTAAAGGCATACAATGCATCTACCTATTTAAAACTGCAAAAAATTGCATTCGTTTTTTGGCCACCAAAACTATCTTTTCCTTCTTTCAATTCTTTTACCATTTTCTGAGTAGCAGGTAGCAAGCAGACATTTACAATAACTGCCCATTTTTTTCCTTTCTTCTGTTTTACCTTTTGCCTATTTCACCAAAAGCTCCTACATGAACAATTATTAGGATGAAAGTCACTGTTCCAATGAATGTTCTGGCAAAGCAATTAACACACAAAACTCAAGTTCCTTGTAAGCTTTCTCAAGTATCCAGCTGATGATGTAGTTGAAAAAATTGTGCACTGTGATGTGTGCACATTTACCCTGCAATACAAGAAACAACAAACGTAAACAGGGATGTTTGCACGAGAATTAACACTATGTTATACACTAAGACGGGGTTCTAAAGACCCATTGAAAAACCCTTCAATTTTTTTTAAGCATGGAACAAGCTTAATAATGCCCGGGTGTTAACATAACAAAGCACAGCTAAAGTTGTCCAGACCAAAGCATCCAAGTTACTCATGAGCATAAACTTGTACGAATGGTACATTGACAGGCCATGCACATTCAAGCTTTGCAACATTCTCAATACCACATATGAGGTATTTAGTAGAGCTTCTGTCACATTATGAAGACACTCCTCAATTAATTATGCTAAGAACTTACAGCCCCCCTTGAACAACACCACTTCAACATTCCAATTACCATAGAACATAAACAGGCAGGGTGGTGTCCAGACATGCAGCTCACTGCTGTGACATGGGTTCACTGCATTCAAGCTGGCACCGATGAAATTTCAAAACAAAACGCAGCTAAGTTGAGACATACGACAAATGACATGATTGAAATATGATATAGTAGCTCCTCTTTCTACCAGTTCTAAATGTCTCTTCAGCACTTTCAAAACAAGAGCACAGTGGCAGTCTCAGTGTACTGTTTCGAGGTCACTTACTGCTTCATCAAGCAACTGTTGTATGGCTTTCACACATGCAGTTCGCTTAACACACACAGAACACGGTGTTAATCTGGGTGTCACATCCCCACTGCCCACCTCAAAGATAAGGTCCAAAGGGATGTCCATGTCTGGATGTTGAGACCAGTAGTGCTTGTCTAAAAGCTTTAGGCTCATGAATTTCTGTTCACACCGATTGCAATAAACTATCGACACAAGCTCCTGCTTCTTCTGTGGTGATAATGAACTGAGAGTATTGAGCTGCTTTCTACCAGTCGGGGTATTTGCTTTGCACAACTTCTTTTGTGGTTGCTTAGGACCACTTCCATCCTTTTTATGCGTTTCTTCTTCACCCAATGGAGACTGGCGTTTCTTTTTCTCTTGCAGTTCACCGAGACATATTTCAGATGGATCGGCAGCAAGAATTTTACGCCGTCTGCCAGATGTTTGCGGCTTTACTGGAGGGCTCTCCGCATTTAAGACCTTTACATTGAGTTTCAACTGCTTGCACATATCTTCCTTGTTCGCTGCAGTATGAGTGACTTCGTGATAGAGTTTTGCAGTGGCAGTTTTAAAGACAGCACTACATAGAGAGCAAGGGTACTCTCGACGCGGGGCTACTATAGGAACGGGGGCTAGTTGACTTTGGTCGGGTGCGTACTTCTTAGCCGAGCCGATGCTAGTAATGTGGGACATCATGTCACTGAAACTGTCAAACTCCCTAAGGCAGTGGCCGCAGATGAACGTCTTCCAGGAACACGCTCTGTGGGCGTGAGCGTTGGTGAGGAACTCGTACATAAAAGCAACTGGTTCTTGGCAAACTAAACATTTTGCCAAGTCTGCAAAAGAAAAACAAGCATATGTCACAAAATAAGAAAGTGCTCCCCGAAAGCTAAGCAATGAGATTTAACAGCTGAACCACCAATAATGACACAAATAGTCGCAACTATGAAACAATAACCAGAGAATATTGCAAGCTAAATGCAGGAGGAGGTATGAATGTGTAGTTATTCTAAAGCAAAATAGAGAGCTAGTTTTTCTTTCTTTTTAAAAGAATATGTTTTCAGTTACTTTTGATGTTCCAAGCAAACTATTCACGTATTTTTCGCGAACGAAAGACTTTAATTATAGTATTTAAAGAGCTGTTAGAGACAGTTAACGATGGCCACAGGCAAGGCAAGGCCACAGGCAAGGCAACTTTCAACAGCGCACCTGCCGTCGGCTACCGTTCGGGTTCATTGAAAGCAGCGTGGGGTATCTGCAGCTCTTGATCATTATCTCCCGCTCAATTCCTGCTAAACTCGCTCAATTCCAGTCGAACATATTTTCAATACCGCATCTTTGTTCGCGTCGCCACACTCAACTTAGCATAAAATGCCTTTCCTGCCGACGCTTTTCTGCCCGTAAAAACGCTTCACGAAAGAACCCCGTTACACAACCTTGCAATGCACGTGAAAAAAGTTGCAAAGCGCTGAATCATTGTTATGTTTTCCTTCGTAACAATGACACATCCGGATACCTGGCGACTACACATACGATCTAAGTTTTCAGCACGAAGCGCGCGCTAAGTGCGTCAAACGGAGCATTTGCAACAGACAACGGGCTGTTGAGAGAAAAAAGGGAAGAACCTTGATTGAATATAGTCACGCATTTGTGATCGCTTATATGTTGAATCGTACCAGCTTAGTATCAACGCACAAAACGTTGCTAGCACACTGCCGTCTTAACAGCGCGCATAGATGACTGAAGGAACTTACTCTTTCTATCTGTTTCCTTCATCTCTTTTGCTATACATAGGACTCCTGCGTGAGAAAGGGCATAACGTTAATTCAAGATAATGTACAAGATTGTGCGGTTCACGACACGTACTTCAAACGCACGCTAATACGATTGCATGCGTTACGTGCGCAAAAGCAGAAGGCACTTACTCGATTGGCTCTGCTTGGGTTTCTTTTCCAATTGACTCTGTTTGGGTTTCTTTTCCGAAGTCTTTACCGTTTGTTTCTGTTTGGTTTTGCGTTCTGGAGGCTTCGCGACTCCCGATTTGGTTTCAGCTGCTTCGCCGAAGAAATGGGAGAAATGCTGTAAGTGCCGCGTACTTGCGCATCTTCTTAAACGCGTACAACAAAACGTGAAACTCGCTTACCTAATTGTTCCTTTGGTTGTGTCGGCGCAGCCTTCCTAGGCTTTGGATTTAATTCCAACGATGGCACTGCACTTTTTTTCAACACTGAACGACCGCGAACAGCACGAAAGTTGATTTTGAGGAAGTGGCGGGAGCACATCACCGTGGCGTTATCCGATTTGAAACCTTTCACGTTGATGGCTTTTTCCCAAGCTTTCCTCTGGCCCTCAATTTTTGGGAAGTTGTAAAATACAGCTTTCTTCACATTTTTTCCCGAGTTGGTGCGGCAATTTTCGATACAACATTTCTTTTCCATGCTATCCATGCTGAATAACAGACATGAAAATCAAAATGGATGCCGACTCCGAGGAATTCTCCTCCAGAGGGCACAGAGTTAGGTATCACGTGCCCTGTTTAAGCCAATGGTTGCGCTGATGCTAAAATGCCGTCACGGGACGCCCGCGCGCATCGGGCGGCCATTTCTTCTCATTTCTTTTCCTTTGCAGCTATATAGCATTTGTTAGAACTATAAGCCAGCACCAGTGCACCTCCATTGCAACATCGCCGTTACGCCTTGGGAGACGTGTGCGCCCACTGCAAATATATTTCCTTGCACGGGCAGCAAGGCGCCCTAGATTCTGCAAGATGCCAGCGTCAGTTAGCTGAGTGCAGCTGCCCACAACGGCAATGGCGGCCGTGGAGCTGCCATGTTTTACGACTTGTACTTGTTGGAAGCTGGTGAAGCAAACGGAATTCGTAGGTTCAAGCTTTTTTACTTTTCTCCCCAATTGTTCCGATCGTTTTTTTTTTTTTACCGTGGCTGGTGTTTCTCCGTTGTAAGAGAGGTGCCTCGAAAAAAAGATGTCGTTCACCGACGGGGCGTTACATGCCCACACAGACACTGCTGAAGCTTGGACAACACAAATTGATAGCACCAACACAGAATATTAGGTGTTCAACTTGGCTCAATTTTATTTCACACCTTAAATAACACTCTTTCTGAGTCCGATATTGTGCTTGGCATCCCAACACATTTTTTCTGCTCAGAAAATATACAAAAATGTGATGGTCAACAATCTTCACAGATAAAAAGAGAAATCCTCACAAACAGAGCTCATGTCGCATTCGAATTTTCTTTAAAATTTAGTGGGATGGGGTTGCAAAAACTGGTGGCTAACATTAACAAGCACATTTCAATCTTTGATGACCTCAATGATTTCCACAACTGTGAGAGCTGCAGTTACAAAATCTGTACATTTATGCCACAGCAGCACGTCAAGCACGCTTTTATTAAAACATCAATTGATGATAGCCATACCACACAAAGCAATGAATGGCATGGGATAATCGTATTCAAAACTATGGCTGCGACAATTTCTCACATATGAAAGTGCAAAAACATCCAGTATGAAAGCTTGCTACACCATCATCCATATTTACATTGTGAAAGTGTCGCAACACAACCCGCCTGCAGTAAATACAAAACAATGAGTCAGAAAAGGTGCTTTTCAGACTTGGTGCTTATGTGTAGCCAAACAAAATTTTTAATTCAGTAATGTGATGATCTGCACCACAGCTATAGCCAATTAATTGGGGGGTGGGGTCAAACTCCCCCTCCCTCCTCCCAAAATGTCAGTTTGTATCTGTTGTACACATACAACCGTATATACAAACACACACATACAAGCACACAGTTGTAGAAGAATCCAACCCAGCCACTCTCCACAATAATATCCTAACAACGCTCTGATCTGCACAAAGCAATCAAATACCCTTACAAGCAATGCAGCATGCATAAATGACTATAATATATGTGCACTAGAAAGTGAAGTACTACAATGATGAAGCACAAGTAACAAAGATCTTCAGCAAGGGAGGATGAGCACTTCATAAACTTGGCACACAGCGTGCATGCTGTAGATATGCTGCTTTAGTATATATTAGTAACAAAATTGTACTTCACAAGATTACAAGCAAGTGCAAAAGCAGTACCATGTCTCCTCGAGTGAATCTCTCGAGGTACAACACACATGAGCATAGAATCTCCACATTACTCTCTATAACTATCAGGAAATAGGCAAGTAATGGACTCACGACAAAACACCAGCAGCAAATCCTGTAGCCATCTTCTGACTAATGCAAACTATAAGAACTTCCCTTGAAAGAGGGAAGACTTGTTCTCGCTTTCTCAAAAGTAGCTAAGCAAGGAAATGCCACGGGCTAACACTGCACCACTTTGTCGATTCCATCCCTATGTTAAGTGGGGGCAAACATGGGTATTCGGTACAATGGCGTCTAGGTGTGATGAAAGTAAGTGGAGGGCTTTGGCAGGGCGAATATGAGCCTCAGCTGCTGATAGCCACGCTTCTCTAGAATCAACTTTCACAATCAGCATAATACACATTGGCCCATAAAAAAAAACTATGATGTCTTTGAAAATTTTTGAAAAGTGTCCTTGTGACTTGGACATAAAGTTTGAAATGGAGGGAACTAGTCTATTCATAGACAGCAGTGTAGTGCATTTCCATACCATACATTTTCAAGGAACTGACACAGAAATTTGCTTCCGGCAGCTCCTCCATTCATGAAGACGTAAAAATTTTTAAAAGCGACCTGGAATCCATAAGTGTGGAAACAACCAGTACTCTAAGCCATTCTGAAAGTGTTCAGTATAGGTGCATTATGCTGAAGTAATACCTGCACCAAGTACACAAACAAATATGATACCCACAAATGGTTATGACTGCCAATTATATATGAGCGTGCCATTTGTTTGAAAACACAAGTTATCCCATAAAAGCACTCAGGTTCCTCTATAAAATAAATAAATACTACAGAGATTCTATTTCAAATTACCTTCTTGAAAAACAAAATGAAAAAAAGGAAGGCACTAGTGATAAATAAATTATTCATGCTCACTGCAAAGGCAATGTACTAGGCTTTTCTGTGCTAATTTAAAGCTAAGCACTTTTATACATAACAGAAATGAGGTGTTAGAGGGAGTCAGATGAATGGTGAGGCTTGCTATAAACAAAATGAAGACTTTCAACTCCCTGTTCCAACAATTGTACTGTAACAACCAGATAGCTGACTGTAAATTTTTTAAAAAGAAGTCATTGTGAACCCAGTCTGCCAAAGCACAATCTTTAGCATATACAGCTGCCAAAAGTGCAAGTTTGGTTAAACGTCAGGTTCACTAAATCAATATGGCACTTCAGAGCAGTACACAAAGGTATAAAATCAAAAGAAAACTTCACAATATCCAAAGTTTGCCACACACTTCAAACATGTGAATGGTGCAATCAGCAAGCACAATGTCTTTCCAACGATCAAGAAGGATGTTTGTGACATAACAGCCATTGCAGACACACTCATTAATTTTCAAAGATTCATGCGGGTATAATTAAGAAATTCTATAAATATACCCCACCGCAATGAGTCACCAAGTGGAGCACTAAGAAGTCTGGTAGCATCTTGGCTTCATAACCTGCACTATGAAAGAGTGCAACCACCCCTACAACTTTTATGTTGTCTTGCATAATACTAGTATACAGAATAGGTAAATCAAATGCGAATAAGGAACTATAGAGCCGTGTGAAAAATTGACTGGCTTCTATGACTCACTCAAAAATCTCATCACAGCAGTACAATTATTTTACAGTGCATGCCACAGTGTTAGTACTGTGTAGTTGCAGCTGAAAGGGCAAGGACAAAGAGAGAACCAGGGGTGCAACAGCCGAAACACAATTTGGAGCAATTTTCGGAGCAGCAAAATGTTACTTTTGGAGCAGGTTGTGGGAAAAAAAAAAAAACGTGCATTTTTTATCATGAAAGACCACATTTGGAGCAGTATAAAAAAAGGAGGCTTACATTTAAAAAAAATGCATAAATCATTCAACGTCACCTAAATCGCAAAGTGTGAAAACGAGCACTGCTATTTCAATGAAAGTAGTATTTTGAACCACCCACTTGAGCAAACAATGATAAACTTCACATTAGCATTTGCTGCACCTGTCAAATCACTTGACAGATTCCGCAAATTTACATATTGATCTGCTAAGCATGCGACCTTGAAATTTGGGAGATTCGTAATACCAAAGAGTTAGGGTGGCGACAAAAAAAAACTGGCGCACCGTTTAGTTAGTTTTTTTTTTTTTTTGGGAAAGCAGAAATGTCATACACTGCTTCAAGTGATTGCCTGTAGCTTATTTAGATGTCAGTGATTATACTGGTACTAAGAATTATGAAGCAAAATGTGCAATGTCCCACTAACACTAACAGCCCCTTCTAAATCTCAATATGCCTTTCTGCAGGGCACCGCTGTACTGCGGCGAAGGTGGCTCAAACAGCATTAGAACCTAAGTGAAGAAATTTTCTTATTGCTACATCCTCCCTCCCCCCACCCCACTTGCCGCCTTTTCGAGTTTTTTTTTGTTTCACCGCGGAGTTAAGTGCCGCCTCAGCTCCCTTGCAAGGCGCATTCGACGAGGTAAGGTAACAATGGCGCGCGCCCGTTGACGGTACCAGATATTTATTGCCAGGTACGTGAAAGGGACGACGCAACTTCAAGAGAGTGGGTAAAAAAAAAGCTGGTTTATGTGCCACTGCTAAGGCAATCAACGTGGTCGCTGGTAACACCAGTGTTCACAGCACGTCGAGCTTGCTCGCAAGAGGAAAACGCAGCATACGCTTCCAGGTTTAGTTTCTAACAAGCCATAGCCGCATTTTTAGACTAGGAAATTTACATTTCCCACAAAGCGTTGGTGGCAACAGCAACGCATCTTTGTCTTGAAGTTCAGTCGTCCAGCCGATAAGTATCCGCTGCGGCCAGAGTACCGATGGGCGCGCAGCGTTGTTACTTTATCTGGTCGATCACGTCTCGCGAGCATGGGCAGGTGCCTAGAATAATTTAAGTATATTCTAGGCACTATAGTTGACGTCTGTGCGCTTCGAATGATGGCGCAAACTGTAGGTGGCCGACATGGCGTGCATTTCTCTCTGAAATAAGCGAACCTTATAAAATTTTGAGGCTGCCTGAGCATTTTGGCACAGTATGGCACACTTTTAGCAAATTTCACGGTTTTAGCACAGCTCGGTGCAACAATCTGAAATTGTATCAAATTGGCGCAATTCGCGCAGCTGTTGTACCCCTGAGAGAACTGTGTCTAAGCTATTGATGAGCCAATAAAGGCTTATTAGTTGATCTGAGATGCACTGGCATCTTTCTGTTCATTAAGTGCACATTATGCACAAGAAAGATAAATGCCTGAGTCACAAGCAAAATAAAACATTACCTCTGAATTTTTTAAAATGTAGAGCCAATACACGAGTGGGCATAGCGAACAAACAATTCTTGACAATTCAAGGTTTTCAACCTGCGAGTCCTTTAGCTGCATTCACATGCTACCATTGAAACTAGTGTGCTCCATTCAGTGACACATTTCCTTTTGCTGCATTTCCCCCATTCAAACATATTCCATGGCCTACAATCTTGCGTATCAATTTGTCCTGTCCATCTTAATTATTTACCCAACAAGTTCTCCACAAACCTTAAAACAGTAGTGCTACTTTTTCTGTGCCATATTTGCATCTGGTATGATTTCCAAGCTTCCTATTAAATTTTCAAACAGCCAGACCTGTGTTGCGTGCACCTGTGCTCGCCGACTAGTCATTCATTTGTAATACTTCCAATTCATAGCTTTCTTTTTTTTTCCCAATGGCTGTGCATATTGAGCTTCACACGAACCTGCATCTCTTGTGGCGCCACAAGAGCCTACAATTATTGCGAGCATGTCTATTTAACTGCAGTAAAAGCTTGCTATGATATGTTTCAAGCAGAGTTTTCCCCTGTATGAGTGGCAGTGAAGGGGCCATCAACTGCTCTGATTAACACCGTTGAACTACACATACAATGCCAGCGAGCCATGCCTCTTCCCACATGGTAATCTAAAGAAAAGTCTGGAGTGACCTTCCGATTTCAAAAATCCCTAGCACCAGCGGCAGCGCCAGTGCAAGAACACAAGCACATTTGCTTCTGGCTTCTATGTGTATCATAGATGTCACAAGTGCATAACAAAAATCGAGTACTTGGCATTCCTAAACTTATTTCTCCCCTCTACCTCCCGCCCCCATCCGTCACTTCAAACTGCAGTAGGTGTGACTTTTCTTTTTTATATCCAGATTGGGCTGGTCTGGTTCTGCAACAGCATGAGCAAAATGCTATTTCACCAACCATTTGTGGTTCAGTACAGTACATACTATTTGCAGTAAACACTTACCACAGCTATATAAACTATTAGTTACAACGAAAAAATCATGGTGCTCCTTTGATTTCGTCATGACAAGGTTTAACTGTATTGAAATTTTTAGTTTTTTTCTTTACCATAGTATTTGACCGTTCATGAATTTAACAATAATTATTCAGTGACCATACTTCGCATAAAAGTTTAAATCTCAATGCATCAAAGTTTCAGCGTAACAAAGCAAATCGCTAATTTTACCAACTTCGTTATACCAACAATTATCTGTAACTATCATTGAAACGAACGTTTCATCACACAGGTGACACAGAATTGCTTGTAAAGCCTACTATACTACCAATGCAGATCACAGGCAAAGTGCGGTTCACGAGTTCCAGACAAGAGTGCCCTAATGGCACAAATAATTCGACAAATGCATGCCCCTCACGCCAAGAGCTTCAAAGATTGTGGGAAACACAGCAAATAGGAACCAGATGTGTGATGAGATTTGCAGCACTGCCAAGATGCGCAGTCTCAAGCGGAAAGGACATGTGTGGTGCCATTGTTCTCGGCAAGAGCCGACTCGTTTATCGAGAGGTCGTGGTCCGAGACGTCGACAGACATCTCCAAATCGCAGGAGTCCGGGGCAAAGTCGTCATGTGATGCGTTGGCCACTGCACTCACGCCGGAGATCGCGCCCTTTTTGCTAACGTGGGTCTTGAGGTGCTTGGACAGGTGGTCGCTGCGCATAAAGCGCTTCAGGCACTCAGCACACTGGAAGCGCTTTTCCCCTGCAGTGAACAACAGGGTCAAAGTGAAAAGACAGAAGCGCTTACGTTCGCCTCACACATCTGTCACAATAATATGCTTTCCTAAGTCAGGCATATTCCTGCTATGTGTATAGGTGCACATACTATCAGTATTTGAATTGCACTTAGCGTTCGGTGTTTTAAATGTTGACTATCTATCCAATCAAATGCTTATTTAACAACAATGTATTCTATCCATAATATAATAACTCTAAATATTCACATGCCCTTTATAAAAATACTGACTGTACGGAACGGCAAAAACAGAACAATGAGGAAGCACGGCACTGTCGGAGGACTTCATCCCATTATTCCAATATTGTTCTACAGTGAAACCTCGTTAAACCGTACCCACGTAACCAGTAGTTTCGTTTTAAAAGTAGTGAAGCCACATCCCTGACTCGGCGGCCACTGAACATAATGCATTTTGTATCCGCATAAGCCGTACCAGCTTATCGCGTATCTATCAGTTAATAAGTGATTTTTCCAATTTTCGTTGCGCACTCGCCGCGGCATGTCGTCCTCCACTGGGCGTCCCGACAGAACAGCAAGCTCCAGAGATCGAAACCCGCCTCGCTTGTCTGTGTTGATGATGATGGCGGCTGTGTTGGTGAGCGCCATCTCTTAGATTTTTCTGAAACAAGAAGCACTCGGCCGGCTAGGCTTCTGGTGTTGTCCACGCGATAGTGCTTTGCACAAACACGCAAACACGGTGTGCGCCGTGCATAGGTGTTCTCTGCTTGATCCGTGCCGTACAGCTCTCGCGTCATTTTTCATGTGTTGTGTATGTGTGCTTGTGCTGCTTCATACTTGTGTCATGCCGAAGCTGGGACAAAAGCGTCGAGTGCTGAAAATAGAGGAGAAATTGGACATAATTCGTGCTATTGAAAGTGGTACGGAAAAAAACGGAGCTTGCAAGCGAAGAGAACCTGCCGTTAACCACGGTATGTGGAATTTGGAATTCCAGAGAAGTTGCTAGGCAGTGCTGCTGCAACTGCGAAAAGGTGCCGGCTACGCGGTTCGGCATTTTCGGACGTAGAGGAGGCGCTGGTGAAGTGGCTAAAAGCTGCACGGTCAAAAAATCTGCTTATCAGCGGACCCCTGCTCGTGGAGAAGGCCCTGGTTTTTGCCTCGCAGCTCAACAATGACAACTTCGTGTGCAGCAATGGCTGGCTGGCCAGATTTAAGGCGCGGCACGGCATTACCACAAGGACTGTTTCAGGAGAAGGTGCTGCTGCTGACATGGATGGCCCGGAGCAGTGGCAAAATGGTCAGCTGAAGAACATCTTGGAAGACTACGCACCTGATGACATCTTTAATATGGATGAATCGGCGCTATTCTTTAAGCTGCTACCAGACAAAACGCTCGCATTCAAAGGTAAGACGTGCACCGGTGGCAAGCATGCAAAAGAAAGAATATCAGTGGCGTTTCGCGTAAACATGACTGCAACCGACAAAACTGCGCTCCTCGTGATTGGAAAGTCGGCGAAGCCTAGATGTTTCAAAGGCGCCCGGTTGCCATCAGGGGTCATCTATCGCAGCAACACCAAAGCATGGATGATGGCAAAACTCTTTGAGGAGTACGTGCGCCTCATCAATTGTCGTTTTGCAGCTAAGAACAGAAGAGTTGTTATTATTTTAGACAACGCTTCGGCGCACGTCGCTCTGGACAACTTGACGGCTGTGAAGTTGGCGTTTCTGCCATCAAACACAACAGCGATTGCCCAGCCTTTGGACCAAGGCATCATTCGAGCTGTAAAACAGCTCTACAAGAAGAATCTACTGCGCAGATTTCTTCTCGCCATTGAATGTGGCAAATTATTCTTCATCGACCTGATTGGCGCGATTCACCTGCTCGAATACTCGTGGCGGTAGGTTGAAGCAACGACAGTTCGAAATTGCTTCAAGCGTGCTGGCTTCAGTGTGTGTGCAGGCGACGCAGGTGACGCCAGTGACACCATCGACCAGACTTCGGACATCGTAGACGAAGCTTGCAAAACTGTGCTAGCTGAAGTGCTGGAGCAGCAGGGCATTACGGAAGGCATTTCCTTCCCTGACTTCAGAGACGCAGACAGCGATGTGCAGACATCTCCGGACATGTCCGATGAAGCCATTGTTGCCTCGGTTGTCAAAGTGTCGCCAAATGATAGTGATGAGGACGACATGGAAAGCGACAACACGGGTGATACAGGTCCGACAGTGGTCGAAGCTGCGCATTGCGTCAGTGTCATGCAGGTATTTGCCGAGAAGAAGGGGCTGGCGGAAAAGCTGGCTCACAGCATAAGTGAGTTTGAGGCCGCTGTCGTTGCTGCTAGGCCGCCGCGTCGTCAAATGAAGATTACAAACTTTGTCACACGAAGTTAATAAATTACTGCACATTTTTTGTTCTTTCATTGCACTCTCTGAAGGTTTCTTTTTTTGACAGGTAAGTGAGCGACCTGACGCTATTTCGGTTAAGCAGTACTACCGTTTAGTACGTACTTTTTCCCGAGCTCCGGCCAACTACGGTTTAACGAGGTTTCACTGTATTTGATATGAATTACATGGCCATTTGTTCAATTTGTGAAGTTAAAGACTGACCTGTGTGGGTGCGCTTGTGTCGCTGCAGTTCATCAGAGCGCGTGAAGCGCTTGCCACAAAAGAGCCACTCGCAAACGAAGGGCCGCTCGCCGGTGTGCCAGCGCAGGTGGGCCCGCAGATGAGACGTTTTCCCGTAAACTTTATGGCAGCCCGCAATGTGGCACACATGCTGCCGCCGCTTGTTCTCGCTGTTCCTGCATGACCGAACAGTATCATGGCTGTGCTCTTCTTTATTTGTTGATGGTTACAGTGAAATAAGAGATACCCATAAATAAGAGAAAAGCAGTGTTTCAGTACAAAGTGTGCTTTTCTCTGCTCAGTGTTGAGAGGTTAGGTTCAAATGTATCACAGCATAGACCACCGCATGCAAGTCACTACAATCACGAATACCTGCTCTGCAAGTGGTCTTACACTGTAGCCAAAGCATTCTTATAAGCTGCACATGCGCAGAACATGTAGACCAAGCAGCCCCGCACATCCAAGAATTGAGGCATGTGACAAGAATTTTCGTATCTATACAAGTTTACCAATTTTGAAAAACTAACGTGAAAGGACCTACAGTGCTGACATAACGAGTAATGAATGCAGAAAGAAACTAGGGGTATGTGAATATTCGAACTTTGAGATATTATTACGCTTAACTATTTGCGATGCGCAGAGCTCGGCGAACAAGATGGCGCTAGTTCATCAACAACAGGCAACAACTGTCACCGTCTTTCTCTTTCATGCAGCAAGGCTGCTGCGGCTACATTCAATGTATTCAAACATCTAGGAAATAATAATATAATAGCTTCATTCAATCAGAGGTCTCAAACTGACTCCAGCTACCCGACCATAGTGACGAGATTGAAACCCTCAGAGGGTCAGGATAGAGTGAATAAATGGAAAGTGGAGGGGGGGGGGGGACAACGTTTTTAATTGAAAGTATTTCCCATATCCTTTATCTTATATGGGTCGTTCCTAAAAGTGATTCAGTGCCAGGTTTCCAGAAGCATATTGATACCGATCTACACAATCACTGACACCAATACTAAAATATAGAGTTTTAGTTCCTGCGGATCATTAATCAACACAATGTGATTGCATCACATGCCTCATGAAAAAATTATGAAGACCAGTCTAGCCTGCAAAGCTTCACCCTGCAGAAAGAGTTATTAATCACATGGTACGTGCAAAAATAATATGAGAACCATTTAGAAGTGTCGCGAACAGTCACAATGTAACAAAATAAATATAGGACAAAGAATGTCATTGTCGTGGGTCGCAAGCAAGAGGTTGGTGGGCTGCGTGTTTGAAAACCCCTGTTTTATATGATGCATGTAAACTCAACTCCATTTTCAAACCTTCGACCTATCATAAAGATTAACGAGTTTTGCAGTGTCCCGATGCCTTGTAGACTTAGTAGCCCGATTCCAGTGCACTAGGCTGAAAAAGAACGCAGCGTGAAAGTGCTAAGCACAGCATCTGCTCATAGCCATACTTAATCATGCGTAATGCACACTCGATTTCGAGAGTTCTAAGTTAAAGTGCAATCACGTGAATCATTACAAGTTATCGCAAATCTGTGGCAAGCCATCATGTTGATGGTTAGACAGAAAAACAAGGCAAGAACAATACACCATCGAAAGTGAAATTTATTCTGCTGGCAGTTCCTTTCCTTCAGTGGTTCAGTTTTGTTTGGTTTCAGGTAACTTCTGGATATGCCTTGATTGCGTGCCATTTCAAGGGCCATTACCTTGACAAGCTCTATATACGCAGAGCTGCTTGAGAGCGCCTCCAATATTGTCATAGGAATCAATCCGCATGTTTAGTTATTTTATTGTCATAGGAATCAATCCGCATGTTTAGTTATTTCCCTTATTATTCTTGATTGACATGCGGCTGAAGATTCCCTACCTTTGTTTCCACCACTCACAAACACTGGTTTCAGGCACACCAAATAGACAAAATGAAGTTGTCCTCAAGCAGTGCAACTACTTTCTTATGATATGAGCGTTCGAAAGAAAGGGGCACATTCCCATTTTCACTTTGCTGAGAACAAGTAGATGCCGACAAATCGTCGTTGAGCACAAAGTGAGCCTGTCTGGACTAGCTTTAAAATGTGTTCCATTGCCATTTTGTGATGGCAATGTCACTACATCTGCCACAGGTAGTCGGCTGCAGCTAATGCTGTGTATATGGTTTCTGTCTTTACTCGATTGACTAGTCTTGAGAAACAAGCTTTCTCAATAATATCTTGGCAGTAAAAAATGGACCTAATATGCAATTTTTTTATTGGTACCACCCAAAAATTGGTGGCATATCAAGTTATCCAGGCTCATGGCAATACTGCATCTTACATCACACAACAGCCGGAAGCCCAGTTTAGTTTTCCCGTGGCAGATGCACAATGTATTTTCCTTGGGTGTTTGCACATGTGAATAAGAAACAAGACAGGCAGACTGCAGACTGCTATTCCCAAGTCGAGGCGCACCTTTGCTTACCATATCTTTAGAAGTTCAAAGTCCACAGAGAGTTCAAAGAGGAGGAGAGACTGAGGAAATACCGTCTTTTCCTCTCATATGCAAAATGTTGTTGACACCATTTTGCATGTTCCAAATCAAGCAAATACAGCAGACTCTCAGTTAACAGAAGTCTGTTAAATAGAACTGCTGCTTAATTGGAACAACTGCAGTCTGTTGGTTTTGTAAATTTATTCAGCACCCTCTTCATTTCTCACTAAACCTCCTGTTAAGTGAAACACATTTTCCTGGTCGCTTCAGGTTCTCTTTAATGGGAGTCTACTGTACCCACAATTCGACCTCTACATTTCCTCATTCTTTATAAGACATAGGGGTGTTCTTAGCAACACCCCTCTGGTGCTTCACCAACCAAGCCAAAAGAAACGCCTTCATATTCTCATCTCATAAGAATATGCTTAGGAATCCTCAACTTTTTTTCTGTGATGTTGTTTGGAAGTACTTAAAAAATATTTCATTTACACAATATTCCAATTCACTTTGCACCCACAGTTACTGGTATTTGCACAACTCTACAATAACTTTATAAGGATATTTCACCATGTTTTCAAACTTCCTCAATTACTCAGACCTCCCGCACAGAGCACCAACACAGACAAGGGACCACAGCGAAAGCTTCTCTGTCACCTAGGCAACCGTCCCATCCCCCCCTTCATTTTATACACTTGCGTCGCATTGCTGCCTCAAGATTTTATTATTAGTATTTCCCTTTCTCTTAGTCTATTATAATCAATCTAACTGCAAAGGGCTGCACATAAAGTGCTGTCTGTATACATAGAGTTCTATGGGAGGGCAGACGGGAATCAGAAAAGACCATGTCATAGCTGGTCCTGCATTACAAATGGTTGTGTCGCACTGCTGGTGGCCATTAATTCGGAGCAATGTTAAAATACTGAATTAAAAAGAGAGTGGGAAAAAAAAAGGTTCACCAGAATAAAGTATGTCTATTGTCCCAATGGCTGAAACATTTCTCAATGCTTAACTGCACACCAGGTTGTGATGACTCTCATCAGGCCAGCCTGACTATCAGCCAATGTCTGACTATTGCCATACCCAGAAAAAAGCGTTGTTAGGTGCTGCACCATTTCTGCATTCAATGGCTGCAACGTGGGCCACACAACATCGTCAAAGTCACTGTTTACTTGTGAGTGCTCAAGAACATGACAAACGATGTGATCATTCAACTTAGCACAATGCAGGAGGCACTGTCTGTAGCAGAGATACAAAACCCACAAGAACAGAGACCATCGATAATGTCTAATGATGTGGCAGGTGGAATCACGGGTACGGGATCCCGGCTACAGCCGACTACAGGCACTGTCCTTATTATCAAGGATAAACCCTTCATGGCGAAAACGGTTGGGGATTGTGTCCGATGTTACTGTCTTCCGAACATAAGACAAAAAAATGACCACAGGCAAATCACAAAGGCTACAACAAAGTTCTTTCCGCAACTGCTGCTGAACCTTCATGCTCTAAATAACACTCTGGATTATCGGCTGTGAGACACTTGTATTTGGTGGTAGAGGCTCTACATCAATAGCCTTGTGATTGTTTATGTGCCCTAGGGTGGCCCACTTGTCTATAAAAATCAGCACAATGCAGTTCTGAAGTTTGTATTTCCTGTCAAGCTTCTGCACATACTTTTCAAAATGTTCTTAGATTATACACCCCTTAGTGTTGTTTCCTCCATACCAGACAGGCCAGTCCCAAAGCCAGAAATTTTTTTTCAGGTGGGCTCACTTGTTGAAGACCTTGTAAAACCCCTATTTTCATTAATTATTCTTCGTAAAACACCCCGCTTCATTTGAATTTCGAAGTAAGGGGAGGGGGGGGGGCAGGCCTTCCTCCTGCCTGGCTACGGGCCTGAAACAGGCAGTGATTAAGCCTCTTTAAAAATCTTGGATGTTTAAACATGCCTATAAAAAGAGACAAAATGTGACCACCTCTGACATGCTACCTCCTATGACGATTTCCAGATGCTCCTTGCTATGCTTTCCCCCACAGCAGGATTCCAAAGACAAAATAAATGTCTGATACATCCATAACGAGATGATTGGTGTATGAAAATTTGGACACAGAGACGAAGGCATGAGACAGGCACTGACTGAAAACTGAAGTTTATTGAAAAGCAAACCCACTTCTTATAAATGGCAATAACATTACAACTAGGTTTGTATGAATATTCAAATGCTTTGAATATTCAAACGAATATTACAGCACTCGAATTCGCTTCGACAAAAATTGAAGTTATTGAATATTTCAAAGTATTTGAAATAAACAAATTGTGAAGACGAAAACGCATCGTTGGCAAGCAGCATCGCCATCGCATGGGTACTGGGTGCTGGGCTCGTCTCGCTCGCTCGCCTCGTGCTGATCATTGCCGGAATCTGCCTGAACGTTGCTCTGTCCCGATCGTGTTTTCATCGTGTAGAACCGCCGTCGCAACACACGTCAATAAACCTCTTTTCAGAATAAATGTATATTGACCTGCATGTGACTTCATGTAAAGGTAATTTCACTGCACTAAAGAAATTCTATACCGTGAAAACACCTACCCAGGGGGAATCCGCACTGCCGTGAAGCCCTACTTCATGGTTAAACGAGCATATTACCTTGACACGATTCATCAATATTTATGTTTAAACGCTTGTTATACCGGCTTACAAAGTCTAAGTATCACGAATTAAGACAAGGCAGGATGGAATGAGGGAGTTTCACTGACCTGCCTTCACCCTCACGGCAATTTGGGCAGGTGCACGCCACCCGACGCAGTCTCCTGAGGCCAGCATTGCCACCACTACTGCCAGCCCCCGTTGGGGTGCTCGCCCCATCGTTCGCCCCCTGGGAGGCACCCCCATCTGTCAGGTCAGGGGATTCCAGGCCACCGCTGCCATCCGTCACAGGAGTAGATGCGCCTCCTGCGGCTGAAGTCAGTGTTTGGGCTTGTGCCTGCACCAGATGAACCTACAACAGCAGGTCAACACTTCAGTGACCTATCCACCGTCTCCTCTCTTTTGTATCTCACTGTAGGGCTTTTCCGATCTGTCAAGCAATGCGATTATCATTATAAGCTTCCTCACAAAAACCGAAAGTGCTGCTTTGTGGTCCTGAATAACTTAAAAAAAATGGAATCAAGGTTCCAGACAAAAAAAAGAAATGCGGGCTTAAATTTTTATGCGGCACTTCACAAAAGAGATGGCCAGGCTGGAAAAAATATTGCAGAAGTCTGCATCATTGCCACAACTTATAGTTATCCAGATTAAAATGAGCGTGGAATGGCTGAACCATGCACAAAGCAGACAATGCGAAGTTACAAAAGAGGCCCAAATGTGTTGTGGCCACATGACAAGCTCCTTTCATAAGCAATGACCAAAGGAACTACAACAGCACCAGCTATGCGAATTTCTCCTACCTCACCTAGCCACGCACAAGTGTCAAGCCACTATTCTGTAACAAAAAATGTTCCAACAAAACAATTACACGTGAACCATGGGAATTAATAAATGACTAAGTTGCGATAAATGACCAAGTTGCGATGGGGAAAGTGAAAGTCAACGGCAAATATGGAAGCACAATAGGAGCATGACAAGGTACTGATCCTAGCAGCATTAAAAACCTTCACAAATAATGTACAACCTCATTGGTGTGTTCGTATATGTTACGAATTTCTGGTTCCTATTTTACAAAATGCCAATCTTGTTTCAATCCCACAAAGTCACGTGCAGTAGCATCCAGTATTTTACATTTCCCTTTATGGTTATCACGTCTAAATGTGACAGCATTAGCATTAATTTTTCACATGTAGTGATAAAAACAGTCACAGCCCCCTTTGTGGAGCATTACCTTAGCCAAGTGAGAAACCCAGGAAAAAAAAAAATGCAGAAAACAGGGTAAAGAACAGTAATTATGCTAATTTGCAAGATGCAGGTACCGTATTTACTCGATTCTACCGTGCCCTCGATTGTAACGCGCACCCGGTTTCCACGACGAAAAAAAAAAAAGCAAGACATCGATAGCAATGCGCACCCACTTTTCTCGTTGGCCCGCACGATCACACCACTCGGGAAAACGACTCCTTTCGAGAGCAGTCTTCTGTTGAAATATGAGGTACGGTGGAAGCTTGTGCCTATTTGACGTGCAACGGAGCATTGCCGTCACTCTAGTTTTACTGTTGCCCGATGTCAGCATGCGAACTTGCTTCGCCCCCTTCTTCTTAACGGTTGTGGTGCCAGGACATGTCGAGGTAAAGAGGGGTCTAATCGGCATTCCCAAGCAGGTAGTCGTTAATGTGCCGCAAGTTTAGGACGAAACTCTGAAAACTGTGAAGCTTTTCATCGTACTCCTTCGGAAACTTTTCGCATATGCCCATTCGCCTTCGGAGGGAGAAGCCTTTCCTCTTCATAAAGTTAGTTAGCCTGCACCTGCTCGCTTTAAACTGGCTCCGCATTAGCCCTTTTTCTAAGGCTAACTGCAGTAGCCTGCACTTGGAGCAGTTCTGTCGTCACGGGCCGCTGTGCCGCTCACTGCTCAATCACATACTCGCCGAGCAGCTCTTCGGTTTGCGGAAACCGACCCTGCTGTGGTCCAATGAAGCCTTTGCGTGAATCTTTGCTGTCGACAATTTTCTGCTTTTGTTTCCACCAGTCCCACATGCACGTTTCGGGAATTTCGAACGACCGCGATGCGGCCCGATTTCCGTCTGTTTCGGCACACGCGATGACTTTTCTTTTAAAAGCGGCATCTTGGTGCACTCGTCGAGTTTTTCGAGTCGGCCCTTCCATGCCGTCAATGCTAATGCACTGCAAGATGACGAACTCCTCAGCACACGTACGAAGTGCCGCACATGGGAAACACATAGGCAGAAATGGCCGACGTGCCATGCCGACGCACGTAGGGGGCGGTCATTTTGAAAATGCCGATGGCAATAGAATGACCGTATTCATTTTTTCTTTTTCGTACTCAATTCTAACGCGCATGCAATTTATGAACTTGCTTAACCAGAAAAAATGTGCACGTTAGATTCGAGTAATTACGGCATTAAGTTTTATTAAAATTGGTTAAAACATACTTGCAGGCTATTTGGCAAGTCACTGTGGCATAGAGTAGTACATACCAAGTTATACAATGAACTCACACTGCAAAGGAATAACACAAGCACTGAACTTCGATTTGGTTGAAGTTCAGCGATGTGTGTGTGTTCGTAGTTTAACCTTGTGTGTGCTGCCACATGCAGTTTTGCCTTTATTAGAATATTGCTCACATGTGAATACAGTCAAGCCCCGCTACAACGAATGCCGCTTCAACGAAACTTCCGCTACAATGAAAAATTCACAGTTCCCTCATGAGCAGTTCATAGGAGTCAATGCATAAATATTGTCGCCACAACCAACACTTTTTCTTCTGCCGTCCTGCTTCAGCGAAATTTCACGATGCAATTCCATGCTCATATATTTATTGCTGTACAGTAAACACAATCTTTAACATTTTGATGCATTTTCAGAACTTGAAAATGCATCGAAGAAGTCTAAAACACGCGCTGGCACCACCATAAACCACCGCTGTTCAGCAAGCATGGGCTCCACCATTGCTCGATAGTGATGGCAATGAGACTGCCCTGCCACTGGCTTGCTTCTGAGCCGCAGATAATTTGAAGCTAAAGCTCAATCGCTCAGTTCATGTTTTTTTTTTTTTTTTTTCAATGCAGCTGTACGAAATGATGCCTTTTTCGATGCCAATGCATATGATTTCGTTCGAGTTTCGTCATTGTAGTAACTAATCAGAGCAGCTGTTCGTCTGCATTAACAAGATCAGCTAGCCGCGAGTGATGGATGATAGGAATGGCATAGAATAAGGCAAAAGTCACCGCTCTACGATACCCTGCCTCCATCTCGGCATTGTCGAATACACTTTGACGGCAGACAGCTGCTGGTGTTAACATGTTAATGGAACTCTTTGGTTCGTTCACGAAAGCAGTTCTAGGCGTTGTTTCAGCGTGCTTTTCACTATGGCCTCGCTATGCATGGGTGAGAATCACGTCGTGGCGATGCTGAGAAAGAATAGGAAGCAGCGGACACTTTTTGAACTTTGAGAATAAACATTCCTTTGTCTTGCTAGCTAAGATCAGCTATATTTTTTTCGATTTCACTACAACGAAATTTTCGCTTCAACGAATTTTTTTTCTGCGCCCCGTCAGTTTCATTGCAGCGGGGTTCGACTGTAATGTATTTACACGATTTTAAGCACCCCCAATGTTTTCACAAGCAATAGTTTGAAAAAAGTTTTCTTGCAAATCTAAGCACCCCTCATTTTTTTTTTTTCCTTTCTGTGAACATGGTGCAGTCAGAGCTGCCAAGTGCGCCCTCGTCGCTAATCTCAGAAGCTGCCATGTGGTATGTTGCTAAGATGAGACAAGAGATAGCGGCACAAGAGTTGGCGGATAATCTAATCCAATCCGCAAGGCTGGACAGGTTGCACAGGCTTTGCAGTGGCAGGTGGCGTAAGCATGTTTCTTTGTCGGTTGTTTGATAGCACTGACAATGGTCAGAATGAGTGCAAAGAGAGCCTCCTACAACTTCAAGTTTAAGCGAGCAGCAATTGCATTTGCTGAGGACAATGGCAATCACAGTGCTGCTGCGGAATTCGGTGTGGACCAAGCCTGCATCACGAGATGGAAGAGGCAGTGGGACCAGATTCTCAAGGCCGCCATGACGCCCAAAAGATTCTCGGGACCGCGCAAAGAACTCGAAGAGAAAGTCTGCGAGTTCGTTCGTAGCGAAAGGAACAGAGGCTTCACTGTGACTGCCGATTGCCATCCAGATGAAGGCGATAGAGATCGCGAGGAGAATGAAGACTCCCTGAGCAGTGTTCCTGTTGCAGTGGAGCAAATGCACCAACACGCATGCGCCTTCGGAAGAGAGCAAAAAGCCCCGTGCTCTGATTGCGCGAGAGCCTGTGCCGCCTTTGCCAGACTTGCCGTACGGCCATTTTTTTGTTGCAACCTCGTTGCGACTTCACTGCTCGAATAAACATCATTACACTTGGTGGAAGTGCGGGGTATCGCTCCCCGTACCTCTCGCATTTGGTGGAGGCTGCTGAGATCCCCAAGCAGACCTGGAGCTCCGCTCTTGCAAGTTGGCTGAGAGACCACCTCGAAACATGACTGACGCAGTCGCCAACCAGCCCATCCCAGCCCAGCCAGCACCATTGGCTGCCCCATCTACCTGCCCCGGCGCTACCCGCCAACGGGACACACCAATCTTCAGCGGCAGTGGTGAGCAAGACGTCGAAGACTGGCTCTCCTTGTACGAACGCGTAAGTGCCAGCAACAAGTGGGACGACGACACTAAGCTCGCCTACGTTATCTTTTACTTGGCAGACGTAGCTAAGCTTTGGTATACCAACCGCGAAACCGCCATCGCCAACTGGTCCTGCTTTAAGACCCTCGCGACTGAAGCGTTCGGCCGACCAGAGGTCTGCAAGCTCCGCGTTGACCAGCGTCTACGCCACCAAGCCCAGCAGCCTGGCGAGACGTTTACTACTTACATTGAGGATGTGCTCGACCTCTGCAGGCGTGTAAACCCATCTATGCCTGAAGAAGAGAAAATTCGGCAGATTCTCAAGGGCATCGAGGATGGCACATTCCAGATGTTGCTAGCAAAAAGCCTGACCACGGTGGCAATTCTCGTAAGCTTGTGCCAGAGATTCGATGAATTGCGCCGTCAGCGTTCTATCGCCCGACAGAGTGTCCCACGACCAGATTCGATCTCGGCCGTCGCACTCGCAAATGCCAACGTTCGCCAAGAAAGTCTGTCCAATTAGATCAAAGACTTTATCAGGGAGGAAGTCGCCCGACATCTCTCCCTGCTGCCGCATAGCGACGCGCCCACCGCAAGCCTGCCTTTGACACTTCAGCAGGCCATACGCACTGAAATTTGCGATGTCCTCCCTACAGTGCCAGCCCCTTACCCATGCACTTCAGTAGCACCTGATCTCTCAACCGTCGGCTACGCACCACCTGCGGCACCTTCACCTCTCAGTTACGCAGCTATGGTGGCGCGGCCCTCACGGCAGCCAGTCTCCTTATCGGCTACACCTCCTACGGCCACACCTCCGGTATACAGGCCCCCACCTCGCTTTTTCCGTCCATCCAATCAACGGCGCACCCATGACAACCGTCCTATCTGCTTCGCATGTGGCACCGCTGGCCACGTTGCACGCTTCTGCCGCTGCCGTCCCACACCTGCGTACGCCTCCTTTGGAACGCCTACCTACGCGCCGCAGCAGGCCACCACGTCTGCATATGAACAGAGGCACTTCGACTCAGATGCCGCCAACTTGTTGCTCTCCTTAACAAGTTTCGCTCTTCTTTCGACTTTCAAGAACTTGCTTTGGGCCGCACCACGACTGACACTCATACTATTGACACCGGCTCACGTTCGCCTCTGCGACAGCATCCTTACTGCGTTTCTGCCGAAAAGCGCCACGTCATTACGGAGCAAGTAGATGACATGCTTAAACGTGGACTCATACAGCCTTCTCAAAGCGCTTGGTCATCACCCGTGGTTCTGGTAAAGAAAAAAGATGGCACCGTTCGATTTTGCGTGGACTATCGCCGCTTAAACAAGATTACGAAGAAAGATGTCTACCCGCTACCACGAATAGACGATGCTCTTGACTGTTTACAAGGCGCCGAGTACTGTACATCATTGTATCTGCATTCTGGGTATTGGCAGGTGCCAATGGCTGAATGTGATCGCCCTAAAACCGCCTTTGTAACGCCGAATGGCCTATATGAGTTTAAAGTCATGCCATTTGGGCCCTGCAACGCGCCTGCGACATTTGAGCACACGATTGATACCATCTTGCGTGCCCACAAGTGGAAAACTTGCTTGTGTTACCTGGATGACATCGTAGTCTTTTCAGCTGATTTCCCGACACATCTTGGTCGTCTCCACGAGATTCTGACATGTCTAACTTCTGCAGGCCTACAACTTAACACCAAGAAGTGCCACTTCGCAGCACGAAAACTAACCATCTTGGGACATGTCATCACAAAAGACGGTGTTCTTCCGGATCCCGATAAGCTTCGTGCTGTCGCTGACTTTCCAATGCCCACGGCCCCAAGAAGTTTCATTGGTCTCTGCTCCTACTTTCGTCGCTTCATGCGCAACTTCGCATCCATCGTCGCACCTCTGACGAGTCTGCTTTCCAACAGCAAAGGTATATCTGCATGGTCACCTGCATGTGACGACGCATTTCGCCAGCTGCGCCGCCTGCTGACCACACCACCTATTCTTCGCCACTACGACCCCATTTCTGTGGCAGCAGTGGTGCTGCCACAGAAATTCACACCGATGCAAGTGGCGTCGGTCTTGGTGCAGTTTTGGCACAACGGAAAGGCACCCAAAGCGAATACGTAGTCGCTTATGCAAGTCGCGCTCTCAACAAGGCTGAATTGAATTACTCCGTGACAGAGAAGGAGTGTTTGGCCATAATCTGGGCCTTGACGAAGTTTCGCCCGTACCTTTACGGCCGCCCTTTCGACGTGGTCACAGACCACCACGCTCTATGTTGGCTGTCCACCTTGAAAGACCCGTCCGGACGCCTGGGGCGTTGGGCGCTTCGATTGCAGGAATACGACATTGGTGACCGACATCCGTGTCGTATATCGTTCCGGTCGCAAGCATGCGGATGCCGATGCACTTTCCCGATCGCCATTAACACCAGATGTGGCTTCTCTGTCACCCCTTTTTACCACCTTGTCACCACTCGACACCACTGACGTGCTTTTGGAGCAGCGTAAAGACCCATACCTTGCCTTGTTAGCCGACTACCTTACCAATCCCTCTGCTGTCACTTCCACGAGAGCGCTACGCCGGCAAGCAGCCCACTTTTCCTTACGAGACAACATTCTGTAACGCCGCAACTACATGCCTGGTGATCGGAAGTGGCTCCTTGCTATCCCAACTCATATGCGCTCTGACATCTGCATGAATTTCCATGCAGATCCCCAAAGTGCTCGCGCAGGTGTCCGGAAAACCTACGAAAGGCTGTGCCAATGATATTACTGGCGAGGAATGTATCGCTTTGTGCAGAAATACATTCAGTCTTGCACCACTTGCCAACAGAACAAGACACCTCCACGGCACCTTACTGGCATGTTACAGCCACTCCCGTGCCCATCTCGCCAATTCGACCGCGTGGGTATTGACCTCTATGGCCCCCTCCCATATAGTGGCTCTGGAAACCGGTGGATTATTGTCGGCGTTGATCACCTGACATGCTACGCTGAGACTGCAGCTCTACTGGCAGCGACCGCTTACGAAGTTGCACTCTTCATTCTCCGCAGCTTCATTCTACGCCATGGTGCTCCGCGGGAATTACTCAGTGATAGGGATCGAGTGTTCTTGTCAGAGGTCATTCAAGCTATCCTTGCTGAATGCAACATAATCCACCGAAAATCTACCGCATACCATCCACAGACAAATGGTCTCACTGAGCGTTTCAACCGCACACTTGGCGACATGCTGAGGATGTACACCTCGTTCCACCACGCTAACTGGGAAGCTGTAATACCTTTTGTTACCTTCGCTTTTAACACCGCGACGCAAGCGACTACCGGCTTTTCCCTGTTCTCTCTGTTGTACGGCTGCGAACCTTCCCACCCACTCGACACTACACTCCTGTACCGCCCTGATGCATCTGAGTGCTCCCCGCTTTCGGAAGTCGCCAGATACGCTGAAGACTGCCGTCAGTTGGCTCGGTCTCTGACAAGTGAGGCTCAAGGTCTACAAAAGACTTGACATGACGACGTTCACCACATAGCTCCTACGTTTCGTGCTGGCTCCCTTGTGTAACTTTGGGTGCCCCCGCACGTTCCTAGCCTGTCTTCTAAACTTCTGGCCCAATACCATGGTCCGTACCGTGTCATTGACGCGACCTCCTCGGTGAATTACATCATCGAGCCCATAACACAATCACCAGATTTGCGCCGTCGAGGACGCGAGTCCTCGTACACGTTGACCGTCTCAAGCCCTACTACGACCCCCTCATTGTGCCTACTCCCCGAGTCGCCAGGACGGCTACTCTTCACCCCTGGGGGGGGGGGGGGGTATTGCAGTGGAGCATACGCACCAACGCGTATGTGCCTTCGGAAGAGAACAAAAACAAAAAGCCCCGTGCTCTGATTGCGCGAGAGCCTGTGCCGCCTTTGCCTTTTTTTTTTGTTGCAACCTCGTTGCGACTTCTCTGCTCGGATAAACATCATCACACTGTTAGCAGTAGGGTGGAGCACATGATGGGGACGAATGGATTTTTTTTAGATGCCAGACCACAATGTGTCAAAAGCTGCCAAGTGATTTTGATGACAAACTCGTTGCTTTTCAGCAACATGTCCTGAAGCTCCGCGAACTAAACAACTACAATTTCGGCCAGAGCCGAAATTGTAGCCGATAAGATGCCCTTTTTTTTTTTTTTTCAACATGCCGAAAGCATGCATCGTTAACGTGGTAGGAGCCCGGAATGTGAGATTGAAGACAGCAGGGTACGAGAAGCAGCGTGCCACAGTGATGCTGGTATTACAGCTAACAGCCACAAGCTTCCGCCCTACATAATTCTGAAGAGGGAAAACATGCCCAAAATGGGTGTTTTCCGAAGCATGACATTATCCGAGCCCGGGCGAAAGGATGGATGCCAGCCGAGATAATGGAAGAATGGATTCGGGTTGTGTGGCAGCAGCGCCCAGGGGCACTGCTTGGTGGAGGCTTCAGGTACGCGGTCAGTGCTTGTCTTAGATGCTTTTTGTGGCTAGCTCATTCGGAGGTGAAGACCAAGCTGCTAAAGAGCAAGTGCGACTTGGCCATGATTCCAGGAGGCATGACATTAGTGCTGCAACCCCCTGGACATCGCGGTGAAAAGCCGTTCAAGGCCCACCTTCGACAGAAGTACAAAAAATAAATCCGGAACCCCAAAAAAAAAAAAAAAAACACCGACGGGAAAGTTTTGCAGAAAGTGTCTCCCATCCACTGTAGCAACATGAATTTTGAACGCATGAAAACATGTCAAAGTCGACATCACAAACAACTTGGACGGCACCGCAGACGATCTGCTGCGGGACAACGAGAGTGACGGCTCGAGCGGCAGTGATAGTGACTGACCTGCTGCACGAGTGATGGTTCACTGTGTGCGCCTACTTTTCCTTTTATTGATTTTGAATTAAAATGCGATTTCTCGCGTCAAGCTCGTTGATATGTTGTCGCGAAAGGGGTTGGGCTGTGCGGTCATTTTTCGAATCTAAGCACCCCGCCACAACATTTAATATCACGATAAAAAGGGGGTGCTAAGAATTGAGTAAATACAATATACCATCATAATCCTGTTTTCGTCCACTGCAGCACGAAAAGCTCTGCCAACTATTTCGTATTAACCCAATCCTGAAGAAGCTGATTCCATTTTATTCTTGTGAATCTCTTCATTTTATCATCATTCTACCTACCTCAGCTGCATCTCCCATTCCTTGTTATCCTTCTTTGACCACCAGTTGTCAGGCCTGCACATAACATGGCTTCCTCTGGTAATTTTTTTTTTTTTTTCACAGGTGCCAACTAAAAGAATAGCATCAGCTACCTTCATTTGCTCCCTGATCTATTCTTTAGGCTTCCCATCTCCTCCTGCCTATAGATATTCCTTCAATTCCGCCCCGTACGGAACTTCAACTTTTTCTAGAGTTTCCCGATTACGATTTCAGCTCTGTATATTAGTACTGATAATAAGCAATGACTGTGCACTTTTTAGAAGTAGCAGTAAGTTCCCTTCCATGATTTGGTAATGTGTGCCATACAAACAGCAGCCCATCCTTATCCTTCAGTGAATTCTCTTTCCATGAGTGAGCTACCCTGTAAGTGACCTAGGACTATTCAGTAGAACCTCAATGATATGTTTTTTTTGGGGGGGCGGGGGGGGGGGATGGAGAAGGGGGAGTCGAGCAGAAAATAAATATACAATTTGGAAAATATACGATCCAAATCAGATAAAATTAATTTTTGTGATTGTGACCATAGGAGCTGAGAAATCGTATTAAACGGGTACATATCAATGAGTTTCTACTGTTCTAGGACCCCTTTGTCGTTTCCTCTCATGACAATATGTACGCAGAGAAAACAAACTTAACCTATGTTGCAATATTCCCTGTTTAGCCTTTTTGCACCATGCTCATTAAAACATGTGAATCAATTTCTTATGGGCTGTCAGGTTCTGGCCACAGACAGGCTAATGAATGTCTAGCTAAACTAACCACTAGTTCTTCAGATATGTGAAAGGCCTCACAATCACTTAAGACGTCAAACTGCTTTTCCTAGGCAAGCACACCACTGAGTCTTCGAAAAATTGACAGCAAATACATTTACTGCAATAAATAGCAGAAAAGGAAAACATTACTTTGCTGATACTGCCGTAAAATTCTGTTACCGAATTCCCCAACTAAATCCTGCAATCAAAAGGTAAAACATTGATAGCAGCAAATATATCAAAGCTAGACTGAAAAAATACCAAAATTCACTGTTCCAAGTGAAACCTTGTACTCTTCTAGTAATTGCCATAAAATAGGTTGCTACCCACTGTTTGCACACCCTTAGTAAAGATATGTAACTAGGAGTGAGCGAATATTCAAAATTTCAAATATTTCTCGAACAATGCTTGCTAATTAATGCAATTTGCACTGAAATTTTTATTATTTAAACTTCTCAGCAACAAGTGCAGTGAATGTAGAATTGAAAGTGCGCCCTTCAGATCTTTATTATGCTTGACCTCATCACATTCTCGTATTCCGGCAAAGCTACCTTTGCGGCTTTGCTGTAGTCAAGCTTTTTGAAGACCAATGCAGTCACCCAATTAAAAGTGGCCACTTCAAATTTTTAATATGCTTCAAATCATCACACTGTCATGTTGCGGCAAAGCTGCCTTTCAGGCTCCTCTACGGTCTCAAATGTATGGACTCAAGAGAATGCTAGTTCTAACATGGAGGTGATAGATGTGACAGAGATGGGGGCAGGATTCAGCTGTTTTGGAACAGAAATTTTGGTAGAAAGTCCAAAAAATCAGACGCCAAAGATTTCTAGCATCCGAAATTCCAAGCATTCTTGTACGTTGAAGTCTACGAGGTAGATTTGGAACTCCTAACTAGAAGAGAACACAACCCTGCCAGCCACATCAATTGGGCTTCCACCGAAGTTGAAAAAGAAGAGGCTGAGGATATACCATCATTGCCTTTCACATGTGAAGTGTTGTCAGCAACACTTTGGTTGCACAAAATCATCTACTAACACCATTTGGCCTCTACATTGCCTCATTTTTGTTAATACAACAATGAAATACCATGCCCACAGTTCTTCATCAACCACAGTTCTTCATCAACAGGTGAACATTAAAGAGACAGTTCTGACTGATTTTGTCAGCTTTACCTTCCACCAGCGCTCTTTGTTAATTCCTACGTGCCTGTATTGCAAAAACAAAACAAAAACAAATCTACTTAATTAAATTCAATATTTCTATCAGTGTTTGTTACACAGACTGTCAACTGTGCTACAGATGCTGTCATTATAGCTAAACTCAGTTGTCCTGTAGCTGTCCAGTATCGAAGCTCATTTGCTCGCACTATAAGTTATTTAGAAAGGAATTCCCCTCACCTCACTCAGCACTAAATAAAGCACAACAATTAATGCTTCGACTGCTGCAAACGCACAGTTACCCAAGCCCCTATATCTGCAGCAAATACCTCCCTCTCAGATATAAGGCCAGAATGCCCAAATGCCAAAATTCAAGGTGCGATTTAAGTCACATGCTGTGGCAGTGTCCCGTGCTAAACGCTAGCTTCGGGTCCCCTGCCACCGAGTACGACTGGATTAACCACCTCAGGAGTCCTGACAGGGCCCTTCAACACCAGGCCGTCCAGAAGGCCCAAAAGGTGGCTGGCGAGCTTCGACTCCCAGTCCCCACATGGGCGGAGCCACCGGGCTGGCCCCCGTAAGGGGTGCCCAGTCCTCTTCAGGACCTTTAATAAAGTTAATTCTCTCTCTTTCTTCTTCCTCTTCACATACGGTCATTTTGTTTATGTGCATTGCAGTCACACTGCGCTAACTCTGAAATTATTCGCAAGGACTTGCCACAGAGGATGACATGGCTCACCTGCTGTCCGGTAGCTTGAAGGTGGGTTTGGGTATTGCTGGCCACGGGAGCTGCTACGGGTTGCGCTGTAACTACTTGCCACTTGGTTGGGTCATTGGGATCTTGCTGGAATTGCTGGGCTGCAAGCAGACGGCAGAAGACAAAGATAAGGTCCACTTACACTTCACAACACTGAAAGTCAAACACATTAGTCTATGCTTGGCCACACCAAAACAGCTAGTTGATTCACTCTCACTTGCTGACAAACTCCTATAGACAACCTTGAACGAGCCCTCGAGCAAGAGCAGCAGCTTAGAATGAATTATAACTATTTACCCAATACTAGTGTGCAGAAAAAGCATGGTAATAATACATGGTCAGAAAAATACTAACCTAAGAGCTGCCCATTGGCCAGCGCTGCCTGCACTGTTTGCAGGGGACTAAGGGGTGCAGCATTCTGCAGAGGAGAAGCAATAACATTGCCCTGTGGGGTGATGCCCAGTGCTTGAAGGGTCCCACCGCCTAGAATATGAGTCTGTCCTGCTCCTCCACCAGCTGCCCCTTGCATTTGGAGTCCAGGAAGGCTCTGCACCTGCATGCAGTGAACTGCTATCAGAACAGCTGCAGGAACGCTCAAAGCAAGAAAGAGAGTACAATCAGCCTTGTTTATAACTAATTAACAGAAACATTCCAAGGGCCATTGAAGGATGGCGACAGAGAAAACAACGGTGTCCCTGCATTTGAGAAGCGCAGAAAATAAAAGCCCTATTACTCAAATAAATGAAGCCATAAATACCCTTTATGTATTTCAGAGTCGAACTATGGCACGGACCTCGCTCTGAAAGTTTATTGACACATTCTGAATAGGATAACTCCAAGTGTAGTTAGATTGAGTTGTCTCGCTTTTCTTTCTGCATCTTGTTTTCTGATTAACCCTACGAGTGTTTTTGCCATAGATGTACACTGGCCATTTTATGTCCTGCGGTGTCTTTGCCACATGGGTATGTTTTCGAACCTCCACTTCAAATTTTGCTCCATAATGACGATGCATGCTCACTGGGGAGTGCTGCCACCTCCTAGGAATTACAAAAAGTGTTGTAAACGATTGTGCTACCTTTTCACGGAGATAAGCAGAACTGATTTCTAGCGTCAGCGCATTGCATGGTCAGCAGCAACACCGACAGGCAACACCGTTTTGTGGTTTCAGTTTTGCAGCGTGTTTGAAATGGAGGCGTGCGAAACTTGATTTTTATCTTTATTGGCATTTCTTGCTGGGGTGGTGGCAGTTGATTTTCATATTTATCCGCACTGCTGTTAGCCTGTTCATCACTGGCACTCACAGGGTATTCTCGTTCTCTTTAATTACTGAGTTTACTCTGCATGCAGAGAAGATGCTATGTGTGTGCACCAACACAATCATCATCAATGCAAGAGAAAAACACACATGCATTTTATGTGTACAGATGGTGAGAAGGCAGTCTTTGCAGACCCGTGTTTCAAAGACTACCACGCTCTGAAATACTGTATTGAACATGATGCAGTTCCGAATGATGATGACACCAAGCTATTGTTCCCGTATTTTTTAATAATGTTTTCCCGAGTTAGCACATTTCCTACATTCAGAGACTACAATGAAGTAATTTGAACATTCACAAAACTCTTTTAGAAACAATTTGACATTCAAAGTTATAATAAAGAGCCAACACATCTAAATAAAGATAGTTTCCTGGTTGTGGTAGCTTGTGGTCAAACTTCAAGATGACACGGCCTTAAGGTCTTACATACATTTTTAGAATTGGTTTATTTTGCCATCAAAACAATGTACCATGGATAAGAAGCCGCGATAAAAGCTAACTTTCGATAGCTTGACAATGCCGTGGACACCTACAAACAAACAAACACCTTGGTGGTATCGTAGCCGCATGAAAAAGGCATTAAAAACATCACACACGCGATGGATAAGAAGCCGCGGTAAAAGCTAGCTTTCGATAGCTTGACAACGCCGTGGATACCTACAAACAAACAAACACCTTGGTGGTATTGCAGCCACATGAAAAAAACAAAAACATCACACATTACAGAAAGCAGTAATACATAGTATTACAGAGCTAAACAATACAAATTTATCAGTACGCAGTAGACAAATAATGTTGCAGATCAATTCCGCGATTAATGTCACGTATGCAAAATGAAAGACAGTAAAATAAACATTGGGAACAATATAATTAGAGTTCATGGTCAATATGTTACAAAGTATAACATAACCACATTAGGTCAACGTTTTATTCAAACAAGAAAACAGTGGATTTATGTACTAGTAAGTTAGGCATCTTGGCAAAGAAAGCGTTCAAAAATAGCTTTTTTTGAGGTACTTTCTAAAACGATATTTCTAGGTAAGTATTTAGAAGTCGTGGCGATTCATTTTCTACTATAACTGCAAACCATATTGCTTTTTATATATTGAAACAAGCCACTCATCAGTTTGCCGAGTTGTGTGGGTGTGTTCGCGTTTTGATAAATTTGAAACTTGTTACAAAAAGAATGTGTTCAGGGTTATACAACATGCTTACGTCTTACATAAATTTCCTGGACACCATGCTATGTTTACATGAAATGCAGTGCAACGTTTTGTAAAAACTACCACTTCCTAGGCAAAATATGCAAATGTACTTTAGGTTAATTTTTATGCCCCTAGGTTACATCACCAGCTATAAAGGACTCTAAGCAAGTAGTCTTTGTGGAGTGCTATCGGTAGGACAGAAAGAGCAGCACCTGAATGATGTTGGGTGATCTAAGACCAGCCAGGCCTGAAACATTGATGGCAGTGGTCCCCATTGGCCACCACGTTGCACCACCTAGCAGCTGTCCCATTTGGCCTTGGACCACTTGGCCTGAGGGAAGCTGCACAGCCAGTGCCTGCGCCTGCACACCAACGTTGGCACTTGTGACTGTTGAGTTAATAGACACAAAGTGGCCTGTTTCCTGGAAGGTGATGGGTGGGAAGAAGGCCTGAACATTCACTAAATAGCAACTTACCTTTGAGGAGAAATTCTACAGGCACTAGCCCATCAATATGAAGCTTGGAGGCAACAGAACATGAGGAGAGTCAAAGCACAGCACAATGAACAGTGGTAGAGAAAAATGGTAGCATAGATTAAAGGATAAATACAATAGCTTTAACTGTGTATGTTGCTTGATTGGTTCATAAAAAATGTAACTGCGATAAGTACAAGGAAGGAAGGAAAATAGGAAGAAAAGAAGAGCAAAGAGGCTAACCAGCCTATAGGCAGCCGGTTTGCTACCCTGCACATGGGAGGGGGATCGTGGAGATGAAAGATAGAGAGCAGAGAGGGAAGAGAGATAAACACAGCACATTCGCCAGCACACGCACGCACACTCAGTCATAGTCCAGTCTTGTCTTTCGCGGTGTGTGACATCGCTGTTACAGCCGCTTGTTCAAGTCCGTGTCGCTTAGGAATTTCAACAGAGCTTTTGTCGCCTTCTGTTGCAATGTCTTCTCTCGGTCACTTGACAGAATAGTGTCTACAGACATTTGGCTGTTGTCGATGCGCGCAAAAATGAACACCAGTGACTGTCTCTGGATGTCATACAACGGACAGTCGCACAGGATGTGGTGTAGCGTCTCTTCGCAATGACAGGCGCCCCCCAAGCAACGAGACGGATCGTCCACAGCACCTTTGATGGCTCTCCGCATGCCCACTGGGCTCGACCGGAGAAAAGCCATCCTTCTTCATCGCTTATGGTCCGAAGTGACATTAACGAAATCTTACTCCTTTGTCATAGGAATGGCCGACAACGCGATAAGTGCAAATTGCAAATAGTGTTTATGGTGCACCGTACTTCTGGTAGTCAAGTTGTGCAGGGAAAATAATGTGCAAGGAAAAAAAGACTGATGGCCCAATTAATATAGAAGGCACCAAGGGAAAGAAAGTTGAGACAAACGCAACAGAGGATTAAGAATTTTGCACGAATGGGATGGAGTCGGCTAATGGTGACGATGCAGACCACTCAGGCATGAGGTCAATGCCACCTGTGCATGCAACAAACGGCAGAAAAGGATCTAAAAGCGACCAACATGCCATAAAAAAGCATAACTAGTGCTCATGTGCTTCAGCTGAAATTCTGCACTTTAGCTTGTCCTGAAGAAGACCGGTGGCTGGCAAAAATCTGGAGACTATCATGCCCTTAATGCATGCACCATCCTGGACAGGTACCCCATTCACCACATACAGGACTTCGCCCATAGCACTCACGGCTGCCACGTCTTCTCCGTGCTAGATTTGGTAGAGGCTTACACGCAAATGCCCGTCAATCCAGACATCGTCTCGAAAACTGCAATAATCAACCGGTTTGGCTTGTTCAAGCTTCTTCTTAATGAGCTTTGGCCAAAGGAACGCAGGGCAAACCTTCCAACTCTTCATCGATGAAGTCCTCTGTGACCTTGACAGCTTCCATCTTTACGACATATTGGTCTTTTCACGGGACGCCGAAGAACACCACGGCCTGCTCGTGAATGTCCAGAAGAGCACGCTCAGTGCTTTCGCCATCCATTTCCTCGGCCACGAAGTTTCATCAGAGGGAGCTTTATCCTTGCATGAATGCTTCTATGACTTGCAGAAGTACCCTCAACCCATCACCACTAACGACCTTTGCCGTTTTCTCAGCATGCTGAACTTTAATATAAGTTTCTTACCGCACGCCGCCAACTACCAGGCACCTCTTCAAGATGCCTTGGCTGGTCTACGAGGACACCAACTCGTCATATGGACACCAACTTTGGTGCAAGTTTTCGAGAAATGCAAGGATGCTCTCTGCACCACCACACTCCACTCCCATCCCGTGCGTGACAATCCCTCGGGACTCTTCATAGACACCTCTGGTTTTGCAGTTGGTGCAGCCCCGATAGAACACGTGGACAACACCTGACAACCCTAAGCGTTCTTTTCAAGGAGACTCTGAGCTCGGAAGGCGACCCCTTCAAAGGCCAATTCCACCGACGAAACCACAACCGCTGCCCCTACAAATTCGCAAGCTTACTAGAGAGAACTTCCGGCGATATACGAAGCAGTTACACACTTCTGCCACATTCTCGAAGCACAACACTACACTATTTATACTGACCACAAACCTCTTACCTACGCCCTCTCACAGCATCGCAAGAAACTCCTGCCTGTTTAGCAGTACCAACTCTCGTTCCTCGCACAATTTACCATCGACATCCAACATGTCAGTGGGAAAGACAAAGTGGTTGTCAATGCTCTTTCATGTGTAGCCACCATCAGCTTGGTGCAGATAACAGCAGACGTCCTCGCCAAGGCTCAGACCATGGACGCCGAACTGCAGGAACTCCCAAGGGCACGTCCTCACTACAGCTACAAGAAGTATGTTCCTATTCCAGGGTCGGCAACCATAATCTACTGCGACATGTCAACAGGAAGAAGCAAGCCCTATGTGCCCCTGTCCCATCACTGTGGTCTTTTCAACCAGCTCCACAACCTCAGTCATTCCGGCATACACGCCTCTACATGCCTTGTGGCTGAGTTCTGTGTCTGGCCCTCCATGCAGCTGGATTGTCGCACTTAGGCGCGCTCCTGCATTCACTGGCAATGCGCTAAAATCACCGGGCACGTCACGTTCCCACTCAGAACCTTCCCTAAGCCCTCTGGTCAGTTCGAGCACGTCCACCATGACACCATAAGACCCTTTCCCCTGCCTGGACCCTACCGCTACTGCCTCACTGCCATCGATTGGTACACTCGATGGCCCGAGGCATGGTCCCTCGAGGGAATTACCGTGGAAAATGTCGCCCCGGCTTTCTTTTTCGGAGTGCTAGTTTCGGCGCCTCCCCGTGTAATCATCGACCAACGACGACAGTACGAGTTGCACCTATTCAGGCTCCTCAGACTGACTATCGGTATTGAATGCTTGAGGACCACCAGTTACCACCCCTGCACCAACAGAATGATCGAGCATTTCGACTGACAGTTCAAGGAAGCCATTATGTGCCACTTGGACTCAATCTGGCCCGAGGTCATCCCAGATGTCATCCTCGATCTTCACGCTCCCTTCAAGCCAAACAACTCCACTACACCAGCAGAGCTAATCTACAAGAAACCACTCAAGTCTCCTAAGTGAATTTTTTGCAGCTCTGCCATCCAGTACTACGACGTCGATCCTCACCAATTTATTTGCACGGCTCCGACGCACCATCGCCGCCTTATGCCCGTCACCTGCAGCCCACCGCAGCAAGCCTACACCTTTATGTTGAAGGAGCTAGCATTGTGCATGAACGCTTTCCTCCGCGACGACACCATCCGCCGGCCTTTCAGCCACTCTACAGCGGACCCTACTTAGTCGTCTGTCGCGACAAGAACTCTGCCCTTGAATGGGGACAACGTCCGTGTTTCGATTGACCGACTCAAGCCCGCATACATCGCTGCGAACAAATCAGGCAGCGCCACTCCTTCCACAGCCACCGACGTCACAGTCTGCGCTTTTCATGACACGCTCTGGATGTCTGGTACGCTTCCCAGATTTCTAGAGACCCTGAGGGCTCTGCACTCAGCAAAGCGGTGATGTGGCAACTACTGTGCACAAACCTGCGCACGCTCCGTCTCGTCACTGGTTAGTCCGGCTTGACACGGCCACTTGCTGCAACACGCTTAATGCTGCAACACGCTTAATGCTGCAACACGCAAGATTAATTTCGCAGTCCTTGCTAGCTATGAGCACGTACGTGTATGCCGGCGAAGTTTTGTTAAGACAGCACTGATAATACCTTGCCAATCTTTTTCTTTTAATTTTTTTTCTTAATGGAATGAGAATTTCTATTAGCAGAACCTATCAACATAAGGCTGCATCAGTCACCTAAACTACTTGAGCTAATCAAGCATTACTTGCACGAACTGCAGTCTCTCATATTGCCTTTCAGATGATTTCACTCAACAAATTTTGTCCCCAATTTCTTATTGATACCCTAAACACTTTCTGGTAATCTTGACTCAAGTGACACTTAAGAGAAAAACTATTTTTCTTGCACCCCCCCCCCCCCAATAGTAGATTATCTTTTCACAATAACGAAAGCACCAAGCTTGTAGTGAGAAGACACTTGATAAGAGAGGAAACACGCTAAAATAAATCTAGGTACATCACCTTGAGGTTCCTGCTCCAATCACTGTGATGACATCATAGATTCTGACAGTCTACTAGAGCCTTCACAGTTGTTAATTGATAAAAATAAAGGACTTTGTCTTTAAAGGAGGCCAGAGACATATCGTAAACAGTTTTGTCTTAATAAATGTGCTCTCCATGGTTCTAGACAGGTTACGCCAGCTATAAATAATTTCACAATGTTGCCACCTAGTGCTTAACGCACATCAGGAGAAGCATTTGGGGCCATCCTTGAGCACCTAATCGGCCGCTGTGCTACACCAGTGCACGGAGCAGTTAGGCAGTGTTGCAGCAAAACGTGAATCTTAAAGAAGTGATCCAGATGCAGAAGGGTATCAGCTTTGCTGTTACGACAGCATTTGCAAAGTCAGGGTGGCAGCATCTTTTTTTCAGCAGCAAAATGTTGAGTGACAGACCATCCATCGTGATTTAGCAAGAGAGTTTTATGCCAGCATGCAGGCCTCCACTGACACGCTTATATTTGTAGGAATTGAGGCTAGCCCGCCTCCTTTGCGCGGGCTTTGCCGCCTCTTTCTCCGTTCTCATGTCCCGACATGACTCCCCTCCTCCGCTGTCTGCCACGCTGGGAGAGCAAACAGTGACGCTTATCCTCTCTCACCCGGTAGAGGATGTCGACTGTGGCAACGCGCGCAAGGTCTCTCGGGACGTATCGCACGGGCGGCAGGAGTTAGTCAATTTCTCCGGCATAGCTAAGAGTGAGCACGCATTCCCTTTTCCGTCCGCCGACTCTCACTGTTTGGGGCTCGCCGGACTTCGCTGACGGCGCTTCGCGCCCGAGGCAAACGCTCACCTTTTGTTGCCCCTTTGCATACACTAAGCCGAAGAAAGGTACGGTGTCCTAGTGCGTGGTCAAACTACACCGACCAATATCTCTCTGAAGTCAACGCGAGCGCCTTTGCCCTCAGTGGAGCTACCAGGCGCTTTGTCCCGATGTCACCGTGAATCACTTTTACCACGGAGACGTGCTTGTGGCACCCCTGTGTAGCACTTCTGCCCCGTGGCAATGATAAGCCCATTTGCCACCTGCGATCTAATGGAACCATTTCCCAGAAGTAAGCAGGGGTTCATTCACCTGATGGTGAATCACTTTTCAAAAGTTGATCACTTTTCGAAATGGGTGGGATTGCTCCCTCTTCGGAAGGTGACAGCGCGAGTGGTGCTTGAGAAGCTGCAGGAAGTGTTTTGCCGGTTCAGCTTCCCGGAAAGGCTCATCACCGACAATGCTTCGTATTTCAACGCTCGGGTAATCGGTGTCACATGCCGTTCCCTCGGAACTGATCACTACACCACTTCACCCTACCATGCCCAGTCCAATTTGACGGAGCGTGTCATTCGTATGCTCAAACAGATGTTAGCGGCCTTTGCCGAAAGTCAAAGGGACTGGGTAGATCATTTGGGCGAGCTCCCGTTCGCTATACGAACATTCGAGAGTCGCTCAACTGGTTTCTTGCCCCCCTTCTTAAATTTTGGAAGGGAGTTGGCAAATCCGGTGACCAGCGTCATTCAATGCCAGCTCGAGAGGAAATGAAGCAAATAGAAGAACACCACACAGTTGGCATCAAATATTTCGGCCACTATATGTTCAGTCATGCCATGCTTGGTTCTTAGGCGTCTTCACTGCATCGTCACTTGCACCCACAAGTGGAATGTTTAATGACAACCAAAATTTACTCAACCTTACACCACACTATTCAATTTTTTGAACTGCATCTGTGCAATTGCACACAATCTTGGCCAGCAAAATGAGCAGGATGAGTGCTGTCTTTGTTCGGCACATTGGCAACTTCCCCTTGAAAGTGAATGTATCAAAAGGACACTTTCACATATGGAAGCTTTGAGCTGTTTCGAAGCCAGAGGAAAAGCCAAGCCATAACTCCAACATGACAAGCCCACATATTATACTGCAAAAGAGTGGCTACTTGGGCTGGTTGGTAACGCATTTTTGAGGGAAATACACTTTCTCAGTGCGTAGGAAACATTTTTAGGAAGAAAACAGATAGGACAGAGTGCACTCTGTCCTATCTGTCTTCTTCCTAAAAATGTTCCCAGTGCACTAATAAAGTGTATTTCTCTCAAACACCGCATTTTATGTCTACCATAGGCATTTCAAATATTCAGCAGCCATTGCTTATAACATATATGGCATAAACATGGCTTCAGGTAGCTTGTCTGTGATAAGAGATAAGAGATTATTCTGGCAAACAAGTTCTTTCAAATGCCTAAATATTTGCTTGCAGACAACCCCTGCCGGGTCCTAATGACCACCAGTGTTCATCCTTAAAGCGCCCTGAAACACTTTTTGAGTGCACAGTAGATCCTCACAGATATGAATTTTCCTGTAGTTTTGGCCCACGCCCATTAGCCTACAACATGTTAGAGTATAGTTCCTGTGAACCGATTTTCATCCCACAATGTTGGATACAAATTTTCACTGCCCTGCAAATAAGCACAGCTGACGACAGACTACATTGTCATACAGATGGATCAGGAAATTGGCTGGTTTCTTCATCATGAGAATATCCACAGTAAAAGTTTTTTTTTTTTTTGAACTCAATAAATTAAAGGGTATGCATACTTCCCATCTTCAAAATAGATGCTGGCAGACTGCTCTGCTTACGCCTCGACACTGCGGGATAGGCTTTGTCGAGCTTTCTGCAAAGCAAGGCAAAGTTTGGCGTCGGCCAGGGCTCAGCAGAAGGCCCAATATGACCGCAAGCACCACGAGCTAGTTTTTGAGGTGGGCGATCTTGTCCTAAAGTGTAACCACGCTCTTAGCGATGCCAGTAAGGGGTTGTCAACCTTGCTCGCTCCTAAGTGGCTTGATCCGTACCGAGTGGAGAAAGCTTGCACTCCACTCGCGTACCTGCTGAAACATCCCCATTCGGGAAAACTCAGCTGTGCCCATATCGCAGAACTGAAGCGCTTTGTCACGATTTGACGAGCTCGCGCCAGTGCACTGCGGCACTTCACGCAAGCAACGAGGCACACCCGAACGGCAGACCGCATTCGGACCCCGCACCGGTATAATCTGAGGAAGCGGTCACCTTTGTCATTTCGCGCCGGATGGTGGACTTCTCCGCAACCGAAGGCCTTCAGTTTACTGTCTAGCCTCAGTATGAATGGCTTCTTTACGGCCTTTTCTCGTAAAGAAGTCGACCCCGCTCAGTTTGCTGCCATTGTTTCTTCTTTAAGTGTTCATGTGTATATTATGTTTGTTTTGTCTAATATTAAATGTTCATTTGTATTTTATGTTTTTATGCTCCTTTGGCCAGATATTCAGTGTCATTTTTGCTCTGTTTTACTTTTTCTTCCGTGTTTATTTCGTCTACCGGCGAAGGGAGTTGTGACCTTGAACATTGGTGCTTACGCGTGGAGAGAGGGACAAAGGACGCTTTGCGCCTTTGCTCGCGCAGCCGTCGGTGGTGCGTGTGCGCGTAGCGCTTCTGTGCGTGCCAGTGAAGAGTACCCATCGTGGTTTCATTCTACACTGGAGGTGCTGGGGGCATCGACCTACTTAAGTTGTGCTCTGCTCTCGGCCATTGCCGAGAAGCCCTGCCCCCTTTTCCACCATGGCTCATGCGCGAGGCCAGCTGACAGCAGCTATATGCTGCTGCACAATGCCAGGGCGCCTCGCAGCCGATTCCAGTTCGGCCTCCCTGATCCCTGGAGAGGCCCGGCTTCCCGCAACGTCCCAGCTCCGTCATTGAGCCAGAAATGCGGGGCCTCCAAACCACAACAGAAGCGGCGTTCGTCGGACTCACAACTAATTTAGAGCAGCAACAAGCCATCAGAGAGCCCCCTTCCGTGCCTCTGGCCTCGCGCACGGGCATCGCACCCAGCGGACATTCTCACGCTCTTCCGCCCCTCCGCGCGGCAAACGCTATCCCGCTTCAGTACCACGAGCACTAGCCCTACTTTCCTGTGCTCCATTTCGCAAACATTTTTACAGTGTCATGTGTCTATATTTATTAATGTTTTTTTCTCCTTCGTAATTTTTTTAGCAGCAGTTACAGGGCTGGACTGAGGTTAGCTGTCGCTCATAGCAGTGTCATTTTAACTGCATGGGTGTGTTACAGATACCTTTGCAGACAGGTAAAGGGCAAATTTAGGAGAAGGGGATGTGGGAATTGAGGCTGGCCCGCCGCCTTTTCTGTCGTTCTCATGTCCTGCATGACTCCCCTCCTCTGCTGTCTGCCGCGCTGGGAGAGTGAGGAGCGATGCTAACCCCTCTCACCCGGTAGCAGATGTCGACTGTAGCGCCGCGCGCGGTTTCTTTCTGGACGTTTTGTGCGCGCACGGCCGGAGTGAGTCAGATTTCTCCGGGACAGCTAAGGGTGAGCACACATTCCCTTTTCCGTCCGTCGACTTCCATTGTTTGGGGCTCATCGAACTTTGCTGATGGTGCCTCGAGCCCGAGTAAAACGCTCACTTTTGGTTGCCCCTTTGCATACGCTAGGCCGAAGAGCGATACGGTGCCCTAGTGTGTGGCCAAGCTACGCCGACCCGTATCTCTCCGAAGCCAATGCGAGCGCCTTTGACCTCGCTCGAGCTACTGAGCCCTTTGTGCCGGTGTCACCATGAATCACTTTTACCACGGAGGCGTGCTCGCGGCACCCCTGTGTAGTACTTCTCGCCTGTGGCGTGGATAAGCCCATTGCTTTCCCGCCGCGCCTTTGCAACAGACTGTACTGCGTTTTGGTGTTGCCACAGACAATAAACTGTTGCGACCTTGAGCAGTATCGTGTTCTCATCATGGGGATGGTTAACGCGTGCTCTGCAACTCGCTAAGACTAGACCCATGCTAGTGGCCGTACTCCTTCGGAATACATATCACTACATATTGAATGAACAGATTTCCCCATGTTTGAGTTTTATGACTGCCTGCGCATCACACCTAGACAAAACGAACGTACTGAGTGCTGCATCTACTGTGGATGAAACTGCGATCACTAGCAATGCGATTATAGCTTCCACCCAGTTCCAAAGGCACACGCATGGCCATCACTCACAGAGTCTAAACGAGACAACTGAGCATCAGATCTATCGATGACAAAACCATGGTAGCTAATGACAAGATAATAGATAGCGTTTAAACAGTTCTGAAGGCCACACACACAACGTCAAAATGAGACTGCTGAGCATTGCAACCACTGCAGAAGAAACCTGGCACACTAATGCACAATGGCGGATCATGATCCATGGATGGCAACTATACTAAACAGTTCGCAAGGCACACTGTGAAAATGAAAGTATGGTACTGTGTACTCCAGCTGCTGATCACCGATAGCTCCCGAGCAGTTCACGTGCACAGAGTAAAAACACAAATGAAGCAAGTTTGCCAATCTACTGAAGACCTAGCAGCAAAAACATGATTGTAAATGACAATAGCACCTTTCTGAAGGTCCACTGCCAGCATGGTGATAAATGAAAATAGGTACAAAGCACGCTGACTGGCTTTCCTGTCGTTACCGGATGGTTTATGCTTATGACAATAGCAACACGGACTGCGCTTGCTCATTTCAGTTGACCATAAATGCCGTTCTGGCTCTTCAGTGTCACGAATTCGCAGCACATCACACTTGGTGTGCTACGAGGATGGTTCGTATTAACCAGGCTGCAACCAAATATGACCAAATTAACGAGCATTTGTTGTCATACGACAAGGCATATATTTCCTGGAATCAGAGAACAGGCCTGAATTATTCAATTTTTCAAATTGTACAGGGCCATATTAAGCTTTTAATGTATATGGCAGATTTTGTTCTCTTAAGCAACTCCCATATAGAAGACTGTAAAGAAGGCATAGATCATAACACAATGTCGTGTTACAAAAAAATACCTCCTCTGGCTGCTGGCATAATTTATGCATCTGTAGTTCTTGAAGCAGGAAATTATCTGTACAAGTTAGGCATTGGAACACCAAAGAACACTGTATTTAAAGCAATAAAAATGTGCTTACAGTGGATTAAAGCAGCTTTCTACACAGCGCAATTAGGCCATGAGGGAAGTACACAAAACAAAACATCACGCAGGGCCCAAACGTGCGAGCAGAATTGCACACCCCTCTGCTACACCAAGTTAGGCATCGCCATGGCAAGGGAAGCAGGAAGGGTGCAGCCACCAGGGGAAGGCAGGGTGCAAAGAGGAGGAAGCATGTGGCGCACCTGCACCTGAGCAGCTACGGCTGCATTCTGTTGGGCCTGCTGCTGCTGCGCCTGAGCACTGGAGGCACTCTGGACGGTGGCTGTCATCTGTGGTGCAGTGGTGATGGTCTCGCCCGTCGAGGTCATCACCATCTGGGTGGCCCCCGACCAGGACGTCGGAGTTGCCGCTGTTTGCTGTTGCTGCTGGGGACGGGTTGCCTGCTGGGGGTTTGCGGGCGTGGCTGTGACTTGGATCGGCTGCAGTTGGCCCTGGGCGGTCAGCTGTGCACCACCACCACCACCAAGCCAGAAATGGGGGGGAGAGGAGCAGGAGGAAAGCGAGACCCCGAGAGAGCCGCAAGTCAGTGCAGTGGGCAGGCAGGCAGGCTGGTTAAGTGTGTGGCACATTTGGGTAAGCCATGCTGCTCCCAACAAACAATACATATCTTCTTTATATTAATCAAGTGCTTTGTGGTTTGGGGGCATTAGTGCTGCTGACCAGCAATGGAAAACGATCGTGCAGTTCATGACAAGTGCATGCTTAAACAATATAAACAAAAGTGCCCTCGCTTCGTACACCACTACTGCAAAAAACAGTTACACATCTTGTACCCTCATTAAAAGATGTGCCTAGAGGCCCACTGAGTAGCCTAGCTGACATCCCACTATTCAGATAAATAACACGTTCAGACGTGCCCACAACAGGTCCTCACTCAAGTGACCACCTAAATGTGCCACACACCAAACCGAGCTTAGGTTAGTACACCAATTGCACCAAGCAAGTGCTAGTCTGCATATGATGAAGTCAGCTGGTGGTCTAATTCAACAGCAACACACAGACAGCCTGCTCCAGCAAATGCATCTAAGCGTTTCCAAAAATGAAATACCTACCATTGTCCAAACAATGCACATTTTAAGCATCAGATAGGAAACATTTTTTTCAGAAAGGCACTATTGTTGTTCTGTTGCAGTGAAATCTAATTTGCACAAAAATTTACTTTCAACATTCTGGTGCTAAACCTAATGAAGCAAATAGAACACCACACAGTTGGCATCAAATACTTCGGCCACTATATGTTCAGTCATGCCATGCTTGGTTCTTAGGCGTCTTCACAGCATCGTCACTTGCACCCACATGTGGAATGTTTAATGACAACCAAAGTTTACTCAACCTTACACTACACTATTCAATTTTTTGAACTGCATCTGTGCAATTGCACTCAATCTTGGCCAGCAAAATAAGCAGGATGAGTGTTGTTTGGCACATGGGCAACTTCTCCTTGAAAGTGAATGTATCAAAAGGACACTTTCACATATAGTAGCTTTGAGCTGTTTCCAAGCCAGAGGAAAAGCCAAGCCATAACTCCAACATGACAAGCCCACATTTTATACTGCAAAAGAGTAGCTACTTGGGCTGGTTGGTAATGCATTTTTGAAGGAAATATACTTTCTTAGTGCATAGGAAACATTTTTAGAAAGAAAACAGATAGGACAGAGTGCACTCTGTCCTATCTGTCTTCTTCCTAAAAATGTTCCCAGTGCACTAATTAAGTGTATTTCTCTCAAACACCGCATTTTATGTCTACCATAGGCATTTCAAATATTCAGCAGCCATTGCTTATAACATATATGGCATAAACATGGCTTCAGGTAGCTTGCCTGTGATAAGAGATTTTGTCACTCAAAATCATCAGGAAGATTTAATGGCACTTACATAGGGAACACACATACATGTGTGTACACATGATTGTAGCCATTCCTATTCTGGCAAATAAGTTCTTTCAAATGCCTAAATATTTGCTTGCAGACAACCCCTGCCGGGTCCTAATGACCACCAGTGTTCTTCGTCCTTAAGGCGCCCTGAAACACTTTTTGAGCGCACAGTAGATACTCACAGATATGAATTTTCCAGTAGTTTTGGCCCAGGCCCATTAGCCTACAACGTGTTCGAGTATAGTTCCTGTGAACCGATTTTCATCCCACAATGTTGGATACAAGTTTTCACTGCCCTGCAATAAGCACAGCTGACGACAGACTACATTGTCATACAGATGGACCAGGAAATTGGCTGGTTTCTTCATCATGAGAATATCCACAGTAAAAGTTCTTTTTTTTTTAACTCAGTAAATTAAAGGATATGCATACTTCCCCATCTTCAAAAACACTGATAATTCATTTATCTTTGTATTTACCATATTTACTCGCGTAATCCTCGCACCCGCATAATTCTCGCACCCCCCACATCGCCGAAGAAAAATACGATTGTTTTTTTCCCTCGTGTAATTATCGCACCCCCGAAAACTGCCGCAATAATGTCGTCTGCTCGTTCCAGCCATTGATGATGATAGCGCACACCATGTGGCACCATCACTTAAGTATCAAATGTACTATTGCACACAGAATCAATCCAAGTCAAGCCGAAGCGGCCAGTGCGCGGTGCGGCGTGTTTTGTATGCTGTGTCGGTAATCTTGGTATGTTATGGGGTGATACCAAAGCTACACGGCTGCTTCAAGTTGCAAGTGATAGATCATGCACTAAACAACGGCAACAGGGCCGCCGGTAGGCCCTTCGGAGTCTACAAGTTTTGTGTTCGCTACTGGTGACGGCAGCTGAAAGCCACCAAGACGCGTTGGGCCTGCCGTGTGCCTAAACCGGGATTGATGGAAAACGTTATTTCTTCAGAAGGAAACTACGGACGATTCCGTCAAATAGCCATCAGCCCGATACTGATGTCGTACGCTTACCTTTTGAGGGCTCCTGTTGAGCGACAAACGCTATTGCTATGCCCGCAACGCCCACAAGCTTTGCGTATGGTATTCTAATTCTCGACTCATTGCTTGCAGTTTTTGTGTCTCAAATAAATCTTGCCTTGTGTTGAATCTCTGCTTTTATTGGTGAGCTAAGTTCTAATTAGTACTTCTTAAAGCTTGCTGCAAGTTGCTGGTGTGAGAACCCCGATTTGCGGCCACTTCGTTTCCTTTTTCGCTCTGTACGTTTTCGCGGAAAGTTTTCCCCGCGCAATTCTCGCACCCCCCAACTTTGCATCAGTTTACCGGCAAAAAAAGTGCGAGGATTATGCGAATAAATACGGTATGATATTGAGCAATGGTGGTCTGCTTAATTAATGTTTTTTTCTCCTGCATTCATGCAACATAGCACCAGGCGTGCTACATTTATGCCTTTCAGACACAAGATGCATGAGTTGGTTATTTTTCTCGTGCTGCACCTACTACAGTCGAACCTCGATATAACGAACATGGATATAACGAATTATTGGCTATGACGAACTACACACAGAAAGTATAAAGAATCACATGTATTTCGGCATTTTTATAGCGAACGAACTCAAGCGCGCACTGGATATACCGAATTTCCCGGACCGAAATACGAGCGCTTCGGGAGCGTACGTTCGGCTTCTCTGCAGTACAGCAGCAGTTGGGCGGACCCGCGTTTGCATCCGATGCGCCTGTAGCGCCTTACGCGGTGTAGCGGCGTAGACAGCAAACGATTTTTTTTTATGGCTTCCGAGACCGGCAAGGTTCACTCTCCGAAGATACGGATCTCATGCGACTGACGCGCTGGTAGAATGGAGCGGCGTGTGGCGGCGTTGACAATCAACGGCGTGGACGCTCGCATCAGCAGCATCAGTCTGCACGCCGCCATTCCGGGCTATCGGTTGCTTTGTTGTTGAGTGTGTGTGGTGCTTCCTTCGTTTGCGTGTTTTTTGTGGTGCTAGGCGGTGTTGCACACCCACACCATGGCGCAAAATGTGAAGAAACGGACTGCCTTGACGTATGCGACGAAACTGGAAATTATTCGGCGTGTCGAAAGAGGAGAAAAGAAGTCTGCCGTGGCTGAAGCTCTCAAAATACCCCGAAGCACATTGAGCACGGTGCTGAAGAAAAAAAAGGAAATTGCGGAGCAAGATGGCAGAAAAAATGCGAACGCACAGCGTATTCGACCCGCTGCCTTCGAAAGCGTCGAAGAATGCCTGCATAAATGGTTCGTCGACGTAAGGGCTAGGAATATTCCTGTGTCGGGGCCAATGCTGCAGCAAAAGGCTAGAGACTTCGCGTTCATCCTTGACGCCAAAAATTTTAGTGCCAGTGCGGGATGGCTGCAACGATTTAAGAACCGGTACGACATCGTCGGAAAAGCTGTCATGGGCGAAAGCGAGTCGGCGAATGCCGCAGCGATGGACAAGTGGCTGAATGAAGAGTGGCCTCAAATTCGTGCCAGATATCAATCAAAAGATATCTTTAACGCGGATGAAACGGGCCTCTTCTGGCAGATGCTGCCGCGCCAAACTCTGGACACCCGCGGGCAGAAATGTCATGGTGGCAAGCAAAACAAAGCTCGGATCACGGTTCTACTTGCCGCGAACATGGATGGTTCGATAAAGCTTCGTCCATTTGTGATCGGCAAGTTCAAGACGCCGAACTGTATGAGACGCTGCCGCGATATAGTACCAGTCACCTATGCTTCCAATCGAAAGTCATGGATGACTCGAGAGTTGTTTGGGAAATGGTTAAGGGAGTGGGATACGCAGCTTGGGGATGAGGGCAGGAAAGTGTGTCTCCTCGTCGACAATTGCTCGGCACACTCCGCAGATGTTCCATTGAGCAATATCGAGCTCAAATTTCTGCCACCCAACACCACCTCCAAGCTCCAGCCTCTAGACCAAGGGATCATCCGCGCCTTCAAAGCGATTTACAAGCGAAGGCTCATCGAGCGGCTGCTGATTCGTCTTCGAATGAACGAAGATCTGAAAATTGACTTGTTGGGTGCCATACAGATGTTGAAGGCCGCTTGGGAGAGCGTGAAGAAAGAGACGATCGCGAATTGCTTTCGGCACGCTGGCCTCACCGTTGGCACCGAGGCGGCAGTTGAAGAGCCCACTGAAGATGTTGAAGGCTCTGAAGAGGATGTCGAGCTCGACGAAATGTGGAGCGATTTTTCGCGGTTGGTGGGCGATGCGTCAGATACGCTGACACTAGACGACTTTGTTGGCGACCACGACGCGTCAGAGGCGGTCGCCGAACTGACTGACGTGGAAATCGCTGCGGAGGTGACACGCCAGCGAACTGGAATTGAAACCGCGGAAGTTGAAGATGCCGTCTCCGAAAAAATTCCGCCGCCAACTTCTAGCGAGGCTTTGGCTGGTTTGGCTCTGGCGCGGCGCTATTGCAGCACGATGGAAGGCACCGGGCTCAAGTTTGTGGAATGCCTCGACATGGCAGAGCAAGGCATTATACAGCACGCTATCAACCAAAAAAAACAAGCCACGCTGCACAGGTTCTTTTCGCCTCAATAAATGTATTTTTGTTCAAGTAAGTGTCTTGTCAATTCCTGTCATGCTGCCGACCTATTCACACCAGGGTTCGGCGATTTTTCGGTGAAGTTTTGTATAGCGAATTCGGGCTATAGCGAACTATTTTGCGAAATTTGCGGAGTTCGTTATAACGAGGTTCGACTGTACGACAGTAAATACCAATGCAAATCATTGTTTCTAAGACCAACAGACGCTTGTTATCTCTGATGCACCTTTTTGGCAGATATAATTTGATGTTTAGTTATTTAAAACAACTTCAAAATTCGCTATCTCAATTCGGCTACTATTCATCGGGTCAGCCTGACATAGGTGAAGGTTGGTGTGCACAGGGTTTTCACCAAGCTTTGCCACACTTTAGTACAACAACTGTTCTTATGCTGCATAGGTACTAGAGTTATCATGAGATATCGCCGCATGCTGGCACAAAACTCATCCATACTGCTCAAGACCTTGAAGCGTGCAGGACGTAAATTCCTAGCCCTCTTTCATCATCTATGTAGGTTTCAGTGCACTCATCAGGACAAAAGAAAACAAAAAGCATTTGGAGCTTATAACAAATCTCTGTAACTCTGTTTATACTTCGTGGACTAAAAATATTTACAGCAAGTGATTAATGAGGCTATTAAACTCCTATAGTGAGGTCAGTTCATGACTACCATACTTATGTAAAAAACGCACTCACACAATAAAATGAACCCTCAACTTCAGTCGTCAGAATTTTGAATTTTTTTTCTCCCACATAATAAACGCATCATCATACATTCACAAGCTGCAGTCCCGCTAACCGACACCTAGCACCTCCCTGCCCTTTATATCTGTTAAGTTTTTTATTATTATGCTGTGAGTACCAGGCCCCATATGCAGTCGGGTCAAAATGTGATATACCATGAATGAAAAATGCTTCGCAAATATAAATGATAAACATTGGCCCCGACGTAGAAGCCTTGTTCACACAACAGTCATGATTTCTTGGTATTTACCTTATGCCTTCCCTTCCCGAAGGAGCAGGCAGGCTTTGTGCCTCTATAGGTGGCAGTTGCCAGCCTGTTCCCTGCCTATTTTCTCTGTCTTCGTGTTCTCTATGTACTCAAACCAAATAAATAAACTAAATAAATGGTCAGCATCTTTTTTTTCAACTATAATTAACCCTAACCAAAATAACTTGCATCAAAACATTGACTTCTTAAAATGAAGAACGTGGTATCCCCACTGGTCAAAAGTTGCCACACATTCAGTTTCCAAGTCCAACAAACTGCAGCACAGTGGCACAAAGGTGCGCGCTGAAGAGCTCTCACCTGGGCCATCTGCGGTTGCATCTGTGCGAGCTGCTGGACAACTTGTGCAGCGGCCAGCTGCTGCCCTGAAGCCAGCATGTTTCCCTGTGGGGTAGCAACGGCCTGTAACGTTTGCACGGGCACATGGATGGTCTGGAACACAGTCTGGCCGTTGCCTGTCGAAATCGGCACCTGGACTGGTATAGTCTGCTGCATAGGCGCTGCTGCAGCCGCCAGTGGTAGCTGCAGTGTCTGCACAACATTCCCCTGCCGGATGGCCACATTCTGCGTGAATCCTTGTGGACGCAGGAAGCCCTGGGAAAAAATAAAGGACGAGACAGAAAGAAAGAGCAAATATGTTTTGCTTTCCCAAGCAAATCATCTTTTTGGGAGCAAGAGCTCCGTTGACACCAGGAGGTACTTTTTTATATCAAACGTGTGGACAAAAAAAAAAAAAACTCGTTGACATTTTTAACTGCTACATGCGATTGCCTAGCTAAGTTTCAGCAATAAACTGCTCCAAGACATGATGGTCATAGTTTTGTTCACAAAGATAATAACAAAATCTGCAGTTTCATGTCCCATAATCATGATATGATATGCACAACGTTCCCCTGCCGGATGGCCACATTTTGCGTGAATCCTTGTGGACGCAGGAAGCCCTGGGAAAAAATAAAGGGCGAGACAGATATGTTTTGCTTTCCCAAGCAAATCATCTTTTTGGGAGCAAGAGCTTTGTTGACACCAGGAGGTACTTTTCTATATCAAACGTGTGGACAAAAAAAAAAAAAAACTCATTGACATTTTTAACTGCTACATGCGATTGCCTAGTTAAGTTTCAGCAATAAACTGCTCCAAGACATGATGGTCATAGTTTTGTTCACAAAGATAATAATAATAAAATTTGCAGTTTTATGTCCCATAATCATGATATGATTATGAGAGATGCTGTAGTGGAGGGCTCCGGAAATTTTGACCATCTGGTGTTCTTTAACGAGCCCTGACATCGCACAGTACACGGGCTACTATCACATCGCCTCCATCTAAATGCGGCCGCCACGGCCGGGATCGAACCCGCAACCTTCGGGTCAGCAGCCAAGCACCCTAGCCACTGTTGCACCGAGGCGTACTCGCAATAATGCATATCGTTGTTTCATGGTAAACAGTTTGTTGTTCCCAAGAGCATAGTATGCTGCAGACAAGCTGTATTTGGCGGTACCATATGTAATTGGGTGACTGCAGGCACCCGATCACATAGGGCACTGCCTGGCACAGCCTGTTTGTAGCATACAATACATTACCATGGTGAAGTCATGTATGCACTTGGACGCATCTCTAACTTGGTGACAGCGCAACATGGACAATGATAAAAGGAGGAAACATACACCACCGCGTTGTGGTGCACGTTTCTTGTCCTTGTCCTCGTCTGTGTTGTGCTGTAATTAGTTAAAGATGAATACCAACCAAGTGGCCTAACTTGACATCTTCCTGCAATCAATTGGAATGGATTTTTAAGTCATATTTTTTGTACCTGGTTAGCAAGAAGTGTGGGTCCTCCGCCAGTCAGTTGAATGGCCTGCTGACCACCGGTGAAAGACGCTGGTATAAAAATGGCCTCCTGTCCATCAATCTGGATGTTCTGAATCTGGGGGATCGCATTGTAAGTTATCTGGCCACTTGGTGTCACCTGCACAAGAACGAAAGGCAAGTAAGTAACCATTCCCAAAACAGAAGGCTGTGCACAATCATTAAAGGGACAGAAAACCACTCCCGATATGACTGAGATAACCCCACTGAAAGAAAGATTGCTGTATTGTCTAAAACGAACACTTTATTCTAGCTCAACGTAAATTTAAATTTTTATTTATTCACTCAAAATTATCTTTGGTGTCTCATGCGGCGAAAAAGTGAAGATGCACATGATGGCGATCACATGATTGTTTGCAGCGTATGCTGTTAATTGTCTCTATATCAGCATTAAAATGCAGCACTTTTTTATTATAGCATTTTCTGACTTAAACCCTGCCAATGGCTTCGATTGTACTAAACAGAATAGCAGCACTGCCTTTGATTGGCACACGATCTGAAGCTCACAATCGGCACATGCCAACGAGTAGGAAAGGTACAAACAGTGCCTCGTGGCCACCACAATTCAACTCTGGCAATATGTTGCCAGAGCTAAATTGCGAAGGCCACGAGTGCCATTTTAGCTGCTTTTTATATTCAAAAACAACTGAAAAACAGCTGAAGATGGTTAACCACAGTTTCACTAGCTCCCGTGAGAGCAGAACCTTAAGCATAATGAACGCTTTGCAACAAAAGCTATCGGCATTGCTGGAATAGAAACTCGCACTTTTACAGTGGCTTCTCATAACAAAAAATTCATCTAACAGAATATCCATGCACATTTGGAATCAACTGCTGCAGGTTTAACCACTACCAAGGGGGAGCTTTCCATTGTACTGTAAGAAATGTGGATCAAGAAAAATCAGTTGTCTGTCCCTTTAGGCCATCCTGTAACAATTTAATTCTCTAGGTGGAAACACTTTTATTTTCTAAAACAGGACAGGCATCATTTTAAGGGAAACTAAATTGCAAAATGATTTTTCACGTATTAGTGAAGCGGTATTTCACAATCCAGAAAACACCACTCTTACCGCAAGACGATGCCTGGTAAGTGAGAAAACGCACTAAAAAAAATGCCGGTGCAGACGCCGCCTTCAGATTCTCAAACATCATAACGTCAGAAATATCGAAGGTGTCTACTAAGTCGTACGTATCTCCTAATCGATAAAATTCAACTACATTGTCATCTGTGGGGGCCATTGACCTTGCATACGAAGTTTCAGAAAGCTTCATCGAGCCAATGTTGCAAAACTACGAAAAATACATTTTGAAATTTGTTATGGCATGCATGGAGATCTTGGCATGAAATTTTAAAATTAAACTTCAAACTTTATTTTCTCCACTACTATTGAACTTATGATACTGAAAGTCGTGACATTAGACTCTTCAGAGGGCAGTTTTAAACCAAGTTGTCATTTATCTTTAGTGTCCCTTTAAAACATCGTAAGCAGTGACGACCATAAGCAGTGATGATGTAACGATTTCCCAGTACACATTTATACACCACTATGTATAGGCTATGTTTCGATGGCGCAATGAATTCTGTCGCACTTTATTCACAAAATGGGAAGGTATTTTCATCCACACATGAACTTTAGCTGATAACATCTCTTCTTGACATGAGTGATGTCACTTTTGCAAAGCCACAAAGAGCTGTGGTAATGTCCTGCTTACTTTCATGACCGCGCCTATGCTCACCAATAGTATGTTGTTGATATTTACAACTTCAATATTCGCCCCGTTCTGAGCACTTGTGTACACCTTGCACCATCTCATCTGACGTGTAAAAGAAGTACTTTATCAGTTTCGTTTTTGTGTCTTTTCTTTTCTCAAACACATGGTTATTTTAAAGCGCCTTTCTATATGCGTGGTTGAGCGTGCATAGTTTCAATGATAGCGTCGACGCCGCATGTGATCGCTTCACGTAAATGGCGAACTTCAGAGGATTCTCATGCATTTGGGCTGGAATCTTAAAATGATGACACCAGCGCAGGCTCGTAAGATGACATAAACACTTCTGATTTCAGCACAGACGAGAGTTCGTCAAACCGCCCTGGCACATCCGTGGTCGTCCGCGGATCAGTTTAGTTTTGTGCTCGGGCCGCGTTATGACCGGCGTGCGTCGTTTTAAGTTGATCCGATGTGTTCTGAAGGTTAGGGCTCTCGTCCACTGCGTGCCCACATACTTAGAGTGGGACCCCTTGCCGGCGGCAGCGCAGTGAGTGCAGTTTCTTGCGTGAAGGCATCCAGCAGTGAACATTGGAACTGCACTCCGTAGTGTCCCACAGCGCTTCGTTACAGCTGTCACCTTTGTTTTTTACTGCTCAAGTTATTGGATAGAACAGAAGGGTTTCTGTGAAACATGTGCAGCCAACCTGCCTTTTACCGCATCGCGAAACTGCTTCGCCCAGTGGCATGAAAGACACCACATGTAATGTTATTCTATGTACACAAAAACTTTTGCATTTATAGCACTTATATTTACAGGATTATTGTGTGTATGTTTCTTGCGCTTAAAATGTATATATCAATTTTTTATGCTTACCCAGTTCAGAGCAGTGTTGATGGTTTCATAAAATTTTTTTTTTCTTCATGTTACAATTTTACTGTACTCCTTGCTGTACGATTTGATACCATAAACATCAACATCAGAAACTTAAAGTTTGGGTGCCATAAAAAATAACATTTCTTGGACTACCCGAAAACGGCCATGTTTCTTGTGGTCACGAAAGTGTTAATCCCTTGCATGCCTGAAGACAGCCACCATAGATTTCTCTCGAGTAAACACAGCTTCATCCCCAGAATAAAGCGTGAGAAGAATCAAGAGCATCCCTCTCACAGATAAGGACAATGAAAGCTTGCAGTGAACAGTAACACTAAAAGCTCAACTATCTCCTCTGACCACACAGTTTTATGAACCTCACATTTTTTAATCAAAAGAACTTGAGCAAACATTGTCGCTGCTTTTTTACTGAACATTTTATACACAACTCAGCACCGTTCATTAAAAAGCGATACTGAGTCGCTTTGCGCACTATCATCACACATTACGTACACTACACCCACACAACATGCTGATAAAAAGCAGTTGTGATACGTTTTGATGCATACACGGTCGCTCTTTATAAGGTGCTAGAATGTAAGAACACACGAGCGTGGGACAAATAGCCTAAAACACCAATTCAACTGATGCTCCTCCGACATCAAAAATGAAGTGGAAAGCGCCATGCTTTTCCATGAACTGTTGGTCACTCCGACCGCGCATCTGTTGTAGGTTTAATAAGCTGTTGTAGGTTTTACACGCACCTAAAGAGCCATGCCATTATTTTTTAAGTTATATTTCGCTGTATCTTGATTTTAACTCTAGCATGCACATGCCAATGGAAATGCAACATTTTGTGCAATGCTGTAGACAGAACACTGCATGCTCCGATTGTCATATCCAACTTATACACTGGAATGGCTCATTACACACAATTGGCTGCAGTTTTTTAGCGGCGATATTGAGGCAGTCATTCCAACATTATGAGAGACTTCAGCGCCGTGCGTCGGGTTTGAGGCAATTCGCCATTTGCTTCCATGTTCCCGCTCTTTTTACTCATGAAAGTACATTGAAAGCAGGTCGGCTTACAGAAATTGATTGTGTCAACACACATTTATTCCAATGCAGAAAAAAGATCAGGTGTTCATCGATGAGGAGGTCCTTGTTGGTGGTGGGCCTAAATTGTCTCCCACGCCAAAATATTTTCGTATTCACCAAGCATGTGGATGTCCCTAGGACTTGACTTATATGCACAGGGGTAAAACAGCATAGGCAAATGTATAGCAATATTATTCTTTAACCAAATAAAGCCCGTGATCCCTTGGTCACTAGTATAACAGCCTGTTTGGCCACTGTAAAACCTACTACAAGAAAAATTTCACACACCACACCACATGTAGATAATATGCAGACTCGACCACTTTTTCCACATTGGAGAAGATTTAGTAGTTTGGATATTTACTGACCTGAATTTTACAAGCTCTTGTAAGTTTTCAGCGAGCAAAAAGCACTTTGCACAAAAAGCATTTGCTACATTAGCCTTGTTATCTACGATTCTGTGCAGATAAGAAATCATGCGAGACCTTTTACTTAATAGTATGTACTAAACGTTTAGTTCTGTGATAAACCGAATTTCCGCAAGAGCACCCAGAAAGCCTTCGTTGAAAACAGTTGTCAACATAGTGCTAATGTGCAAGCAGCCACCTATGTTTACACGAAAATACCTTGAATCCCACCTCGCTTTATGCTTTCTGAAAGCGACAGTCAATAGAACACTATAAAACTATATCTAAATAATTAATTGTAGCGCACTCCTGCCAGTGAGCTCTCCAGCCATGATAATTGATTCATTACCTACTTATTGCAACAATAAAATAAAATCTTGTGTGTCAGTGGTTTTTTAACATTACAGGAAAGAAAATCTGCACTTTTATATGCTGGTTTAGCCATGTTTCTATTTTCATTTCTTCGAAAAAGTTACACTATATTGTAAGCAAACATCAATAAACCATGACATTTTTATTGCTTTTGAAGGTTTCATTTTAGGAAAGCTTTGTTGCAGCAACGACCAAGTTCTCGCCAAGCCACATTCACGACAATAACCATCTACACACAAGCATTCCAATGATGTCACGACAACCTTTAAGAAACTGCTATAAATGGGTCGTGCAGGATCTTCTTCTATATACCACTGCACAAGACTTCATCATTTGGCTGCTTTTATTTACCTGTGCCACAAACTGTGTGCCAGGAGAGAAAACTGCCTGTTGTGCTTGCTGTGCTGCCTTGACTGTAGGTGAAGGCATAGGCGTGACAGTGCCATCCGGGTTGAGCACACCCATGGTCGGTGTCTGTACATATTGAGCAACCAGTTCACCCGCTCCTGCTGGGAGCACGGTGGCACTGTTGGTTTTGGCGGGCGAGGCGTCTCCATTGGCGCCATCGCCGCCACCACTGTCATCAGCTGGGGAATCCGTTGGGGAGCCGATCTTGCTACACGTGGCGGCCAGCAAAGCCAATGGAGATGGCTGTACTTCCTGCAAGACCACAACAGCAGAAAGGCACCCTGTTAACGTCACAGCATTGCTTGCCTTTATAAATGACCACAGAGGGACATGGGCACAATCAACAGCAAACGCGACATGCCGCACAAGTGCCACCTCCTTTCAATGCAATAAATATATCTTGGGAACCATTCATGTTCATCATCATCGGAAAATCCTATATATCTAGCAGATTCCACTTTACGACTGCGAATTTTTTAGTTTTGTTGCTCCACATCTACCCACAGCCATTCTTAGCTGTGCTTTCTATCTCTTGATCTCCATTCCAATGCTCTAACTGGCCCTCTGTCATCTGTTTCTCTCAATACCAAGAACTACTGGGATATCAGCTGCCAGTGTTCACTCTCTGAACCATTTTGCTGTCTTCCTATCTCTCAAAGTTATAACTATCATTCTTCATTCCACTGCACACTAATCATCCTATTCTTAAATTTGAGTTTCTTGTAGTTCTCCACGTTTATGCCATATACCCTAGCACTGGTCAAATCCAATGTACACTTTCTGCTTTTGAGACAGTGGCAGGTTGCCAATCATGAATTGAGAATGCCTGCCATATCTGTACCAACCTATTCTTATTTTTTACCGGTTTCCCTTATATGACTAGCCTCCCCTGTTACAGTTTAACTTACACAGATACACTATTTCAGTGTATTAGGAGTATGGCTGTCTATCACTAATTCTTCCTCTTTTGCTGGTCTACCTACAATTTATTATCTCGCTGACGATCTCAAACCTGCATACTTAGACACCGACACTTTAACGTCTTGTATTGCAACAAAAAATTTGCGAAAACACAGTCATAATTTTCTGGAAACAAGCAGACAGATGTCGATGCTACGAGACCTCAAATTATATATAGTTCACCTAAAGCCATTTAGTCCTTTGCGAACAAGAACAGGCGCAACCATCTCGTGCTTGGTGTGATGTCATCGTCTACTAATTCGATTTTTTAGTTCACACTAGCGTGCTACAATCTTATTGGCACTTACACATACATGCTTCTTGTGACATTTTATTACTTGTCAAAATGCTTTCCTCCTCTTATAGGGATACTGAACATAAATCGGGAAAAACAGACTAAACTTTAAAAATCTACTTGGAACACGCGGCTATTCCGATAAACAAAGTTAATGTCCCATATTTTTGTACATTTGGCTGTATTTTTGATGCATTGTCAGGACGTGGTGACTGTAAACGACCACAAGCTATGATGTAACAATGGCTGCACACATGCAGGGTGCATGTGTACTTGTCCTCCTCTCCTTTCATCCCACCCCTATTCACTCTAACCCATGCTATACCCCAGCCAGGAGCATTGTATGCTACTAATGCTGCTTATAGCATTTCTCTGAACTTCTATGGGGAGCTGAGAGGGTTGAGGCTACTGGTGCTGTTCATAGCAGTGCTGGGAACTGGGTAAGTTGAGAGGCACAGTCAGCGACTGGCATTGTTGGCTTGCACGTTTCAGGAGCTTGTGATACCACCAAACATTCACGGTGCAGCCACTACAAGTGGCAGTTTGTGAAAAATGCATTAATGCATTACCAAATGTGAAGCATTTTCTTGCGTACTGCAAGCACTTTTGATGTGTGTCTGGCTGTCTGTCTAGCCGCTTACTTCTGGGTGCTCTCATGATCACTCCTTCAACTTGGCGTGAACCAAAATTAGTATGGGAACGTAAGATGGTTTGACGAATATGACGCACTGGTCAAGACAGGAATAATGCCACCGTCGCATACGTCGTCAAACACTTTCCGCCAGACAGGGGCACATTCCCGTGTGGGTATGTACCACTGGTATGCGGGTATGTGCCACAAGTGATTGACGCTTAGTATCTACCCAGGAACATGGAGAGAACACACATGGGTAATTTTAATGTGTGAATGTTAAGAAAAAGCTGACATCGGCAGCGTTGGCCCGAATAAATGCAAAGAATACATCTCAGGGTCCCAGCAAGAATCTAAGCACAGCATTCTGCGTGGCAATCAAGTTTTCTACCACAGAGCCATGCCAGGTCTCGAAACTACTATTCAAATAGACTCTAATATTCATGAAACATCAATTATGGTTGCAGTGCTGGCTATCCAATTTTACAAACATTCCATATATACTCCAACGAGGGTGGCGTGAAAAGTTCTCATTCTCAATAGGAATCATATGAGCTAGAACTTGCAGCACTCATGTGTACGTTCATACTAGTCTCTCCAAGTCTCGAATGAAACGCCATCTAGTGCTGACTAGCAGTTTGGCTTTAACAGTTGATCACAGTAGGTGTAGTGCGAAGCACCGTAAGGCATGGAGAAGCTTGAGCACAATGTGCAGAGTTGCAGCTCCTTGCTTACCATAAGTGCAATCGACAAATCACCCCTTCTCATCTCAGATGCCTTGACAATCAGCCAGGAATTTACGTCGAATGCATATATAAGAACACATCACAAGGGTGCTATAAAAAAAAAAAAGACCAATACTCAGAATTGTGGCATGGTGCTGCAATAGTGATTGCTATGTCTATTCGATGTCACAGTGTCAAATCACTAAAATTTGGATGCAAAAAAGCAATGTTTGGCTTTTATTTTCTTAGTAATGCACAGATCCCATTCCTTTTCTTAATTGGTGACTCTATGCAGAGGCATGCCCTCATTACTTCCAGAAGAGCTACAAGAGGTTCTAAATGAAAAGGTACAAAACATTGTAAGGGAGAATGTAGCGATACACCTAGGGATGCAATTGTAGTCTTTAGCATGGATAGGAGCACGAGCAGGAGAAAGCAAATGTTTGTATAAAGAGTGTCATTCAAATGATGCAGCAGTGCCCATGAGGACAGAATGACTGAGGGGCAGCGAGGCATTATCCGATTTCTGGGAGCTGAAGGCGTTCAATCGGCCACGATGCATCGCCTAAAATTTTTATGTGTTTGGTGCCGTGAAAAAACATCTGAAAGGGAACCGCTACCACACTGACAACAAACACAATGATGCTGTGAAGGACATGGTCTCATCACGGCCACATGAATTCTGGGGAAATCGTTTTCTTCGGAGTGTTCATCAATGGAATCGTTGTGATCAAGCACATAGTGTACACGTTTAATTGATTATTAAATGTCGTTTCATACCTTTTCATTTCAATGCCCTTGTAGTTTTGAAAGGCGAATGAAAAATAAGTAGCACGACAATGCGTCAAGTGAAAGTAATTTTTGCATCATACTGGCTCTAGTATATATATATATATATATAAACTGATCTTGTAGTGCTTTTCAGCATTACTTCAAGGTATAGTCTGATTTGTGTTGCCTTCCTCACCAGTCCTTGCAGAAACTTGCAGAAACAAAACTAACATATCACTTTTTTTTTCTGTAAACCAAAGGGCAACACATTCAAACACGTGCTGTGGCCAGCCTGCGCTGCAGATTACAGTGTGATCTTACACTAGCAGTCAGAATTCCCAGTTGCGGCACGAGGAACTGGCTTCCAAAACGAAAATGGAAGTTTGAATGCTGCGGTAACTAAAACTTGTTTATATCTTCCACATATCGTAATCTACTCTTCGTTAGCACAATATTGGCATGTATTCCAATATTAAGCATAATACAATGTCACCCTCTGTGGATAAGATAATATAGGCCCTATAAGTTTTTTTTTATTATTGTGTACTGCATTATTATTACGCCCATCGCGAGCAGATACCACACAGGTGTTTGCTTTGTCTAGTGTGTTGATGTAGAATTCATGCGGCAACAAAAGAGGCCACACGAGACAAGCATCTGTGCAGGTCAACTTGGGCCTCCAATCACCCAAGTACAGTACTCCGCAGGACAGTATGAAAGAACAACAACTCGTCTAGTTCATGTGTTCCATCGAAATTAGTAAACGTCATTACGATTAGCCAAGAGCAGATAAAGACCGCGTCGTCTAAATACTGTGTTGTCGTTTTGTTTTTTCCTCGGCTCAGCTGAGCGTGTTTTTCTTCTCCCCTTGGTTCCTGATTCGCGGCCATTTCACGAGGTTTGGTTAACATTCCAGTTTCGCGACTCAGGGTTCGGGTGACGAATAACACTACTGAAAGAGGGTGCCGAAATCGGCTATTTCAGCACAAATGTATTTCGGAGCGGTGCATTCGCAGTCGTCTCAAGCCTTGCTGTGGCACTCAAGGCCATAGACGACGCGCCCAGAGACAAGTGTTTACACCGTGCCGCCAGCGAAGTCAGCTGCGAGGACTCTTTACACCCAAGTGCGTTCAACAGGTGGCCCGAAATATTGTGATTTTGCAGCCTGCGTTGTGCCCTTAGTAATCGCGGAGGGAAAGTGTGACGTCGGCCGCGCTCTCGTCGATCGTTGTGCAAGGCCCGAACCCTTAGGGCAGTCACTGTCAGCAGTGGCAGAAATCACAAATTGCACAAGCTTCTCTTCAATACGCGCAGACTTCGTAAAAATGCGCGATGAAAAAAGTATGCATATCATGCTTCACTGGTGCAAGAAAGGAAGTCGGCCTCACGGGAATTGCGGCAGTGTTCACGTAACTGTGTCGCCAAATCAACGTGCAAACGTTCTAAATGCGATCTTAACTGCACATGAAATATATATGACCCGTTAAATGTACGCAAAACAAATGTACAGAACGCAACATGTTCATTAGCTCGCAATCAGCCTCGACAGCGCTTTCAGCGGCCCAAGTGCGCGCGAGTCATGCACTCGCGCAAAAGCTATGGCAGTCGCCGAAGCTACACAAAGCGTAAGCCAAGAAGCAATCCTTGAAGCACTGCACTCCGTGACATGTGCTCGCGCCCCGATCCCTCCACCCACTTCAAGACAGTGCGCGAGCTGTCCGAAACGTGGGGGCAAGCGACACCACAGTTATAGGCGGGGTCACGGGATGAGGGGCAGGTCATTGAGACGCCATGATGGGTTAGGGTCGGCCCGTAGGCAACCGAGGACTGATCGACTTACTTGCGAGTTAGCACTGGGAACGACGTATTCCGATTCTTGGCTCCTTTCGGTGGTCGTGCTCATTCTGAGCCACTGAGCACTGTCTCCTACGCCGAGTCCCAGAGGGACTCGGACTTTCGGGGACAGCACTTGAGGATGCCATCCATATGTGAAGTAATTTTCATAGGCAAACGCGGCAGCCTTCCAGCGGCCTGCCTGCCTCTGGAGTGCGCGCTCCTGCGTGCGCAGGCACTGAAAAAGTAGTTCTTTGAAGATAATTTTTTCGCGCGCCTGCGGAGGGTTTGTACAAAATATCCAGCGTTATCTAAAGCTTATTAAGCACTTCAATACTGTATAAAATAATTTGTTCGACAGTAAAATGCAATAAATATGTTGACTGATAGGAGGGTGGTCGCAGGCGCGCGGGTGGGACGAAAGCAGAGCGGGCGGCAAAAAAAGAAAGCGTCGGCGGAAGAGTCGCGCGCATGAATACTTGAACTACGGCGCGTAAAGGCGTGTTCAAAATGGCGGCGTATGTTGCATGGGAGGCGTGCCTTACAGGCGGGACAATGGACAGTTCAGATTTTGAACAACACCCACCCCATGCCAAGCCGGGCGGCGTTTCTAGATTTTGGGGGAAGCGCGAGGGAAAGTCAGGGTTCGTCGGACAACTAATGCATAGAAAAAAAAAACTGCGCGGTTGTTTTGTGCGCTCGCTGCGGCGCGATCGTTTGTGAAGCAGTGGGCTTGGAAATTTCAAGACTTTCCTATGGCTCGGAAATGGGTATAACGGTCTGGTGTATAACTGCACAAGATGTGACCCAATTTCCGTTCTTTTATCGCCTCGTTCAACTTTGTTCGATGTCGTACTGAGTAATATTTTCACTGGAATATTTCACACGCATTATAACAGCGGTCCAGCAATTTCTATCAGCTTGTGTTTTATTATTAGAGTCATGCAAATTATTTTACGTTGCAGCATACAGCGTATTAACACTCCGTGTATGTGCATATGTTTGTATACATTGAAGAGGAATTGAATCTTAACCATTGACGTATACGGGGGGGGGGGGGGGCAAGGGGCGAGTTAAACTTTTCTGCCTCCTCCGAAAAATTTTCAATCGCGCATTTTTCAATTCTCTAGCACGCACGAACGTGCATAGTGGTTGAAAGCCCTTTCACCCGGAAAAAAAAAGAAAGTCCTGCTGCGCCCGTGGTACTGGCATCAGCCAAGTATACTTCCGAGTCAGCGCACGTGAAACAGACTGGGAGCAGATGCATGACAGGACGGACAACTCTGTTGTTTCTTTCAGTAGACTGTTGTAATTCAAAAACAGGTGACTATAACTGCATTATACATACATCAGCATACTTTTTTTTTTCGAATGGGGCAGCATTACTAGGTTCTAAAAGTAATAATGGGCGAACCTTGCCAACGGTGCGCTAGCACTAGGCCCAACGCCACGAGAATAGCGTGTGTGGTGTCGCGACTGCGGTTGCGACGCTGCGCGCACCGTGCACACGCCACGCCATGTGCGCGTGGTGAGAGGGGAGCACAGTGTGCCCGCAAAAAAAAAAGGGGGGGGGGGGGGACAGCACATCTGCTCGTAGAATGGCGAGGCCCCTAATCGCTGGGCGGGCGCTTCCCGCAGACCTACTCCGCCCTTGCCTGCAGCAGCGGCCCCGTGCAGTCGAGGAACACAGCAGCTGGCCGCGCGCGTCCTCCTCTTTCTCCTATCTGAGCTTTGCCTCCCTCGCCCTCCTTTCTTTATTTTGTGTGGCCTGCTTGTTGCCGGCGTTTTCAAACGACGCCAGCGCTCTCAGAGGCGCAGCGTGCGACGCGGCAGACAAATTAGTCGCCACGAGATGCACACGCAATGGGCCGAATATTTGTGACTATTAGTTGTGTTCATTTTTTTATTTATTTATTTGGCTAGTGCTGATATTGAGTTCGCCCTTTACTAACGGTGCATTGACCACCACAAATATCAATATATTTGGGTTTTCTCATACTCTTTATTATGTTCATTTCCAAATATACGAATCACTCGAAACACATTTTCCAATGGAAGTTTTATTTATAGGAACGTCCACGACGTTTGTCAGTTCACCTCCGATGCGGGATGAGCTGGCTTCGATTCCCAGTGCCACCAAGCTTCCACTGGTATCGATACCACTCAAGAAGGCGGCCTCTCTTTTCTGCTATCTTATTTCATGCCCACAACGTTTATTTCTGCTCCCTCGTGGGTTGCGAAAATACGCGTCTTTCATGGGCATAGTCAGAGGAGTGGCACGCCCCCCCCCCCCCCCTGCCAACATTTTCGATTTTGCTTGATTAGTACGCACACACACAAACGCACGCGCGAACATACATAAAGTATGATTGAACCCCACCCCCTCCGTGAAATACTTTCTGCGTAATTTCTCAGTTTCGCGTGAAACACAAAACACACGTAAGACCCCGAATAACCTGGCTAAAATAACTTTGTGGTATACATTGTGAGCTGCAATCAATACGCTCAAACAGTCGCAGGAAACATTGAGATGCGTGGACTCAGTACTCGCGTAATTAATGCATAATCATAAAATGGGTAACAGAAGTTTTGTAATAGGCGGGATTGTGCTATCACAGTCTGTTAATCTCCAGACCAGTGCAAATATAGCTTCTGTGCCGCTTAGCGCGCGCATCTTGCTAGGCACGCAGCGAAATCGCTAATTTAAGAGCGAGTTTCACTATAAAAGTCAAGACACGATTGCGGTTTCAACAGCATCGAAAATTCATACGTGTGCAACAACGACGAAAACTTACAGCCAAAGACAGCAATATGCATGCATGTAGCAATGTATGGTATATGAGTGAATGTGATAGCCTGTGTATGGTACTTCAGGACTATTTTTCGGAACAATTTTCGCGAGAGACCGTCATTTCTGGCACATTCCCCTTCTATAATGTACGGCGCCGGCAGAGTATACAGTCTCTATGCGTGTAAAAACAAGACGTTGCATACTGTGCTTTTCTGCCTTCTGTCCATCGTGCCACACCCATGGAGTATAAAAATATGCACTAGTGATGTATACCCGGGGTTCTGCCCTGAGGACCGGAGCCAGCCAGAGTCCCAGGGAGATGTCGAGGAGAGGAGCCGGGAGCTGGCTAACAGTAACTTTTATTTACATTATTTACAGGTAGCGTGTTGCTACATGATGGGGGTATAGCATCATGGAAGCCCTCGAGCATCTGTGAGCTTCTCGGAGCTTGTGAGAGCTTGTCGGGAGCGCCTCGTCACCCGCATTTGATGCCCCGGCCTTCCCAGGATTCCCTGCAGGAAAAAGACAATGGAGGCCAGGACAGTCCAATGAAGTTTGTCATCTTCACCTCCACCCCCGAAAGGGGAAGGTGAAACACCGCTTCCTTCTCAACCCACGAAAGGGGAAGAGGCACGTCTAGTTCAGCCTATATAAGGCGAGGGAGAAAACACTCCACACCGCGCACGACACAGCACAGCACGAAGACATTGAGTCCCACGTGGAAATAAACTCTGTAGACCGTTGCAGTGATGAGTATGTGGCGCCAGGCAGACCTCCATTTGTGGCGCCAGGCAGACCTCCACTTGTGGAAACAGCGGTATTAGGCACCACGGAGAACGTGGGAAATGCATTCTCAAACGGTTGTCAGACGCTGGGCCCTTTGCCCGGGGCACCTTGACGACAAAGCAAGCCGCCTTGACGGCCAACAACTCTTTCTAATCCGTCAGTCGGTCAGGCGTGTCCAAAAGGTTTTATGAGGGGCGCCGACGACCTCGGATAACTATAGAAGAACGACTTCTCTGTTGTCGCCGCTCTTGGTGCACCTCTGGGAGCGCTGGCTCAGAAGAAATCGGGGTAGGCTCAGCCACAATGTCTCATGCGTCAAAGTAGCGTGCAGCCAGGCAGGCCGATCATAACACAAGACAACACCTATACCTGTTCGAAGGAGTCAACCCCTGCGAAAGTTTCCTGCATGGATGAGCCACGACGTGCCCAATGTTCCAATGTGGCAACATGAGTTTCGGCATCCAGCGTCCTGCTCCATTCAAACGAATTACCTGCAAAAAGTCGTTGTGGAATGGCCGGAGAAGGTTTGGGCCTGTCTGAAGAAAACAAAGCGCAAAGAAACGAATGTGGTGAAGACCCTGTTCCTTTTTTTATATTTTTTTCGCGCTGTAGGTCTTTGTCAATGTAGGGGTTCGGTAGTTTGTCGCTCAATAATTTCATAATTAGAGCATTACGACTGGTCATTTTTCAGAAATTATGCGAAGAAACGTGGTAAATTGGTGCAAATTAGGTCAACAATGACATCCAAGAGCGGTCGGGTAGTGGCTCTCCTACACACATATACGAACTTGGTCCACCTCGTCCAGTCATCGTCCTCGAACAAAGTGATCGAATGCACTTCGCCATATATACGCACACGTCCTTTGTGTGTGTGTGTGTGTGTATGCTTTGTGTGTGCGTGCGTGTGCTTTGTGTATGTGTGTGTGTGTTCACGATGTATGTCGGCAGTTAGTATGATGTAAAGTTTAGGATGTCATCCCTCCGTGGACCGCGGGATGTAGAATGATGTCAACGAAACTATGAAGAAAGGCGTTCATATATTATGACATAAGGTTTAACATGCACTAGGTGTATAGTCAATCCTACGAGTATATGAGCAAGCCTTACCCGCAAATACGATTGCTCATAAGCAGGGTCCTTCTTCGCCCTCCCAAAGGGAGGGGGGATGAGGGCCCGTCGCAGCACCCCCCCCCCTCCCCTTTCCGGAGACTAAGGGTGGGTGGTCAGCACGCTGAGAAAACAAAGTAAAACAGAGAGGACTAACTTATAACTCACTTCCAACACAAGTTGTACCACAATGTAGTAGGGCTGATTTGTTTGAATACTTGGGGGAAATCGAAAGGCATTGAGGGGGGAGCGTGACCTATTAAACTATCGGTTTAGATAAGCTATTCGTGTTTCAGAGCCTTTTGTGCGACATTAAAGCAATTCGAGCAGTGTACGAGCGGAAATCAAAGACACGAGATTTTAAGTCAGCATGCAGCTCTGAACTCAAGTACTTAATTCGGCTCCAAGCATCTTGTGTAACATCGTGTTCTCATAGGGTCCACTGAAAGGCTGACGAGATTTTACAGACGGCAACAGCATGCATGTCCGAATATTGCTGATATACGAATCTCAGTTATTCCGTGCCCGTTATATCAAATTCGGAATGATGTGATGTGCGGATATGGCTCTGGGAGTTCTAAACACGCGAATTACGGGGCTTGAAATGGCCCTCCGGTGCATAACTCCCGAGGTTCAAAGAATCATGGTCTCTATCATTCTTTCTCGTTATTTTCGGATTCACATCGCGTTCTGTAGCTTTGCCGAACCCGTCGGGTTTCGCGTATGTGAATCTCTGTGGTCGAAGCTAAACTTCTTACACCGTCATCAGCATGAGGGCGAGCGGGCAGACGAGACGAGTTAATCCATGGACATACCCGAACAGCTCCGTAGAGGCGTCTACGGCACCGTGCAATGTCCCCGATGTTTTACCGCTGCGAAAGAAGGGAGAGCGCTCGAATGTTGTTCTGCGAGCGCCGCCGACTCCTCAGGTAGGCACACGGGGCGCACTCGGAGTACTTCCGAGGGCAAAGGACCACGAGTTCGGCAATTCCTGTTTGGTTGCCCCCCAGCCAGCGAAGGGGCCGGCGCCGAAGGAGGGGGCTACGGGAAAGAAGGTGAACGCCCCTGAAGCCCTCCACGCCGCCTCCTCCCCGCGCCGTCTGTCCGGGCAACGACGCCTTGGATGGGAGCCAGAAAGCGCCTTCGCGCCAAAACCGAGCAAGGGCACACCACAGGCGCGCCCGGGCGTTCCGCAACCATCGCGGCGGTGCCAGCCCCCCACTTCTCCCGTCGCAGCGGCGGCGACCACGTGCGACGTGCCGGCCGCCCACCCACGTGCGGCGTTGTTGACGTCCGCTTTGGGTGACCCTCCCTCCGGCTAATGCGCAGCGCTGGGCCATGCGCGCAGCACGGCCTTCCCGATCGAACGGCCACAAATGAGCCAGCCTGAGGTCTCGCGTGGGTGCACTGCAGCGTCGCAGCTCCTCCACGCGACACTTGAAGGGAACAGGAAAATGTAAAGTGGCCTCGCAAGTCTCTGAGCGAAACTTAAGCGGTAGCGCACTAGAGAAGGGATAGAAAGGGACTAAAAGAGATAGAGAGAGAAGTAAAGTTTGAGAGAAAAGTAAAACAAAAATGGGGATATAGTTAGAGAAGTCTGTGGATGGAGCCCCGATAGGCGAGCGGTCGTCGAAGAGACGACCGCACGAGACAATGGTCAGCCTCGAAATTCGCCGCACGTGGCATTTCCCATGCTCAGTGGTGCGGATATATATTTCGTACATATACAACGAGTGCCCGCTGAACGAAATCGGTAATACTCAACCGCTGGCGCCATCATGGGGTAAAGCGATTGTTCTTGCACACACGCTATGAAAGCGATAACAGTTCACCCGATTCCCAGAAACATACACCCAACCCACAACGAAGGAGGAAGAAAAGCAAGAGCCAAGGCCATACTCGCCAAGATCATGTGCAGCGGTACGAAAGTCATCTTCGTTGATGCTGCAAAATATTGGAATAGAGGTGCCCACGCAGTCTCCACGGTGGACGCCCATGGCTCGCTCGTCAACGCAGCTGCAGTAGTTACCAACTTCCCCTATAGACGAAGCAGAGGAAATGGCCTACTCCGCTAGCCCTTCGAAGCTTCACGGGAGCCTCTGTCATGTACTCGGACTGTAGAACAGCTATAAGAACTTTTTTCGGCGGCCCTATAGTCCCTTCGAAGGCCGCTACGGTCCTTAACAGGATCTTCAACCAAGAGACGGAGTAGGAAAATTTTCCGTCCTCACACATCGCGTGGTTCCTGGCTCACAGGGGAAACATTTCCAGCTTACCTGCATGGCAACCCAAACGAGCGGGCCCACAAATTGGCGTGAGAGCTCACTTTCCGCGTCAGCGGTCCACCCCCTGGCTCAAATGCAGCCTGCAGGAACCTCGACCACAAAGACCCACTCGTATCCTATCACGAACTCGCCTCTCACCATAGATTAGAACGTCGAACTTTTCCTCCTCCTCACACAAACCTGGACAGAGCACAAGCAATCACTTACAGAGCGCTTCAGACTCGTACATACATCACCCCAACGACACTAAGCAGGATCAATCCTTACTTCTCCACTGTATGCCCGCACTGTGGCAACGAACGTAACAATTTTGACCACATTCTCTGGCTGTGCCCAATGCCCTGCCAACGTGGGTACAGAATTTTCTGACCAGTCCTCTTGGGACTCCGCCCTTCGAAGCTGTCACTAACGACGGCAGTTCTCGTCTCGCCCGCGCGCCCATTCGTCCAAGGAAGGGGGCATTTGTATTGGGAAGACGACATCCGGCGACTAACGACACAGCAGCGGCGCCACCACGTCTTCCCTACACCTGTACCGAAAAGGAGCACGCATGTATTCGAGGAAAAAGACATGACCTCCAGAGAGTACGGGAACACGCGTCAGGCCTTAAAAAATTTTGACTGCTTCGAAATCGGCAGTTGACGTGCAGCCAGCGACGAGCGCGGTCATCGGTGTCGCGTCGCGAGGCTCGCGTAGGCGACGAGCGTGGAGTAAACCGCGCAACGTATTGAAACGGCTGCATTATCGGGCACCCGCGTCGTCTATACTAAGCTGGCGAGATCTTCAGCGGCACCCTGTCAACTACCCTATATACGTGTACCAAGAGCTGGCCTGGTCCGTATGAAACTTTTTATTGTGATTTTTTTCAACTCTAATTTTATTGTACCCTGCTTTTCAATAATTCTAGTTGTGTGCACTGCATCGCACGTAGAAATTTCGAAGCGCGCGCATGATCCTTTCGTAATTATTTCTTTGTATCTCTTTTTGATTTCCATCATGTCATTATTTTATTAACATTCCACGTTGTGACCACTTGTACTACTTGTAATGTTCTTTTAGAGCGTAGAGTATTTTGCAGCTGTTCTTTTTCATCGCGTATCAGTGTTTTTCCTCTGTTATTTTTGTAATCTCCTGCCTATTGCCCTTGTTTTAATTAAGTGATTGTGTTTAATCAAACGCTCGTGTCTGCTCTATGAGTGCGTCAGTCAGACCAATACATCACCATACGTGCAACGCCACACGGGTCGACCGACCTGCAAATAAATTTGAGATGTACCACTTCGAGGCCTTTCAGGCGTCGCAGGCCGAAGCGTAAAGTGGAAGCCTGCGAGTCTGCCTCACGTCGATGTTGGATCGGTGGGACCTCACCAGCAGTGCATGCGTGACAGAAGGACAGAGCTCATCGCTCAGCTCAAGGCTGGCTGTCCAGAGGGCCCGGGCCGTCGCCGAAAGACTCTGTCTACCGCCCCCGACCTGGGTGGAGCCGCCGAATATCATGATTGGCGGGGTTTCGGCACCATTTTCTTTCTTCTCAGGACCTCAATAAAGTTCATACTCACTCGCTCTTGTCTCAAAACGGCAGCTTGGTTTAGAAACATGCCACATACGTGGGGAACACCTCTGCTCCTTGCCTGGCATAAAAACTTGGCAATGTGCCATCTTCTTCATTTTCTTTATAAATTCCAGTAAAAATTTTTCTTTCTTTTTATTTTTTATTTTTATATACAGCGGTCTCTTGCAGGAGTGGGAAAATAAGAAAACAACAACAAATTATCAGTCATGAACGGGCTTCTAGAAAATCATCAAGTGGTAACGGACGGACACTTTCGGGCAACAATTTCCAGGCTGTTATGGTTGAAGGGCAAAGGTCGCAGCATTAAGGGCATGATCACTCCTCGTAGATAAAGGTCTGGAGAACGGGGAGCATTGATTAGAGTGTAAAGAATGTTTAGGCATTCACCATGGCGACGCTTCTCGAGAGAGAGAAACAACTTTATTGACGGCATAGCAAGGTCGCTAAATTCAATTTGCTGGCAGTTCGAAGGATGGTGGCCTAAAGCTTGCCATGACCATGTCATATTTTGTTGCATATAGAACACACATCTCATTTTTGAATAGATTATAGTTTTCTTTTCATCAGATGACCTATAGGGATTCCATACCACGCAAGCACATTGGCAAGATTGAGATGTATGAGAGTTTTGTAGGTATAGTTTATAGTAGTTTGGTTTCTTGAGACGCAAAACGGATAGCACAATGCAACCTAATCTCTTAAGGGCATCGGTGCATGGATCAATGTGTTTGGACCATGACAAATTGTTTGTCATAAAGATATTGAGGTAATTGAATTTGAACACCCTGTACAATTTAACTAGCATTGTTGAAACTATTTATAGTATCAAAAATCAAGGGGCATGAATGTCGGATAAGTGACATAAAAATTGTCTTTGAGATTTTAATGTTCACTTGCCATGATTTGGACCAGCTACTAAAGTAAGAGAAGGAATAGTTGGGAGTGACATGATCCAGCGGAAATTTTTACAGTATACGATGCAGCGAGCAGTCATTTGCAAAAAAAAAGAAAAAAAGGTGTATTTTCACGGGAGTGCAAGGGGAGGTTCATATATAACGGGAATAAGAAAGGACGCAGCACAGACAGAACCTTGGGGAACGCTTGATGAAACAGTCTTCAAACGTATAGAGTCGAAGCACGCATATTGTAAACGCTACGAAAGAAAGTGACACTGCAGCGATCATGTGGGGGAGGCAACAGCAGCACACGTCGACCATCAGGATGAATAAGAATCGGCAAGGTAATGCATATATATACGTGCGTTATGGACCGACAGAGAATTGGCATGGCGCCCACACCACTGTTGCCTCGCCCGCTCGTCTTTCTGTGTGTGTTCAGTGAAGCATAGATTGTACTTACATTGACATGTATACATATAGTGAGCGATAATAATAATAATAATAATAATAATAATAATAATAATAATAATAATAATAATAATAATAATATCGAAACTGGATGGTCACAGACGGAATCGAACCCACGAGCGTAGCCGAGCACCTTATATATCATCATCATCATCATCAGTGTTTATTCAATCAACGTAATACAAAAACATGGTTACAAAAGTATTTGGACCATTAGCCTGTGTGGCTAGTCAGTGGTCCAATCTATTACATGATTATTTTATTACATGTCAGGAGCAGAGGTGCAGTTAATATGATTATGAATCTATACACAAATTCAATGACAGGGTAGCTTTTAAGGTATATTTTATCGAATTAAATACACATGACAATAAATGCTAAATTGCTGCAAATACTTTTAGTACACAAGTGATAAAGAACTAAAGGCATACATTGTAACAATACAGAAGATAGTGATACCACAAAATATTTAGCACAATTTGTGCACAAAATTAACTGCGTTGAAGAATCAATACAATCGAACTCACTTCAGAACTAGAAACAAAAAGAAGGAAAGAAAAAGAACTATGCCAGATGAGTCGTAAAAAAGTGTGGACGTGAGCTTAACTTTGGTTAAGAACATGAAAAACTTACAAAATACATTTTACAAGTGAATTTAAAGTTGCGGGCAAGTTTAATTTCAAGTGGAATTGTGTTCCAGATTTTAGCACCAGTGAATTGTATTAACCGTTCGCCATATACATTCCTACAAGTAGGGAGGTTGAAGTTGCCGTTGCCTGCATGCCTTGTGTTACGGGTCGGTGTAGAAAACGCACTCACAGGTAGTGGAAAATTGGTGTTAATGATAGAATTTATCAACACCGCGGTTTTATAATTTTGCTGAGACGTGAAAGGCAGTATCTGAGTAGATGAAAACAAATCTGAGCTTGGGCAACATAGCCACTGTTACACCAAGGTTGAGCAAGTATAAGCTGACAATCTTCGAAGAGGTCAGCAGAATAGTATTTTCTTTGCATTTTTTTTCGTGTGTCTAAGTGTGGTGATGAGTGTATGCTGCTTCAGCTTCGGGAAATGTAAGAATGCGTTTCTCCCCGCCCCTCTTCCCTAAAATGATCCAATGTAGGGCGAGGCCCCGGCAGATACAACCATGCAAGATATCCGATTGCCGGCTAAATATATACATGTAGCGTACTATTGGAATGAATATTGTCTAAGTATAATCTTCAAGTCATGATCCCAAAAATAATTCATTTTCTTTGTCAACGTCAACAAACAGCTACACGTGGCCTATACCCACAGTATAGGAAATATATGGCTTTGAGTAGGATATATGTGATATATATGCGATATATGTATATGTAGAGATATATATGGGCTGCGACTCAACATATGCATATATCTATACGCCGACATAGAGGCTGCAAATATGCGTTTAATGTTATGCCAACGCAGTTTTTCTTTCTTTGTTTCTTCACAACAATAATTGCGGCCGAAGGGTCGTGCAGTATAGCACTTCATGAACTGTTTACTTCCCACGCATCTTTACTTCACTTGAAAGCCACGGGGACCAAAGGCAGCCATTGTTAGAAGCATGTCATCGCTTCGTTTTTCTTTTTTTTTTCAACTATATATTTTAAAACATGGTATCCACTTTGCACTCGTCCTGCGAGATGATGATGAAAACATTTCGTTATTGAAGCGCACGTTGCAACATGTCAGCGTGTTGACGCGGTTGATCAACACGTACGCCACGCGCTGCAAGACCATATATAGCGAAGGAATCAATTGGCTGAGGTGTTTGATTCGGCTCAGATGCTGTTGAAAGCTGGCACTGTTTAGCGACACCCAACACCGCTAATGTATACTTTCAACCTGTTTCCTTTCATCAATGAACTGTGAACGTCAATGGATGATCGAATTCAAAGAAAAATAAGCATGCCGAAAACTATAACACAGAACCAAGTGGTATAACTGTATGAAGATCACGCGATCCGCATATACACACATGGGAGAGAAACCACTCAGACGTCGTTGACATAGCTGCGATTGACAAATCTTTAAGCATATATGCATATATATGTCTCCACACTGTATAGAAGAGAGGTAAATGGGTCTTAATCAATTTTAAAATTGTGTAACATTTGTTATTTCGCAAGCGTGCAGAAAGTGAAAGCTCTATATATAGTTGAAATCCTATAGCAAACAGGCCTTATGCACCACTCTGCGCTGAACTGCCATTTCAATAGGTTCACCGCAGCCCCCTTTGGCTTTCACGTTAGCCTCACCTTCGTCTTTATGGAAGCCGCAATCGACGCTTAATTGGATCGCCGACACGTGTATATAGTATACTTCGCAAATGACACCCACAAATCAAACCGCGGGAAAGGTGTAGACGTTGTTTGTTTTTCGCGAAATTGTTTGACTGTGTTTAAAACAGCCTTTGAGTGAAGCGCTTAGTTGCAGTTCCAGCATATATACATGTAGCACTGCTAATAACCAAATAAACAATCAGCATAGGCGTGCGCAAAGTTCTCCATCGCGGGAGGCGGGGGGTGGGGCAAAGCGCGGGCTTCGCCCTCTCCCCCTTATTTTTTCCGACGCCCTCCCGACGAGGCAATTATACGATGAGAACGAGGTACCTTTTTTGCAGCCTCCTGCATGCTGTCACCCAGGTGCACCACTATATATAAAACGGTTATTGCAAATTTGAGCACATTATACAAAAGTAGTAGTAGCATGATGATGATCATGATTAAACTTTATCTTGGTCCAGAGAAGACGCAGGGGAAGCCCCGCTACACCAGGCTAATTCCACTTATACGGATGCAAGAATTTGTGAAAGAGAGTGGGACATTTTATGCAAGGGAAATGGGAATCTTGGAGTTTCTATGGCGATGGGGCCGTATACATGGGCGTTGGCAAGGAGCTTGGGTGCAAAGAGGACACCATCCCCCCTCAAGGCACACATGCCAGCAATAGCCCCGCCAACGAGGAGTCTCGTATTTCTGTCGCATGAAGCATTGATTAGCAAGAACCGGCGTGGTATAGAATTCTTACGCAAATTGAAATAGCCCGGGAGGAGGGGTGGATTTTTCGCTCGGTTAGAAAAAGTGAGAGCTCGATCCCTGCGTGCCCCTCACTCTTAAAAAAAAAGGCGGTGCTATCTTACTAACTTTGAGGTATAGTAAATTGTTGTCACAACATTCACTACCTAAGTGTAACTGCAGGTAGTAGACAACAGTCATTTACTACCTCTGGTTGCGTCTAAGGAAACGTCTGTGGCCTACCCCCTGAAGTTACTGCTTAAATAGTGGATGCTGTGACAACAATTTACTACCTCAAACTTAGTAAGTAGCACTGCCTTTTTTTAAGAGCGCTGGCACATATCAACCGAAGGATTCGTCCGAAGATGCTGACAAGGGCAGTGGCAGATGGATGAATGGATGGACGGATAGATGGATGGATGGATGGATGGATGGATGGATGGATGGATGGATGGATGGATGGATGGATGGATGGATGGATGGATGGATGACAGCTTTATTGTTCCGCTAGATAAGAAGGCCCCTACTCCACGCGTCCACACATGCTATATAGTGTGACGGGGGCCGGAACCTCTGCGATTAGAAGATGACCTAATGTGGTCATAGGATGGCTGGCAGACTCTTTTACCATGCCAGCAGAAGAGTCAGATAACAAAGTAGAATTTGAGAAATACACAAAATTTTTGTCTGTGCACGTGTGCGAACAGCGCGTATATATATATATATATATATATATATATATATATATATATATATATATATATATATATATATATATATATACTATATATATATATATATATATATATATATATATATATATATATATATATATATATATATATAGTCTCGGGATGCGACGCACGTTCTCATTCGGCGGCGTTTCATGCATGGCTAAACACGAGAAAGGCTACGGGCACTTACGCACGGGACGCCATTGTGTATGAATTTTCGTATAGGTATATATATATATATATATATATATATATATATATATATATATATATATATATATATATATATAGTTCTTGCAACTCGTCCGTTGACTGTGAACATCTTTTTTTTGATTGCGTTAGTTTGCCTATATACGGCATCAATACGCGTATATACTAAACAAAATTATGCAGCTTCATTTTCTTCATGACGTCGAGGAGGAACCTGTGGTTCAGACCTCTTTCTTCTTTCTTACGTGATTCTTAAAGAGAAAAGAAGTGAAAAGTGAGCCCCGTAACTGTCTGCATCAGAGTGCGACACCTCAACAGTATATAGCTCACGAGGGATTGGGGTAAGGAGGGATAAAAAGGATAGGATTAAAAGGCGTATAAAGAGAGAGGAAGGGGAGAGCGAGGCGCAGGGACAGCGAACGACGGAGGTAAAGAGGAGATATGAAAGATGGACCCGGTCACAGGAGTCCGAGAACGGGGCACCAATAGGCGAGAGCTCTTGTCGGCGTCAGGAGATGGCGTAAGGGGAGCCCAGTCCGCCAGAGCTGCGCTGTCGTCGGAGATCGCGAGGGCACAACCGGTCGGCATGAAGTCTAGCGAGCGAGTCTTGAGACCGTATAAATCCATTGCTGTAAGTCAGGTGGCCTGGTGTGCGGGAGTATACGCGTGGTTCTCCTCCCCACCCCTTTGGATAACACCATGGTCCTTCAATACTGTTAAGCTCTGATGGCGTATTTGGATAGCCGAGAGGCTATATGGTAATCGTCTTGGAGCCGTGGGTGCACGCGTTCGAAGCTCGCCTCACCATGGAATTAATTTCGTCAAAAATATTTCCTTTACGCTTTCCCTCTCTGCACTTGTTCTCTCACCCACCGGACTTATTGCATCCCACATGGGACAAATCGGCGCACGTGTTCTCGGAGCGAAGCAAGATGGAGAAGAGAGTATATATGTGCCGGTTCTGAGAATTCTGACGCCGTTAATCTTACCGTCATGGGGATATTAAGGGAGACGCAAATTAAGGTCATAGTTTCAGTTTTAAATCTCACTGCGAAATCTTACGTGTGACATCACGTGTTTCAATTGGCATTTTTTTGTATTTTAGCGACGTTGTGTCAACAAAAATTCATAAAACTTGGTATAAGTCTATATGGCCTTATTAGGATAAGATTCACTTTATTCGATTAGGAATTATGCACGATATAGCATAAATGCCATCAAAATCTCTGACATCACGGTGCTTGGAGCGGGAATTTCGAATTGATGTTTATGTGTCTGCAGGTTGTCGTGATTGGGGATGCGAAGCTTTGTTAAAAGAGTGTACCGCTGTGTATAGAAATGACGATAAACATAGGCGAGAGATTATAGAAGCCGCCATGATAGCGAGGGCCGCTGCCCTTTAATGACGCTGACTGCAAATGAATTCTACAGGGAGCTTACATGACCGGTCATGATAAGCTCCCTCATGAATTCGCCTTTGTAGATGTGACACTGCGGGGATGGGACTTTAATTCTGCGTAAGTATACGTGTTACCGGATGTTTCAATAAATGTGTCCAAAATCAAGAAAATGCGATCGTATACGGTTCGATAACATTCACTGTTTCTTTTGGGACATTAATTAAGAAAGGTGAACGAGTGAACTTTTTAAATAGTGAAATTAGGTCATTATGTCAAATGAAGTCCTTCGTGCGAACCATTCATTATTTTCAGCTTTCGGATTTCGTAAAAGCGGCCTCTAGTATAATAGTTGCGAAGTAATGATGTTCAAAAACATTGATGCAAGAGCCAAAGCGAAACACGGCGCAACTCCCATACTCTTCTCAGACGTCCAGAATGAATGAGCGTCCAAAAACCATCAACAGATCAGATATATATATATATATATATATATATATATATATATATATATATATATATATATATATATATATATATATATATATATATATATATATATATATATATGCATGTAGCCACAATTTTTCTTCTTTACGAAAGGGTGGATAGGGATGTTCAGCCGTTCTTTATGCACTTGTGTGCGTTTGTATGTGTGCATGTATATAAACATATGTCGGAAAGGTAACTATGAAGACAGCGAGCAGACAGCATTTTCCTGACTTTTGAGAATGTTGGACACATTTCTTGAAACACGTATACCTTCGGGAAACAGGGGTTGTGCTCGAGCTGACGTTTAGACGAGTGGACTTGTCTTCAAGGCTTGACTTCAAGGACTTGTTAAAACACCGGTCCGAGTACACAACATGGTTTATAAATTTCTTCATCGCAAGCTTCTATCTTCCCAATCCTGTCGTTTTCGGTACCCTGCATATTCTTGCTTCTGACAATAAATCGTCCACTTGAAAGCGCTTGTCCAGTTGAATACTATAGCACTGTATAGGCACCGTTAAGTCGAGTTTTCCAGTCCGACTGCAGCGCCAGAATACATTTATAGCCTAGCGATTAAAAAAAAAAACTACCTTCAGATGGCATTTGGGAAAATGGAACGCGACGCGCCCGCCTCACACCCTGCATCTGTCGGCGGTGATGTAATCGTGGTTCTGCCAAGAGGACCGGAGACAGCCAGAGTCCCAGGGAGATGTCGAGGAGAGAAGCCCGTAGCTGCTAACAGTAACTTTTATTTACATTATTTACAGGTAGCGTGTTGCTACATGATGGGGTTAGCATCATGGAAGTCCTCGAGCATCTGTGAGCTTCTCTGAGCTTGTGAGAGCTTGTCGGGAGCGCTTCGGCGATCGCATTTTATGTCCTGGCCTTTCCAGGATTCCCTGCAAGAAAAGACAATGGAGGCCAGGAGCGCCCAATGAAGTTTGTCATCTTGACCTCAGCCCCCGAAAGGGGAAGGTGAAACACCGCCTCCTTCTCAACCCACGAAAGAGGGAAGAGACACGCCCTGTTCAGCCTATATATGGCGAGGGAGAAAACACTGCACATCGCGCGCGACACAGCACAGCACGATGACATTGAGTCCCACGTGGAAATCAGGACTCGCTTGCTGGATTCCGTGCCGACCGGTTGTGCCCTCGCGATCTCCGGCGTCAGCGTAGCTCTGGCCGACTGCGCTCGCCCTACGTCACCTCCTGACGCCGACGGCCTTCGACGACAGTGTAGCTCTGACTGACTGGACTTGCTCTAGGCCATCTACTGACGCCGACAAGAGCTCTCGCAAGTGGTGCCTCGTGCTCGGACTCCTGTGACCGTGTTTCCATCTTTCCTATCTCTCCTATCCCCTCAGTTTGTTGTCGCTCCTTCTGGCTTACCTCATGTTTCTTCCTCTTTTCTACACTTTTACTCCTACCCCTTTTATCCCTCCTCATCCCCATCCCTTGTGAGCTACTGTTGAGGTGTCGCTCACTGAAGCAGACAGTTACGGGGCTCACTTTTTTCTTCCTTTCTTACTTAAGAATCATCTTAACGTGGAGATCAACTCTGTAGACTGTTGCAGTGATGAGTATGTGGCGCCAGGCTGACCACGACTGGAGGAAACAGCGGTATTAAGCACCACCGAGAACGTGGGAAATGTATCCGCAGACGGTTCTCAGTCGCTTGGCTTATTGTCCGCAGCACTCAGACGAACAGAGACGCACGGAGAACCACCCTTTTTAAGCTTTTGACTATTTATTAACAGCCTTTCATAGGTCGCCAGTCGGTCCGGTAAGTTCAAAGGGTTCTACGAGGAGAGATGGCTGCGCCGCGAAATTCCAAGTACGGCTTGCGCATCGTTCAAGTCGCTTGCGGTTCACCTCTCGGAGCGCTGTCCCGCAACCGTCTCACGTCCAAGCGGCGTCATGTCAGGGAGGCCGATCATAACAGCCCGTCCACCGCCACAGGAGGTCTCGAAGGGGTTGCAGCACCAAAGCACTTCGCAGAGGCCGTAGATATGCTTCCTTGTAGACGTTGACGCAGGCTGTAGCAATCTCTGGACCTTCAAGAGCCATGGCCAGCAAGCGCCAGAAATAAGCCATGCAAAATCCGAGGCACTACAAATAGAGAGCACTCAACTGACGTCGAGAAATGCCAGGTTACAGTTATGGTCAAACTCCCTAGAAATTTACAATTGCTGGGCTCATTGGTGAAAATCAAGAATCAGACAACAAAGCTTTAACAAACTCAGACCTACTACGTGCGAAGGAAATCAACAGTCTAACGTTTTGTGTCATTTCCCAGAGAGATTCACAGCGTTCAAGGCACGCAGGTGCTACGGGCGAAACAAAACAAAAGGAGGTAGTTAATGAATTACGCTTCTCACTGCATAAATAAAAGTCCGAATCCAACTCACGCGTATAACACAAACGAAAAGAGAAACAAAAAAACCAACACTACATTGGGAAAACAAAAGGTTTAAACAGAGGCTTTTACCTTTAGCCTACTTCTCTGTTAAAATCAACTTGCGCAAATTTTCTACTCAGATGTTAGCTTTTGCTAAATGTAAGCAAACACGCAGTTCAACAGTACTCTAATGTCTGCTGTTATGATGAGGAGGAAAATAAAAGTTATAAAAATTGGCATACTCCTCGTTCATCTTCAGACACGCAAAAGTTTAAAGCAAAACAAAACAAAACTGGATACAAGGGAAATTATTGATATCCGTACACTGTCCCAAACATTAAGCGGCACCCTTTCAGACGGGCTCTGGGGGGATGATCATACCACAGTTTTCGAGACGGCAGATCCCGACGGAGGGACATATATAGCAAACCTGTCCGAAGCTTTCAGTTGCATGACGATAGTTATTGCGCGAGAACAAAACGAGGACACAGAGACAAGAAGGACACGAAAGACACTAGCGCAAACTTCCAACTGAGTTTATTGCGCAGAGCACGAAAATATACAGAGGAGACAGTGACCATGGCACAAGAGCAGAACATGAGTAAGAAAACCAAAAACAAACAACACAAATACAAAGGCACTGAAAAACAGCAAAGAAAAATCTAGAAGAAACCGAACCAGAAAGGTAAAGCTATCTGCCCGCACCGAATCCTTCGAGGAACCTGCGTTCCTTCTCGGACTAAGCCACGGAGGGCTTGCTAATCCAAGGCACCTGTTCGCGTTACCTGCCCGCACCGAATCCTTCGAGGAACCTGCGCTCCTTCTCGGACAAGGCCACGGAGGGCTTGCTAACACAAGGCACCTGTTCGCGTGCCATTTGCGCAGCCTCGACAATGACCCGGGTGCCCACATCTCTGTGTTTGTACACCGTCGCTGTTTCCTCGAAGAGGGGAACACACTTGCACTCAGTGCAGTGCTGGGCAAGAAAACCATCTTTCCCGTTTTTAACATTGTTCGCGTGCTCTCTCAGCCGATCGTTCAGGCACCTTCCGGTCGTTCCGACATAACAAGCACCACATGAAAGGGGGGTCCTATAGACGACTTCCCGGGAGCAGGCCGCATACCTGTTTCGATGTTGAACTCTGCAATCTGTTGATGATTTCGTTTTCAGGGGGTTGGTAGATTGGGTGAGGCTGATTAATTTGAACGGTGCTGAGAACATGACACGAACTCCAACACGTTTTCCGATTTTTTTGAGCCTATGTGATATCTGGTGTATGTATGGAATCACGGCTACCCTTTCACGTTCTGTATCCGTGTTGATCAGATTCTGTCGCGTTTTCTGCTCCGCCTTATTAGTCCGCAGGATCGTCTCCGCAACAGACGCGATAAACGCCTCGGGGAAACCTGAAGCCTTAAGGCGGGAAACTTGAGCTTTGAAGCTCGCAGAGATATTGTGGGCGCAAGACCTATTTAAAGCATTCTCAAGGCAGGTTCGTGCTATGCCTCGCTTAACTATCTTACTGTGAGCAGAAGAAAAGGGAAGCAGAGGTTTCTGCGCACGTGGTTCATAACACCAACAGATGTGCTGTGAGCTAAAAACCAGATTTAAATCCAAAAAGCGTAATTTGTCATTATCGGGCATTTCATGTGTCACCACAAGAGGCTGCAAACAATTTTCGAACACGCCTATAGTTTGAGTGGCCAACGAGTGAAACATAGAAGACTCACAATTTAGAATAACCAAAAAATCATCCACGTATCTAAATATTTTGACGACATGCGAGCCTTCTAACTTTTCCTGTAGTTTTTTGCCCATTTTTGCCAATAGAAGATCACTGAGTAGAGGTGCTATGCATGAACCAATTGAAACGCCCTTTTTCTGCAGATAAATGCAATCATTCCATTGAACGAAAGTAGACGTAAGATACAGCAAAACCAGGTCAAGAAAATCCCGCGAACTAATGCCAGTTTTTAATTGGAAGTTCAATTCTCCGAAAGTTTCTATGTTATTCCTTATACATTCTAGTACCTCATCGTGAGGCAGGAATAACATAGAAACTTTCGGAGAATTGAACTTCCAATTAAAAAACTGGCATTAGTTCGCGGGATTTTCTTGACCTGGTTTTGCTGTATCTTACGTGAAACTCCTAACCTATCTATGCTGTAAACAAATGTAAATAGTGCCATAAACCTGTTTGTTTTTCGTATCCCCATCTTGTCAGCGTTCGTTTCCTCCACCCGAAGTTACGCCACGCTACCACAAGAGACCGGGTCCGACGTAACCCTAACGTTCCGGCAACCAACGCCAGCGGGGAAGCGTCGAGTAGACCCCGGTCCGCGACAACGGGTGATCAGCGCTGGGATCCGAAACAACTATACTGGTGAACAGTGCAGAGATTCGCAACAGCGTATACGGGCTCGCATATTCGCAAGGTCATGGGCGCGCGCAGGGTTTCCCATCAGGGAGATGGGGGGGGGGGGGGTGGTTAATGTATAGACCAGATTTTGCACCCTCCTTCCTATTCAGTCCATACATGGGGTACATTTCATGCACCCCTCTGTGAGTAGGGGTGTTGGTCGCCGTTATTTAAAAAAAAACAAAAAAACCATGCGTATCCATAACCCTGCGCATTGAAAATATGACGTGAAAAGTTCGACTGAGTAGGGGTTACACGTGGTAAGGCACAGTAAAGGCACCAAGACACGGAATCGACGAGGACGGGCGCTGTCTTTTTTTGTTTTTCAGTCTCCCACGTGTTCTTTATGTATTTATATGGTACACCAACTAGCCTGGTGACGCACCTTGTTTGGCGAAATCGGCACTCCCCTTGGCATGGTGAAAACGTTCCTCCATCTCCCGACCAATCTGGCGGTTGATGGCAGCCATGCATGGTCCCAAGAAGGTTACGTGAGCAGCACGGTAGAGGCACAAAAACAAGGAACCGACGAGGACTGGTGCTGTATTATTCTTTGTCTTTGTTCCTGTGCCGCGTTGTCCACGAATACCTACATGGAACTGGCCCGGTCACACAACTTACTTGAGTAAAGGTATGAGGCGTGATTGGCCTCCCCCTTCACATAATAAATATGTACTCCCCCTTCCCGGGCCGTTGATAGAATACATGCCCAAAATAAGGCACTGACGAGGATGGGCAGCGAGCACTACTCAAGAAGGATTATAGACTCATTGTACATAAGTGCATGACCCTTGCCGATTGCCTGTTATTCTTAGGAGGATAGCATGACCAGGCCCATCGAGCCCTTTTCACTTTCTTGAAGAAAACTGACTTGGCGTCGCGTAGACATTTTCCATGTGACTATTTATTTGTATTTACGTGTGTCATTTTTTTCACTTTCCACTTCACTCTCCTTTTTTTCTTCCCCCCTGCCTTCTTTTCCTCGATGTCTCCCCTTCCCGAAGGAGCAGGCAGGCGTTGTGCCCCTATATAGGTTGCAGTTGTTAGCCTGTTCCCTCTCTATATTTCCTGTACGTGTCTTCGCGTTTTCTATGTATACAAACCAAATATAATAATAATAATAATAATAATAATAATAATAATAATAATAATAATAATAATAATAATAATAATAATAATAATAATAATAATAATAATAATAATCATCTCCCGCGTTCACGTATTTATATGTAATACGAACTATTGAGGTCATTTGAGTAGCACGGTCACTCTTGCTGGAGTAATCTTGCCTTTTCTCTTAAGTGATCTTGCTTGATAAAGGTATGGGGCGGATCGAATTGGCATGCTGAAAAAATGGCAGCATCTCTCTCTCTCTCTCTAAGTGGTTCTAAGTGAGAAAGGAAAAGAAAAATGAGCCCCGTAACTGTCTGCTTCAGCGAGCGACACCTCAACAGTTGCTCACAAGGGATGGGGGCGAGGAGGGATTAAAAGGGTAGGAATAAAGGTATAAAGAAAGAGGCGTGAGGTGGTAAGCGTGAGAGCGACGACATATCGAGGGGGTCACGAGAGCTAGGAAAGATGGAAACACGGTCACAGGAGTCCGAGGACGGGGCACCACTTGCGAGAGCTCTTGTCGGCGTCAGTAGATGGCGTAGAGCAAGTCCAGTCGGTCAGAGCTACATTGTCGTCGAAGGTCGTCGGCGTCAGGAGATGACGTAGGGCGAGCCCAGTCGGCCAGAGCTACGCTGACGCCGGAGATCGCGAGGGCACAACCTGTCGGCATGGAATCCAGCAAGCGAGAGCAGCATATCCACAGAGTGAATGATGGATAGTAGGGCGAAGCATCCGTCCGTCCATTCGTTCTTGCTTCCGTCCATCCATGCGTGCGTCTGTGTGGCCGCCCGTGCGTCCATCCGCCCGTCCGTGCGTGCGTCTGTTCGTGCGTCCGCACGTTCATCTGTGCGTGCGTCCCTGTTTTCGTCCATGCATCCGCTCCTGCGTCCGTCCATGCGTCCATCCGTCCATGCAGCCGTCCGTGCGTCCGTCCATGCATCTGTCTGTGTGTCCATTCGTCCACCTATTCAACATTCCAAGTACCACCATCTCGCATCTTTTCATCATATATTCCTCATATAGAAGCACCACCATCCAGCGGACATTCCAAGGCCTCAACGAGAGGAGGCACACGCACACTTTCTTACGGCTTGCGCTTCGTGTCTACTTCCCACTTTTAACCACCTCGAGTTCATGGTATATACTAGTTCACTGTATTCATGGCACTGCGGCCCAACGCTCGCTAAACCTTTCTAAAACCTAGGAGGTTACGCCCAGCGAGTATAACGTAGCAACCCTTTCTTGTCTTCTGTGCGTTGTTGAACAATAAAAAATTCGCAGCGTGCGCGTTAACTAAAAGCCGAATTCTCCTGTCTCTCATTCCTCATTCCCCCTTAGCAGCCATTGGCATGTACATTGAGCACTATCTTTTATTGTTCAACATTGCACAGAAGAAATATCTCACCGGCACCACCTTGGAGGTCAAAATGTTATACTTGTTACACACTACTACAACGGCTACGAGGGACGAACAAATGTCGCTATGAAAAGAGCCCCCCCCCCCCCCTTCCTTTCTAGTGGTTGATGGGAGGCATGGTCCTCAAAAGGCCATTTCAGGAAGGAATCAGGGGACTGACAGGAAAGAGGCGCTTTCCTGCAGTCTTTTCTGGCAGGCCTGATTTTCTCTGATGAACAATTTCCCACTTTTTATATCCTTGAAATGCCACACCGACAAGCCCAGCGGCTACCGCTGTGAGCAGTTGTTTTAGGGGCGAAGCTCCTTAAGCGTCTCCCTCCCAAGTACTGACCGAGCCCGATGCTGCTAGCTTCGGTGATCGAACGAGAACCGGCGCAATCAGCATGAACAACACAGAGGAACAATGGGAGGCGCTGCTGTCCAGCTCGGCCATTGTTTATCAGCGCTGGCTGGTCCAACGAGTAGAGATGATGGCTAGGGCCAGCGGAGCCCTGGAATAGGGGCCCGACCATTTGGAATGCTCTGCGTTATGCGCAAATAAAGTTCTCTCTCTCTCTCTCTCTCCTTAATCGTGGGTCGGTCGTCCCTGATGTATGTAGTACGTAGCCACCTCGTTCCAGGATTCACCGCTGGGGGATAGTTGTTGGTGGAGTAAACCAATGCAGGTGTTATAAAACAGATGGCGTCCATGTAGTTTTATGATGAACAAGCAAAAAAAAAATGTTATACTTACGCTAGGGGCCCTTTCATTTTAGGGGGCGAAGCTCCTTATTCCGTGGGTCGTGCGTCCGTGATGTAGCAGTAGTAGTAGTAGTAGCTGGCAGCCGCCTCTCGTTTAGTCCTTGGAATATCCGCTGGATGGCGGTACTTCTGTATGATGAATATATGATGAAAAGATGCGAGATGGCGGTACATGAATTGTTCACTAGATGGACGGACCGACGGACAGACAGACAGATGCACGGTTGGATGCACGGACCGATGCATGGACGGATGCACAGACGGATGGACGCACGGAAGGATGCATGGACGGTCGCATGGATGGACGCATGGACGTACGGAAGCGCGGACGGGCTGATGGACGCTTCGCCCCACTCATCATCATTCAGTTCGTGGTTATGCTGTGATTTTTTTATTGATAAATTCGTTGCTGAAACTGTTTTCTTGCGACCATATAGCTTCTATCAGCTGCCGCGGTGTCAGCGTGGTTGTGATAAAATGAGTCATTATAACGAGATTAAACTAATTCGAATACAAAACACCAAATGTGGAATGTCTAAACGCGGGAAGTACGGTGTCAGAAATCTTTCGCTGCTGCTCTAATTAGCTTTGAAAATGGTTGGTTACTGGAAGTCCAATGCTAAAAGTAAGTGTGAGAGCATGTAGGAGGTGTCAGGCCTACCAATCAGGCGGTGGGATGTGGTGGGGGAGGGGGAGATTTATTCTTCCTCTCTCGCCTTACTAACTAAAAGTATAGGGAAAATTTAGTGCACCCTTCTAGGGGCGGCCTAAAGCCCCTCCATCCGTGGACTCGATGGACAGGGCGGCCACCCCATGCACCCCCTCTCCCCTCCTCCCCATGTGCACGCCCATGTGTAACAAACATGATAAAGTGCCCTTAAGTTCTAGGAATTTGTAACACTCATGCGCTATATAAGAATAACCCTGCTATTAAATTTGTCCGTCAGTTTCTTTTGTTATTTGAAAGATGCACAGTTTATTATTATATAAAAAATGATGCGTTTTTTCATATTTTTTGCCGTCGGGAACTCCTGAACATGTGTGTTTCGGAAACATTGGTTTGAGCCACCGTAAATCGCGGTTTCGGTTTTGTGTCAGCGATTTGTGTATGACGAGGTGTTCCATTTTCACACCGGCCAGTTGTCTGTACCCTTCTAATGTAGGGTGTTTGATGCAAGTCCCATTTCCGGATTTGCCCCGACGGCGCCCGCGACGAACTCCCGCCATGTTGATTGGCGGCCATAATGTGTTTATCCTGAACCAACGCTTTCGTCCTCAAAACAAGAAAAACACCATTTGTGAGGATACCGCAGTTCCTGATGGTTCCCTGAAGTAATTTCGGCCATGAGACTTAAACAGTGCTTGTGTGTGTTCACCCGTGTTGTGCGCCGTTATGAACCAGTGCGATCAGCCATGGATGCGTGAGAAGGTGAGTTTTTAGCATTTCTCGCACCTCGCGATTGAAGACCCTTCCCACAATCGCTACGTCGAGGGCTGAGCGGCGCAGGCTTACAAATGTTCTGTATCTATAGGTTCCCAGCTGTCGTACTCAAGCTGCATTTTCTGTTAAAACGGGCCTGCTGCTCGTGTTTTGCGGGTAGGTTGCGACGCGCGCTTCAAACGACGTGAAGCCGATGTGCCAGTGCGGCGCGTGTTCCAGCATCTTCAAATTGTTGCCATGCGATGAACTCCGTTTAAGAGCCTTGTGTCTTTTTGCGCTAAAGCCGGTTGTGATACCCATAATAAATTGACCGGTTCGTACGCACGGTGACTCGTTTTACGATTTGGTTTAAACACGGCGCGATATGCAATTTCCTGACGGTTAGATAAAAGGGATTATAAAGAAGAAAAAGAGAACGGTACGAGGGGGGGGGGGGAGGGGGAATGTACAAGAAGTATGTCTTATTCAAGCCACGTATAATCGTTTGTTTGGTTCGTGCATATACATACGTATCGAGTTTCCTAGCATTAAGGAATCGGCCGTCGTGCTTGAAGCATAACTTACCTCAGTGATGCATTGGTGGCGATGTTCTAACAAACCGCTTAGTTAACCGGTGTCCACAAAATAATTCTTTCAGTAATATGATGAAATAATTTGCTCGGTTTCAAGCTTGCATTCCGTGCTACTCGTTCCGGCCGTTCTTTCGATCAAGTTTCTCACAAGACGTTCGCGTGCCTTAATTTTTGTTATCAGAAACTAACACCGACTTTACCCTATTTAACGCCACAGGCTTCTATCTCCTACCTGGGTCTCGAACCCTGAGTATGAACAGACATATTTGAGAATCGGACACGGCAAAATATGGTGCGGAATGGTATTATTCAATTCTAAAATGACTCTCGCACGGTACAGTAGGCCTGCGCTAGGCTTCCCTTGGTGACCGTTGCAGAAATTAGTACATTCCGCTTCTCTGCATCGTGTGTGGTATACGTACTATGTAAGCTAGCGAAAATCGGTTCTCGTAACTCGGAAAGACCGGAGTGACGGAGCGTCGTTTATGAGCTTGCCTCGATTCGAATATTTGGTACTATGCCGCGAGGCTGCGAAAGTAAATTTAACCCATCGGGCGTGTAGTTTTCTAGCGACGTGTTTATGGCGGCTTATTAAAGGCGGCATTAATAGTTAATGTACTTCGTGTAAATCTCCCGTATTGCTCTTCTTGAAGTGCTTTAGACGGTACGATTCCGAAACCAGTGCATTACCCGTGAAACAATTGTAGCAAAGGTCACAGGTTAATATTGCAGCAATAACAGTGAAGTAGTGGGACAACCTTAACACGAATGGAATGGTCACTGTGTTGGTTGGGAAGGTGTGCTATGCTTCTGGCCTGAAGTTTAGGGAAATGCGCATTTGTGCACTAGTCTGTGCTGAAGAATAATAAGTCGTGACCTTTCAGCCTTCTGATAGTAGCAAGTTTAGGCCAGAAAGTTAGAAGGTTGTAACAGGCCTACGAAATTGGGAGAGCCTGTCTGAAAACAGCACGAATTCGAGGTATACTTCTAGGAAAGTATGTATTCGAAACAAATCTCGCTTAAATGAACGGGAAAGAAAACTTGGGCGCTAAACCCTAGTTAGTTTTTCCTGAGGTGCTTGACTTTTGCTAAATGTTTGAGGTGAGCCAGCGTGAAAACTGTTACATGATCAGTATTTCTCGGAAAAAAGTCTTTTTCAGGCACCAGCATTAGTACTGGTAATGTTTCACTTCTCGGAGTTCTTGTTTCAGTAAGGCACTGTAGTGACAAGCATTCATAAAAAAGCACAGTACACAGAAATTTTGCCTCCTGCATTTAATGAAAATGTGTTGTACATTGCAGACACTTTCACTTTCCTCCTTTGGAACTGGCAGCAACACATTTGCACTGGGCTGTCTTTTTTTTGTTTTGGATTCAGCCACAGTCACTTTTTGAACTGGTAATTTTTTGAACCCAAATTCAGGACAATAAGAAGGAAAGGAAACTCAGTTGGGGGGGGGGGGACAAAAGCTTACCACAGCCCCCTCCCCTTTCTTTACTAAGTTAAAGTATGGGACAGAGTTTGCATGTGCCCTCAGAAGAGACTAGGGGGACGCCCCCCTTCCCCCATTGCGCATGCTTATGGTAGTATGTCAATACTTAAAAAAAATGGCAGGTGTGTTCGCAGCCAGGAGACGATATAGCGGAAGACTGCTCAAGTGGAAATGAATAAATGCACTGTAATATAAATAATAAAAAGAAACCTTGTGCATGGGCTTGCAACGCTATGCTGGTAACTTTGTTTGGCCTTGTAAACAGAAAAATTTCGTTCAAGGAAGCTGTTGTCTTTCCAAAACATGTCAGCGACACCAAAATGTGCATTGTGAGACATTCATATGATACCGTAAAATCTCGAGCAGGCGTATTCCCCTGCAGTGAAGGATAATTTGACAATGGTGGTCCTTTGCTAGGTCATAAACTAAAATTAAAGATGGCAGTGGAAGAGCTGCTAATAATAAAGAATGCACACTCATGCTTCTGATGAAGGGCTTTATCATATATGCATCAATTCACTGTTTTCCTTCGTCTTCATTGGACAAATAAAAACGGTAATGAAACAGTTAAAAGGGAAGCAAGAAAAGGCTGCATATTCGAAATCTCCCGAAGACTCGAGGGGGTGTGCCTGCTTGGGATTTTAAGGTAGTGTGTCAACTCATATTTAGCTCAGTTTGCATGTCATTCATATTCTTAAGATAATCAAAGGAATGCATGTAACTTTTTTAAGGTTGTATCGGTTGCATTGATGGACACTGTGAGTATTTTGTCAGCTCCAGGCAATAATGCAAGAGGTTCTTTTGCTATTTCTTACCATACGGTATGCAAGCAGAAGGGAAAGGGTTTTGGTATGTTGGTTGGTCATCGCTAATACATAAGCAGAATACGTAGTGCTTAGTGCAACTTTTACTTTTCTTTTTGAAGCTTAAAATATTACGCTTATATGTGTGCAGAATGTGCAACAAAGTTTTCTCGACTAAGCGCTTGTCCTGTCATCTTCATGTCCCATGTTTGTTCCCGTGCTATGTATTCTGGTTAAGGTATGCAACCACTTGTATATACATGATTAAATCTTGGTTTTGTGGCAATAGTGCAACAATACTGCTTGCAATGTGTTTTCAGGAGGAACTGGTAGCAGCCATGCTGGCGCTGGGGGGCGGGAGAGAGAGCACATAGCAACTGCAGGGTAGTGCTGATGGCTGACGCCAGGTTCCAGGCACCACGGCTGGGCCTTGGCGGAGCTCATAATGGAGTGCCTGGCACGGGAACCACTTCCCCATCTCGGCATTGTGAGGAGCGTATGTGCACAACACAAGTGAGTATTGCTGCGTACACTACATTACTTGGTTCTCAATGCAGCTGAAGCCTAATAGATGACATGTAATGTGATACCAAACCCTGCTACCTTAAAACAGAAAATATGTGGCCTCCTTATCTTAGCATATTATGATATATGACTGATGATAACAAATAGCAAGTCTTCTTGCAATGAGGGCCTCATTTTGTTTCATGAGAGGATGCAGTACTCGTTTGATATTATGGCTTAGAGTGATGCACTAGGACAAACATGTATATGCTTTTTGAGCACTTATAAATATGCTTGTGAGGCCTAAACTGTTACTGATAAGCTGTCAGTTTTATGTTGCAAAAAAAAAAAAGAACATTAGTGCATGCAGTGGGCTGAGTGCATTCTGTACTACAATCACCCCAGCTTATGGTGATTCTAGTTATACAAGTGCTTGGCTATTACCAATGAGGTCAGTGTGATGGTCAATTATCTTGTGCTTTATGGAATGTGTCTTGTATAGAATGAAGACATCGCAGCTTTGAGCTTCTTTAGAAAGAATGCACCTGTATGACCGTTATAAGACAAAGGCAGCATGGATGGAGGTTACAGTGTTTAGTGGGAAAAACTGTCTTTAAATGGCTGGATCTCTGTGTGGGATGCGAGACGGTGCTAGGTGCTCGGAAGCAACAGCGGCTCTCCTGCAGATTTGGGGCAGCATGTTGCTGGACCTGAGATGACTGCTGCTGATGAAGCTGATGTTGAAGTGTTGTGTACAAATGATGGTTTTGTCCTTCAGCTGTAAAGCTTTCTCATATGTGAGTAGCATGAAGAAATTAAGGTCTCTATTGGTCCAGCACCGGGCCCTCTGTAAGCAAATACATATCCTAGTGCATTAGTAAAAAGGGAAAAAATTGCAAAGGCAACAATGTAGTGCAGGAAAAGTAGAATACTGGTCTTGAACTTCTATTAACTTTCTGAAATAAATTACGAGTCATTTGCCTTCCGACAGTGATATCTTAGTTGCTTGTGCTATGCTTTTTACCCTTCACTGACTACATGCAGCATGGTATGTTTTCTATCACTGAGCATCTTTGTTGTTTGTTTATAAAGGTTTTTATGGTTGAAGAGTTTTGTTGTTTTTTTCTCGGTTTTCATTTTTACTTTCCCCTTTCATTGAAAGATATTCTTTTTTTTAATTTAAACTATTTAAGCTCAGCCTTCTGTTTCAAACGTCACCATAAAGCGTTAAATGTATCTAAGTGCAAGTACACTGTATTTCTCAAGCAGCTCATTTACAGTGAGGCTTCAGGTGGTGAGTATTCATTAGCTTTGAACAATGTGAAAAATGCTATCATTTTACCATACACTAACAATTGGAAACAAACAAAAAAGTTCTGCCATTTTGTTGTTTTTGCATTTAAAAAATAAGTTTGGTGTGGCTTTGTTATCACAGACACTAATGACCAGTGAAGTGGAGGGAAAGCTTTAGCCACGTTTTGCAAAGCTGGGTGGAAAAAAGCTCAGTTTAGCCAAGCAGGGTCAAAGCTAACCAAGGTTCTTCCTCTCCCGTGCCTCACTGATAACACTTGGTTGCTTTACTATACTTTACCCTGCAGAGGACCCACTGTGTCACTTTCAAGCTCTACGTGTGTGACTGCTGTATAATTCTTCATAGTTGAAAGCAGCTATACTTTTGAATTGCACTTTATTGTAGAACTGCAGAAAGCTATAACGCAGGTGTGGTATAATGATGTTAGTGAAAAGCAGATAACACAAATGGTATCTAATTGGAGTCCTTATATTAAGGCAGAGATATGTGAATATCTAACATTTAATCTGCTAAACAAACTCTACGTAATGTCGCTAAGGATGCTTGCTGGTTATTAGTCAAACCAAGATCTATCGATAAAGCTCAACCGTTGCTTCACATTTTGTGCTTCAGCCTTGTTATGAAAATGTCAAACCAATGCTTACGTTTTGCCAAGGTTTTGCTTTAGTGGAAAATTCTAGTGATTATTTTTGGTGAAAGGCGAAATTATATTAAAATGGTGGGGAGCAATAATGTCCAGCCTCACTCAATCATGCTCTTGCCCACATTTCTTTTCTACTAGAAATCAGTGCTTTCATTAGCCAGTTTAGTGATCAACTCGCTGTTAAATTTGGGTATGCGAGTATGTTTCAAGTTGAATATTTTAGTGAGGACCCTTTAACATAAGTTAATGACAAATAATAAGTCTTTTCGACAGGTTACGTCAAAGTTTTAAAACATTTTATCCCAAGCTCTGAGCATGGCAATAATAAATCGATCACGTTTAGGTGTACACACTAGTGAATTCATAAAAAAAAACAAGGAAATAATAAAGTATCAGAAACAGATTATGATGCAGAAGTGTGCCACTTGGCTTCACAAGGAATGATATAAAATGTGATAATAATATCCACGAAAAGGAAATGATAATAGAAAACACAAATAATGCACTCAGTTTGGTTCACTTATCTGCAGAAGGTATGCACTAACGTAGCCGAGTTATTAGCCCTGCTTTATTGTAAACATAACTATGCCACATACGGTGGCAATTTCATCGTTCAGATGAGGTGTAATGAATACACAAGAATGTAATAATGCACAGTACTAGGCTGGGGTGTCAGCCATCTTCTTTATTTCTAACCTCCTCTTCCTCCTCGTCTCCCTCCAACCCTGCCTAACGTCCACGTACACTCCCCCTCTTTGAAGACTCATCCCTCCTGGGGTGGTACATGAAAACGTTTCCAATGGTCGCAAACTCCAGCACACCGTCGTTGGTGTAACCGACCCTTTTGAGAACGCCATGTTGCACTGTGATCTGCACCACGCGATAAGGTCCCATGTACACCTGCTTTGTGCCGGGCAGGCCTTTTCTGGCGAGCACCAGATCGTTCAGTTGTATCTGAGGTATCCGCGTGTTGTGGCGACGGTGAAAGTTTCTCTTCATACTTTCCCGGTATCGCTGGTAGGCTTCCGAAGTTTTTCGTTTTTCGCACAATTGCAGGCAGTCTGCAATGCAAAGTTCTTGATCAGCAGGAAGCACTGGTACCTTTCCGAAAGCTGTAAAATATTGGCTACAGCCGATGCTCGCAGTGTGCGACCGATTGTGATGAGCGACAGCTGCCTCCAAGCAGCACTTCCATCCACCCTGAAAACCTGGATACATTGAAATGAACTACTTCAAATCTCGGATTATTCTTTCAGCCATGCCATTTCCTGCAGGATGGTACGAAGCGCAACGTCGCAATACAACTCCTCGTTCCTTCGCCCAATCTTGCAAACGCTGACTGATAAACGCTGGCCCATTGTCTGATATTACTATTTTCGTATTCTTGAACATCTCTCGACTCAAAAGAGCGATCACACTATTTGCGTCTTTCCTTCCCGGCCGTGCTGTCACTATTCTTGTGCACTGGTCTATTGCCACTAGGAAAGACTGCGTTCTTCTTACTCCTGCAGCCTTCTTCTTGAGCTCTGCGAAATCCAGATGAATGACTTCAAATGGTACGTCAGAATGTTGAGGCAAAACCATCTCGTCTGTTCTCTGAAGGTACTTGGCTTTGTGAACTTGACATTGATGACAAGACTGAGCATACCGTTGAACGTCCTCTTTCATGTGTTTTCACTGGAAACGCTGACGAATCTTGTGATATGTCCTCCAAACGCCGTCATGTCCACCTGAGTGCGGGGAGTCGTGATAGAGCTCCAAAATTAGAGGCACCATTGTTTCTGGGACTCTGAACTTTCCGTTATGGAACTTAAGTTCTTCAGTTCCGTCCCACAACAATGTTGCGTTGACATTTTTATGATCAGGAATTAGCGCATGTCTTGAAAGCGCATCTGCGTCCTTGAGGTGTTCTCCAGGCCTGTGGTGGACCATGAAAGTAAACTGCTGGAGTTCACTCACCCACCTAGCAATTTTTCCTCGAGGCTCGGCGAGGTTAAGGATATACGTTAAGGCTTGGTGATCCGTAAAGAGCTTGAAGCTCCTGCCATTCAGGTAAGGTCTAAAATAGCCTATGGCCATTAAGACTGCCAAGGCTTCCTTCTCTGTAGTCGTGTAGTTTAGTTGAGTTTTCGAAAAGGTGTACGAATAGTACCCGACGACCCTCTGTTGACGGCTCCGTGGAGAGTCGGTATCTCTCTGGTAAAGCACTGCGCCTGTGCCATAATAAGAAGCATCGGTGTTCAGTTCAAAGGGCAACTTGAAGTCTGGAAGGGTCAGGACCGGATCCGATGAAATAATGGTCACAAGGCTGTGATAAACAGATTCACACTCTGCTGTCCACTGAAATGGCACATTCTTTTTAGTCATTTCTGTGAGGCATTTGGTTTTGGTCGCATAATCTCTAATGAATGGCCGGAAATGCCCTGCAAGACCCAGAAATAGCCGCAAAGAGTGCAAGTCGTATGGCTTCTGCATTTTTGCGATTCGTTCGACTGATTCCTGTTTTGTTGTCTTGGTTCGGCCGTCATATACTCTTCCAAGAAACACCACTTTACTTTGGAAAAACTCACTCTTCTTTTCACTAATTTTGAGCTCGGCGTCACAAAGTGCTTGAAGTACTCTAGCCAGATGGTTTGAGTGTTCTTCCTCGTTGCGGGAGTATACTATTATATCGTCTATGTAGACGTTACAAAGCTTCCCGATAAACGGTCGCAAGACGTCGTTCATCATTTTCTGGAACCAAGCGGGTGAGTTCTTCCATCCAAATGGAAGTCGGTTATACTCATAGATGTCAAAGGGCGTGATGAAGGCAGAATATTTCTTGCACTTTTCAGAAATCGGAACTTGCCAAAAACCTTTACATAGGTCAATGCGCGAGAAAACTCTGCAGCCACTCGTGTCATTTATGATAGAGTCTATACGTGGCGTAGGAAACGGAAAAAAGCTCAGTCTGCTTAATAATTTGTCTGTAGTCTGTGCAAAGTCGAAGACTTCCATTTTTCTTTGGTGCAATGGTGATGGGTGAAGCGAACGTAGACGTGGATGCGCGGATAATCTGCACATCCAACATCTTTTGAATCTCGTTCTGAAGCCACACTTTCTTCTCTCGTGACATATAATAGGGCTTTTTTCTCACTACCGTTGTATCACTGAGCTGGAATGGAACCTCAAACTTCGTAGTTGCTCTAGGATATCCTTTCAGGCACAGCAATTCCGGGTAAAGCGTCCTAACATCTTCACCTGACGATGGTTTCCGCGGAGTCCTTGAAGGCGAAATTGCAGCGTTGATAGCGCGGCGCTTTTCTTCTGTGGTAATTTCGCCTGTCCGGTAGATATTAAGGCGAAGTGCACTGATGATTGGACGTGAAAGCAGTAGTTCATACGGAACTCCGTCGAGTACCAGTGCTTGCGCAGTGACAGTGTTGCCGAGACACGATATGGTTATACAAGTCCATTTATCGTGAACATCTCGTCTTTTATCGTATCCGTGTACTTCTACTGGTCTTCCCTCTTTTACTTTCACCCTCTCAACAATATTTGCGTTAATAACCATGACGCTTGCTCTGCTGTCAACTAACGCACTCCGTTTCTTTCCATCCACAAAAACAGATATGTATAATAGACTTGTATGAGACAAATAAACAGCTTCTCTTGATGTCGTCGGGTGGAAGCCGAGACCCTCTCTATTTAGTTATTTGTTACGTCATCTAGCTCTTCGCCATGGTCTGAGCCTCCCTGGGCGGTCAAAAAGGATACGGATGTTGCAGTAGGTCTCCAGCTTGCAAGCGGGCGTCGTTCCTCAGCTCGTGTGGCCCCGGTATTCCTTGCAGCAGGTGTCATGGGTTGACGCTGGGTTCCTAGGTCCTGGAGTTTCATGTTGATCCTCACCGTTCTTTTAGCAAGTAAATGGTCTGGAGTGAGCTTCATTTTAGTGCTTATATAGGAAACAAATGCGTTAGTGCTCACTGCTTCCAGAAGTGCTAGTTCCTCTTCGTCTTGAGGCGTTGCGGTCAAGATCCGGATGCCACCGCGTTCGTTTGCTCCAATGGTGAAGTCCACCCACATCTTGAATGTCCGCACAGAAAGTATACGTGGCTGCGCCAATTTGTAATAATACACAGTACTAGGCTGGGGTGTCAGCTATCTTCTTTATTTCAAACCTCCTCTTCCTCCTCGTCTCCCTCCAACCCTGCCTAACGTCCACATTCAAAGAATTTGTATCGTAATAATTAGTTGTTTTCTGAAGCTTTTGCCAATTTTTGTACTCCCAGTCATTTGTCTATGTGCAATTTGGAAACAACAGCAGCTGCCTTGTGCCACTGGGAAGAACTGCTTTCATAAACAGAGACAATAAGCACAGATTGAGGCAAACAGTGAAAATATCATGTGGCAAAACAATGTTTTGCCCATAGGAGCACAGCAAAATGCAACTATAAAGAAAGAATACTAAGTGTCTAACATTCATGATTAATGAACTTGACTATCAAGCTCCACGAAATGCTGTTTTATAACTAGCTGTCAGTATGGCACAGAATACACCTATTGTGTTTGGGGTCCATTTTTGTTATAAACTGCAATAACACATGTTGTTCAACTTATTGCAGCATCGCAGGAGGGCTCGAAGCAACAGTAGCGTGAGCAGCGAGGCGAGCAGTGATGCATCGTCGTGTTCGTCATCATCCTCATCATCATCCTCGTGTTCCTCCTCGTCCTCCAGCTCATGCTCATCGGCTAGCTGCTCAGATGAAGAAAGCTCCCTTCCAGCTAACTGCGAGTTTGCCATTGTACGCCAGCCCGAGCAGACGCATGACCCACTCAAACTTCGGATTGCTGCTCGACGTGTGTCAAAAGCCGAAGACTCTGCCTGCATGACGTCGGCAGCTGGTGCGAGCAGTGGCTCGGCTAATGGCTCAGCTGCAGTGCGGCTTCGTATAAAGCAGCACAAGAGCCGGAGACGGAGACGTTCACGGAGCCCTACGGATGCAGGAGGGCTGCGCCAGCCGCGCTGTTCTTGCATGGAGAAGAGGAAAGGAAAGGTGAGCAATGAGGGACTTGTATGCAAGGGAGCTATTCTTGATGTGTCTGCCTTGTGGACGTGTCCACTTCAGTGGAGTTGATTCAGTCACTCAAAAAAGCGGCAAGCCCTGACATTATGGCGCTCTTGACCACATCGATGCACTGAACCCGCTAGCACATTCCCAGTGTGAAGAGAAAGAAAGTGAACGAAATGTGCAAGAACAGAACACCTGAGTAAACTTGACAAGTTTGGACTTTTGATGAATGAGTTCAGGTGTTTGAGAATGGTGCAGGGAATGCATACCGACCTGCCAGGTACGTTAGGCGGGCAGCCACGCTCCGAGATGTGCATTCAGAAGTGAATCTCTGGAGGCAGCATTAGTTGCAATGAAGCACATTTCGTCCCTCTCATTTGCAGTGAGAGTTGTGAAAGCTTTGTGACTTTAAAATGATGTTGTGGAAGAAGGACCGAAAACAGCGGGTGTGCTTCTTGCCAAGCTCCAGCCAATCACTAGAAAGCGGACAGTCCAAAAGGTGGACACGTGGAGAACTGCATCCCAGTACTGTTTGTTGTGTAGATCAAAAACTTTAAATATGTTTGTAGTCATCGTAACATCATTGTGTTTCAGTTTTCCTTATGGACACTACTACCTTTGCTTTGGTAACCTAGCAGGTTCTGTGTTATGATTTTGGGTAACACATTTATATACTGCTAAAACCTGTGCTTAGTTTCATTGATGTCATGGACACGTTTCTGAAATTCATGGTGAGACCTTTATAAACACATTTTGTAGGCACTGTCAAGAAAAGCAGTTTCCTTGACAAATGCAGGTGTTTGTTGAAACTAAGACTCCTATGATGTCACTTATTCAGTTACTGTTGTGCGATATGTGCAACAATCAGGCACTCTAAATAGGACGTTTTTTTCATTGTGCCGTAGAGATTTCTTGTTAAGAGTTTTCTTATGTGTTTATTTATAACTTAACTATATAATTAGCCAAAATGTAACAAAAAATAGTGACAAGATCTGCTGAATGGCAAACTGCATGCTTTAAAGGGACACTAAAGATTTCAACAATCTTTTTGCGTATTAGTAAAGTACAATTTCACAATCCCAAAGGCACCACTCTTTCTGCGACACGACACTTTGTAAACGAGAAAATGCACAAAAAGAAAATGCGAATGAAAATGCCACCTGAAAATTCCCGCACCATACACCATGACATCACAGATTTTGAAGGTAGTCTACTGGGTCTTATATAGCTTCTAATTGATAAAAATGAAGTACATTGTCATCTGTGGGTGCCATAGACTAGATTACGAAGTTTCAGGCAATTTCATTGAGCCACTGTTGCCAAAATACAAAAAATACATTTTGAAATTTTTGAGGTCATGTGGGTTGATCTTGTGGCGAAATTTAAAAATAAAAGTTTAATCTTGATTTTCTCTGCTAATAATGAACTTACGATAGTGAGACATATAACATCAGAGATCTCAGAGGGCAGTTTGTAAATTTAAACCAAGTCGTTTCTAATAATGCAGCATTTTTGCGTGACATTGACTAAGGTGCCCTGGGAATGGAATTACTGCCTGGGCTATATTTACTTGCATCATGTGGGATTTACCTTTTTCAAATCGCTGTGTAAGACTCCTATTGCTTGCTTGCAGGTGGCAGATCAGGATCCTTCAACGTGTAGTTACACGTCTTCTTCTCGCAAGACATCGCGGTCGTGCAGCAGCTCCCGCTCATCAAGCAGTGGCTCATCAAGCTCTGGCTCAAGCTCAAGCTCTGGTTCAAACTCTGGTTCAGGTTCTGGTTCGAGCTCGGGGTCAAGTTCAAGCTCAAGCAGTTCTTCGAGCTCTTCGGACTCTGAAAGCTCATGCAGTGTGTCAGATTATTCAACGTGCCGTACGCCTCTAAAATCTGGTGGATATCATGCTTATCAGAGCAGTGATACCGGTGTCTCGTCTCCACTTCAGCCATGTGCAAAAAAAGCAGAGTTGAACACTGCAGTACCGGTCAATTCTGATGTGATGGGGAATGCAGAAAAGCCAGCCTCCACGGCAAGTGACTGCAGCACAGTTGTGGGGCAGCCGTTGCCTTATCTGAACATGGACGCTTCGGCAAATGTTTCACCTGACAGCGGGATCCAGTCTTGTGGAGAATCCCCTCAGAGGGCGAGTTGCCATGGCGACTCGCCACATCGGGGTAGCTGTCGTGAAGATTCACCAGCACGTGTTATTAGCCACGACGAGGAAGCAGACAAGAAACACCTAATGCAGGAGGTGCCAGCTGTCACTGCATGCAGTGATGCAGTGCTTTCAAGCATTCCTGAAAGGCCACCTAGTGTATCTCGCCTGGAGCGCTTAAAATTGCCTGATGTGGGCACAGTGAAAGACACGAAGCAGCATGGGCCTGAAAGCAGACTCGACGTTCTGACTGCTAACACTACGGAAACTACAAAAAGCCCTTGTGATGCCTCACATCTGCTTGTTACAGATACACCTGAAAACTTGCTGCCGAAGGAACCGTTGGAACACGCTCTTAGTTTCTCTGAAAATTTGCAGCAATCAGTGCCTCTAGGGAGCAAGGTGCAAAGGTATGGATTTTCTGAGTCACCATCAGAGAAACCTCCTTTGGAGCGAATCTCTCCTTGTCGAACGTCAGATGGGGAGGCCAGAAGAAAGGCAGAGGTAATAAAGAATTCGACACCTCCACCTCCCCAACTTACACCCCCTCAGCTTACACCTCCTCGTTTAGATTGCATGGTTGTGGAGCCACAAGCTCCCGCCTGCAGTCGAAGTGATAACACTAGTACTGGCGATGACAAGGAAAGAAGCAGTGAAGAAAGTCAGTGTCCTCCGGTCCTGTCTTGTTCTTTGAGCAGTCAGAAGCGTTATAAGAGGGTCAGCAGCAGCAAAGAGAAGAAAACCACAGAGGAAGTAATCGCTGTGTCGCCACCACGGCTTAGAAGAAGGAAACGAGATGGGGAGGAGCAAGCTGCTGCAAAGAGTTTGCCAGCACAAATGAGAGTACTGAGGCCATCTAGAATGGGGAGGCCCCCATCCAATGTTAATACAAGGCCACTGCGGAGTGCTACCTTAAAGACCGCTGCACCAAATGGTGGAAAGACAGAGTCTGGGGACCGTGAACTTCAACAACTGGTGCAAAAGGTGCACGACTCAATCAGCACGCAGTTTCAGGACATGATGGGAACTTCAAGTGACTATGATATGACAGTAGAGATTGAAGAAAGTTCAGTCCAAAGAAAGGTTGCTGAGAAACACCCTAACATGGCTCTAGAGGAACCCGGTGAAATGAAAACAGCCCCTTTGCCATGTTCAACTTTATTGTCTCAAGTGGACAAGAACGAAGCCTCTGCTTCTTCTGGGAACGCAGATACTGATATTTGCAAAACTATAGAAAAACCATTGTCAGCTCGCAGAAGAGGGCGACCAAAGTCAAACGCTACACGGAAGTTGGGTTCAGCAAAAGCGGAGAGGCCAACGTTGCGGCATGCGCGGAGGGACAGGCATGAAGACAAGCATTCTGGCCTAGATTCATTGCAGTCAAGTACTGGGAGCGAGACGTCAGATCTGAAGCCATTTCCAAGCAACTCTGTGAAGAAAGAAGATACAGTGGATAGAGCCAAGACTTGTATTGAAAATGTACCAATGAAAACTTCTGATATAGTTGAAACAAGAAAGAACAGGACAAGTGCAAAAAAGGAAGGTGTTGATGACTCTGTTGATGTGGATATGTTACTTCGAGAATGCAACATTGAGGAACAGACTAACTTACTACACATGTACCAGCGAAAACTGAAAAAGAAACGTTTTGTGCAGCAGCCATTGCGACATAGTCGTACTAGTTTGCGGAAGTCTGCACGCTTAGCAGCCACAATGACCTCTGAATCCGTTGATGCCCTTGTTGAGGCACTTTCTTCTGTTTTCATCTCAAAGCAAGCATCATTGCACATTGTCAACATCAATGACATACCGGCAATTTTTAAGCCAGTAAAGTACTTGCGTCCCAAGCGCACCTCTGAAAGGCCGTTGCGACAGATGAGCAACGCAAGTAAGGCTGAGGTTCGAAAACAAGAAAAAGAAGAACCTAAGGCAATGCCTGGGAAGAAGGCAAAAGCAAAGAAGCAGTCGCAGCCTTCTTCAGCAGTGCCCGAGTCACCCCTAGATATATTGGCACCACCTTCTGGGGACCGTTGCCTTCCGCTAAAAAAGCGACATTGTCTACTCAGTGAAGACAAGGCTCAAGAAGCAGGCAAAGAATCTGTGGATGTATTGGAAAAGAGCCAAAGTAAGCATGCCCTTGTAGTAACTGGCACTGCAGATGCAAGCAAGAAAAATGCCAGTAGCCCAGCTGAAGCAATGCCCAGCTTGCCACGCTGTGAAATACCTGTCCTTACTAAAGCAGCAAAAAAAGCCATGTACCCTATTGTCTCATTAGAACCTTTACCACAGGATATGAGAGGATTCAAGAGAAAACCTGGACCTAAATGTAGAAAACAGAAGTCATACCAAGTTGGAAAGAAAAAGCCTTGTAATTCTAATAACACTACTAGTTCACCTGTTGATGACACTATCGAGAGCTGCATCCAGAAGTTCAATGAGACTCTTAATTCAGCCAAGCTGAATGAAAAATTAAGGTCCAGATCGAAGTCTCCTGTCAAGCAGAGTCACAGGAGTGATTCAAGCAATTGGGTGGAACCTGAAAGCGAACCAGTTTTACTGCCGGAATCCCAAGACTGTGAATCCCAAGATGATCTCCTACTTAAACCACAGTCAGCATCTCAACCAGATATACAGCCTGATCCTCAGACGCAGTCCCAAGTGCAATCCGAAACGGCATCCAAGACTGAATCCCAGACTGAATCAGACACTGCATCCCAGACTAGGTCCCAGATCGAACTGCAGACTGTATCGCAGACCGATCCCCAGCCAGATTCCGAGCCTCTGTTCGACTCCCAATGTGAGTCTCACTCGGAGGTGCAGCCTCAGTCCAATTTACAGTTCCTGCGGGAGCCCAAGCTTGAATTTCCAACCGAGGAAAACACAGAGACTCAACCATCTTCCAATCTAGATGATGATGATGACATTCCTCTATCTGCTTTAGTTGCCCAACAAGCAGATGGATGTGATGATGATGAAGCGGTGATGTTTGTTGAGGACGATAGCGATCCTGAAAATCCTCTGAAAAAAATATCTCTTCTGAAGCAAAAGCAACAGAAGTTGCTAAAAGCTGTTGAACGGGCACGTCGATCGAAAGAACGTGTTCGCAAGGATGTGCCAGTCGAAGATGATTTGGCGGGCAATAAGAGGCATAGGAAACGAAAGATGAGGAACAGGACTGGGTTCGTGAAGGTCAAGCGAAGAAGGGTCGCATCGAAAAAGAGTCTTGTTGCCACATCTGCCTGTGATGAGGCTGTGGACGGGGCTGCTGATGCAATTGAGGGGTCAGCATCAACGGAAAAACTTCTGGCCCTTGACACTTTTGCAGCAGTTAGCTCTGTCACAGAAGATTGTGAGAGGCCTGGAAATATTTCGGAAAGGCATCAACAGTCTGAAACGTTGCTTGAAGCTGAAGCTGATGCCAGTGTTGAAAGAGAAACAGAGTCCCAGGAGGAGTTCAAAACAACTTCTGAGGGCGAAGGCAAGCCTGGGAAGACCAGTGAGTGTACTGCTGATGACAAAGACAAGATGAGCAGTGATACAGAAATAGATGAGAAACTTGAAGAAAATAAAGATCCCACATCAGACAGTAATAAAAATATGGACAGCACGCCAGTGATAAGAGTGGACAGTAAACTGAAAGCAAGTGCTAACAAGGACAAAAGCAATAGTGGGAGCAAACCACTATGCAAAGAAACAGCCAATAGTGAAGGCAAAGATGATGAGAAAACAGGTGTAGATCGAGTAGCTGTCAGTGATGAATTGTCCAAAACAGAGTTGTCTAAGCGTCCTAGCAAGCCAAGAAGCTCCAGAAGGTCAAAAGGTTATAGGAGGAAAAGAGTTTTCAGGCGAAAATTGGCGGTAAAACCAGTGAAAAATGAGCTTCTCAGTGATGGTAAAAAATCGGAAGCCACAGTGGATGCCGCAAAAGACAACTGCGAAGCGAGTGACAAAAACATGGAAACCGAAGAAAACAAGGAGCCGGAAGTGTCTGAATATGCTGAGGTTAAGAAGCAAAATGAAAGTGCTCTGCAGCCGAAAAAAGTTAAAAATATCAGCCTGCAAGCAGTAGAAAACCACAAGCAAGAGAATTTTGAGGTTAAGGAGAAAACTTTGAAGAATGAAGGTCCTGCGCAGCAAAAAAAAGTTAAGGATGTCAGTTTGAAGGCTGTAGACTTCAAGCAAGAAATTTCTGAAGATGCAAAGGAAAGGGTGAAACATGAACGTCCATCACAGCAGAAGAAAGTCAAAGTTATTAATTTGAAGGCTCAGGACCTTGAGCAAGAGAACCCTGATGTGGAAGAGAAGGTGAAAAAGGAAGTTCCATCACAGCCGAAAAAAGCAAGGCCACGGAAGAGAGCTCTGAAATCTAGCAAAGCCAGAAAAAGGAAGCAGTTGAGGCCAGCTTCGAGCAAGCCTTGTGCAAGTGCCAAGCCAAATGATTTGGGTAAGTGGCACATTTTGCAATTGTGTGTTTTGGCCGTGACTCTCATTGATCGGACAGCTAGCTTACTTTGAAATGGAAATGTTCATGATGGGATTACTAAAAATTCAGGAATGAAGCTTACAGGAAGTGGATTTTATTTCACATTTGTGGGCTTACAGATCCAGAATGAATGTTATGATTTGCCTTTAAACAAAAAATAGGAAGGGAGGAGACTCAGTGGTTCAGTGTTACGGTTACATTCTAGCAGGTCTGAGTAATTTTACTTGTGTTGAACTCTTCTACTATGATAGCAGTAGGCTTTTACACTTGGTGCTTCCATGTTCTGGTAGAATGGCCTTTTTTTGTACGTAGTGTCTTTCTTCACTACAGCTATCTGTTGTAGCCTTTGAAGTATATGCACAAATGCCACCATTTCGAAGATTATGTGGGGTGCATTACCACGCTCAAATTATTAATGTTGAGCGATACTTGGCATGTTCTGTCCTGAAGTTTATACTCCTGCAAGTACATAGAGTTTTGTCCTGTTGGTGAGTGAATGAGTGAGCCCTGGTGGAACATCACTGCCTCAACTATGGCCAAATTTTTGTTTTAAATGAGCTAGCACTTTTCCCAATTGTCTGTATGCTCTGCCTATGTTCATGTGTAACAGCTAATAATGTGTTGAATATGAAACCATAGACCATTGAATATCAGGAACATGTAAGAATACTGTGTTCACGCGAACATATACCGACCTCAAATCTAAGCCAACACCCATAAGTCCAAGGCCTGAAAAAAAGAAAGAAAAAATAGGCCGAATGAAACAGCGAAGACAACGTTCACAATTCATGTGGTGGTTTTGGGATGTTAAACCCCACATATAAAATCATCATCAACGTTCACGAAGAGAAAACACTTATTGAACATGAAAATTAAACAAAACAGTTGGTTCACGATGCAAACAACTCGAGAAACATACAGCTGCTAGTCCTCTTATGTGTGTTTCTTTGTCGTTTTTTTAGCACTGCTTCTTGTTATTCGTATCATAACGGTGTCGTGCTTGCCAATGCTGCGCTCATTCCGAGTCGTCGTCGCTGTCTTCAGACAGTGCGCAATCCTCGGGGTCATCAAGTGCATTAGATATGTCGCACTTCTTAAACGGGCACACAATCAAATGTTTTTGGGATGTTGTCCCACGATGCAGCCCCTCGAGCAATGCACATTTTTTTCATCCACTCAAAGTCCTGCCCGGCTTGAATGTTGGACGATAACTCCGCGGCTAGGACAACTTTCCTTTTATAAGCAGCACTATAATGACACCACCTGTTTGGCGCCGTTGAGGTATGCCACACACAGACCACTCCAAGCGTGACTTGAAATGACAAACCGCTCGCCTCAACACTTACCGCAACAATCAACATGGCGGCTTCAGGTGTGTACTTTAAGCCAGGTGTTGGCTCGGCTACTAATGGTTACAATACCGTCTAGGTGGCGCTGTTTGTGCACTACTTTTCTCAATGAAAAATGGTGTGTTTTTCAAAATCCTCGGATCTAAGCCGACCCTACAGTTTGATACAAATAAATTTGAAAAAGAACTATCGGCCTAGATTCGAATAAATACGGTAATAGGCACTGTGGCATTTTTTGTTAAAAATGACATCTCAGTAGAGCATGTTTAAATTTTGCTTTCTTGTAAATGTATAGTACTCACAGATGAACAATTCAGGGTTAATTAATGCAAATGCTCTTGTTCCCACTGTCATCAGTTCAAGTCGTATCGGCGTGATTCAACTCGAATTCTTAGATCCGAGTCAACATTATCTTAAGAGACTGTATTCGTTGCTGCATGGCATGGCTAGCTCGAGCAGTTACGCATACCAGTCATTGTGCTTAAAAATTAGGTGTTTGGGAGTCTGTGAGTATTGCATAGTTCTCTGGCTAAGAACCCGATGTATGTGGTCGGTAGTAATGGCACCTCTCTATACACCTTTGCTATGTATTGATGAAGCTTCAAGAGGCAGTTGCGGCTGCAGGATCAGTAGAATGAGAGCTACATGCCAGTGTTGCCACTCTGCACAGATGCACAGATGCAGATGCAAACACATGAACTGCACAGATGCAAACACATGAACGAACTTGCAAGCAGACATGCACACACATGTATTTTGTTGCAGTTTGATGTGTCACTGCACAGAGCAGAGACAGTACTCTTAGTAAACAGAAAATCTGTTAAATGGAACTGCTGCTCAAATAGAACAACCGCCTTTTCACAATTGGTTTCATACTTGAATTCTCCACCCTTGTCCATCTCTCAGTAAACGTAACTCCTGTTAAATGGAACACATTTTCTTGATCTCTTCAGGTTTTGTTTCTCGAGAGTCTACTGTACATTTACTGGTACTCAATCGTGGCTCGAAATGCCATGCCATGTGAGCATGTAGTGTTAGCAACTGGCAATGTGTCACGTTCATCCGTTGTATGCCAAGGGTGAAGCTGAGAAACTGAAAGTGCCTTCATGATGAAAATAATCATGGCTTCCATCATTGCTGACGTGACTGAAGTAAGGTATGGACAGGCAGAACAAATCTAGGTTTACACTTCTAGCTGCTGTCGTAGTAAAACAATAATAAAAAAGACTATGTGGGTGCATTATGGTGTTGGGTGTTGTGCATTGGGTATAGGAATGAGGTCATTAATAATTGAGATTGGAAGGAGAACATTAATTTCAGCAACTTGTGTGATGTTACAGCGAAAAAAAAAAAGAAGTGAATGTTTTATTTGCAGAGTCCACAAAGGGTGAAAACATTGACGATACTCCACTAGAAATACTGCAGGAATCACTACCAGTTGATGCACCAGAAGAAATGCAAGAGGAATCCTTGCCAGTTGATACTATTGCAGAAGCTATTGAAGCAGTTGTTGTAGCTGGTACAAAGAGGAAGGTGGGGCGACCTCTAAATACCAAGACCAGGGCAAGGATGCTTGCAGCAGCGAAGCGCAAGGCAAAGATGTTGAAGGGTGCCCCGAGAAACAAGAAGATCAAGCTCAAGAAGCCCTCTGCACTGCCCATGACACCTGCATCTGACAGCGAATCGTTGTGCACATTGCCTTCTGCAGTTTCGTTGTCTGCTGCGCCAGGTGCATCTGTTTCTGCTCCTTCATCTGCTCCGCCTACAGGTCTATGTCCAGTAAACTCTGGTGGCAAGCCGCCAAAGAAGAAGTCTAAGACAGTCAGCATGTCAGCCAAGGCTCCAGCTTCTACGAGCAGGTTGGCATCGTGCTTTGGTCATTTTAATGCATGTGTTTCAGTTCTCTGCTTGCTTTTCAAATGTCCCAGCGTGGTCTGACTTCACCATCATCTCACATTAATTTGTAATTGCTAAGAACAGTGCCGAGATGAGCTCTTTGGCTAAGTAAGCACTAAGTGTGGCGTACTACTTTTTAACTTGTTTGATTGCTGTTGTTACATTTCATAGTGCTTCATTTGCCAAGTAAAACATTACTATAGTGATGTTAAACATGATTAGAAGAAAGAAAGGGCAGTACAGACATAACTCACTCTCGTAAATATCCGTAAAACCTCGATATAACGAACCCAGATATAACGAATCATCAGTCATGAAGGACTAAATGAAGAACAGCTCTGTCATAGTACAGTGCGTCAAATATATTTTTTAACTAGTTTTTGGGTATAACAAAGTATTTTTGATTCAGGTGTGACTTTGTAAGAATGAGGTTTGAGTTTATTATGTTTTATAGCATATGCTGCTTTGAGCTGACAACAGCCAAATTAGGTGGTGTAGTACATCGCTTTCGGTGACCATCGTATCTATTGTGCACAACAGGGAGGAGGGGGGAGAAAAGGCTTAAAGGGCCACTCACTAAGTTTGAGAATTTTGAGCTGACAAGCGCAATGTGTAGATGAGGCGTTCATGATCACATCTGCCAAAATTTGCAATGCTACGCGCCGCGTAAATGGGTTAAATTTCAAGATGAACGCTGCTCCCCCTCCCTTCTGCCGGCGCGTGCCCAAAGAATGAGGGCATGACGTGCGTGTATGAACGGCCCTATGTTCACGGCAATGTGACGTTAGTCCTCTGCGTAGACGACTCTGCTCTGACGTTGTAAACAGTGGCACCTGACATGGCGAAAATTATTTAACATGGCATGTGTAGTTTATGTAATTTGTTGCTTGAAGAGAATAATAATGTTCTAGATAAATAATGAAACGCAATAGCGGAATGTGAGCGTCTTTTTTCCATTTTTCTCCCATGAATTAGCAACGAGATGCGGGGCTAATGTGTCAGTGTTTTGCATGCGTTCGTGTACCTGCAGTCAGTGCATCGAGCAGACGACCGCCGTGGAACGCTCTACGTGTTCGCGCTCTCATTCTGCTCATCTATTCTACCGCGTCTTAGCTAGCGTTTCCAAACCATCCCGCAGAAACAGGCAGAAGACCACAAAATAACGCTGGCCAACAAAGCAACGCCGCTCGCGTGCTCGGGGGTTGGACTTGTTTGGGCACGTCATGCGCACATTACCTCTTGGTCGGATGTCTGAGAGGGTGGGGAAGAGATTTGACTTGCGAAGGCTATGCGGAGGAGCAGCAAGGGTTTCGAGCTCGCCTCCTCTCATCCTTGTTTCGCGCCGCTTCAAAAAACCCATTTTCTCTGCTCGTGATGAACCGATTCAAAAAATTTTTGTGGCAAATTGTTCCTCATCAGACACCCAGCAACTTCCACTGTCTAACTAAAATTTGGTATGGGGCCTGGTGAGTGGCCCTTTAATTTATGGCGAAGAATGGTGTCAACTGACGTAATATGGCATGGTGAAAGAGCAGAATCACACTAGGCATCACACCATTGCATGTGAACTGCATATTTGGTGGGTAGTTTAAAGCTTGCCAGCTACAACAAAACGGATCAATTTTTAAGGGTGCTGACACTCCTTGTAAAGTTGTTTGCGCCGCGTGGCCCATGTGTCTCGCGCAGAAGCCCCATTTCAGGTTACAATTACCAGGTGGTAGGTGGCGTTTAGAACGACGATATCGTTGGCCGAATGATTATAACATCAATCGTGGTCAACACGCTAAGACGTCCTTACACAATGTTAAACAACACTCAACAACATGACAAGCAATGCGGTGTTGCTAACGCCTGACTCACCATGTGGGCCCACCGCAGATGGTATGCTGTGTCGTCCACGGCAGACCCACCGCTGGAGGCAACTGTCCACGCTACTGCCCCACACCACAAGAGACTAGCTTATTTCTTGCACGCCGCCACCTAGGCTTCCCGCCAGGTGTCGCCGCTGGTGCTGAATTTTTCTAACCATGATGGTGATGGTGGCGATAAATGCTCACGAGCACAACGCCACCTTCCCTCTTCGTAGTTGTAACCTGAAATGTGGCTTTTGCACGAAACACATGCGCCACGCATCGCGAACAACTCTACAGGGGGTGCTGACACCCCCACAAGTTATACACTCAAACCTTGATATAACAAACCGGATATAATGAAATGTTGGTTATAACGAAGTAAATGAAAAATTGTCTTGCAATAGATATAATAAATTTATGCTCCTGTAAGATGAACTTTGTTATAATGGCATTTTAGTGTAATTTTTTACCTGTTGCTGCAAAAACAAAGTGCGCACCTACATAGGTAGGCATATTACGTCTGAGACGCATTATGGGTGCTTTGCGACTTACCAAAGTGAAATTTATTGTGTAATTGGTACCTCCTAACTGTATCTGCAGTAGGTGTCCTGAGAGAGTTCACAACAGGCTCTGTGAGAGCCATTCCTCCAGCTTATGCTGTGACCTTTCAGCATGTTCTGTGTAGGCTTAAAGTTAAATTTTTTTACGGCTGCTGCCAGTGTCCGAAACCACTATCGCACAAAAGAAGAAAATAACTTAGCAAATAAAACACCAAGGACACAGCGAGATTCGAACTCGGGTCTCCTGCATGCCAGCCCAGTATTCTACCGCACAGCCACGCTGGTGCTTGAAACTCTGTTGCAAGCTTGCCTTAGGCAGGCTTAATGTCGGGAGAGGAATCACATTAGCATGAGTTATGAAGTGTTTTAAAAAACAGCAAATGAACTATCAGATGCCACACAATGCCAATTTACATAACGAATGGGTCGTAAGATGCTCCAACCTATTGCAAAAGCTTGTTCTTGAACACCTATTAACTGTGGCGCATACACACTTCAGGCACGATTCTTCGTCATCGTCAGCTACTGCATAAAAAATTTGCACAAAATTTCTTGTAAGTGTATAGCGGATACCACGCTCCTCTGAAGAATGACGAAGGATAGCATAGTAAATGCTGCCTTACTACATGAAAATTATGATTACTTATAGCGTAGTGGGTACCCTGAAAGTGCGTTTGTAGCAGTCACCCAAAGGGTGTTTAGAAAAGGCTCTGAAAGACCGCTCTTCCAGCTTTCGCTGTGAGTGTGCTTCACGTTCCCTGCAGGCCTGGCATTTTTCTTTTTTTCCATTGCAAAGATGTAGTGTATCACAATGGGGCGGAGGTTGTTGCTACTTCAAAGAAAGCTTATGTGCTTCTTTAGTGCTCTATACCAAGTTAGCGCATCAAAAGTGAAGGCGCTGCTGCAAAATAATTAGATCATTGACTGATAATTGAGATTGAATGGAGAACACTCAGAAGTATTCTTAAGCTAGGTCCTGTAATATTAGGCTTATTAGAGACTATTTTAAGGAGCTTTAATGGTATGTTCTGATTGGATTAGTTAGTCCCAATTTCTTACGAACAAACCCTGCATATAGTTTTGCACTTCCTGTATGCTGGGGCTGTTGCTGTTGATAATGATTAATTATGATGGAGTATTTTGTAATTGGTGGACTCGTTCAATAATTATGCAATTAACATGATTTGATGTGTTTTGCGATTCTACACTTATGCCATGCAATATTACAAATTAGTTCTGCGGAAAGCTGCAGCCATACAATACTACATATGACTCAGAGATAAACATTGTACGGTGTCTGGTTCTGTCAGGACCGCTGTGCAAGTGTACGAGATGCGGCTACAACATGGCCGTCATCCCTCCCTCCCCAAAGAAGGGATCGATCCACCTGGTTCCGAAACGTCAGGCTCTGTTACGTTATTTTGGTTGAGGTTACATTGTTTTTTTTTCCATTATTTTCTTTGAATTTGCTAACGCGTGTCTTCTTCTGATGGGATGCTTGTATTGGGTATCTTTCCAAAGTATTTTCAAACACTGGAATGGCTTTGTGGTAGAACGCTGGACTGCTATGCACGATGCCTGTGTTCGCCTCTGGCTCAAACCCACTTTACCTTTGTCAGGACTTTTCACTCGCAGACAAGCCCGATTTTTCACTGACAATGCCACTGATGCCGACACTGATGCAGCATTTTGTGCTGCACAGGCTCTTTAATGTTGTCGTGTTAATACGGCCAGTGTGCTCAGAAGTTGGCTTTGTTGTAATAACTGTATAATTGGTGTTTAAGAAAAAAAAAGAAAGGATGAGTGCTGAGCAAATGAAATAGTACTGAGTCTGTTTTCTTTTGCTTTTACTGTATGAAGTTGCTTTAGAAATCATTATGACAAACCACTATATGTTAATTGTCATTAAAATGGGTTTTGAGATGTGCTTTCAATGTGTATTAGTTATGTGTGTTTTCAGGTACCATAGTTATTAAATGTACTGTCATTAAGCTTTAGTTACATGCTTTCAGATACCATAGATGTGTGTATATTAGGAAGCACATTGTGTTACTGACACTTAACAGTGTAGGTTTTGTTTAAGTAAGAACATATTTCTGACTAGACATCAGCTCAATTTTCTTTTTCATTATGTAGCTGTATTGCATACTTAACCCTGCTTTGATTTGCTTACACTTAGTGAACCACCTCAAGATGACACACCTGTGGTGACAGTAACAAAGCCTTCGACTGATGATGGTACACATCGGACCCGGCGGCGGAGAAGACGTGAACACCAGCTGCCAAAGAAGAAGTACTTGAAGGCAGGTCTTTATTCAAGCTGCTTCAAAGAAGATGGGTGAGTATATGACTTCTTCTTTCTGGTGATCATTTGTGTAGTTGTTTTCAGTTCTGCGCTCTTCAACAGCACCATCTGTGCTAATGCTTGTTGGGGGCTAGTTTGTTCTAATTCACAGCAAAGGAATAACTGTGTGAAAAGACAAAAAATATGCAGGCGACAGACAGATGCACTGACTTACAACTACCTTTATTTTCCGAAGTGTACAGAATATATTTACATACACACTAAAATGAAAAAACCTAAAACCACATGTCCATGTTGACAGCTCTGTCACAACTGCTTGTTCATCTAACGATGTGCAACGAGGAACCTTTGCTATTTTCTAGTAAGTGTCAGAGAAGTCATGCTTACGAATACACCATCCAGTAAATTTGCTGCTTTAATATTAAATAGGAGGGGAGAACATACAAGAAGGAATGGCCCAAAGTAGTTATCTCTGCTTTGACGTGGCTCTCTCTACATAGAAATTGTATGTCCGTGTGCTCAGATTTGGGTGCACGTTAAAAAATGAGGTGATCGAAATTTCCGGAGCCCTCCACCACGGCGTCTCTCATAATAATATGATGGTTTTGGGATGTTAAACCCCACATATCAATCAATCAATCATCTCTACATAGACAATGTTGCTCTGACGTCACCCACAGTAGCACTTACGTGACACTGCAAGAATTATTCGAAGTGATGTGTCATTCGTTTGTGTATCTGTTGCTTGAATTGATAAATCAATGCACGCGTGACCTTGTATGCTCATGACGTGCTCGTGCGTATGTGTTATGTGATCCTCCAGCTCTGATGCTGAGGAGGGCAAAGAAGGGATTTGGTTTGAAAAACCACTTTGGGCAAAGGGCAAGTGTTTCAAGCTCACCTCCCTACATCATGGTTTTGCACCACCTCAAAATATTTGTTTTCTCAACTTGAAAAGAACCAGTATGAAAAATTCTTGTGGCATAATGCTCTTTATAGAGCTCACATCTTCTAATGTCTAATTAAAATTTCTTATGCTGCATGGTAAGAGGCTTTTTTGGAGGGGGCGTGACAGGGGAAACTATTAACGCGACAGCAGTGAAGAGCTCGTTTCATAGAAATTTCGGTGTCGGTGTGGGAGTCGATGGTTGTGAGCGAAAAATCATCATCTTGTGTGTGACCGAAAAATCACGAATTATTCAAATAAAATAAATAATAAAAAATTCCGGGTCCGAGTGAGGATCGAACCCCGGCCGTTTGTGCGGCAAGCGGTTTTTTTTTTTTTGAAGAAGAAATCTTTATTTGTCGCAAAAAATATACACGCATTGGGGTAGTATATACAGAAAGGACCACATAGTCTACCTCATAGCCATGCCTCTGATTGGAAATGCAATTAAAATAACTTCCTCTGCTTGGAAATGTAGTAGGCTTTACAAACACACATGTCCTGTATACAGGCTTCACAATAAAACATGCAATATCGTGTTAATATTGCGTGGTACAAGGGTGCATATTCATCGGGTTTCAGAACACATGATTATCATGACTTCATGGTTTAAAGCACCCACGTAGTTGGTGCATAGATAGCTAGTTGAAAAAGATGTAATGTGCCTGATTGCATGTGGTTTAAAACGCTACCCGTTATGCAGAATGCAGCCATATTCCAAAGCTTACAAAAGCTACTTTCAACTTTATCAATTACCTTGTAGTATTCCATAATCCAAACATATCAAGTAACATCGTGCAGTCAAAACTATGCACTAAGTGGTTGAAGTACGCATTAGGGGCAGAATATTGCTATTGCGCTCGACAGGCGAAGCTTGTGGGGTCTCGAATTGGCGAGCGCCACCACCACGCTCTTGGAATGAACGGACAAAGTAGACACAGTCGGTCCAAACCAAACCCTAACATACATTTATTTAACTACTTTTTGAACGAGGATATCTGCCGAATGATTATGACATAAATCGTGATGAACACGCTAGGACATTCTTACACAATATTACCATACACTCCAAAACGTGACAAACACAATAACACACCCAAGGCGGCATCGCCAACGCTTGACTTCCCACAAGGGCCCCCGACGCGCAACCCGCGGTGCCACGCACCGGTGACCCACGCTAGAGACAACCGTTCGCGGCAACCGCCACACGCAGAAGAGACCAGCTTATTTCTCGCTCGCCGCTACCAAGGCTATTCGTCGCCGGAGCTATACCATGATGATGATAATGGTGATCAACGCTCGCGAACACAACGCCATCTACCACCTGGTAGTTGTAACCCGAAATGCGGCTTTTGGGCGAGACGTGCGTCATGCAGCGCAAACAACTTTACAGGGGGTGTCAGCACCCCCACAAGCTTAAGAGTCTCAAAATTTTTTTTGTGTTGTTGTTGAGGACTTAGTGATGAAATTTGTCATGCAGGTATAATTGGTTATGCTGATATCAAAACTGAAATTGGTTGTGAGCTATTTTCTGTAGTTTTTTGACATAGAACTCTTGGTAGGCTCTCATTGTCATTTCATAATTAATAAATAATGGGACATTCATTTGTGAAGAATTTTACATAACAGTATTCTCTAAGGCCCATTCAGGGCTTTAAAGCTATTAGTTTATTTTTTAACATTCCAGCAAGCACACAAAAAAGTTTGAAATATCTTGTATATGTTGCCCTAATACAATTTTTAGAAAAAAGCCTATTATAATAATCTGTATAATGTGCAGACAAATAGCAATAAATAAGTGCAGGTGTTGTTGGGTAGAAAAAGTGACTGTTGGACTTCCTTGCTTGCGTGCTTTTTTTTATCGTTCTTTTTATGAAGCCAGGAAAAGCCAGTTTAAAGTTGTAATTGCTGAAATTGCTTGAACGAATTTTCTAGCTCCCATGCTCTTTTTTAGCTGTTGTGATTGTTATTGTTTAAGTTGCTATAACCAAGATCGTACAGTGTCAGCACTTGTTAGTCATCTGGAACAAGCCGATGCCTAATGACATTTACGTTAAAGAGATGCTGTTGTCTTGTTTACTTTATTGCAGGAGTCTGTCCAAGGATGGTGGGGAAGTTGCAAGTACAGAGACGTCACTACCAGAACAGCTGAGCTCGCTAAATCTGAAGTAGGTTTCCCCTGTAAATCATGTTCTGAATTTCTCTGTTTACACATGTTACTATAATAGTGGTGTTCAAACATGGTTGTTTTGTGAGTGTGATTGTATTTAACACGATGCATTGCTCCAGTTTTACTTCTTATTATGGCCAGAATCTCGGTCATGTCCTGCTGCCCCTATTTTATGCAGCTTTGTGATTTGAGATTTTGTGCCAGGGAAATCGTATGTCATCATCTAATCAGATCCCTGAAATTCTTGTGCCTACTGTGACAGAACGAAGCAGACATGAATTATGTTGTACGCATGTATGAAGCATGGTGTTTTCTGAAACCAGAGCGCAGTAATTCAAGAAAGCTGTAGCATTGAACATGCTTCAGCTACAATCCTGTTTGTATTGCACTTTTGTGTAGTTTGGGCCCAAAAAAAAAAAAAATCAATGAGTGAAGTACAGTGAGTAAGCTGAAGAGCAGTACCTTTTGGTGGCACTGTGCAGTCACACCTGATGAATTCGCACATAGTAAAACCATGCAATCAGTAAACAAAATCTCCCGTCCCAATTGCTTTCATGTGTCCTCTGTGGTGATAAATCCATCGTCGTCATCATTCTCAGCCGTTGCTCTGTCCACTGCAGCAGAAATGTCTCTTCCAATCATCCTCAACTTGCCCTACCTCGTGTAAGCTTGTTTTGATGGTTTACTGTGGACCTCTGAATTTGGTTGCTCCATCTGACTCATTGCACTCGTCGCCAGAATTTCCTATCTGTTGGCAGCCATTATGTTGCTCTTGCTGAGCACTGGTTGTCTGTTCTACGTGCTCACGTGACTGGAAATTTATGTGCCGTAAATATATCTAGTCAATATATTATAGTTATTCTGGTGGCCTAATTAGTGCTATTCTGATCATTTGGCTTTGGGAAAGGCTGTAGAAAAGCTAAAAACTTTGTTAGAGGCTTTCACTATCAAAGCCCCACTGACAATGTTGGCAAATTCAGAGGAGTTCCCAATTGAACAGCCATTGCTTGCTGCCGTTATCCTCTGCCTGAGATACTGAAACTTTCTGGCTTTGAGGTTAAAGGTTGTGTAGAGAAATAGGAGCGTGATACATGGACAAGGACAGGAAAGACACTGACAAGTGCTTGTCTGTGTCTTTCCTGTCCCTGTCTACAAATCGCGCTAACATTTCAAACCATCATGAATCACCAACTCGCCCAATCAACCATTTTGAGGAAATCCAACAGCTTTTACAGAGCTCCAGTGAACCCCCCCACATTTTCCGACTGGGTAATGTCGAGGGATGGGGGCCTTATCGATAATGCATCTAATCATCACTGGTGAATTGGTGTGACCGGCAGGTCGCGGGATCGAATCCCGGCTGCGGCAGCTGCATTTTTGAAGGGGGTGAAAATGCTGTAGGCTTGTGTGCTCAGATGCAACCTAATCCTGGTAACAAGAGTTCATGACCAGGCAGACATATGGCTTTTCTGGTTTGATTGTTGAGCATGTGTCTCATACTACACTCGTGAGCAAGAATTGAAAGCGCTGAATGAGTGGCCTCTGTGGGTCCACAAATTGCTCGCATTTCAGGGTGCGCATTATGATGGCAAATCTTAATGCAGCTGCTTTGTAGGTCTCTGGCTGTGCTATGTGCAGATGTGGCATGCAATGGCTTTGTTAAATAAAAAATTCAGTGGAGATTTTTTCTTCAAAAGCAATAAAATGTGTGTTAAAGGTAGTAGAGCAGGATTAGGTTGCATTTCTTCTGACTGCTCGCTGAACCCAAAAACACCTTTAATGGAACCACCACTTTCCACAGAACCTAATTTGAAAAGACCTGTCCTGCAGTGGACCAGTAGTGACAAGACCCGTAAAGCATCTCATTCAGATGATTTGTCTGCCAACACCTTCATTTATGGCATCAGCGTAGGGTGCCTACTAGGTGCCAATAAGTCATCTTAAACAATTTTATGAACGAAGGGAGCCTTGAACTTGTTGATCAAATTCTCTAAGGAGATCTTTTTCAATGCAGATCACGCTGATTTTTCTTGACTGTACTTGGGCTAGTATGACTATGAGTTGGCTAAATGGCATACCTGTGTCACATGACACTTTTGAAAGGCCATCAATTCAATGGCCAGCGAAGCGCCACAACTACATCGACTTTCTAGAGTTGTCGCACTGCTACATGGTAGTTTTGAACAGCCATTCAGTGGTTCAGGAGTTCCTTCCAAAAAATTGTTGGGAGCTACAAATTGTTATTTTCGTATTCATGTCACCAAAAGTTGGATTATACAAAACTTCTTAAAAGCACGAATGTGTGTTGTTTTTTTTTTAAATGTTAATAAATTTTTATGCATGGCTTTGAATACGTATTTTGTTTTAAGTAAATGCGAGCAATACACGGAAAGACATCATGCAGATCACTGTTATCGAGAGTATCTGCAGTTCACCCATTTCAAGTGGCGAAAATACTTCATTCACTAATTCATAACATTCAAATATGCTGTTTTTAAAGCATACTGGTTAAATTTCTTTTCCCAATTGTCAGTACGAGCACATTGTGAATGAGAGGGCACGTTCGCACTGTTTTAGTTCCCGTTGCTTAGTGACCATTTAAGTTTCGATAGAGTTGTGGGGTGCTTTGTCGACTCGGTAGACTATGACTCGACAGCCTTCAAATGACCTATGTAGCAGCTCCTGCTTGACGATTGAGTCAATAAACTATCAGTTGAGGACTATCCAAGCACACTGTTATTATTTGCAGAAGGTGACACGGCATTTAGGAAAAGAGTCTCTGCAAGCTATTTGCCTGAGTGTTTGGATGAAGATTAGCGAGCTCAGGGGCATTCGTTTATCATGTGTGCCTTGGACCTGTGTTTTTAATAGTTGCGAAATTTATTTCAAGGTTTTTTTAATAGAGTTCTAGTCTGCACATTATTTTAAAATGAATAGTAGTCACAAAAGTGAAGCGCATTCATCATGCCAGGGACACGCTGGTACAATCAACTGAGACTTTTTAATTAAATTGTTATCTTTGCATCTTAGCAAGGATATGTCCCCTGCAAGAATTCTAATGTCTATACTACTTGTTCAGTGTATGCTTTAGGTGTGTCTTGACTGTTTGAAGTTTTGCAAACTATCATAACTAACTCACCATGCAAGGTCTCATTGCACTGCTTTACTGCACGTTCTCTGGACATCTGCTGTGTTGCAGTAGTTTTTTATAACATGTAAAACTGCCACACGGCTACGGTCTGATCACCCTATTCTTGAATGTGCCTGCATTCAATAATTCATCCTACCTCAACAAAATGGACAGTGCCACCTTGTTGATGTAGACATTGTGTGTTAACAGAAGTGCATGATTTCTGAGACAGACTTTCTAATCAGGTGGCATTTTCTCGTATGTACTGCAGTGGTGGTGTATTTCTCCTGTTGATTGTAATAATTACTTGGCAGATACATTGAAACGCAGTAAAACACAGTAAAATGCAGTATCATGTTCAGTCAAAGGGTGGCATAGAGCTTTGCACGATGCAGTTAAATAAGTTCAACTTTGGCCTAAATGCAAATAGACAGGGTAGGGCTCATAATAAAAAGTTCGTTTGTTTCCATGAGGGCTTCAATTCTGCATTTGTCTTGCCCCTGCACCCTGTCACTACGCTCTGCTTTCTCTTCCTCCTGTCCTCTCCCTTTCATCATTACTGCTGATGCCACCGCTGCTGCTGCTGCTTGGGTGCTGTGTGTGCTGCCCTCAGTGCTGTACTGTGTTGGGCACCCTCACCCGACGGCTTCCACCTAACCACCGCCTGCACTGTGCCCCCAGAGGAAATGGTGGCCGCCACCATCAAAACAGAGCCTCTCTGGTACTGCTTTCATAAGAATTACACTCTTTGTCTTAAGGGACTTTGCCATCTCTGGCTAGGCTCAGGATGTGTGTGTGGGACGCCCATGCATAAACTAGCACCTGTGCTTCCAGATTTCTTCGTTAGTTCATCAACTGCTGCACTTTACATGGCACTTTTTTTGTTGCCTTTGATATATTTGTGGTGAGGCCTTCAGCATGTGCTACCATGTCACAGACAGTGTAAAGGAATCACGCATGATCTAACTTCCAAAATTGCTTGTGGCCACTCAATATCTGATGCCAAGCCTATGTGGCCGCTTGTTTGTGGCGTGAAAATGTGGATCTTGGTTGCCATGCCACATGCCATCTTGTTTTTTTTTTTTTATGTACTAAGATGTGTAATATGGCTGTTCGGTGTACAAGGGAGCGAAAATAGGCCGCTTGCAGCCTTCTGATCTCCACGACCAAGCCTAAGGGACCACTTGTCTTCTGCGTAGGGATGTGGATCTGGTTTGCCATGCCAGATGCCAACTTTCATTGTTGTCTATTGCATGTTAGCATGTGTGATGAGGCCAGTCAGGGCCCAAGGCAGTGAAGGAGCACCGTGGTTTTATGATTTACTTGGCAAAGTTTGAAACTGGCCAGCAATTTTCAATATGCAAAAAGAGTGACATTTTTGATGTCACACTGGTGTTCGGACTTTGTCAACATCCCTTCAATGAAGCTGATCCAAAATATTGTCTCGGGCAATATTGAACAAAATCCATGAGTCAATAACATCATGAATATCATTCTGGAGATAGTGGATTGATGACTGTCGCTTCGACAACGCTGGTGTAAAGCAGAAGCGCCTTCATCTTGTAGTCAATTTAGCGTTGATGGTCCAGTAAGGTCTTGGCCTACATGTATCCTGGTAATAAGATGATGAAAGAAGAAACGTTACCTCACCCTGTTTCAAAGTTTTGTTCCTTTGAAGTTTTTTCATTGGCGTTTATTATATGAAAAATATTCGAAAAGTACATATTGGGTACTCGTAATATGCCCTATTCGGTTCGTTATTCAAAACTTTTGAGTATTTGCACACCTCTGCACATTCAATATTAATGAGGGCTGCTATGCAGGGTGTGAATTCTTGCCCCTCTCTGTTACTCTTGGTGAGGCAGAGTGATACTACATGATGAGTGATGCATTTTCTGAGAGACTTTTCTTGTTCAGTGAAACTAACACGGAGGAAGAGGAAGAAGGTGGCCACACGGTGCCTATGGAGGAGGAGAGGTGCGTGGGCCTAATGCCATCGCCCATCCACGCTGGCAAGTACCTGCGTCAGAAGCGAGCCGACTTCCAGCTTTCTTACGACATTTGGTGGCTGCACAAGAACAAGCAGGTCAGTGTACACAACGCTTTTCACCCAGCTGTGGCTCGTTTGAAGTCCTGAAGTTCATTTCGAGAACTCTTTGCCATAATTTTTCATTAATGCTAATAAAGACACCTATTTTTTTTTCATTGGAAAGAACTTCGTGTGTCATCAGATCTATGTTTGAGGCCAACCGAATGTGTGGATTTGTGGCACACTCTTTGCGAAATATCCATACGGCTTATTGAGTATTTACATACGTGTTATTCTAGAAGTGCTGGCCAGTGCCGCTCGCATTGGCAAACGCTCCAAAGATTACACAAACATAAACAAAGGGATGCTATCTGTAATGTGCGCTTCATCGCTGCATGCTAGTATTAGCATAAAGAACACAAACTCATCAATAAAGCTGCAGCTAGTAGTCACGCTGTCATGGTTTGCAGAATCCTAGTAAAATGATATAAACACATTGAAAACACTTTGGGACCATGACGATTATGAACAAAACACTCTTTCAAGCACTTCATAGCGTGGTGAGCCTTATGTACTTGACAGCTTCATCATAATGCATGCTCTCAGGGCTAATGGTAAAATACGTATACAAACTAAGAAGGCAGTGTGGTCAATTTAAGCTATCGGCAGTCTTGTTTACAGTGTTCTCTAAATTTTACTGCTTGTATTCTTGTGATGATACAACATGCGCCGGAAGTTTTTTGTTGTGAAAAGACACCTTAACAAGTGTGGATAGCTGGGTGTGTAGATCCACTGTAGCAAATGGCACGGAAAACAAGACTGACACAGAGGAAAAAGAGAAGAGAACAAGCGCTGTGTCTATCTTGTTTTTTGCACTGTTTGCTACCATGAAACGTGGACAAGTGTCCCTTAATATTTAGTGTGCTTTGTGACCATTTTAAAAAGTCTTACAGGAGACCCTTCATGTAAAATGCCTGCAGTGCATGAGTTAAAATTGATTCTATATATTGAAATTGTGACACAAGTATCTTTCTTTTTCTGTTTTTTCGTAATCTTTCATTGGTACACATTTTTTATTGCAGCTTCTTTATAGCTACGATCCAGTCAACAACTACAAACGGATTAAATCAAGTAAGTGTTTTTATGGGCATTACTTTGCATGCGTCGCTTTTGCATGTGTCACTATCTAAAATGCGTCGAGTGTATTTTTGTAGTTTTTTTTTGGTTTAAATATGAAAGATCAATGACCTTAAAATAATGGTTCTTTGGACTTTTTTGTGTACATAGAAAAGCACATGTAAGTATTTGAAGTGAGCTCCACTTTTTCAACAATCTAGGATCTTTTTTGCAACATTTTGATAATCATCGTAAGTTATAGTATTAGTGAATGTCACTATACTTGAGCTGCCAATTTTTTTACTTGCTCGCACAGATGTGTACGTTGACGTTAAACCGGTGTCCAAATATGAAGTCCAGAGCTGTAACTGTAGCCGACCGAAGACCAAAGTGGACAAGGGCTGTGGCGCAGACTGCCTGAACAGGTAATGTGATGCTGTATATTACATTTCCAATTCAATCACCAATATACAGCGGTTACAGATACTACTTGGTGCTTGCAAAAGCTTTCACAAAACACTTCTTGCCTTATGCTCTTTTCTGACCGACAGCAAAAGGCTTATACAAGCTGCTATGTCTGTGACTCTCTGGATTTTTTTTGAGGGTCATACTATGCAGTCGTAATTCCTATAACTGAAGATTTGTTTGCTTACTATATTTGCTGTGGGCGAAACCATGGATGCTAATGGGCTGTGTCCCCCTCAGTTCTGAAAGCATCTGCTAGGCCTGTGCACACAAATTGTAACAAAGCTTTAATTAGCTGTAGTCAAAAACATGACTACTAGTGATGATTACAGCGTTCATGCTTTCCTAAAGAATTATGTGCAGCTTATGTGCATAGAATGTAAGAGGAGATACGGAGCACTGAATCACTAATGCACATCAAGGGTAGCTTAGCTGCTACGCATTTTCTGAAGGCACTCGGTAGACAGAGAACTGCTGCTTGCTGCAGCCTCTGGAGAAGAGACTGCAGTTGCTATTGATATGATCATGGGTAGTGCTCACATAAGTTATGCACGCTGAGTAAAATTTAGACAAGTTTGCTGCTAGAATTGGCTTTCCTGTCGTTACCATGAAGTTCACACAAATAAGGTTACAGACTGCCATATTGTTTCGGTCGACTGCGAGCACCATTCTCACTCTTTTGTGTAATACATCTTATTTATTTATTTATTTTACCCTCAGAGCCAAATGGCATTACAGAGGGGGGTGGGTTATTTACAAAAAAAATTTAAATAACAAAAAGCAGTGAATACTGTTAGATCATACAAATAAATCTCTTGAAAAGTACAATGTCTGCTAATACACTATATAATACATGTTAGGTAATACAACACCGAACGTAATTATACAATGTTAGCTATCAATAAAAATTACTTATTACATAATGTCAGCTAATCAATCACAAAACAAGTTGTTATCGTTAATAGTGATGATGTCACCTGAAAGTCTGTTCTACTCCTTTAATGTGCAAGGCAAAAATAAATTGAAGAAAGTTTTTGTGTTGCATGAAGGGATGCCTACTCTGTGATGGTGGTCAATGCGGCGGGATATGTGCTGTGGGCGAAGTAGTTGTTAGTCATGCAAGATGGGATGATGGTATATCTTGTGAAATAGTGTTAAACGAGAGACTTTCCTGTGAGATGTTAAAGAAGAGAGTGCAAGGGAAGTTCTCATGGTTGAAATGCTTGCGGTTCTGTTATAATTAGACAATATAAAATGAACGGAGTTATTTTGAACAAGTTTAAGGGAAGTTACCAGATTAATATAGGCGGGATCCCACATGGCTGTAATTATTCTATAGTTTAGAGCGTATTAGTGTTTTACAAAGCTGTAGTTTTAAGCCATGTGCAGCGTTAAAAAAGTTACATCGTAAATAGCCAAGCACGCTGTTAGCATTGTTAATAATGTATTCAGCATGAGGTGACCAGTTGAGGTTAGTTGTTATGTGAACTTCAAAGATACTTAAAACAGTTAACAGAAGCCAAAGGAATGTTATCAAGATGGTAAGCAGGGGAAACAGTGCAAGTTCTTGATACATGCATGATTTTACACTTTTTAATGTTTAAATCCATTAGTAATTTTTCACACCAGTTAAATATAGCATTAAGGTCAGACTGCAATATGTTAATATCATTATAGCTTGTAATTTCTCAAAAAATAACACAGTTATCAGCAAATAGATGAATGTTAGATGATACAACTGATGACAGGTTAATAATATGAATGAGGAATAACAGGGGGCCTAAGACGGACCCTTGCGGAACGCCAGAATAAACTTCGCGAAAGAAGAATTATGACTGTTTGCAGTAACATATTGTGATCTGTTAGAAAGCATTCAATCCGCATTAGTAGGTTACCATCAACATTTAGTTGGTGTAGTTTGTAATGTAGCAGTCTATGGCAAACCTTGTAAAAAGCTTGGGAAAAATTTAGAAAAATACAGTTGGCATGGGATTATTTATTAAGGATCTGATGTAAGTGATGAGTGAATGATATTAGCTGCGTTTCACATGAATATGTTTTACGAAAGCCATGTTGTGCTGATGCAAAAAATGAATTTGATTCTAAAAAATTTACTATGTTTGTAAATATTATATGCTTGAGCATCTTACAACAAATACTAGTTAAAGAAATGGGACAATAATTGTTAAAAGAGTGTTTATTACCAGACTTATGGAGCGTAACGACTTTCCAGATTTTCCACATTTGCAGTGTTCGGGCTTGGTACACTGCAAGGATGATGCAAATTAATCTGGCTGCAGCCAATTATGATCACAGTAACAATGGTTTGATTCCATTAAACAATGCATACATTTGTTAGGACAAAAGAACATGAGCCACCTAATTTTTAGATTGAATGAGCTTTCACTGTGCATTATGTGGCCCACGATGACACTTTGTTTCTTAGCCAACTTTCATATGGCCCTGATGGTTACACTTGCATCTATTTTGGTTATGCTACTGCTCTGGTTAGCCATCTACATGTGTGCATAAGAATAGAAGCAACTTGCAGTGTATTGCCCACATTGTAAGTCTGAATTATTGCATGGAAAATGCAGGCTTGCGGATGGGTAGTGAAAGAATTTTTTTTTTTCGTTGCAAAACTTTAAAGTTTCGCATATATCCATCCATTCTGTGGAACTTGAAAAATGTTATTTGATTCTGAAAAACTGTAATGTTGAGGCTTCCATGCGGGAGCATTGCGTGCTGCGATGCAACTACCCACTGCAAGTATTATTATATTGGGGACAAGTGTATGAAACTGTGTTCTATGTGCATACAGGATGATGTACGTGGAGTGCTCTCCAACGCTGTGCCCTTGTGGCGATCAATGTGGGAACCAGAAGATTCAGAAACACGATTGGAGCCCAGGTCTGGAGCGCTTCATGACCCGTGACCGAGGTTGGGGAATCCGAACTCGGGAGTCGATCAAGGCCGGTAAGTGAGGCCTCGCTTTCATTCTCAAATCAACATTTACTTTTGTAAATCATAGAAATTCAGCAAGGCTTTTTATAATGCCCATGGAGCTCACACATGATCTTTCTGATATTGACATGCTTAATCTTTTTGCTACTTCTGCAGTAGTTTTCAGCTATCACATGGACGAAATTGTATGACTGACATAGTTGCAATGGTATGGTGCTACAGTGACTGTTCATTATCTGTTTGTAGCATTAAATGACAGCCTTTCATATAACTTGCACATGAGGACCACTTTGAAGGCACAGGGTAAACCCTATACATTCCATTAATTTTTGACGATATTGAGAGGGCGTTCTTGCTGTGACTAAAAGGGGTATTCCCATAATAGTTTTAGTGTTTTCTTCCCAATTTTCTGCTCTTTTAACACCATCATATTCATTAAAATCCGACTAATATTGCAATATCAGTGAATTTTTTACCTTTAGGATTGAAATTTGCTTTTAATTTGCATGTTTGAAAATGTGTTACTCAAAAACTGTCAAGTGAATAATTGTGATTTTGTTACAATAGTATGGATTTATGCTGAATGCAAGGAAAGGTGATAAAATAGTTATTTTAGAATACATAGGAAATAGTGTTACCTCAGTAATTGAGCTTCATGTATGAAAACAGCTTTGGCAACAAACCATTCAGCTGTGTTATTTAGCAGCTACGAGCTTGAAAGCATTCCCAAGGTGATTTTTTCACTTTCTCTATTCTTGCTATGCTTCATTTATGAGCTGTTGAGCAGCTCAATCTGCAATGTATCATCGATTGTGGTGAATTTCTATCAGCGAACTGCCGTTATTTTCACAGGATACAATCCCCATGAATTCATAATTTCGGCTCATTGATGCTGCCACCATTAAAGAAAAAAGTAACTTTCAATGTTGCAGTCGTTATTTTGTAGGTGTGCTGCAGATGGTAGTATAACCTATGGTTTTCTTTGTTTCTATATTATTAAGAAAAATGTGTTGAAGGGTCTATGCTTATGATCAGAATGTAACCTTTTATGTAGACTTCAGGGAATATTTGAACAAATTTACAGTATTCTGATTTGCTTTGATTCGCATTTAAATTATTGGAAATTTCAAGGTATTTGAAATGAACAAATGTAAATAAGCCTACATGTAGCCCTCCTGTAAAAGTGGTTTCACCGTAATCAAGGGGTGCTACGTTGTGAATACACATACCCAGGGCAAATCTGCACTGCCAAGAAGCCTCACTTTAAAAGGTGATGGACATATTACCCTTTCCTCGATTCATCTTTTTTTTTAAGCTTAAAAGCTTGTCATACTGGCTTATATGGCGTAAATATAATAAATATCAAAGAGTAATGTATTTTACAGGTTATCACTTGCATTCTATCGAAAGGCAAATCTTGCGACTATTCATTGTTGCTTCCACTTTATTTTTAACCAAAAAGAATAGTTTTTGTTCATGCCTAGTTTGAGTTCAAAAAATGTTGTAAAGCTTTTATATGCTGATATTTCTGTATGATATATAATATATACTATTCAAGTTCGTTTTGAATTTACTATTCGCACACTCCTACTTTAAGCCTGAAGGGTCAACTTATCGGCTAGTTGGTTGAACATATCGTAGGGAAACAGTGTGAAGGACCAGGACAGTAAAGGAAAACAAACAATGCTACGTGTGGCTGTTTGTGTGCCTTTACTGTCCTGGTCTTTCGCACTGTTCCCCTACGATACTTTCATCACTTAAACAATCACTCATCAGGGCCACAAGTGTAACCCTGCATTCTTGTCTCAGCAGTTGACACTGCAGGCAGAATGTGTAAACCAAAGCATGAACCTCGGTTACTTTTTATGCCCCACCGCAGTGGTCTAGTGGCTAAGGTACTCGGCTGCTGACCTGCAGGTCGCGAGATCGAATCCCGGCTGTGGCGGCTGCATTTACAATGGAGGCGGAAATGTTATAGGCCCGTGTGCTCAGATTTGGGTGCACGTTGAAGAACCCCAGGTGGTCGAAATTTCCAGAGCCCTCCACTACGGCGTCTCTCATAATGAAATGGTGGTTTTGGGACGTTAAACCCCACATATCAATCAATCATTGGTCACTTTTTATTTCACTGAAAGCTTTGTGCTTTTTTTTTTCATGATTTTGGTTTAGGTTGTCTTGCACAGTGATGAGGTGCCATTCCTCATGGCTGTAATTGTTGCCCTTGGTTTCATCGTGCAGGTGAATTTATCCTCGAATATGTGGGAGAAATAGTGAGCGAGCAAGAGTTTCGGCACCGGATGGCTGAGCGCTACCGCAACGACGAGCACCACTACTGCCTCAACCTGGACTCGGGCATGGTCATCGACGGTTATCGCATGGCTGGGGAGGGACGATTCGTCAACCACGCCTGCGACCCCAACTGCGAGATGCAGAAATGGTAGGGAAGTTCTACCTCAGGCTGGCAGCATTTGCAGTAATATCTCATTAATTTTGGAATTTCATGAGACGGGAAAAATTGCCTTGATATAACTGAACTACAAATTATTAAAAGTGTCAGGAAAAATTTTTAAAAAATTTCTGTTACTATAATACATGTTCACTCCCTTGATGAATATATAACTCCTGTACTTATTTTGCATAAAAGTAGTGTAAAAGTTCCAATTTTGTCATCCTGCAATTTCGTTCTTAATGCAACTACGGCACCAGACTCGCATACCTACTAATTACCACAACGTGCTCTGCGCCTCTCACATATAACCGACTGCCATCACCACCCGACCATCACATGAACGCGACGATAGTTCTTTGTCAATAAAATGGTTGGCAACTTATAGTTTGTCCATCGCTCTGTAGTAATGTTTTATACAAACGTGCTGAGCCTGGCTCAAAGCTCTTTGTCTTCAACATTTTTCGCCATGTTTCAGTTTTGTGACATCGCACGAGCTTTGCACCAAGTGAAATTGAAGCTGTCGAGTGCCGCATTTGTATGTGAACTAAGCCGTGCTCTCTAACTGATGAAGATAGTGACGTGGACAGTGCCGTCTTATGTTGGTTGCCTGAGAACGCTCTTGTCTCTCCTTTGCGGTACAGATGTGCAGCGCTTCGTGGTCAGTGCATTAACCAGACTGCGGCCAAATGTGACCAATTTAATGAAAGTTTGGTGCCATAGAAACTGCTTATGCTAATTGAGACTGGTAGCAAGTCCAAATTATCCGATTTTTTCGAAATAATAGGGGTCAAATTGATGAACTTTTATTGTATATGCTGTAGTGATTTTGCATTAAGTTTTGGAAAGTCGGTGGGATTTGAATGAAAAAAAAAAAAGAACAAGTTTGTTCTGTTTTGTGCATAGCCATTATAGTTCTTTGAGCTCTTCAGTGCATTCTTCTGCATTTTTACAAATAATATGAAATTTTTATGTTTAGAATTGTTCTCCAATGTAACTTGCAGCTTTCATCTCTAAGTAGGTTATGAACTCAACCACAAAATGTACTTGCTGTGCAGCCACTCAGCGGCCTGTGATGGATATGTACTTCCATGCTTTAGGACAAGCACATCTGTAAAGTTTCGTAGCAGTGGTAGAAGCAACTGTTACTAGATTATTTTCAGTTGTAAAACTGGCCGGCGCTGCCCGGAACCGCCACCGATCTTTCTCTCTGTGGCGCTGCAGCCGCAACCGGCTCGGTTGCCGGGGCGCTCGCAGGCGGTTTCGCTTATGCGCCGCAGTAGCCGGCGCATTCGGTGCCCCGGTCTCCTGGCGTTTCTTGTTCGCGCGGTCGTTTTCAGAAGTGCTGAATGAGCGATGCCGTTCGAGTGGCACATTTAGTGATTTTCCAGCGACTGTATTTCATTGCTGTGGGCCTCTGCATGTGCGGCTGAGGCCGACAATGCCGACCTACTTCGTTCCCGGGTGTACCAGTGGCTACAGCAGCAACAAGAACAACACGGACAGGCACTTCTTCTCGGCTCCCAAAGATGCGACGCTTCGCTCGCTTTGGAATAAGGCCATCCCACGTGCGGATAAGGAGCTTTCACCGGATAAGGAACTTTTTTTTTTTTTGTGACGCGCATGCATTTCTATTCCAGATTCCTTCAGCGAGAGCGTGCCTTGAATGTGCAGGTCAAGTCGGCGCGCAAACGCGCTAAGCTGCTGTAAGCACGCTGGCAAAGTTGTAGAGTTTGTTGTAAATGAAAAAAAAAAAAACCTTGCATACATGTATCTATTCATTACTTTTTTTCTGTCAACATGATTTCGTATTTTGTAGCCATATTCACCGTAAGCAAAAAAGATGTGGAGTTGATTTGTAAATAAAAATGCTTGCATGTATCTATTCATTACTTACTTTGTTTCTCTTAACATGCTTTGGTATATTGTAGCAATATTCACCTCAAGCAAAAAAGGTGTGGAGTTGATTGTAAATTAAAAAAAAAAAACGTTGCATATATTTTTCTACTTTGTGTCTGCCGTAAAGTGTGCACTGTGAAAACCAATAAATTGCTGAAAAGAACATTATGCTTATTGACATGTAAGCTGGTTTAACTTCGTCAGTTAATTGACTCAATAATTCTTTCAATTAAAGCTATTTCGCCTTTTGCAGAAATGTCGCTTCTTGGTGGCGTTTGGTAAAGCTAACTGTTGTCAGGGCAAGACATGGAAAAGGTACTATTCCAAAAAGGACGTCGAGACAATTGGGAAGTTTTGTCTTCGAGTGGCCATAATTACTAGAGCCACTAAATGACGTAGCTCCAATGGTGACCTTGCTTCTTTGGCTGGAAACAAAATGAGCGGTTTCGTGATTATTTATAAAATTCGGAAGAGACAATCAAAATAAGTTTTAACGGAGGCTTATTCCATGCTACCAGCTTGCGGCAGACCGTTCACGCTCGTGGTTGACTGCCGGCGAGCAGCCGACGCAAGCGCGCGCGAACTACGATGCGCTTCGGCTGACCTGTTGTAGAAAGCAATGCAATGAGCCGTAACGGACGGCTTTTCTGCCCCACATTAAGCGATCCTGAGCAGCTACTGGAAAGTACTCTGGCCTAGATGTAGTCTGGACGCGGACAACTTGACGGGTAGCGGGTAATCTTTGATGTTATCGTGCGCTAACGTCATGAGAAGGCCGAAGCGGCGTTGGGAGAAGCGCCGTTGCACGCGATGAGCAGCGGCCGGGTAGAGCAAAATGCGGCGGTCCCGCCCTCTCGCGGCACGCCGAGAAACGGAGACGCCGGCGGCGCACGGCGCATGGAAAGAGTTTTACAACTGAAGCTATCTAGTAACGTTGGGTAGAAGTATGTAGTTAACCTCCTCTGTCCCAAAAATGCACTTATGAAGAAAGCTTTTGAAAGACTAATATTTGACTCCCTGCCCTTAAGAACAAATGCAGAAAAATTATGAATTGAAAAAATTGAATGGTTTTCTCAATATGTGATGGTACCCATTTGCGTACTCCTGATCTTTTGAAGTCTCTAAGATCGAGTGCGACAAAATTATCAGATCGAAATGACTTTCGAAATGACCTACAGGGCATCCACAGGGTTATGAATGTTTTATAGACATTGTCGTTTATGCTACAACTAAGAAAAATAGCTTTCACTTATCATGAGGACGCAGCCGAGTGCTCGTGCTGTATTCAGTCATTTTCGTTCGCTCGTTTTGCGAATGTGGCTAGACACATGGTGCCACTTCTCAGGGCTTCGTGAAAGCAACTCATCCTCATTGTGCCAAAACAAATTTGGACAAGTGGATACCGAAGTGTGATGCTCTGTAGCCTTTAAAACAATGGTACCGAATTGGCTACCCAGGGACCGAGGAGGTTAAAGAAGTTCTCAAGTAAGTAGTCATACCCTGAGCAAGAACGGAAAGTGAGTGATGTTATGAGTACTAAGAAACTCGTGAACAGGGTGGAGGCGATGTTTTGGCAAGTGGACTTCTTTGAGGCATCAACTGCTTTCATTGGCATTTGTAAATGTTGGCATTTCACTAGCACAACCAGGTTGTCAGCAGGGCCTTAAGCGAGTCACCTCTTTTGGTGCTTCTGTAAAAAGATGCCATGATGTTACTGACATTCAGCATTGTGGTTTGAACTCTACAACGATGAAGCTTGGACCTGCCAAGGGTTCAACTGCTGCTGTTAAAAGTAAACATGCAGCAATGTTTCCAGTGCCCAGAATAATGGAATGTGGCAAAGGAACTTTGCACTGCCATTATCAATGGCAAAAATGGTATGAAATTGTGAAACGAGTAAAGAAAATGTGATGCTTTAAAGGAGCCACCATACCAAAACACCACTCTTGTTTGAATAATATTCTTTGTTTGCTGCGAAATGCGCAAACCGGAAATTCAGATGGGCTTCATTGCTGCTGAGCTTGAGAGCACGGATTCCTAGCCATGATGGGCACATTTCGACGGGTTGTCATGCAAAGAACACGCGTGCACATTAAACAGCCCCATGTGGTTGAAATCAACCTAGAGCTTTTCCCCCACTGTGATGTGCCTCGCAATCTTATTGTGCTTTTGGCATGTAAAAGCACAGTGAAAGTGAAGACTATACATTCTCTGTTTCCAGGTCTGTGAATGGCTTCTATCGTGTTGGCCTTTTCGCCCTCAAGGATATTCCAGGCAACACCGAGATCTGCTATGACTACAACTTTCACAACTTCAACAATGAACGCCAGGTAAGAGTTTAAAAGTTTGTAGTTATTGCCTTAGTTTGGTAAGTGAAGTTCAAACCATAAATGGAAGAGACTTCTTTTGAAGGGACCCTAAAGGCAAATAACATTTCTGTCAGAGTGAAAGGTCACATGTGGAAAACGCCTAAAATGTCAATATCACGCACAACAGTGCCTTATAAATGGAAAAATTAAGGTAAATGTAGTGTGCAATTTGTACCACCACTGGAACATTCTGGAACACAAGCTGGTTGATGTAGCAGGTCCTTGGTACAATTAATCTCAAATACTCATTCTACCCATTATAAGAAAGGACATTTAATTGCATTACAGAATGGAATTAAAGGAAAATATTGCTTTTCAGTGTAATTTATGCAAAAAGATAATGTGACGGCGTTTTTGAGAACTACTGTAAAAACGCACATGTACACTCAAACTACGATATACGAACCCGGATAAACAAAATATCTGTTATAACGAAGTAAATGAAAAATAGTCTTTTAATGGATATGGTGTTAGGAATAAACCTTTATAATGAATTTTCAGATATAATGAACCTATTTTCATCTAAGATGCAACCCTGTTATAACGAGGTTTGAGTGTAGTTCATACCCGCATATAGTCCGAGGTGTACCTTGCATATAGTAAATGTGAGAAAAAATCTTTTCACCTAAAATATAGCCACTGCAAAACAAAAACTGAATATATTTATTTACACACTTCTGGACAATTTATTTACACACTGGTGTCGGGTGTTAGTAAACTGGATGTTTTGTCATGATCAGAAACTTAATGTGGTCATGGAAGTCTTATTGTTTCATGTCCTTCACTCTGCAGCAAGAGTGCAAGTGTGGGAGTGACAAGTGCCGTGGCTTCATTGGAGGAAAAAGCCAGCGGCTCAATCCTCAGGCTAAGGATAAGACCAAGGAAGGCACCAAGGGCACCTCAAGCCGTTCAGTTCGCAAGCAGCAGCGGGCACGTCACCAGCTGCGCCGAAAAAGAGAGGCACGTCTTGTCATTCCCTATAAACTGCTGTAACATTTTGTAATGCTTTCCAGGTCTTGTGCAGAGAACTATTGTAATTTTCTGCTGCACAGGAATGGTAGAAATGTCCTCATGAGAAAAAGCAGTTGAAGTGTCTCTAGAAGTGGACAATGACATGATGGTACATAATAACAACAATGTAATGATTGGTATGTGAAACCATCATTATTTAATGAAAAAATAGACTATTGAATAGAGGAAATGTAAAAGCAAACTTCTATGACCATTGCTTCCAATGTTGATAGCTTCTGGCATTATTCATTGTTGTCAGTAGGCTTGTGCGAATACGTACGAATAGTACAGTACTTGAATTCGCTTTGATTCGAATTTATATTATCGAATATTTCGAAGTATTCGACATGAACAAATAGGTGTATACTAAAGCGCATGTAACCACCTGTTAAGATGGTTTCTGCAGTATAGCGGTGCAAGCCATGAAAGCACTTATAGAGGGGAAATTAGCTTTGTCGCAAAGCTCGGCTTCAAATTTAAAGGGGTCCTGCTACACTTTTTGAGCATCGTAAGCAAACGCTGCCAATCGGTAGTTGAGGCTACTGAGAACACGCCAGCGAAATATTATAGGGCAGTACGCAAGCTGGAATTCACAATAAATTCTCAAATTTAGGTAAAAATTGCTCTCTTCTCTCAGCAAATGACGCCACAATGTCAAAAATCGCTCGTCACAGCCATTGTACTAGCCATTAGATGATTTCAGCATGGGGGGGCTCTGTCGTTACTGGAGCCAGTGTGGGTGGCCACGACATGTCGATGCGTACATTTGCGATCGCACTGAAAAGCCGCGTAATCAAAGAAAAAAAAAAAGAGAGAGAGAGATAAAGTGCTCAAGGTCAGAACACACACCTGATGTAATTTCTTTCCCTATGCCATCTTTCCCGGCTTTGCTTCAAGAACTTTCGTCGGGACGAGAAGAGAGAATGCAATTACATACAGCATGTAGCAAACTTTCGTGACTCCGCTCATACTGGACAGATTCTAAAAATTTTGGTGGCGGTTAATTCGTAAGGCAATGAGCTTCTTTAGTGCATCTTTTCTATGGCTACCGTTAGACAAATGCCTACACGTGCATTTGCTCTTGCGCCGCGACATTTTCTCTTCGTGCTTGCTCAGAGCCGGACCATGCGAAGGTGCAATTAGTACTTTTGTCGGGCCAATGCGGCGGCGGCAAGCTGCCTTCATTTCCATGAGCGATACCCTCTTTATTGAAGCAGCTCAGTGCATATAGGTGCGACAGAGATTGGCGTACTCTTACAGTATGTTTACACTAGCGGTTACAGTGCTAAGACATACATGCTGCCGAGCAGGCAGTATGATTTAGATTCATTAAAATGTTTATTGTTGGTAGATTTGTCACGACTTGCCGGCGCGTTTCTTGCTAGCCATTATCACGCTCCACTGTATTTCTGTGCTGGTATCAAAATACTTACGCCGAAGTTGTAGTAATCAGTGCATAGTAGACTGTTGATGCACTTATCGTAAAGGCGAAAGATTTGGAGTTCTTTACAATAACATATGCAACCGCTTGTACCAAAAGTTAAAATATTCGAGTTACTTTGAATATTTGAACTTTTTGACTATATGGTTATTGAATCGAATATGAACACTACAAATGCAATATTTGACGAATATTTGAAACTTTCGAATATTCACACACCCCTAATTATTTTTAAGAGCATAATTTTAGTTTTATATATAAAATAAAACATTTATAAAAAACAAAATGGCCATCATGGCAGGGTGGGTGCCCCCATCTTCCTGTTGTGGTATTTATGGATTTACGCTGCTGGCAAGGTACCCGGCTTATGAGCTTTCCTTTTGTTTTCAAACAGGGCACCAAAGGTGAAGGGTGCACGACGGTCACGGAGCCTACTACAATGGCAGCCCGGCTGAGTCAGCTGCAACTGAAGCCCCTCTCACACCAGCAACGCTGCTTTGTTCAAAAACACCGCTGTTTCCTCTTGCGCAACTATGATCGTGCCAAGCGATCTTGTGCCAGAAAATCGTCACGTGATCGGTGAGTGGCTACATTGTGTCAATTATTTCAAGGTTCCAATGCCACTGAACCAGGGCTGCTGCTTTGTAGCAACGCTTTTTGCAGCGACAATGCATTCTCAAGCTTTTTGCGCTGTGGCAGAAATCCTAGCAACAGCCTGCCCATGTTGTCAAGTGGATTAGCTGGTCGTGAATGGTAGATAATAAGACTAGCATAGAATTTAGCTAAGGCATTGCTACAAAGTGGCAGCTCAGTGTACAACGCGTATAAGTTGATAACTTGAGGGCTCTCCCTCTTCCCACAAAAGAGCCTTAATGGCTTATTGTATGGACATGGTGCTTTAATAACATTGCAGCAATACAGAAATATTACAGAAAATAGCATGGAAAATCTCATTCATTAAAAGCTATGATGTTAGGCTTGTCTGCTGCCATCTATTTCGTTAAAAATGTTCTAACTGCATGTCAAAGGTCATTCAAAAAGGGGTTAATTAAATACCTATGATATCGTTCAGAGGATCATTAGCCACAAGAGTGCACGTGTGTCATTATTGCGATCGCTTGACGATGATGGTGCAAACAGTGACTGTGCAAACACAACTTTAAGGTCTGTGTATGTTCCTTGCAAAGATGGGTTGCACGGAGTTATCATTTGAGAATGTTTCCCAACATGGTGCCCAACAAGCATTGTGCGAATCTCGCTTGTGGTCGCGTGTGCAGGCAGTCACATGGGACCGGGTCTGAGCTAGCAGCAACCGGAGGGAAGAAGCAGTCGGTACACCCAGCTGGCCTGGGTGCAAATGTGGCTTCATCCACCACTGGGGCGGAAGAGGAAGAGGAGCGGGAAGAAGAGGCCTTTCGAACCCAGTTCACTGCACTCAACACATCACGGTCTGTGCGCACTCGACAGCTGGCTCGTGCACAGGAGAACACACAGCTGGCGCGCACAGCACGCCTGGCACAGGTCTTCCGAGACATCTGCAGCTCTGTGCTGGCCTGCAAAGGTAAGGAGTAAATGTGTTTTCATTGATCACAGAAATTGCCCTGCTAATGATGCACTTACAGGCAAAAAACTGCGTGGCCACCATTCTACAAAGCATTGCTTGCAGGCGACGCTGTCGCACGAATGTGATGCGCCTATGACAAATTCTCAGTGCTGTCATGAACGCAATGTAATGATGCAGTAACTATGCAGTCGTCAAAAGTGCTTACAGTACTTAAAGAAATGCTTCGCATTTAAAATTTTAGACTTGTAGGAGTTGAAGCATCCCAAGCTTCAGACATTGTCATATACGGGCTCTATGCGGCTTGTGGCGGTCACATGAAAGTGTCCTAATTTTCAAGCTTGTCCAAAAAATGTCCAGCGTTGTCACCCTTGTCACTCATGTTTGTTGGCATATCTTATCAGATATTTTAGTTTTCTCACTGCAGTCTGTCGCTCCATTCCCTTATATTGCTTTTTTTACGTGTGGCCCGTCTTATAGCAGATATAGGCTATAGCAAATAAATTTTAATGGCACTTGAGTATTGTTCGGTTCAGCTGTATTCCAATTTAAAGCAAGCAACTGTTGATGTGTTGCCTCATTTTTGCATTGTTTTCAGATGAGAATGGCAAGGTGCTCTCAACACCATTTGTTAACCTGCCATCAAAACGAAAGTGAGTTGTTTTCGTGAACTTTTGATGAAACAAACCTTGTTTCAGATGTACGTATGTGCATTCAGTTAGAATAAACCTTGGTGAACATAACCGTAGTCTATTTTGAGGACATATGCTGACAGGTAGGTACTGAAAATCTGCATGTAGGAAATAGAGCAGTAGCGCAAAGTTAAGATGCGGATAGAAACTAGCCTCTTGTGCCCAAGCTCAAACTGCCCTTGTGATACTTTGGATGAGCCACTGTGACAGCAGTGAATGACAGCAGTCTCGGATGAGCATTTGTCATAATTGCATTTTAACCATAGTAGGTTTCAGAATGGGTACGTAGCAGCCACATTTCAAAGCGAAATTTAGAACGCATAGCACTTGTAACTTGCTCCTTGTTTGAGTGTCTGAATTTGTCCATATGTTTGCCTTTCTAACTTCACATTCAGGTGTGGCCGAATATTTGAGAAAATCTGCTATGCATTTTTTTAATTGAATTTGCTTCTGTAAGAAAAATATTCTATCAGTATACAAAATTTAAAGTATTCGCATGACCCTAATAAATGCATAAAGGACAAGGAGGAAATAGGGAGGAACTGCCTACTACATTGAGCTTGTGTGTCACATGAAGCTTTTAAAGGTGTGTCAATGTGTTGCTTTTGGTTTGAAGTAGCAAAACGTATGGTAATGTCCGATTTGTACGATTTTTTAACAGGTGCCCAGGCTATTTTGAAAAAATTCACACACCCATTGACCTCAACAACATTGAGAAGAACATCATTACCGGGGAGTACAAGGACTTGGAGACTTTTGCAGCTGATTTTAATCTGCTTTTTGACAATGCCGAGGTTTGTTACTACAGATTGTATAAATTTTTTTCTGATGTGCATTAGCCAAATGCCAAATTTGACTGTAAAGAAGGCAGCAATGCACTGTTTTTTTTTCATTATTGATTGAAAGACTATACAGTATCTGGCAGCCACTCATGGTTTTGTATGCGTGCATGGAGGAAGGGTGCCTTTTTTTAGTTACCATTTCCTGCAAGTTGAACTGTGACTATTGCAGGAATAAACAATACAGTCGACTCTTGGTAATTCGAAGTCGCTTAATTGGAAGTTTCGGTTAATTAGAAATGAGCAAGTGGTCCCATCAGTTTTGCATGCAATCGTATAGAAAAAAATGCTCGATAATTCGAAGTTAAAAACCCATAATATTGGTTAATTAGAAGTTTTTTCAATCGACAGTCTCGTCGCGACCGTAATTTTACAGTAAAATGGGGAACTTTTCATATGCCAAAACATCTGCCGGACCGCGCTGGTGTCTTCGCCATCACTACTGTCCGCAGCGCCACAGATCTTGAAGCGGCAATCTTTTTAACGCTGGCGAATCGCATCGGCGGCATCGACTGACTCTTTAGTTGACTTTTGTCGAGACTCGAGTGTGTCACCGCGTCACCCGCGCGCTGGGTTGATTCCACACGTGTTTCCGCGCTTCTGATTTTGAGTGTTGTGGTGGTGACGTACGTTTGATAATGGCAACTCGTGGCCCTTACCGAACGCTAGACCTAGCGACGAAAGTCGAAGTCTTGAAGGAAGTTGACCCGGGAGGCACCCCCAAACAAGACATTGCAAGAAAGTACGGCATTAAGCCTAACACGCTGTCGACTTTCATAAAGAATAAGCGCTCAATATTGGATGCGTTTGAAAGTGAAAAATACAAGACATCGCGGAAGCAGATGCGCACCGGCGCCTACCCCCGAGTTGGAGGAAGCACTGCTGATTTGGATCAGAGAGGCACGAAACAACAAACTTCCTCTCAGTGGTGAAGTCGTCACGGCAAAAGCGTCATCGCTTGCTGAAATGTTGGGCATCAACGACTTCGCTGCTTCGGATGGGTGGCTTTCGCGTTTCAAACATCGCCACGACTTGATTTTTAAAAGCGTGTGTGGGGAGAAGGCGTCAGTCGATGAGGAAACGTGCCTGACATGGAAAGCGGGCAAGCTTCGCGAGTACCTCGAAGAATACCAGCCGGCAGACATTTTTAATGCAGACGAGACTGCGCTTTTTTATCGGCTGCTGCCGGACAAGACCCTGACATTTATTATTTATTATTTATTTTATTTATTTAATACTGTAAGCCTTTCTCAGGCTCATACAGGGTGGGCGAGCAAATATACACAGTCGCGTACAAACCAGGCAATATCGCACATAGCGGAAGAAACAGAATCACAAGACGATGGTGAAAATAAAACTTGAACGATGAAAGCAATTGTACAAAATCATGGACAGGTCACAAAACATCGAGGTATCAGCAGGGGGTACTGTGATCAGTGTGTTTGGAAGCGCTCACAAACATAAAAAAAAACAAAAGTTGCTTTTAGTCTTCATAAAACAGGCTTTCTACATTCCGAACAAATGAATCTACAGAGGAAGCGCTCACAATCATAAAAAAAACAAAGTTGCTTTTAGTCTTCATAAAACAGGCTTTCTACATTCCGAACAAATGAATCTACAGAGGAATGATTAACGCATTCACGTGGCAATTTGTTCCACTCTTCCACTGCTGACGGGAAGAATGAATATTTAAAAGTGTCACAGCGTGACATAAATGGTCTAATGCACTTATTGTGGTTGGTACGACGGGAGTGATGGTTAGGCGGCTTTATATAGTTGTCTTTATCTATGTTTAAACCGTTGTGATACAAAAGAAAAATAAACTTTAAGGAAGAGACACGACGACGGGCTGCAAGGGTCGGCAAGCATGCCCGCCTGCGCAGCTCAGTGACACTGTCATGCCTCGAATACTTAGAATAGATAAAGCGAAGGGCCTTGCATTGGACGATTTCTAATTTGTCGGAAAGATATTTTTGGTGGGGGTTCCAAACAATGCTGGCGTACTCGAGGATCGGCCTTATGAGAGATTTATATGCTATCATCTTTACATTAGGAGGCGCCAATGCAAGTTTTCGACGCAGGAACCCCAGCTGGCGATAGGCTTTTGTGTATGTGCTGCTTATATGTGCATCTCACTTCAGTTTACTTGTAAAGGTAACGCCCAAGTATTTAACAGCGTCGTTTCTTGCAATGTTTGTGCCGACCAAATTGTAACTAAAATGCTGGATTGTTTTTCTGCGAGTTATGCTAAGGCAAGCTGTTTTTGACACGTTAATTTCCATTCCCCACTCACGACACCAACATGCAATATTAGCTAGTGTGGTATTAAGTCTAAGCTGGTCATCAGTTGTGCGGATAGTGGTGTAGATCACGCAGTCGTCAGCAAATAATCTCATTTTAACGTTAGGCTCAAGGCACATATAGATATCATTAACATATATTAGGAACAAGGTGGGTCCTAAAACAGAACCTTGTGGTACTCCGGAAAAAACTTCCAATGAATCAGAGGCTGTGTTGTTTACGGTTACATACTGGCTTCGATTTGATAGATACATTTTTATCCATGCTATTATGTTACTGTTAATACCAATAGACACAAGTTTGTCAATCAATTTACTGTGAGGCACCTTATCAAAAGCTTTGGCGAAGTCTATAAATATGGAGTCGGTTTGCAATTTAAAGACGACGACTGTTCTGGAGGCAAAAGAAGCAAAGAGAGAGTGTCAGTGCTAGTCGCGGCGAACATGACTGGCACAGAACGGTGTCGCCTGCTTGTGATCGGGAAGGCTGCCAAGCCTAGGTGCTTTGAAGGCGTGAAGACGCTTCCTGTGGATTATGCCTCGAACAGAAAGGTGTGGATGACATCCGATATATTTAAGGACTAGATCACCAAACTCGACCGCAAGTTCGCGCAATCAAGCCGTAAGGTGTTGTTTCTTGTGGACCAATGTAGTGCCCACATGAACGTACCTGCCTTGAGTGCCATCCGTCTTGTGTACCTGCCTGCAAACACGACGTCCGTGTTGCAGCCCATGGACCAGGGCATAATAAAAAATGTGAAGGTGTTGTATAGGCAGCATCTCGTTGAGCGCATGCTTTTGTGCATGGACAACTCATCGCAATACGAGGTGAGTTTGCTTAGTGCCATCAACATGCTAGCGCGAGCTTGGACCCGCGTGAAAGAAGAAACCATCGCCAATTGTTTCCGGGCCTGTGGTTTCATGGAAAACTCGGGGGATGCTTCTCCTTGTGCGCCAGTGGAAGTGCAAACAAATGAGCTCGACGACGGTAGCTTTCGCGCCGCTCTCGGTGACGTCCGTTTTGACGAGTATGTCGCTGTGGACAGCAACGTCGAAACATGCGGTCCACTAACGGACAGCGAAATCGTGCAGATGGTTCGGCCCCATGACTGCATTCCTGAAAATGACGATGATGACGACGACATTGGAAATGAGCCACCACCGAGGGCTGCCGATGTAGCTGCGGGTCTTGCTCTTGCGCAGCGGTTTTTTGTTGGAAAACACAACGCCGAAGAAGCACTTCGACACGTGTATTCCTTACAAAACTTGCTAGCCGCAGCCAGATTCGGCAAGCAGAAGAAGATGACAGACTATTTTTCCTAAAAACTGTCGCGCTTTTAAACTAATAAAAGTGCCGTTTTTAGTGCTTTTTGCTCAATTCGAAGTTCGTTTAATTCGAAGTTTTTTGCGGTTCCCGTGAACTTCGTATTAACGGGAGTCGACTGTATAAAGCTGTTCTTCTCGCTAAAGATGACATTATAAAAGCTGATTGGCCTGTTTTCTCAAACTACTGTAAATGTTGAGGTAATGCTTGTCAGTACGAATTGCTCCTTTCTGCTCGGTATAGTTAAGGTGAGTTGGTTGCTTTTTTTTTTCATTCTAAAGCTGGAGTGGGGCTTACATTTTTGTTCAGGCCTAACAACTTCTTGTAAATTTTTATTTAGCAAGAGTTAGGGTGTTGGCATGACTAAAGTGAAACAGTTGCGCAAGTCAGTGTTTTTTTTTTATGTAGGGCAAAAAGTTCATTCATTTATGCTTCTAAGGGACACAAATGGGTTTCACAACCTGAACTATTCTGCATCTCCCAATGCAAGGATGTCATGCACCTTGCAAGTTACTGCAAGGCTGTTCCAATGACCCCTGTAAAGTAACGGCCTTGCCACAAGGTCTGTGTTTATGAGATGCTTATGTGATATTTTTATGCTTGCAGGAAAATGTGTGCATTTGTAAAACAGTTGCAGTTGTCAACTCGTGTAAAACCTATGCTTTGTATAGGTCTCGTTATTACTGCTTCATTTTATGCTGTAATGAGCAAAAATACCTGCTGTGCAGCTGTACCACAAAGACAACACGGAGCTGATGACATCTGTCGGCAAGCTGAGGCGTTGTTACGAAGAAGCCAAGTACCTAGTGGTTCCCATCCTTGAGGACATTCTTGGGGAGCCGGTGCCGTCGCACTTCAGCACTTACTCAGCCAATCACGGTGTGTGACACTTCTGTCATCCTGCTTGCTGTTTTCCTAAGGAACAGCTTTTAGAATAAAAGCTGCTGACAGTTGACCCAAGCTGATTTGACCGAAGCTGTGGCATTAGTATGCGTTTTCAAAATTTTGATCTGTCAATAATTAGTAAGCATCAACCTTTTCAGGGTTTCTCAACTTGTTGTAACTGAAGTGTTGTGACATATGCTCATTTACGTGCCATGCTGGTCTAGTAATTATGGTCCTGAACTGCTGAGCCGTAGGTGGGAGGATGGAATCTCGGCCACGGCCACCACATTTCGATTGAGTGGAAATGCCAGAGGCCCGTTTAGTTGGATTTAGGTGCACGTTAACGAACACCAGATTGTCAAAATTTCTGGAGCCCTTTACTGCAGTGTCCCTCATAATTATACCATGGTGTTGGGATGTAAAACCCCAACAATTATTCTTTTCATGTGCGGCTGTATCTTTCAGCTTTGTTGTTGTATGGTGTTCGACAAGTTTATTCATGCTGGAGAAATCTTAGAGAAGAGTAGAAATTCGAACCAGTTTGTGAGAAATATTTGGTAATATAAAGTGAAATTAATGGGGCAAAAAGTGAGACAGATGAGACAAAGTGCTGCTAACAATTCTGGACAAGTATTGATAAGCATCGCTGCAGCTAGACAATGTGCACCTGAGTACAAGGTGCTTCATGACTAGCAACAAACGGCAACAGAGCCAGGCGGGAGAAATAGCTCGAAACAACACAAACTTGTGACAAATGAACGCACAATAATAGTCGATTGTAACGTGGCACTTAGGTGCGTAGTTGACTACGTAAAACTGGGAAAAAAGATAAACTGGGTCAAACTACAAGTTGAAAAAAAAAAAACAGAAATAGAAGTTGGAGAAACGGAAGTAGGAAACCTGCTTAAGTGACTACTCGTGAAGCGCACTTCCTTGCTTGTAAAAAGAGTGACTGAAGTGACGCTTATGCACAAGACGGATCAACAATTTTCAATCAAAGCAGCTTCAAATGTCTCTTGTTCTGATGTGGTGATCCACAACTTACCACATGCATATTCATCAACTGTGTGTAACAACAGCAACCTTTACAAAGTAAGGCAAGGTTTGACTCCTCTCCTGTCTTCGAACACTTATAATGCTGTCATGGCCAATGATTAAAGGGACACTAAAGGCAAATAACAATTTAATTTATGCCAGAGGGAAAATTCATCGTATGATGTCTAAAACGGCAATATTATCAACAGCAATGCCTTACTCACCAAGAAATTAAGCTAAATGCACGAGAAGACATGCGCCACGAGTAGGACATTCGCAAAATGATCCCGATGAGGTGAGAGTGTCCGCCTACAATGAATCACTAGTAATCAAATTAGGCACAATAACAAAAAAAAGAACTTTCCTAGCATCAAGAGATGATATAAATGCTGCCTGTCTGTTTCGGTTTGATTTGTAGAAAAACCAACTGCCTGGCAATACTATAGGGAATGGTGTGAATGGTTCAAAAGTTCGGATTTTAGCTGCTTAGGCTGGATAGGTGAAGTCATCTAGTGGTGCCCAATTGAACTAAGCAAGCAGAATCATGGCCTCCGAGATTGCAGAAAATTTTTCAATGGCTGTGTTGCTACTGTGGCTCCCGCTACTTTCGCTCTGCTGCTACTGGTGTCGGCGGCCACGTAGTAAAGGCAACGTTGAGCACAGTAACAGTGACATCTGGAAGACTGCTTTCAGGCGCGGGTGATTTAAAGTGCGCTAATGCCATGTGTACCATTAAAATGGTATTTTATTTCAAAATAAGCACTTATTTTGAACAAAACTAGCACCTTGAGGTTTCTGGGCCACTATTTCAACCATCATTGTTGACTTAATATTTGCCTTTAGTGTCCCTTTAAAAGCACAGAGTGGTCCGCTCCAATTAAACACGGCTGCAGAATAAACTAATTTTGGGAAAACAGGGCACACTATGTAAATGCTTGCAAACAAACTCAGTGGTGCATACCATCAGAAAAAAAGGCGAATGAGAAACTTGCAGTATTCAGTTGTCAGCTAAGTGAGGTTATCATGTTGTGTATCCATCAGATACAGAGATTCAAGTTAGGCATAATATAACTGGTATATATGTGCCCTCCTGTGTACAAAGTAGTTGTGTAGCTGCAGGAAAGTCATAGGAGTGAACATTTCACAGTGTAGCTTGTGTGACAAGACATGAGGAGAAAATCAACGTTCGTGCTGCCTGTAGCTCGAGATGATTTGCATGAGAATACTGATGGCAAGGGCTGCAAGTGCACATGTGAGCATTCGGCCGAGATGTAGCAGAGTAACAAAAGTGCCAAGCCATGAAATGTTGCAGAACCTTGGCAGTGGCATTTTGTTTTGATAAGGTGCTTTCAGTTGCTGTCTTGCATGTACGACTGAGACTGTTCAGGATTTGTTTCCACTGCCGTTTCCACCAACCATAAAAAGTTCAACTAAATTTTTGGCATGACCTGGACTGTATACTTTATAAATTGTCGTGTCCATCTTGTTTAGAGAGACACATTTGTGTGAATCTATTTACTTTCTTGTGCATTAATTGCTTTCGTTACTCTTCTTGTCTGGTGGGTAAAAAGAAAAACCTGCGGAGGAGGATGAGGAGGTGATCCGGTGCGTCTGCAACATCTTCAAGGATGAAGGCCTGATGATCCAGTGCGAGAAGTGCTTTGTAAGTGTTTCTCATCATAGTATAAAGTTTAATGAGAAATTCGTCTGCTTCTCTTTTTGTCTTGTTTTTAAACCCTTTGAGAGGCAAATTTTTTTGCAAAATGCACTCCAAAAATGTGCAATTTTCAATTACTGAATAAATTCTTCAGACGATGTTATTTAAGAAAACATTTGTCCTAATATTTTTTGCATGCCTGTGAAGTGGTGAATAAAATATTTTTATGGTTACATACACGTGGTTTATTTGTACGCAACATCAAAAAAAAAATTCTAAAAAAACTTATGTGCCCTTTTATAACTCACAATTATGCATTGTATATAGCTCACAGACATACTAAAATAACCACACCGGAGTACTGTTCCAGCAAAGAATGTTTTTTGCTCCGACACTACAAACTGGGGAGTAGTCATCTTCAATCCAGTCTGAATCGTCTTGCTGCACACACTTTCGAAATGTCGCTTCTTCATTATCATCTGTGTCTGAACTCGCAAGTAAATCCTTGTCTGACAAACTGACATCGAATAATTCAGATTCTAGAGCAACCGGCCCGCACATCCGTTGTGTAAGCGAATTGCGTGAGTGAGAGCGTACGGAAAAAAAACTGTATGGTTGTGTGCCTGTCCGGAAAGCAGAATAAGTGAAAAAGCTATGATAATCCTCCGTCTTATTGCCAACAAAACGAAGTTCATTTTTCAGTCCCCGAAACAAGAAACGCTATCTCAGGGGCATCGTTTGGGTAATTTAGCACCACATGGAAACAGATTTATTTGTGTCCTGGGGAGCAATAAACGAGAGAGTAAACAAATGGTCACGCTTTCATAAATTAGAAACCAGACAGCCATCTGCTTTGCTGGCACGAAAAGTGAAAACCACCCAAAAAGGCAAAACCGAAGCCAGCCGCACCACGCGCTCACATTCGGATGCATCAGCAAAAGCCCACGCGCCACTTTGGAAAGAAAAAAAAAACAAACAGAGACACATCGGCACATAAAAAACAATTTACACATATTTACGAAGTGTGGCAGCACATGCCAAGCAAGAGAAATCGAAAAAGGAGCACATTTTAAACTAGCTCAGCCCTGGTATGCGAGCGATAGCTGGTGTGCTGCTTTGGATAAGGGGGAAACAAAAGCGAGAGATATCGGCGCATTGAAAAATTTGCACGTACAGTAGAACCCCGCTGTTGCGTCCCCGTGTGCTGCATTTTCCTGGCTGTTAAGTCGTTTTCGGCCGGTCCCGGCACAGCTCAAATAGGATACAATGCATTGGGAACTCCGCTGCTGCGTCGCAACTGTGGGATCGTTCCCGCATCATACGTTGCGAAGTGCCACGACACACCGGCCCAAGCGGCCATGTTGTCTTTCATGTAGCTTGGCTTGGCGGCTTGACGTTGGGATTGGCCGCCCAAAGTGCCGGGGGCAACACCTATGGCATATTTTCGGTTCATGCCAGCAAAAGCATGACCTTCGTGATCCGTATTTGCACTCTAAGAAAGATTGTGTCTATGTACGCGTTGGGGCCCTAAAATCGGTTTTGGCATCTGTAAAAGTAAGGTCTCCGAGACCTGTTTTTGTTTTCTTGGTATGTCACGCCGGCTTAAACATGTCGCCACCGGGTCGCGCAGGCTGCCCGATTCAAAGGGTATAGCCCGATCGCCATCACCATCGCCCATGTGTGCTCATGCTACCCTTGCTTGCTGCGGTCTTCTCGCATTGCCTTTGTTTCGTGTCGGTCGTTGCGCAGGTTATACGAGCGTGCAGCTTAGTGCGTTTACACTTCCAACGCTCCAAATAGCCCAAAAGCTGTTGGAGACGGTGCGTTCGCAGACTGCGACGAACTGAACACTGCCATTGTTGGTGCTGAACACTGCCATTGGTGCACTGAGACTGTTGGTGCCAGTGGAATCGCGTACAGTGACTACTCTTCTGTTGACGACGCCGTTGTCACCTCCGCAATGTTATCCGTCGAACACATCGTGGCTCAGTGTGCCGATCCGTGCGCCAGTGACGAGGAAGTTGAGGAGGAGGTGGAGCGGATACCGAAGCCAACGTCCTCATCGGCCGTAGGGGCACTGGATTTATTGCGAAGATATGTGTGCACCAGTGACGATGGCGAGAGCCACATGGCACTACATGTGCTTGAAAAACGCCTTGTGCTTGTCAGGCGTGAGAAGATGCGCCAGGCAACGCTGCATGATTTTTTCAAGCGAAAGAATTAAAATAAAACTATGTGCAGTTCACCACTACTCCTATTTCTCAATTTTTCGTGTTTCTCGGCTCTTGCGTTTCCCGGCTTCTACGTTTTTTTTTACGGTCCCGTGAAAAACGTATCAGCGGGGTTCTACTGTATCCGCGAAGCGTGGCAGCACATGCCAAGCCACAGAAATGGTTGAAAAGGGGTGCATTTTAAAAATACACGTTATGTCGTGCATGTACAGTATAAACTCTCGAAGGGTTAACTGCAGGGCTTTGGAATAAACAAAATCAGTTCACATGGAGCTGAAACCAGCCTAGTACATGTCTTAGTACTTACGTTTTTGTGTGCCATGTTGTTTTCACTGACATGATTTGCAAAAGTAGCGCTAATGTGCATGTTGTCTCTAAGTCTGGTCTGCGTATTTACAGCGCACAGCGTCCAAACCCATTCCACTGCTATCTTTTGAAAATGTGGAATAGCACATTGCATATCCTCCTTACCAGCTGCTTAGCCAGAAATATTTATTTAGGGTTTAGGGCGGTTCAGTAATGCTTTATGTGTATTTGTATGAGTGTGTGCACATATACATATATGCATAATTAAAAAATTTGGAAGGAAGTGGCAAGAGGGGGGGGAGTTGAATATCCCCAGCCTCCCTACGCCAGTGCTCCTTCCTCTGTCTCAAACTTTCTTTAGTTCATGAACTTCCTTACAGAAAATGTACCCCCATCATTTAGCTGGAATACATGTTGTCTGAACAGTACTGAACTGTGTCTTAAAAGGAGGTCTAGAAGCCAGCCAACTATTGAATGATTGGTGATTTTGCAGTATTGCAACTTGAAGACAAAGGTAATACGAAAAGGTAAAAATGAATGGTTTGCTTTGATCAAATTTCAAAAGTTTTTTTTTTTTTTTCCTGTGCAATAGGCTTCATCTATTGCTACCACTTGCACATGATCTTCTGTATGATTGGAAAGACGGTCGAGTATGGTGATCCTTTTCATCTTGCTTTTCAGGTCTGGCAGCACTGTGACTGCATGGGTGTAAATGGTGACATAGAAAACTACCTGTGTGAATTGTGCAATCCACGTGAAGTTTGTTTGGTAAGTTGAGTACAGCGAGGCTTATTCTTACGAAAATTAGTCAAGACTGTCTGTGCAAATCTATAGCATGTTGTGAGCTTGGTTTAGCGCTTCATCCGGCAAGTAATACAAACTCTACCCTTGCCATTTTGCTTGTTTTTTGTTCGTTCAGCTTAATAATGCAAGAGTGTTAAAGAGCTCGTTTTGCAGAAATTCTGGTGTCGGCGACATTGGTTGTGAGTGAAAAACCATCTTGTTCATGACCGAAAAATCGGAAATAAACAATAAAAATTTTCGGGTTGCAATAATAATCAAACCGAGGCTGTCTGCGTAACCAGCAGGTATTCTACCTCAGAGTCACGTCATTGCTTGAAAGTGCTTTGGAAAAAAATATCTGAATGTCATTTAGTGCAGGGAGTCTCCTTAATACATTTTAATATTGTGTTGCATAGCCCTAGACTTGCACCAGGCATCAAAATGTGTTTAATTGGTCAAGGAATGGCTGATGTAAAACTGTGCACACCCACTTGAATGTGGTCAGCTAAGTACATTGGAAAAAAAAAAGAATACATGAATGCCATGGAGTAGAAGGCACCTCCTTAACGCATGTAATGTTGCATAGCAGAATCCTAGAATCGCACCATGGCGTCATAATAAGTCGATTCCCCAAGGAGTGGGTGGTTTAAAGTTGCCCAGCAATTGAAAAGTGTGCAGCTATGCAAGTACGTGTGGCACGTTATGGAGAAGTAGCTGGTACTTCACCAATTAGAAAAAGGAAGAACTATAGCACAGTGTGTCCTTAGCAACTGTACATCCAGTAGACATTCTACGATTGCTTGAAACAACTAATGCTACACGCACGAACATTCCTTCCCTTGTGGCATGGTTCAAGGCAATGTGCACAGGCCTAATTATGCTACTGCGTTGTGCTCCTGAAGGCGAAGCTCCAGTGTTCTCCAAGCTCCTTCTGTAGAAGAAATTTAAAATGGCAGAGCCGCTCGTTACAGTTTTCAACATGGCAGCAATGCTATTTGCGAAGATTTTGTGGAAATAGTGCATATGTGAAATTTCGGACATGGACTGCATCAGTAAAAACATTGTTTCGCCAGATTTCGGTCGCTTAGATTGGGAAAGTGCACCAAACAGGCCCACAATGTCAGCACGTATACCCTGGCGAGTTTGGTTTTCTTCTCTGCATGATTTCAGTGCGGCCTTGCACTTATCGGGAGGTATTCGGCAGGCCATGATTTTTATTTGAAGTGCGCCAGCATCAATTGGTGTTAACAGTGCAGAGCTGTGCTTTGTGCGTATAGATGGTCGATTGCCAACCTTGCCATCATGCCAGAGAGCTGCGCCGTGGTTTACAAGAACAGTTGATTTCTTTCTGAACTTGAAAGGCATATTATGCAGAGATGTGATGTGTATCAGATGCATATCCTGTGAAATTTTTTTTTGTATCTTTGTGAATTAACTTAGATGTTCTTGCATGTGTCTTGTGCGTACAATTTTTCATGTAACTAATTTTTATATCATGTAATGAACATTTTTTTATCAGCGCTGATAAATACTGTTGGAAAGAAAATTTCTTCATACTAGGCTTGTGCGAATATTCGAATGCTTCCAATATTCGGACTAATAGTAGAGTATTTGAATTTGCTTCGATTCGAATATAAATTGTTGAAAATTTTGAAGTATTGGGAATGAATGAAAAGGTGTATATTAGTGAGCATGTAACTGCCTGTAAAGGTAATTTCACTGCACTTTAGGGGGATAAAGCTGTGAGAGCGTCTATCCAAATGATGTCACAAGCTCTAAAATAACTTGTCACAGCCATTGTATCAGCGGTTGGCTTATTTGAGTGTAGTGAACTCCTTTTTTACTAGGGCAGCCGTGGGAAGCCGCGACTTGTCCCTGCATACGTGCACTATCGTACTGAAAAACCGCGTATTCGAAGAAAAAAAAGAGAGAGAGAAAGAAAAGGTGCCCAAGGTGACAAGGGGCACTTGATGTATTTTTTCAGCACTTTCGTCGGGATGAGAGATGAGAGAATGCATGCGCAGCGTGTGACAAATTTATTGTAACTCCGCTCGTACCGGACAGATTCTAAAAATTTTTGTGGCGGTGACCTCATCAGCCAATAAGCTCTTTTAGTGAATCCATTGTATGGTTACTTGAAAAAGTGTTGCAGGGCTCCTTTATATGAATATAATGCCGTCAAATTGATTAATAATTTTTTTAAGTTTAACAGCTTGTGATGCTTGCTTATATGCTCTATGCATAGTAAGTTTTAAAATGTGTTATATTTTATAGGTTATCATTTACATTCTACCAAAAGTCAAATTCTGCTACTGCTCAAAGTTGTTTTGACTTCTTCTGAACACCCAGAAAATGGTGTTCGCTAAGAGACCTCAGTTCAATAAAATGAAAATTGTGCAGGTTAGGTCATGATAAATATGCTGTTTTTCTTTATATGTCATACATTTGAACCCCTTTATAAGAGACACTGATATAAGAGCCAAAGGGATATAAGAGATATCAGCGTGCATACAGTAAAATATGGGTTTATAAGAAAATGCATATGAGGTACCCTTACATATAAGCGACATCTCATGTAAAAGATAAGAACTGCTGTCTGGAGCATGCCTCGTATAAAGGGGTTTAACTGTATATGCTATTTGCTTCGAATTCGCTTCTAACCTGACTTTTGCACAAGCCCACTTCATACTGTATAATTTCGTGCTTTTCACTACTGTATGATTTAAAGAAATGTAGATAGAGCATCGATAGACTGCTGCTTTTGCTGCCTGCAGGCAAGTGTTTAAATCAACAGTAAAATTTTTGCCCAGTAATGAAAGAAAAAACGTGAAACCTGAGTGCAGAGGAGTTTATTCATAAACTTCTGCAGTGGCTTGGCAACTAATACACTGCTACTAAGCCAGACGTTTTGCATTCAATTACTGACAATATAAGCCATATTTTGATGGAAGACGAATGCAAAAAATGCTTTCGCTTAGCTGTATATGCACATAATGAATGTTAGGTGGTCCACTGAGTCCAATTTTCTTTACTGTGTTGTTCCTTAGTATCAACTGTGCACTCTTGGTATGTTTTGCTCCGTAATAGTTCTTATGTATAGTTTGTGAGCTTCCCAAGAAATGTGGCTCTAGAAAAGACAGTTGTACTTTTTCTAATCATTTGTGCTTTGTGAGTTTTTTTATTGCAATGTTTGTAATGCGACTCCCAACACTTCGTTCTGCATATGCTCGTTCAGGAGATTCCTTTGGGACCTCCTGTGGCCAACGGTGGCATCCAGTCCTACCTAACACTCCTTAAAGGAAACTTGCAAGTCAAGCAGGGTGAGTGCTATGAATGCCAAATATAAAATTTTGGTTTGAGATTACAATGGCATTTTGCATCTGACTTTTCTTTTGTGACAAGTGATGGGTCATTGTGAGTGACATGGATTAGTAGTTGTGTCTATCATTCGCTTCAACTTGGAATATGTATTTAATTTTCATATCACAACAAAAGTCAGGTTGATGGTGCTCACCTGGACAGCCTATGAATTACGTGCAGTTCTGGGCACATGCATTTCTTCCTTTTATTCTGTTTGTTTACATGTTCATAGGCATGTTTAATTTGAGCTGTACATGTGGATCAGTGGACGGCCTGTTCAGGAGCAATGCTTGGAATTGCCGTATAACTAGTGCAAGTTCTCAGTTCATGCAATATTGATTTCTCAAATGGTTGGATCAGATGGGGTTTGATGGAAGCATGCATTTTTAAAAGATCGATCTCGAGAAATCCAGAGGTGTCAAAATTGTTTTGGGGCTCTTGATAAGGCATCTCATTTAGCATGACCATGGTTTTGGAGTATTTCTAGCCAATAAAACCTGATACAGAGAACCTTGATTAGTGCAAATCATTAGCTGTAATGGAGTACTCAAATGCTTTTGATGATACCGATTTGTAAACATATGCAGAGCTTATGAAATAGAACACAATTTATGTCTGATTTATGTGCACATATTCATGTTCATCGTCTGGTGTTTGTGTCACATTGGCATAATATTAGCTTGTAGACTTGCATCACCCATATCACCCTCTGTGATCAGTTGAAAGCAACAGTACATGGTGATCTTGAGCACTTAAGCATACCAGTTGGTGTACTTAGAGGGACGCTAAAGGCAATTATTAAGTCGATGTTGATTGTTGAAATAAATGTTCAGAAACCTCGTAGTGTTACTTTTGTGCCAAGGAAGTGCTTATTTTTAAAAATAGTATTGCGTTTTAGTGGTTCGCGTCGAATTAGCGCACCCGCCTCAAACGGAACATGTCATGTCACTGTTGCCGTTCGCAACGTTGCTCGGCTTTAGTGCGCGGCTGCCAACACTAGTAGCAGCAGAACGAAAGCAGTGGGAGCCACAGCCGCAACAACCGCCATTGAACAATTTCCTGCTATTGGCTCCACGTGCTTGATTCAACTGGGGCCTCGCTAGATGGCACAACCTGTCCAGTTTAACCAGGCGAATATTGAATTCTTGAACCACTCGCGCCATTCCGCATAGTAACGTCCAGCGATTCTTTCTTCTATATATCGAACAGAAACGAAAAAGGAGCATTTAATTACGTCTCTTGATGCACAACAGATTCTTTATTTAATGCAGCTAGTTTGATTACTTGTGATTAATTGTAAGTTGTAACTCTGACGTCATCGGGATCATTTTGCCAATGTCCTACTGCGGCGCATGTGTTCTCGTGCATATATTTTAATTTTTCGGTAAGTAGGGCACTGCTGTTGATAATGTTGTCACTCACCGAATCAACTCTGTTTTGTTTTAGACGGCATACATTGAGCTTTCACTCCCACAGAAATTGTTATTTGACTTTAGTGTCCCTTTATTGTTTTCGTTGAGATTTCATTCCATGAGCTCTGTAATTGCTTATAGTAACAAATGTAAAATATAATGAAGGCACTTTTGTGCGAAATATAATTTTGTTGCCATGAAGGCTGAATTTTTTGCTGCTTTATAGATGACTGACATTTCCTCTGAGTGTTTTGAGTAAAACTCAAGTAGAATGTCTTGATTGACAGGCGACTGTGTCTACCTGAGTAAATTCAAGGACAAAAGCCCATTGAAACCGCTGGCCCAAGAGGTTCAAGGGGACAAGAATACTTCAAAAGTGGCAGAGGATAGCGTGGAAGTTGACGGCACTAAAGCTGAAGATGCAGCAGCTGAAGAAGGTGGGGGAAAATCAACGCTTCTCAGAAACTTGCATGGCAGCAACAGCCCCAGTTCAGAAGAGGGTGGAAGCTTTGACGTTTTCCGCGTGGAACGCCTCTGGAAGAACGAAAGGTTCGTTGAACTTTGATGAGTGCCTATTTTACGTGATCCTATTCCTTAGCTAATATTGTAAGCAAGGAGTGTTGTTGAAGAATATCTTCCTGTAGAATTAAAAAGAATGCTGGCAGAACTGAAACATCCCACAAGATTGTTCTTTTTTTGTTGCCAGTTTGTAAGTTGCAAGCACTACATCAGAGCCAACAGACAACGGCATTGCCCATAATGTTTTGTTTAGATTCGAAAAGAGCAGAAATGCTAGTTCTGATGGTTTTTAAGTACTAGTTGCTGTAGTCCTTTTTTTTCTTTAGGGATAATTAATGTTGCTTTTAAAAGTGCTTAAATGTTCTTGTACTGCACTTTTCTTGATGCATGCATAAGTATAGTACTCTACCTGAATATATTTGACTGATGCATCATTGCTATTGATGTACGTGGAATTATTTTTCTGACCAGTGCACTGCTCTTGTCCACAGGGGAGAAAAATTCATCTATGGTCACCACTACCTCAGGCCACACGAGACCTTTCATGAGCCAACCCGCAAGTTCTACCACAATGAGGTATGCAGGCTGGTGGACCTATCTGACTGCAAGTTGTCAAACTTCGCACTTAATTTTTCTACAAAGCTACCATACTCTATGGGACAATCGCACAAGCTTAGCTTCATGCATTCTGTAGCCATATGACATCTTGTAGCTAGAATACTTGAAGTATAAGGGCGGAAGGAATAGGGTGCATTATCAACATGAGAAGTGGGCACCAAATGTTCTGGGCAATTTTTTTTTTTGTAATGCAAAGCATTAAAAAAAAAATTGCCCGATTGAGCAAGCTGTAAATACTTCTTTTTCTCTTTGGTGGTAAGCACTTACAATTGTATAAATATACGCTGGTGAATCTTGTAAACCTAGCATTTTTTTTCCTTCTAACTAAAACTTGTGATAGTTTGATGTTCTTTATGTACTTTAACTTATGTTTTTTCGGTGTGTCCAAGAAGTTATCTGTCATAAATTTTTGTATGCGCACATGCAGTTTTGTTTGGTGTGACCAGATTGTTTAAGAAGAGAAAGACTTCTCTACTCTGTATATGTGTATATTTACAGTGTCTGTATAGCTACATATGTATTATGTGTAATTGACATTTCCCGCTTCTGTCCATTACTTTTCTCATTGGACCCTACACTAGCCTCAGGCTATGGGTCCAATCAGTGTTTGTAAACCTCATGTGACAAATGATAATAAACGTTCAATCAATCAATCAATCAATCAATCATTGTCAACCAGTGATGACCAGAGAATTTATGTGCTCAAAATTTAAAAATTTTGTGTACAGGTTTTACGAGTGCCCCTGTATGAAATTCTTCCTTTGGAATGTGTCGCTGGCGCTTGCTGGGTGCTGGACCTGGCCACTTATTGCCGAGGCCGACCAAAGGGAGCAACAGAAAAAGACGTCTACATCTGCGAATATCGTGTCGACAAGAGTGCCCGGCTTTTCTACAAGATCAACAAGCCCCGGTAAGACACTTCGCCTGCTACCTTAAGCCTAAGTTTAAACATGCTCCTGTGTTAGTGCTAATTGTAGCTTATGCACATTTCTTCCTTCCCAACAATCTAGGTTTCCTTTCTGCATGAAAAGCTATGCCTTTGACACCTTCGACGCAAAGCTTGCTCCAAAGAGAACGTACTCGGTTAGTATTTTTTCCTGTAGTGGGATTTCATAGTAGTTCAATACCATTCCTGTAATTTATAATAAAAGGCCTTCACTTGTTTTCGGCATGTGATATTCACTCTTTCCCTCTTGTCCTTGTGTGTAACTCCATAGCCTCGAAGCAATCCTGTCGTATACCAGAAACGCAGCCGAGCAAAGACAGCACAAGGGTTTCCCGATGACCGGAGTGCTGATGTAAGTGAAAAGAAATTTTTACTGCGTTAGTTGCTTATAGGATGTTGTATAATGTTATTGCATGCTAATACACATTTTCCATTTTTCTGTGCTGCCCTTTGCTTTCTTGGGTAGGGGTTGGGACAAGCGGTATTGCCAGAAAAAAAAAAAAAAATACCCAAGATGAAGAGGTGTTCTGTGACTTTACCTATAGTGGAAGGGCACGTGCACCATGGCATTGTGAAAGAGGCGGATTAGACTGAGAACACTGTTGGAAACCGGTCAACAAGGCAACACGAAAGTTGTAATTGGATAGCCATTGCCACATTATTGTACATAATGGGAAATGAATAAGTGCAGCATTTGTGTCACAGTAACAGTTACTTTAAGATGAGCATTGACTGTCAACACTCCAGTTTATGTGTGCAATCTACATTTTCTAAATAGCTAATAGTACAAAGTATTGACGCAGGACAGACGCAGTATTCAAACTACGCGCGCTAGTTCGTGCGCCCCCAAGAGACCAGCGGCCCGATGATATAAGACAAGAAAAGGCCGTGACGGCGCGCGCCGCCTCAGCATGGGATTTTGACGAAAAAGAAGTGGGGCACGGCTCGAGGGTTTCTCGAAGATTGATTCCTTTTTGCTGATCGCCTGTTAGAAACGCTACTACATTTCCCTTTACTTTTCGGGCACAAGTTAGCCCTAATAAACAGTTATTCTTACACCATTTGGATTGTGCGTAACGATTCTGGTGGAGGAGCTGGTTATCAATCCCAAACGCAGTTGGACTTTGAGGAGGCAGCCTTGAACCACGACCAGTCGAACCAACTGAGCTCACGCCAGTTCATCAGCGCTCCAGCCGTCGTCTACGTGGTGAGCCACCGGAATTCCCCCTGCCACCTGAGTTTAGAGTGTCTCCAGCTGTCTCCGGTGAGAGTACCGAAATGTCGTCTCCAACCGCCGCCGCACACGTCGTTTCGTCTCCAGTCGCTGCCACGCATGCCGTTGTCGATAAGCCACTGACGCCCGACCCTTTTCATGGTGATCCTCATGAAGACGCCGAGGATTGGCTGCAGGGTTTGGAGTGCGTCGACAACTGCAACGGATGGACCGAAGAACGGAAGCTCCGCCGCGTTTGTTTCGCGTTTCAGGACAGCGCACGAACGTGGTTCGAAAACCATGAAGGTGCCATTAGGTCGTGGGATGACTTCCGACCGGAGCTACTGGCCACGTACCCGAGCACAGACCGCAAGGAAAGAGCTGAAGCTGCCTTGCAAGCAATTGATTGATTGATTTGTGGGGTTTAACGTCCCCAAACCACGATTTGATTATGAGAGACGCCGTAGTGGAGGGCTCCGGAAATTTCGACCACCTGGGGTTCTTTAACGTGCACCCAAATCTGAGTACACGGGCCTACAACATTTCCGCCTCCATCGGAAATGCAGCCGCCGCAGCCGGGAATCGAACCCGCAACCTGCGGGTCAGCAGCCGAGTACCTTAGCCACTAGACCACCGCGGCGGCGCTGCCTTGCAAGCAAGAAACCAGCGCAACAATGAAAGCGTCGCAATGTATGTGGAAGACCTGTGCCGCTTATTTCGCCGGTCTGATCAAAATATGAGCGAGGACAAGAAACTTCGGCACCTGATGCGTGGGGTGAGGCAGGAGATTTTTGCTGGTTTTCTCCGATGCCCCCCGCGGAATGTCGGCGAATTTCGCACCAAGGCGACAGCAGTTGAAAGAACTCTGCAACAGCGAACCAGGCACTACAATCGAGATATTACCGTCGCATCTGTAGATGCGGTGTCAGCTGTCTTCGGGAATGGCATTAACATATTACGAGAGCTCATTCGATCGGTGGTTCGAGAAGAGCTCCAGAAGCTAAACGGCAACCCCTCATTGGTCTCGACATTAGCGGAAGTTGTTCGGGAGGAAGTGAGACAGGCAGTCCGTGAGCAGCAGCCACAAGAACAGCCGGTTCAAGCGTCGGTTCTGATGCAGCCCGCAGTCTCGTACGCCGAGGTGCTGAGAGAGAGGCACCCCTGTACCTCCTTTCGTTGCCCCTGGACCTTATTTCGCTGCAGCAAGCACGCATCTGCCGAAACCTTGATTCACACGTCCCCAGCTGAGACGAGGATCCGAAAAGCTGATATATGGCGCACTCCTGATTGAATTCCGCTTTGTTATCACTGCGGCGAAGCTGGCCATCTTTACAGGATGTGTGAATATCGCTGAGCTGGACTTCGGGGTTTTCCCGTAAATGCTGCTTGTCCAAGGAATGGGGAACGACCTTTTGAAATTGAGCAGTACTTGTCAATGCATCAAGGTACTCGCTCCTCGCAGCAGCATCAGTCTCGGTCTACAGCGCCACTGAGGTATCGGTCACCAAGTCCGCGCCCATCTTCAAACTCTCCGAGGCGACTTCCCCAAAGCCCGCTTCAGGAAAACTAGAATCGGCGACCTGGGGAAGTAAGGCTGCTGCGGACGCAAGAAAACAACCTCCAGTGCCGATTTCAAAGTGTGATGATGGACACGAGACTACGCGCGGAAACAGTAACACCGCTTCTGATTTGTCGGTACCTATAGATGGCTACGAAACGAATGCTTTAATAGACACATGCGCAGACTATTCCGTCGTGAGCAGGGGACTTGCCAGAACGCTGAAAAAAGTGCTGACCCCTTGGATAGGACCGCAAGTGCGAACCGCCGGGGACACCTTATCGATCCGGCAGTCATGTGTACCTCTAGAGTCAGAATACGTGGCTTCACCTACGTCGCCAGCTTCATTGTCCTGTCGGAGTGTTCAAGAGATGCAATTATCGGAATGGACTTTTTGCAGGCCAATAGCGCAGTGATAAACTTGCAGGAAACGTGCGTCTCGTTCTCGACGAAACACGCTATCACGACATTCAAGAGTGAAAAACGATTCGATGTGCTCCAGATTGTAGGTGATGATGTAACAGTACCTCCAAGATTCATCGTCACCGTAAAAGCAATGTGTACAACGACTATGAAAGAATGGTAGAAAGCAATACTGGGCTATTACTCGAGAAAGGGATCTGTGCAGCAAGAGGTATTGTACGACTGCGTGATGGGTGTACGAGTGTCTTCCTGACAAATTTCTGAAATGAGGTGCAGCATCTTGCGAAAGGAACTGTTGTTGGTCACTTGCACGATTACGTTCTGATTATGGATTTGAATTTTTTCGAGACTGCACCACTACATACTGACTGCATAGATTCCATACTCGCATCTATCCATATCAAAGCAGCCCTATCACCGAACCAGAAACAAAAAATAGAGAGCCTTATACGGGAGTTCACCTGGTGTTTTTTCACGTCATCGAAAGTGCAAAGAACATTCATCACCAAACACCGCGTCATAATCGATCAATCTGTTAGACCTATTTGCCAGCACCCGTACCGAGTGTAACCAAAAGAGAGAGAAGTCATCAGATTGATTGATTGATATGTGGGGTTTTACTTCTTAAAACCACCATATGATTATGAGAGACGCCGTAGTCGAGGGCTCCGGAAACTTCGACCACCTGGGGTTTTTGAACGTGCACCCAAGTCTGAGCACACGGGCGTACAAAATTTCCGCCTCTATCAGAAATGCAGCCGCTGTAGCCGGGATTCGATCCGGCGACCTGCGGGTCAGCAGCCGAGTACGTTAGCCACTAGACCACTGCGGCGGGGCAGAAGAAGTCATCAGAGGCCAAGTTGAAGAAATGCTTAGAGACGACGTAGTTCAACCATCGGCCAGCCCATGGTCTTCACCTGTAGTGCTGGTAAAGAAAAAGGACCAGACCTTGCGCTTCTGCGTTGACTACCGAAAATTGAACGTCGTCACAAAACGGGATGTTTATCCCCTTCCAAGGATCGATGACACCCTTGACAGACTACGAGACGCGAAATTCTTTTCCTCTCTAGACCTCAAGAGTGGATACTGGCAGATAGAAGTGGACTAATGAGATCGCGAGAAAACTGCTTTCGTCACCCCAGATGGGTTGGTTATACGAGTTCAAGGTACTCCCATTTGGCCTGTGTTCCGCACCCGCCACATTTCAGCTGGTGATGGACACTGTGCTGTCCGGGTTAAAATGGCAGTCCTGCCTTGTTTATCTCAACGACGACGTGATCTTTTCGGCCACCTTCGATCAGCATGTGGAACGACTACGGACAGTGCTCGAAGCGATTAGTTCAGCAGGGCTGATGATAAAACCCCAAAAGTGCCATTTTGGTTTTTATGAACTGCTTTTCCTCGGTCATGTGGTTAGCTCTGAAAGCATTCGACCTGACCCCAAAAAGACAGCAGGTGTAGAAAAGTTTCCTAGACTGACGGATAAAAGGGCTGTGAGATGATTCTTTCAACTTCGTGCCTATTACAGAAGATTCATCAAAGATTTTTCGAAAATTGGGGAACCACTAACCCGACTGACAAAAGAAGACACGCCTTTCACCTGGACAAGCGAGCACGGAGACACGTTTAATGAGCTACGACAGCGACTCCTAAACCACCCCGTCCTTGCACATTTCCACGAAGAAGCCGAAACAAGAGATTCACAAGGACGCAAGCAATTTGGGACTAGGCGCCGTCCTTGTGCAGCTGCAAAACGGAAAGGAATGAGTGGTCACATATGCTAGTCGCACTCTTTCGAGAGCTGAAATAAATTATTCGGCGACGGAAAAAGAATGTCTGGCGGTAATATGGGCCATACAGAAATTCCGACCTTACTTATATGGTAGACCATTTCAAACAGTGAGCGACCATCACTTGCTGTGCTGGCTCGCAGGCCTAAAGGACCCTTCTGGGTGACTTGCTAGATGGAGCCTCAGGTTGCAAGAATACGACATAACAGTCGTATACAAGTCGGGTCGCAAGCACAGCGATGCTGATTGCCTGTCACGCTCACCAGTGGAATCTGCACTTGTGGAAGATGGAGACGACTTTCCGTTTCTTGGAGCCGTCAGCACCGCAGACATGACTGAATATCAACGATCTGACGCAGAGTTGCTTCAGCTGATCAAGCATCTGGAAGGGCGACCCGTGGGTGTTCCTCGAGTTTTCGTCCGGGGCTTGACCTCGTACCTGATGAGATACAAGAGAAACTTCGAGCACAGCAGGGAGAAATTCCTACTCGTCGTTCCTTCAGGCTTGCGACCCAAAATCCTGGAAGCCTGCCACGATGACCCAGCAGTAGGACACCTCGTAGTGAGCAGAACATTGGCTTGCATCCGCACCAAGTACTACTGGCTAAAAAAATTACTGGATGCTGTACAGCATTATGTGAGGACATGTAGAGATTGCCAGAGACGCAAAACGCCTCCATTGAAACCTGCAGGATTTCTCCAACCAATAGAAGCCCCTAAATCTCCGTTTGAACAAGTAGGAATGGATCTACTTGGTCCATTTCCTACGTCATTCATGGGCAACCGATGAATAGCAATGGCGACAGACTACTTAACCCGGTATGCCGAGACAGCCTCTCTCACCAGGGGCACGGCTATAGAAGTCGCTGAATTTTTCGTCACTAACATTATACTACGGCATGGTGCACCAAAGGTAGTTATCACGGATCGAGAAACTGCATTCACAGCCGATCTGACGCAGTCCATTATGAAAAAATAAAAACAACGGCTTACCATCCCCAAACGAATGGGCTAACCGAGCGACTCAATAGAACTCTAACCGATATGTTGTCCATTTACGTTGACTTGGAGCACCGTACGTGGGACAAGATACTGCCGTACGCCTCTTTCGCTTATAATACTGCTGTGCAGGAGACTACTAAAGTGATGCCATTCCAGCTAGTCTATGGCCGAACAGTTAACACACCGTTAGATGCAATGCTGCCTGTAAGCGACAATACAGAGCACAAGCCTGACATCAGCGAATTCATTCAGCGAGCCGAAAAAGCACGGCAGTTGGCGCGACATCACATAAAACAACAACGCGTGGATGCGAACCGTTACAACCTTTGGCAAAGAGGAGTCGACTACGCACTAGGTGACCGAGTTTCTTTTCACTGCGCTTCTTAAATAGGTAAAATTGTATTTAATTTTACAGCTTACATCCTGTTGCTGCTACCATTGTGTACAAATCTTGCTGACTTAGTTATCATCTGTTTTACTTGCAGAGGGAAGTGAAGAAGGAGCGCCTGGACAAGGTTGTGCGTCGTCTGGTTGCGTCTGCAGCAGCAGAGGAGGATACCGAACTGCCACCGTCATCTCGGCAGTAACTGCAGCAGGATTGGTGCCCACGTTAGTGTGTGTGCTCGCGATGGTGCCGCCTGCACTGAAGCTCCCTTGTGAAGCGAGACTGAGCACCTGCACATTCATTCGTGTGCCACCCAATTTTCGAGGCATTCTCTGCGCCCTCTAAGGAACTATATGGAGGCGGGACCTCTGAAAGTGCACTGCAGGAAGTGTGTGTGTCTCCTCTTGTACAGCCATTGTTGTTCAGCGCTTCATGAATCCCACCTCAACATTTGTATGCATCACGTTGCCCATCATGCATTTCATCAGGGAGCCACTGTTCACCACCAACTGTCCCCTGCATCTTTCTTTGCCAAATGTTGTTCGCTTCCTGAAGCAGCAAATATGGATTGCTATGTTTCTTGTCAGCTGTTCTTTTTTTTTTTTTGCATTCACCACTTTGATTTATGCACTTCTGCACATCTGCATATGCCTGCAATGTGCATGTCATAGCTGCCATAGATTTTTTTTTTCTTTTTCAAAAAGAAAGTACAAAACTGATGTAAATTGAAGAGGACCTAATACTGGGCAGCTTTACGCGTTGCTGTGCAGGTTAGTAGCCACATCATTTTGGGAAGTGTTTCTTTAGTCATCTTGTGTGGGGCATAATATGTTACCACATATTACAAGATTTGAGCTTGTATGCTGCCAGATTAGGGCAATAATGTCAAGTGATTTGGTCACTGTATTTAAAATATGTCATGATACAGCGCTGCAATCACATTGCATTTCTAATGAGGTGATGGCACAAGCTTACTTTCCCTTCTGCCATGATGAGTCTCTCTCTTTTAGGTTGTGGGTCATTCGTGTAGACCTGGCACTGGCCCTTCGTGTGGGTTGGCTACATTATTGTCGATATCGATGGGCAAGGGTACCTCATGCAAAGCATTTGAGGTGTGTCTGTCGAGGCTTTCGTTATTTATTTATATGTGACATGTCACTTTTGTTGGCTTGCATTGTTTTAGTATCAAGTGGTTGCACTTTTACACATTTCTCTTTTAGTGTGCCTAGCTCTTCTGCACTTCTTCCTTCCTGCCTTTTGTGTTGTACGCGTTTTTTCGACCGGTGCTTTTTTGCTCCCCCCCCCCCCCCAACTGTGGAAACGTGAAGGGAGAAATAGTCACCAACCCGAGTGTAGCATGAAGCCACAGGAACTTAGCATGTGTTCCTTAGAATTAAAGCTTTGCAGTTGAAAGAGAATTCGTCTTTGTCTTGGGACTGAACCCAAGACCTTTCCAAAGCAGCTGCTCTACTATTGAACTAACCAGAGGCTTGCAGATCGCAGAACTAAGTCGAATTGATCAAGAACTCTACCGGTTTACTATAAGAAGACTGATTGTATAAAACTCGGAAAATGTTCAGATTCACGTAGCTCATTTTGCACCATTTCAATGAATTTTTCATGTTGCAACTGTTGCAGGAAAAGGCACTCGCACAGTCTCTAGAGGTCTTTTCTTAATTGTGTTGCGCCATACCTCTGATTTTAGTTTTTGAGAATCCAGATGCCAGCCACTTCAAGTCATTGTATATAAATACTCAGTGATTTTAAAAGAAAACAGAAATGGATTTTCGAAGTGTGTTAAGTTGTTTTATTGCTCGAACGATGTGTGGCATCTCGAGTGCACAGTCTTGGGAATATACACCATTTCTGTTCTTCATACAGTTGCAACTTAACCATCGTCTGTACATAATAAAAGCCTTTGCTCTGTTCACATTGATAGGATCAGCATGTTTCATCTTTCTTTCCCTGGTGTTAAGCCATGTCCTCATGTATTAAACGTTATTTTTGACAAAAACCATTCATGTTTCACTGCCTGTTGCTTTAACTAGTGCTAGTACAAAAACAAGCTAGTTTTAGCACATGTCCAGGTACAACTATGCACACCTGGAAGTGGTTCCCAATTTTTCTTAAAGTGTGCGAGCATGGGCTCGCTTTATGAACATTTCATCATTATCTTAAAAAAAAAAAATCCTGTTCTCCCACGCATTTTGCTCATTGGCCTCCGAAACTTTCGTTAGGGTCTTCTGAAAGGATGCAAGATAAATGACACGCTTCGAGCTAGAAACTACAGCAACGCCACTGAAGACGTGACCTAGAAACAACGTGTTGCTTGTCTTTGTGGTTGCTTTCATGCTGCGGCAAACACGATACTATTGTTAAAGCGGTCCTGCAACACTTTTCGAAGTAGGCATGAAATTGATTCACAAGAACAGCTTATTGCCACACGAATTCACCGCTGCAAAAATTTTGAGAATCTGTCCAGTGCGAGTGGAGTTACAACGATTTGTTGCACGCTGCAATTGCATTTTCTCTTCTCGCGTGCTGACGAAAGCACTGAAAACTAAGCAGGGATGGTTGGCGCAGGGGAAGAAAAGACGTCACGTGCACTTATAGACCTTCAGCACTTTCCCCTTTTTTTTTTCCGAATGCACAACTTTTCAGTGCGAATGCTCGCGCAAGCGTGGACAAGTCGGCAGCTTCCACGGCGGTCCCAGTAACGACCGAGCACGCCATGCTCAAATCAGCCAATGGCTGATACTTGGTTTGGGGTGCAGTGATTTTTGAGCCTGTTGTGTCATTTGTCGAAAGAAGAGAAAGAGATCTTTAGCTAAATTTGAAAATTTATTGTACATTCCAAGCCATGTCCTGCGCTATAATATTTGGAACACATGTTCTTGGGAGCCTCAACTATCAATCAGCAGTGTTTTCTGACCTTGCTAAAAAAATGTTCCAGATCCCTTTAATAATGCGCAAGTGGAATATATAAAAAACGTGTGCTTAAGGCAAATATCAAAATTAGTGTTTTCCTTTACTTGCTCACCTCTTGGGTATCATGCTGATAGGATATTAAGATTTTTAAGCTACAGGGGCTGGCAGGTGCGAGATACGAAAAAAGGTTTTTCTAGTTTGTACACTACCTTCTTTTTTTCTCTACGGTCTCGGAAGTGTGTACTCGAGAACATGAAGTTCTATCAAGACAATGACCATGTCTTGTCTTACCATTACGAGTAAGAGACAATCACAGTAATGTTTTAAAGGGACACTGTGTTACATATCTAGTGACCTCACAATATTCGTTTGAATAAAACTGCACTCTGGAAGGGCAGCCCGATTCCTGATATAGGAGTGTGATGTGCCAGGCACACTACTGCCTGGTTCAAATAGAAGGCTTGTGGAGAGAGGTAGTCACACCCGTTTCAACAAAGCAGCATGTAGAGGTTGTATCAACAAGTCGGAAAAATTCCAATAAGATTGTCAGCACTGCATTTTCTATCATCCTCAAATGCAGTCTAATCAACTTCCGATTGTTGCCTGCAAATTACCATGTATGAATGGGACACACTATGGCGTGGTAGCTAATACTATACTGTCACAGTGGCGACTCCAATTCTATACTACGATATAATTTTTTCTCTTGACAGCTGTATTCTCAGTGAAAGTTATGACTTGGGCACTTCAGAATATTTTGTAGCAATATGCTGGCGGGCTGTCCCGCGAGTCTCGCCGACCCCGAAGAACAATGGCTTTACAGGCAGACGATGGTGCGAAGCGCGTCTTCTCAAGACCAACAACGGACAGTCCAGAAGGTCCACGATGACGCCACAAGGCTCGGCCTGACGGTACCGACGTGGACGCAGCCCGCCTCGGTCTGAAAAGACCGGGCTTCAGGACACAAATAAAGTTTTGTGAATGAATGAATAGTATAGAAAGTCTGCCTCGGTGGAATAGTTGCCAAGGTGCTCGGCTGCTGACCCAGAAGCCGTGGGCTCGATCTTGGCGTCGTGGTCACATTTTGATGGAGGCGAAATGGTAGAGCCCAGTGTATTGTGCGTTGTCATGGCACACTAAAGAACACCAGATGGTCGAAATTTCTGGAGCCCTCAACTATGGCATCTCTCATAATCATATCATGGTTTCGAGCGTTAAACCCGAAATATTACTATAGCAGTATACAAATGCTGGACAAGATGGTGCACGTTCAACTTGAACAAATCTGAATGCAAGTATGGATAACATTGTAGAGGAGTGCCAATACAGCAGGCACACGTATTGTCCATTCACTGTTTTGTACCAACCTAGATTAAGAGTAAGGTTTAGTTCAACTAGTCTTTTCACCATAATTTGTCCTAATAAGTGTCCCTTTAAAGTCTGACGCAGAGTGTATCAGTAACAACTGTTCCATCAAGGCACATACAAGAAACACATGTTACTGGCACAAGTGTTCTTGCCAAACTGTATATTTTTTAAAAAACTATGAAGAAAATTTATTGGTCACGTAACCAGGCAAAACTTTGCACATTGTTGCCGCAGGTGTTCGACTTTCTGTGGGCATAGTGATGGAAATGTTCTGCTAAGAGCTTCTTCAAAATGCCGCTGTTCTACACAAGGGGCACTAAATCCAAGTTCACTCATGGCTTGCAGGCCAGCCTGAAAAAGAAAAGCAAAGTTCAGGTTGCAAGGAAGAGGACAGGCCTTAGCAGGGTTGAGCAAATGTAAAATAGGACTTATTCAAGAGATTGAGTAAATAAAGTCTAACAATGAAATGAAAAGTGAATAAATACAAAATCAAACATTTATTTAGAAAGTTCCACATTTTGAGGACGAAACAATGTTGCCACTCATGCTTTAGGGGACTATATTGCCACCTAGAGTTGTGAGCCGGCAAGCCCTAGCGAGCCGAAAAGGGCAAAGAGAACGAAGAAGAAGTGTGGTTAGCGCCTCGTTTCGAAGATACACGCTCGTGTCTTTCTGCCCCGCTGTTCCTGTCCCTTCTCTACGGCTCTTGGTACGTGACAAACTGGTGGAAGTGCTGGGTAATCTATGCACCGTACCCCTCCACATACCAGGAACACAAGCGTCGTACCGGTGGTCACTCCTGTGCACCGCGCCAGCAGAAGGATCCGAGGGCAATCCCCTGAGTTTGGACTGCTCGCAAACAACATGGCAGCTCCGACCAGCCATTCCGACACCAATTCAACCGGTACGAACGGCACAACGCCGCTCCATTGCACCTTAGTAACACCGCGAACGCCAAATCCTTTTCATGGCACTGCACTTGAGGATGTGGAAGATTGGCTTGTTCATTACGAGTTCGTTGCCGTGCACAACCAGTGGGACGACGCAGACAAACTGCGGCACGTCTATTTCAGTCTTTTGGACGGCGCACGTGTCTGGTACGAGAACCGGGCAGGTATTCTTACATCATGGGAAGACTTCAAACGCCGACTTCTTGCGACATATGCAAGCCCCGACCGTCGGGAGAGAGCTGAGCGGGATCTGCAGTCCCGCATACAACTACCAAACGAAGGGGTTGCAATGTATGTCGAGGAAATGACGCGCCTCTTCCACCGAGCTGACCCCGGCATGCCAGAAGAAAAGAAGGTACGGTACCTCATGCGCGGGGTGAAAGAGCAACTTTTCGGTGGGCTTGTACGCAGTCCACCCAAGACTGTGTCAGAATTTCTCACGGAAGCTGTCACCATCGAAAGCACCCTTAGGCACCGGGCCCCGTCATACGAGCGGCACGTCAATGCTTCAACTACGGACTACTTTGGAGCTTTCGGTGGCCAAATGGATTTTTTCCGAGAGCTCATACGTTCAGTCATCCGCGAAGAACTCCAGAAGCTGTCAGTGCCCTCGCAGCCTCCTACCTCTTCGTTCTCCAGCGTTGTCCGAGATGAAGTCCAGCATGCTTTAAGAGAACCATCTTGCATGCGGGATTATCAACCACCCGGTGACTTCCCCCGCATGTCGTATGCTCAAGCTTTGCGGCAACCTGTAACACCCGCAATCCCGCATCCCACCGTGGCCCCAGCCATGCTGCAGACGGTCCAAGCGGCGCCATATTACAGCGCACCTCGCCCGATCCCGCGAAAATCAGACGTCTGGCGTGCGCCTGATCGACGTCCTCTCTGCTTCCACTGTGGCGAAGCTGGGCATCTTTACCGACACTGTTCTTACCGGCAACTTGGACTACGCGGATTTTCGACGAACTCACCACCACCCAGGTTCGGTCAGCGGCCCCCTGATATTGAAGAGTATGTGGCTCAACAGCGCGGAACTTCGTCATCCTTGCACCAGTCACGCTCCCCGTCGCCGCGGCGATTTTCTCCTAATCGCCGCACCTATTCGAGCGTGGCGCAGGGTCGGTCCCCCAGTCCGCGCCGGGAAAACTAACCACAGCGACCTTCGGGGGCGAGGCCGCTTATACCGGACAAGCTCAAGGCCTCCTACCGACGCTTCCGCAAACTGAAGATTCTCCGACGACGACGACACCAGCTGGTTCCGAAAAGGTTTCATTAGATATTCCAGTGCTGCTCGACGGTCGCAAAGTCACTGCTTTAGTTGACATGGGTGCGGATTTTTCTATAATAAGTGAAAAACAGGCTGCTCTTCTAAAGAAAGTGACGATGCCTTGGAACCTCAAGCCAATTCGTACTGCTGGCGGGCACATCGTCATGCCACTCGGCGTTTGCACAGCACGAATACAGATTCGTGGTTCAACCTTTGTTATCAGCTTGAGTGTTCTCCGTCAGTGTTCTCGAGACCTGATCATTGGCATGGACTTCCTGAGGGAGCACGGTGCTATCATCGACATTCGACAACGCCTCGTCACGTTCTCAACAAAAAGCGCCACACCAGAGCATAATCCCGACCACGATCGCGTATGTCTGCGGGTAATTGACGATGCTGTGACGATACCACCGCGCTCAAGTGTTATGGTTCAAGTGGCTAGTAACAAATCAGCACACGGTGAAATGGTGGCGGAGAGCAATCGATCCCTGCTCTTTTCCCAAAGTGTCTGCGTAGCACGAAGCCTAGTAGACCTTCAGGATGGCCATTGCGAGGTACTTGTTACGAACTTCAGCTACGATCGCCGACACCTTTTCCCTGGTACTGTCATCGCCTATGCCTACCCAGTAACTAATGTGACTGAGTGTTTTGCTTCCGAGGCAACCGATAATACCGAAGCACCTCTCCGGGGCGTCGACATAAATCCAGCGCTTTCTGACGAAAACAAACGAAAGCTTAACGACCTGTTGATAGAATTCCACGCCTGTTTTGCACGTTCATCGAGAATCCGCCAAACATCGATTACCAAACACCGTATTATCACCTACGGCGACGCGCACCCTATACGGCAACAGCCTTACCGCGTTTCACCAACCGAACGACGCGCGATTCAAAAGCAAGTGAAGGAAATGCTTCAAGACGGTGTAATACAGCCATCAAGTAGCCCTTGGTCATCCCCAGTGGTCCTTGTAAAGAAGAAGGATGGTACACTTCGCTTTTGTGTCGATTATAGGAAGCTGAATAACGTCACAAAGAAAGACGTGTACCCGTTGCCTCGAGTGGACGATTCTCTTGACAGGCTGAGGCGAGCAAAGTACTTTTCCTCAATCGACCTCAAAAGTGGTTATTGGCAAATTGAAGTCGATGAACGTGACCGCGAAAAAACGGCTTTTGTAACTCCTGACGGCCTGTATGAGTTCCGAGTGCTCCCATTCGGCCTCTGTTCCGCTCCGGCCACATTCCAACGAATGATGGATACCGTTCTCGCTGACCTCAAGTGGAAAAGTTGCCTCGTCTATCTAGATGATGTCGTTGTCTTTTCAAAAACGTTTGACGAGCACCTTCATCGCCTTCGGAGTGTTTTTGAAGCCATACGATCCGCTGACCTTACCCTCAAGCCAGAGAAGTGCCATTTCGGCTACAATGAACTGAAGTTCCTCGGTCACGTTGTGAGCGCTGCAGGCGTTCGGCCCGATCCCGAGAAGACTGCTGCTGTGGCCTCCTTTCCAGCTCCGACAGACAAAAAAAGTCTTCGGCGATTTCTGGGGCTCTGCGCCTACTATCGCCGTTTTATTGAAAACTTCTCTAAGGTTGCGGAGCCTCTCATCAGACTTACGCGTGACGACACCCCATTTCAGTGGACTGACGAACAAGCGACTGCCTTTGCGGAACTGCAACATCGATTGTGTTCCCCTCCTTTACTCGGTCATTTCGATGAGGACGCTGACACAGAGGTGCGCACTGACGCAAGCAACATTGGTCTCGGAGCTATCCTGCTGCAAACACAAGATGGGATTGAACGTGTGATTGCCTACGCGAGCCGCACTCTATCACGTGCCGAAACCAACTATTCAACGTCAGAGAAAGAATGTCTCGCGGTAATATGGGCGATTACAAAGTTCAGGCCTTATCTATATGGGCGCCCATTCAAAGTTGTGAGTGATCACCACGCTTTATGTTGGTTGGCTAACCTCCGAGACCCCTCTGGGCGATTAGCACGATGGAGTCTGCGACTTCAGGAGTTCGATATCACCATTGTATACAAGTCGGGTAGAAAGCATGAAGACGCCGACACGCTATCACGAGCACCTCTGGAGTCCGACCATACAGCTCTAGAAGACGTCAGCACCTTCCTGGGGACTCTCAGTGGGGCGGACCTCCTCAGTAAGCAACGAGCAGACCCCGAGTTACGACCCATCATCGATCATTTAGAAGGCAGCACCGCGTCTGTTCCCCGTCCCCTTTCCCGTACGTTGCCGTCATTTTGCTTACGACACGACATATTATACAAGAAAAACACTGGTGTTGGCAGCAGATCTTATCTTCTAGTCGTCCCTCATGACCTTCGTGATGACATCCTATTAGCCTGCCACGATGAGCCGACATCCGGCCACCTGGGATACTCACGGACACTCGACCGGGTTCGAAAGCTATATTTCTGGCCAAAACTCGCAGCTTGTGTCAAACGCTACGTGAAAGGATGCCGCGAATGTCAGCGTCGCAAGTCACCACCTGTGAAGCCTGCAGGCCTCTTACAACCCATCGATCCACCGCGTACGCCGTTTGACCAAGTTGGGATGGACCTTCTTGGACCGTTTCCTATGTCTCACTCCGGAAACAAGTGGATCATCGTCGCAACTGATTACTTGACGCGTTATGCTGAAACGAAGCCATTGCCACGTGGTACAGCATCTGAAGTCGCCCAGTTTTTCATGCACCACATTGTGCTTCGTCACGGTGCCCCGTCATTCATCATTACTGACCGAGGAACAGCGTTTACGGCAAAACTGTTGGACGACATCTTCAAGCTCAGTTACACGAACCACCGCAAGACAACCGCATACCACCCCCAGAGTAACGGCTTAACAGAAAGGCTGAACAAAACGCTGGCGGACATGATTTCTATGTACGTGGATGTGCAGCATAAAACGTGGGACGAAATCCTGCCATACGTAACGTTTGCGTACAACACCGCAACCCAGGAAACGACAAGGTTCGCACCCTTCCGCCTCGTTTACGGTAGAGACGTGCAAACCATGCTAGACGCTATGATTCCTTGTGACATCGACCAGCACGAGCTACTAACTCCCGATGTCGACGATTACATTCAGCGTGCAGAGGAAGCACGTCAATTAGCTCGCGTGCACATAAGATCGCAGCAATGTGAAGACGCCCGAAGGTACAATATCCACCACCGACAAGTCTCCTACCAACCTGGCGACCAAGTGTGGGTTTGGACTCCTGTTAGACGGCGAGGTCTGAGCGAAAAACTCCTGAGCAAGTACTTCGGACCCTACAAAGTATTACGGCGGTTGAACGAGGTCAACTATGAAGTTATTCCAGACGGAGGCTCGGCAACGACACAGCGCCACTCACCACGAACAGAGATTGTGCATGTCGTCCGCCTAAAACCTTATATTACGCGGTGATACTCGTCTTATTATGCCCGGGCAACAAACATTTTCGTTTTTTTTTACATTGCCCGTTGGGTCTCGAACGAACTGTGAACTCTGTTAATGTTTTTTTTTTCTCTTATGACCAACCCCAGACAATTTTTTTTTGCACCTGCATATGCCCTGTGCACTATAGCTACCATTTCTCTTTTTTTTCCCCCTTACCGACCCTGCTGTCCCCTTGTGTATGAGCATCGGGTCGATGCTCTAATGGGAGGGGGAATAATGCCACCTAGAGTTGTGAGCCGGCAAGCCCTAGCGAGCCGAAAAGGGCAAAGAGAACGAAGAAGAAGTGTGGTTAGCGCCTCGTTTCGAAGATACACGCTCGTGTCTTTCTGCCCCGCTGTTCCTGTCCCTTCTCTACGGCTCTTGGTACGTGACAATATGTAGTTTTTCTGAGCAGTAGAATGATGCCAGCTATAAAACTTTAGTGCTTGTGTTTTTGAATAGGTCACCTTATAGAGCTCCAGCAAATTTTGCCTTTCTGGTTCCTTTGAACCCACCAACCTGTAGTAAGTTGTTTTGACTTGAACCTATAGCAGGTAGCATAGCAATTTTATCTGCTCATTAAGGCACACAAATATTGCCTATAAAATGGCAGGCGCTGAGTAGAGAACCCAGATTTGGCTTTGGTTTGTATAGTTTCAAGCATGAACAGTACTGCATCACTCAATGCCGTTATCAGATACACATAGTGATTTCATTGCTTTTATGTAGCGGTGTGGCTGTTTTTCATTGATTTCTCGACGAGAAAAGGTTTAGCCTAACCCCTCCTGGGAGAAAATTGCTATGCCATGTCAGTTGCCCAGCTCAGTATGTAGAAGAATAACTGGAGTCCATGGCTTAACAGCTACATGAAAGGATTACGGTAGCCTCTATCCCCAAAAGACATGAGCCCACAATATAACAAAGGTCGTAGGAGCGCTCGAGTTCGCAAGTTACAGAGGCAATTCGGGAGCAACCTAGACATGGTGTATGCAGATGTCGCCAGATGCAGTACAAACAAGCCCTCACAGATGTAGGAGCGGCCGCGGATCAAGGCTTTCAGACTTGTGCCACGGCTCGAGCTGCGTCGCATATACCGCTGAGGCTTCAGCCGTCGCGCTTGCTCTTACAGATTCTAAGGTCACATGTGGACTCCTTCTCACCGGAAGACTATCACGCAACAACATTCACCTATTACGACCCGACCTAACGCAGGATCATGCATTAGGTCGGGTCCAACTAGGTCGGTTCCCATCTGCTGCCTAGGTCACGCAGGACTCGGTGGTAATGAGAACAGATGGCGCAGCTCGTGGTTTTACAAGCCGAGCGGTTGAGTGCCCTTTCTTAATGTGAGACATCCTTGGGCACCAAGGGCTTGAGTAGTACGGTCCACCACACTTATACAAACACACACATATCCCAATCTTCCTTTGAATCATTGCCAGAACAGGCCAACTGAAATTAACTTGCTGCAAATACCTGTCCGAAATTCCCAAGGGGAGCAGTAGAGGGCTCTGCTTGCCAGCGATGATCTGGGGGTGCAACTAATGCTTCTCGACCAGGCGCAGTAAGCCTCTCAAACCAGTGGCGCCCCGAAATAAGAACCCCCACCTACCTACTCTTCATACTTTTATTTTTTTCGCCAATAAATGTTCTCTCTCTCTCTCTCACACACGCATGCGCACGCACACACACACACACACACATATTTGAAGTAATATTCCAATCTTACCTCAAATTTACAGTAAGGAGTTCTGACATAGCTTCCTAAATGTTCATATTGCTCTGAATGTTTAAAAAAAGAGAGTGCATGTGTAGACTGCAATTACTGCACACATATGATCTTGCATATGGTTCTAAAACTAAATGAGTGGTTCCCACTTACCACGTGACAAAGATGCACAAGATCAGCTGCGGTGAAGTACTCGGTTCTGTTTGCAAGGGACATCAAGTCCACATCTCCTAGTGCCATTTTTGCAGTGCTAACTTTGAGTATCTGTTCTCGAGTCTGCAAGAAAACAATCAACGTATTGGGTACCTGTATTGTTCAAGTGGTGCGAGAATAGTTTGGTCTTACGAAGGCCTCTTTCAATTAAGAACGATAAGGCAAAAAGCAGCACAAGAAGTCATTTGTGAGTGTTTATTGATGAAAAAAGTAATCCAGTAAATTTTGTTGGGGCAATTTTATTGAAGATTAAGAAAACATTTGTTGGGTGATAAAAAAAAAAGACTTCACAAACCAAAAAAAGGAGCAGAAAGTGATGAATCTGGTAGCCATGAAGCAGGGATCAGGTCCCACTCATTGTACTGTAGTGCTAGCATGACTTTCTTAGGAAAGAGTAAGTTAGGCATTTACTTGTGCAGTGTAACTTTCAGCAAAACTACTCTTGAGATACTTTATTGAATGATAACTCTCCATTGCTGCAGAGCAGAAAACTGCAAAAAGCAGCACTGTTAGTCCTAAAAAGACAATAGATGGTTGCTGGACAAAGCATTAGCATAATCACTTGAGCATCCGGTGGTGGAACGTAGACAATCAGGTCAAATCTTCCAGGTCTCAGTAAAGCTTCATCAACTGCATCAGGGTTGGCTGTTGTAGCTACCAAGATAACATTCTGCTGATCCTGCGACCAAAGAACCATGCCTTCATTTGTTGCGCTTGATATCTTGGCACACCGCACACTTTCATGCATGCGCTGACAGCAAGAAATGAAATTTTTTTATTGTATGTGTTCTAGTAACATTGCTTTATGTTCAGACCACTGCTCGTCAATTGATGCAATTTTGGGAAATCAGTCAAATAAGATAACTTGAATTGGCGAGTGACTCTCAAAGCGTGCTTGCAACCTGGTTAATCTAACCACCAATTTCTGTACTTCCCTGCATTGTGCACTCCAAAACATAATCTCCCATTGAGAAAAACTCACCTGAGTGTGTCCGCTCCTTTGAAGCACTCCACTACCTGTAAGCAGTACATCATATAATTGATCAAAGCATTCAAAATCAAAACATTCAAAACCTTCCAACCCGTCTGTCTCATCTGTCATGTTAAAAAATTGCACTCAGCTTGAAACAGCAGTAAGAACCAATTTACTTAGGTATGTTGACTGTGAACTGCCATCTTATTCTTTTGCCCACCTCTCATGTATGGTAATAATTCTCTAAGATCCTTGAGGTCAGGCCCGTAGCAAGGGCAGGTGTCCTAGCCACCCCCATCCCTCGAAATTCTGATGGAGAGGGAAAAAGAAAATACTCTTAAAGAAAATAATGAAAATAGGCGTTTTTTTTTTTAATAGTCAAGGTCTTCATCAAGTGCCCCCTTCCCTGGAAGAAGAAGAAACAAAAAAAAATCCTGGCTATGGGCCTGCTTGAGGTACGAATAAATCAAAATGAAAAAATTGGTGTATTTCACTAACCGATCCCATCAATCTCGCACAAGAGCGTGGAGAGAATGCGTTCTTGTGATCCTGAATGCTCTCCAGACCTGCGACCGACAAGAGTGTCCAAGTCATCCATGAAGATGGCGCTGGGTGCTCGAAGCCTTGCTTGCCGAAAGACCTGCAAATTGCAGCATGGAACAGCAAGGGTGGTTCAAAATGTCATACTGAACCTTAAAAAACGCCATATTACTTCCCCCCCCCCCTTTTTTTTTTTGAAAACATGGGCACATCTCTAGTATAATGGTATGCACCAATGACTTTTACACCAGGAATGCACTCCTCTCACAGCTTTGCAATCCGAACCATTATTCACTTCCCGTCTGTTCTGGTAAAAAGCTAAAAAAAGCGAACCTCAAGTAAAAGAACCATATTTACTCTTTTAGAGACGGTGCATAATGCATTCAGAAGATGAGCATGTGTTAAGTAGTGACCGACCACAGACCACTGCGTCTTGTTGAGAGGGGTTTATGAGTTTATGATCATGCTTATTTTTGTAAATGATGGTTTTTGTTTCAGTGAAACTACTTGTCAAAGTATGCATGCATAGTATTTAGGTAGCAGGGTACTAAATGGGGTAAAGAAGAAATTCCGACCTTTTATGAATTCCAGAGCATTCCATTAACATACATATATTAGCCTCTTATTACAATATCTTTATTACCCTTGTAATAGGATGGAAAGGTCGGCTAGTTGGTAATTCATGATGGTTCAACGAACTGGGAGAGCGGGGGTAAACACAGACACAAAGCAAAGAGGAGGCACACAGCACGAGCACTCGTGCTGTGTGCCTGTGAAGGATACAAAGCTACAGTAACAGAGCATGCACAAGCATAGTTTATTCTGTCATTATGCACCATGCACATTGTACAGTGCCCATCGATTGCAACGCAACATCAATATTTTCAATATGTAGACTGGAATTTGCAAATGCTCGAGACCACCACAGCATGCTGCTATGAAGCTGGCCACTAGACACAATATTGGCTCTGATTTGAGCCAAAATTATGCTGATGTCACACAAATAGAAGGTGGTGTAAACAAAAATATCTGCATTACATGGCCCTAAATTATCAGATTTCAATCTGTGAGGACTGTACATGATGCTGCAGTGACCTGGCCCATGTTCAGCCCATAGCAATGAGTCGTGAATGCATCCATTTTTCTTCAAGTGCGGTTTTCAGACAAGCAGAACTTAAGCTTACCTCAGACACAACCTTCTCTGAATCCCCAACGAAAGGAGAGTAGACGTCAGCTGCTCCCAAAGAAAAGAGTGTGACACCTGGACAACTATTAGCAGCTGCAAGAGCGATGACAGTCTTGCCACATCCATGAGGTCCTACTAAAAGCACACCTCTTGGTTGGGACACTCCAAGCCGCCCAAAGGCCGATGGATTCAGTAGAGGGCCCTCCATGGCCTACGTAACAACACAGGTATGAGCATGAATTTATTGCAGTAAAAAGTATACAAAGCTATGTCTGCTGCACACGGAAATGTATGGTGTCAATGCTTCAGCACTCTTTCACATTTGAGCATACACAACCCTACCTTGAAGATTTGCAATGCAAGTGTGTGAAGCTCAGAGATAAAAGTTGGCAGAGTGCCAAGAGTGAGGTGAGCAGCACAGCTGTTACAGCTGATGATGGATGTCCTCAATAAGAATAGGCACAGTTGGTGTGGTGCCTATTCTTGTGCCACAGCACCTGCACAGGTGGCGTGGCACAAGCAGAGAGTTTCAGAACATGATATAACAGTGCTTTGACAGGTGATGTTTAATGCTACACTTAGGCATGCTCAAATTAAAGTTACATCTTTTGAAATAAAGGCAATTCCTCTCTGATTTTATTATAGAGGTAGTGAAAGGTAAAGCCAAATCCTCTCTGATTTTATTATAGAGGTAGTGAAAGGTAAAGCCAAATCCTCTTGCACCTTCCTTGTTCATGGAAATGCAACAGAAGATGAAAAAATGGCGGCAAATTCATGGTACATGACCAAGTAGGACACTGTTTAAAACAAACTTTCATTTCATTTTTTTATTCTCTAAAGACTCAATAGGGGATTATTAAATAGTAGTATTGTTTTAGGTGCTGTTATCAATACTTGGCAAAAGAAATACTGAAGTTGAGCCATAAGTATGAACAAAGACCTGGTTCAGGAAGCTAGTGTGAAATTTCTGTAAAAGGGATTTTGTGCATAAATACCACCAATACGAAAAAGCCTTGGTCAAACCACAACATGAAGCTCAAACACCTATGTACTCAAGCTTGCAACATCAGAACACACAAGGTACCCAATCAGCAACCTCTGCTACTTTCAAAAGTTAGTTCGAGGCATGCAGATGTCACTCTAACACGAAGTCTGGTAAGGAGGTGGATAGATCACACTGAATTCGTAGTCTTAAAAAAATGGTGAACCAAGTTTTGGGCAGAAAAAAATACATTTCTGCTAAACTTATCAAGGCTTCTGTAATGTGGCATTCCACAGAACTTATAGACAGCGAGATATACAGCACATCAGAGTTCTCGGGAAACAAGGTTGCTAATAAGCGGTCAAGCACTGTTTACACATGATGCAGTACACACCATTAGAACTTATTTCAGTCACATCTATGTCTGTTTCCATGTACTTACAATCTGAGGGACCCGGAACATCTTTAGAAACTATGCTTTGGTTAACCTTCCAATTAATGTTTCTGTCATATTAACATACAAAGATGGATTGGTCTTAATTGAGCCACATATGTATATACTTAGTCTTCAGAAGTCTTGCAAGTACATCAAACTTTATGAAACTATTCCTTTGCACTGATTGCCCATCAGCTACATGATTTGGAGTCACCCCGCAGAAAGATTCTATTTGCCCAATATTGGCCAACACAATAAATAAAAACACCTAAAAGAAAACCAATACTCACTGTTTGAAGTTTCTTTCTAAGCATTCAATGCCTCCAAGCTGGTTCCAAGAAAATCGTGGAACTACTTCAACTGCAAACTCAAGACGGCTGTTCAAGTTTGACTGAACAGTTGTAAGAGCAGTTTTGAAGTCTTCAACAGTAACAAGTGCTTCTTTGTCACTTGAAGGCTATAACGGGATGGAAAATATGCAAATTAGAACAAACCGTGATGTGAATATTAGTCACATCTCCAGCATCAGCATATTTTATGTCAAATGCAAGAAAAAGGCCTCTCCATATACAATTTGCCCTGTCCTGCACAAGCTGATTCCACTCTACGCTTGCACGTTAATTTATCTCATCCCCCCATCTGACACATTGCCACCTTTGGCTATGTTTCCTATTTCTTAGTCTTCATTCTGTCGTTTTAACTAACCATTGGTTATCTGTTTCCCAAAATATGCAGCCTGCCCAGGTCCACATATTTTTCTGTTAATGTCAGCTAGTACGTCGGCACCACAATTTAGTTACATATATAGGTACATATGCAGTACTAAACCACAACAAAAGCTGCCAAAACTAATGCTTCTTTAAATAGCAGTCCATGGTAGAAAAATAACTGACACGAGATGTTTCATAACATGTTTATGAAATGCTATACTGGTTGTTTATTGAACTTAAAGGGCGCTAAGAGCAAACAATGTTGTGCTACAGTGCTAGGTCAGACGCTGAGCTGTGCTCCCAACTAGGGCGGCAGAAGTTGCGTCTTTTCTTCTCCTCCTCTTGACAGATCACGCTTCTGAAAGTCAAGAAACCTCACTAGCAAATTTTCTCACTGACTGACTAATCTCGTTGACATGAGGTGACCCATTCAATTAGGAAATTGCGACTGCCAATGACCTGTCTTTCTGAACTTGAAAGAGTACCAACACAAAATTTTTAAACTGCTTAAGAATAAATTGACTTCACGCTTAAGGTACAAAGCCTCAATTTCGTCAGTGTATAGAAATAACGATATTGTTTCTAACTCGGCTACCTTAATATATGCTCGAAGTGCAGCATGGCTCTGGGCATGAAGCAGGTTTTAAGGTAACAACAATATTGCCACAAAAACAATAACTGCATGTTGTATCTCGCATAGAACTTTTTTCTTGATCCTGCGCTTGCTACATTCCTGTTAATGATTGCTTTTAATGCTGACTAGCAGATGCTAATCGAGACCAGAAGGTATTGGGTATGCAGTGTTACAGAAAAGAAGTGCACAGAGAATATATGACAATTATTGTTAGAGGGCACAATAATTCTCTACCGTTGCTTATTTTTCATCAAAAATGTTATGTCAAAATGGCACTCCTTCAGTGTTTTATGAAATCTGGAGGCCGCAAAATTTCCTAAAACCTCAGGTTAAGTGAAAATAGAATATACTGAGTGGGTAAAAAAGTTGCCCACCTGGCGCAAAGTAGCCACCAACGGCCACCCTTGCATGAGGTGTCACACAGGCTAAAGGTGGCTGGCCAAATAGGTGCTAAGCTTGTGCTCTGCTTATGTGGCAAGCTTAGTGTGGTGTGCTACAGCGTCAACATTGAAGGGCCTAAAAATTTAGCAAGCGTGCAATAAGAAACGCACTAAGCACTATGTTGAATGTGGGCAGGTGATCGTGCAATCATGTGTGAGTGATTGTGCCCAAGATACCTTTGACCTTGAGGCGATCTTACGGTGGCCAAACAGGCTAATGTATACATGATCAGCCGAGGTAGAATGCTTACATTCTAAAAGGCTTTGTTTCCAGCCATTCAGCTCAAAATCATAAAAATTGCGGATGTCACCCAATTCTTGATAAGTGCATGGTCATGAAGCTTTATAATGAGCAGCACACACACTAGATAAGTGAAGCCTTCCACATTAGCACGGTGTTTCTAGTGCAAGTGTGCCTTCTAATTCCCTTCACTGCAGTGACATTAGATATCTTGGTGGTACTAGTGTAACAGCTTCCTGATGTGCTCGAGCTGTAGCATGGCCTGTACTACATGTATGTGCATTTCTGCATGTGTTTCCATGTTCCGCAGAGATACCTAGTTCCGATAAAATATGCACTTGTTTTACAATAAACCTTGGTTGTTAGTGAGAACCGTGCGTGTGTCTTCATGTCATCCCATCGTAAGTGCTGTTTCATTCATTGACTTAATAATAAATGTAGTTTTATGTCCCCCAACAACCGCATGATTATGAGGGATGTCGTGGTAGAGTGCTCCAAAAGTTTTGACCATCAAGTGTTTTGCACAGACATCGCACCGACAACGCACAGAACACGGGCCTCTGCCGTTTCACCTGCACCAAAATGTGACTGCCAAAGCCAGGATTGAGCCTATGACTTTTAGGTCAGCACCTGAGTACCATAACCACTGATCTACCGTGACAGACCATCTATTTATTAATAAAGCTCGCATTAGTAGGGTAGCTTAAAAGCAAAGTTGCAAAGTCAACTCACAGTTCGCTTTATGGCAGCCATAAGAGATTCACGAAGAAGAGTCATTATGTCTCCAAGGACAAAGCCGGATGTTGGTAGCACAAGATGGCTCAAGTCAATGCCTAATTGACTTCCAACAGTCCTCATGATGTCGGTCCTCTCTTGGGTTGACAAAGCACCAATCAACAACTGAAAGATAATAAGTCCAAAGCAGTTATACAGGCCAAAGAAAAATTCGAACTGGTGTTCTTCCACAATTTATATGTCTAAATACCAAATTTGTTGTTCGATATCATGCAGCTGCATGTGTGTAGTGCGACCGAAGCTCCATGCTATGCCACATACTGCGGGTCTGTATGCAAATGCATTAAACAACATGTATAGCGCAACTAAAGAACATCCTAGACCTGGTGCAGAGGCAGAAACAGATAGTCAGCATAAAACATGGGGGGCACCGAGGCTTCCTAAGATAAATGCAAGGTGCAGTAATGGTTAGCAGTGCCTTCCAATACAGGGCTCTGACCACCCATCATTATAAGCCATGTATAAGTTTTCTTGCTCTACAAGCCAGGGTGAAGAGAAGAGGCATCTTTTAAAAACCCTGTCCAGAGCTGCTTCATTAATTAAAAAAATATTATATTCTGCACATAAAGAGCAGTATATTAAGAAAAATCCAGGTGTTCCTTTACTACTGTCGCCCAATTACATTTATGTATAAAAATATCAAGTCCTGTCTGTCATTCAACGGTCAATTGCATGGTCTCCGTGCAACGTATGTCTCTGTGTAGGATTGAAGGTGGCAGATACCACTGCAACCGAATGTAGTCAGAGCGATTTAAATCAGGTGTTCGACCTCACCACGAATACCACACAAGGTCGGACCAACTTGCGTATCACAACTGCACTTTAAACAGGAAAACAAGTCACCTCCTTGTCGAAGCGTCCCGGCCGCCGCATGGCCGGGTCGATGCTGTTCGGTCGTGTCGTCGTAGCGACAATGAAAACGCGCCTCCTGTCTTCCATGCCATCCATGAGCGTAAGCAACTGCGTGACTAGCCTGTTGGCGTGCTGCGACGAAGCCGAACCTCTTTTGACGCATAGGAGGTCTGCGTCCTCGATTAACACGATGCAAGGCAGCACTCCGCTGAGCGTCGCAGCTTCTGAAAAAATTGATCGAAGCAGGGCCTCGCTTTCTCCAGGAGCTGAGCGACATAGCTCCGGTCCTTTGACGGTCAGCAAGTGAGCACCGCACTTCTGCGCCACATGGCGAACGACGCTGGTCTTGCCGGTTCCCGGAGGTCCCGTTAGGAGAATTCCGCGGTGCAGTCGCAACCCGACCGCTTCGAGCGTCTTAGGATACGTGTGTGGAAACATGCACAGCTTCCCAAGCAGTGCCGTTGGCTCTCGCAGCGTCTGCTCCCAGATGTCTGAGAACACCGTACGATCGACCGCAGCTGAGCTGTATGTGACGCCTGCAACCGTTAACTTGGTGTTAGCTGTCACTCTGCAGGCGTCAGCCGACGACGGCGAGACTTGGTCGACGACGACTGCATGCACCGCACATAACCGAGAGAGAGGTCGACTAGAAGGGCAAACAAACGTCGACCCATTTGTCACGTAGTACTTCCGCAAAATTTTGGACAGCCAGTAGGAAAGTCGTTCCTGGCGCACTCCATGCCACTTGACCAAATCATGGGCAGACCGAAGCACGACCGTGACAACAGCGCTGTCGGCAGGCTGACTTTTGTCGAGAGGTTCGACAAAAACTGTGTTGTCCGTCGTACCGCCATCATTAATCTGAAGTTCCACTGTACCGTCGACGTAGACAACGTCACTCGTGAACCGGTGAGGGTAGACGACGCATAAGTACGCTTTTCCGAGCACAGACACCTTGACGAGCGACCGTGGCATGCAGTTCATCGAAATTAAGTGTGCGACGGGGACCTCACAGACCTGCGATCCTGCAAGGCGATCTTCACTTCCAGCGTACGTTAATGTCATCGCTTCCTCATTACATGAAACCACGAGGTAACTTAAGAGTCACAAAATACGGCCATGCGTTTGGTTTAGATTTCTATAACACGGCTGCTACAGCTAGACTAGCTAGACGGCCACCAAATGTAAACACAAACACGTGCTACTGCCTCTCAATGCTGCCAGCATCTATGTTTTTCGTCGACTAAAACTGATGATCATAAAGTATTTGCGTACAATGCACTTAGGTAAAATGTAAAAGTAATGTATTGTGAAACAAACTTAAAAAAACTTTTGTTTAAGTGAGTGAAAAAATTAGAGAAAAAATTGCAAGCAATTGATTGCATCAAATTAAAAAAAAATATGTTATTTTGAAGTCATATATGCCAAATCACGGGTGCTAATTAAAGAAAAATGCGTTCTATTTGTACAGTACGGCATTGTTGCTATGACATTAAGAAAAAAATAAAGCTGGATAATTAAAATGCCGTAGCTTTGTAGCATTTTTCTTTCATCGAACAGTGCGATCACAGCGCCACGACAATCTACCCAAGCGCTGCCCTGGCGTCTGTTTTTGCCAAAATGGCTGCGGCCTGTTGTGGGTCGGACTCTTGGAATTTGGACATCAAAATCAAGTCCATCGAAAAGACCATCGCCCCCCTGGTGCAACAGGTGAGACTCGCCGGGGCGATTTTGTTTGACAGGGCTTCCTTTTTGCTGTTTGACGCCTCGTTAGATACGGGGCTAGTGTGCAAACTCGCTCGTATCGCTGCTCGCGTGCCTGGACGAGCGCATTTTCGTCTGCTATCGATGCTTGGACGCAGACGATCCATCGCCGGTACATCGCGCGTGCTCGCTGTTTGCTCGGATAGCAATGATTCGCGCGATTCGCTGTGAATTCAAATGACTGGTTTGTTCGGCGTAAATGTATCGCTCGGATAAACCATCAAAACAGAAGCTTTTCGCTCTGCTTTCTAGGAGCGATTCCTGGAAACACCGGCTCCGGGGTCCAGCACTTGACCTTTCCGCCGAAGCGAGCGATTGCGGCGGGCACGTTGAAAGAGCTGAAATCGTCGCTTACTTGTCGGGTTTGTGGGGTGCGCGTTAAAAATTCGCCTGTTAGAGCGCGCAATTTTGTTTCCGCTAGCGTTAATTTCGGAGCTGACTGAAAACAGGTTACCGTATGGTGCTTTGCTCTTCACTTATGACTTTCCCGAAAGAAGGTACGTTTCGTTTTCTGTTGTTTAAGTGGACGATTATCACTGCCTCTACGAGAGGCGCGGTTATCAAAGTTATCTGTTTTTGCCCTGTCAAAAAAAAAATGAAAAATTGTAAAACCCCATCTGTAAACCTTAAAAAAATTGACAAAATGGCTTGATTTCCTGCAGTGTTCTTGATTTTTTTTTTGAGCGTTTGGTAAGGAAATGCAGTGATATATTTGCGTATATATTCAACTGCCCGCACTGATCAGCTATAAACCGGAGTTGTTGGTTCAAGATATGCCACATCACGCAATACATTCATGCAAACTTTCACAATGGTGCCATTTTGAACGGTTCGGCAGCCGCGTTCGTGATAATTAAGTTTCAAGTTAAGCGAAGCATTATTTGCTTGTCAGAATGGTTGATTGGGCGAGCTGGAAGCTCATGTTTGTTGAAACACGAGCGCATACCTACACTGGTACGCAAAAAGTCGCACCGCCGCGGTGGTCTAGTGGCTAAGGCACTCGGCTGCTGACCCGCAGGTCGCGGGTTCGAATCCCTGCTGCGGCGGCTGCATTTACGATGGAGGCGGAAATGTTGTAGGCCCGTGTGCTCAGATTTGGGTGCACGTTAAAGAACCCCACGTGGTCGAAATTTCTGGAGCCCTCTACTACGGCGTCTCTCATAATCATATGGTGGTTTTGGGACGTTAAACACCACATATCAATCATTAGAAACAAAGTCCTTCATAACGTGGTTGTTTTTGCTCTGAAGTGTTCGAAGCGCACCTCGAAGATTATCCTTGAGAGTTAGGCGAGTTGATGGTTAATTGTTCGTGCAGCGCAAGTAACACAGCATGCACGTAGACGTGTAAAAGATGACGCCGTGTCCCATTCACTCGTCAGCGTTCCTCGCAATGCACCCGAACAAGAACTTTTGGAAGCGCTATGCTTTTTGAATACAACCTCGTCTTTGTCAGGTCCTTCGTTGTCATTCTGCTGCTCGTAAACAAACCTAATAATTTCTTTGCTGCGGTGGCTTTCTTCATAACGAACCCACTCCATGGCCCGTGCTCGCACTTCTTTCGCGGGCTGCTCCATTTTCCGTGATTCGATTGACTGGTCGACGGATTCGCACGGGGTTTAAACGAAGTCTCCGATGAAATTCCGGGTGTATACGGTAGTGGAAGGCTTCGCTTCGGATTAATCTCGACGAGCCTAAGTGCAAGAACTTTTTTTTTAAATTTTCTCCTGAATTAAAATGTCGCCGGTGCTGCCGGAAATCGCACCCGTGACTCCGTGCTCTATACAGTTGCAGCAGCGCGTCATAGTAACTGAGATACAGCTAGCGGTGATTAACAGGTAGCAATCTTTGCAATACAATACTTAGACAGTTGAAAAGCAGATGCTTTATTGAAGGCGTATCATGACCAGGGGCCTGCAAACTGAACAAGTGACACCGACCTTTCGAAACTTCTGTAACGTTTTGGGTGGGGTGTGGTGTCCAATACCTCATTATGCACGTTCGTGCGTATGTTTGCATGTATCCGCCTATATATACACATACGAAATTTGTTTCTTTGGGGGGGGGGGGGGATCAAACTATTTCCTGGCTAGGGCATTAGTTTTTATTTGCCACTTTCAAAGAAACTCCGCGTGACATAGCTTGCGTCTTTGTTGGCTTAACCTTTTCCCCACCGATCGATTTTTTCTTTGTCGGAAATGCTAAAAAATGCAGATTTGTTTTTTATTTGCCTATATGGCTCTACGGGTCTTAGGACATCTAAAGGAAGCACTGAAAAAGTGTATTGACACATGCAAACTCATCGATATTGCATATTTTAGAAAAAAAAAATGTTACGGCGTTCACAGCAACGTCACTAGAATAAACTTTTTGTTCACAGGTGGGGGGAAAGCGCGGGAAACAAAAAGTTCGCTGATTAACAGCAGAGAGAAGGGCGAACCGACGGGTGATGGGACAGAAGCTTATGAAATTGATCGTGACAAAAAGAATTGCACGAGCGCTCCCTTTGTGACGCTGTCAAGAGAGAAAAAGAGAGAGATTGATCAAATGACTGCAGATATGCAACAAGATGCAAAATGATGGGTGTCTTATTATTAGTTTTATTTCTGTTGGTATTCTGCTAAGCCAGCGTTGTCACTGGCTGATTCAGCGTGTATATGTCTCACTCCTTCAAGATAAAATATCAGTTGTAGATCAGCGCTGCATGCGTATATAGTTTCTTCGATTTGTCACCTTCTGTGCGCGCTGTAACCTTTCTAAAAACTAGTTCGAGCGATACATTACCTTTTCTTTCAATTCCTTTTGACTATAATCCTGTTTTATCTTTTATGGATTAAAAGGTTAGCCAATAAAGAAAAAGAATAATAGGTAGATACTCTTTTGGAGGGAAACTGCGCGAAAGACGAAAGGCAGAGAAGGGCACATACAACAGCGATGGCTTACAACATAAGATAATCTGTCAGACCACGCCTTTTATACCTGCTCATTGCAGTTGTATGTGTCCTTCTTTGTTTGGTCGTTCGTCCTTCGCGCCATTTCCTTCCATTATGTATACGTCGTGTCAACATGCCCAAGCAACCTCTTTATCAAGATACCCTTTAGCAAGATTCTTTCAAAGCGTGGAAGCGAGGCAGGCCTGCGGAAAAGCCTCGGAGCATCCAAACCCGAAACCTTGTATAACGTTGCTGGAAGGCCGCGGCCACCGATGCTCTGCATTGAGAATGAAGTGTACGTGAGTTACTGCATTGGTTGTGAAATTTAGTTAAAGTTCTTTCAAAGTAATTTCCTTAGTGTTCGAAAGTAATGTGTCGCGCAGGATGGCATAAACGGCAGCAGAGCTTGCCGCCTTACGTACTGAGCTATTATTTATATTGTGGGAACTCAATCTCAAAATGGGTCGTTTCTTTTTTTCGACTGCATGCAAAGCATCCCAACAGAGCCTGCAATCAAAAGTAATGTAATATCGATACTTTCGCCAGCTGTAATTTGTAACGTAAAGTAAACTGTAAAAATTATAGAGAATTGGCTAATAACGTAATTTGGTTACCTTTAAGGACCGATTTCGCCATCTTCGGTACAACACAATTCACTTCACACTCACGAGTTGATTAGGCTCTTGAAGGACAACATTCGAGAAATTTCCGAGATGTAAAATTTCGATTTGAACATACTCGTCCCGAGGGATTCATAATCAAGGGCTTCCGCAGAAATTATTGCAGGGGGGTACAAAAGGGGGAGGGAGGAGGTGGTATAGGGCAACTTTTCTTTCTCTCTCTCTCCCTTTCTCTTTCTTTCTTTCTTTACTACTTTGACATAAAAAATGACATGCTATAGTTAGAGCGTATAGCTAAAAGTTCAAATAACAGCGCGAAAAAAAAAACAACAGCTCTATACATTTTCGGTTTCTTCCATGAAACGTTCAGTTGCAAGTCAGCGTCTGCGTTTGTGTCACATGACCATCAAATCAGCCAATAGCGTTTAACGTGGGTATATAGGTTGATATGCGGGACGTGTGTGTGCTCGCTAATCAGACTGTGTATAGTCTATTGCTACGGCGTAGCAAAACATTATGCCATTCATTTTTCTTCGCGCCCAAGTCAGATGAAGGAAGGGCACGAGAGGAAAAGAAGCAGGAGAAGCTTCTGAGATTGCGGATGAGAAGACGATCGGCATGCTGTCGCGTGGCAAGCCTAATGAATATTCAAGGCTGATTAGCGGCCGATGTTATTGGCCACCGCGGCGCTCGTTAGAAGCTCATTTAGGGCGCATCCGAGTCTCCCAAGAAGCACGCGTCTTCGCAGACAACGCCCGGTGAAGTAAGATAAAATGGCAACGTGCTTATCTGAGGGGTGCACGGATGCATCTCGTTACTGTACAGATGCGATAAAAAAAGAAACTCGCAGTGCAGTTTTTGTATTCACTTTGCCGGTGGACGTTTCTGACGATTACAATATGCAAAATAATTCATGGGGGTTTCTTGAAAATTGTGAACTATTATGTGGTACCAGCTGGCATCACACACGTATATGTGGTGAACTGCGGAACACCGAAAACTTTTCGTCACATAAGAAGCTTCCTTGCGGAGAAATCCCCTGCGCGTTGTCAATGCACGTCAAAGAACACAGATGGCCGAAATTTCCGGAGCTCTTCACTATACGGTGTCTGACATAATCAAATCGCGATTTCAGTGCAACCGAACAGAAAGGCGTTTGGCGTGCTGATTGCCATTGCCACTAAAATCTGTTGGACGGGAAGACCTGGAATCATTCGCACAATCGATCTGGTGAGAAATCGGCCTTCGTCCTCGAGCTGAGCATTCTGACACCTTGGCTGCCAACGCGTACTCTCTCTTGATGGTACACACTTGCTACGGCGAGTTTGTAGCTATTCATTGTTTATTTATTTATTTATTTTATTTACAAATACTGCTGTCCCATGCCTATAGGACATTGCAGGAGCGGGTACAGAAAAATCAACGAAAGCACAGAAACAAACAATAGTGCGCACAAATTTATTTGACTAACACATAAAATTTTTCCCGAACTCGACAGTGTTCATTCTATGCAATGAACCATCAAGCTTGTTCCAAACTTCCACCACACGCGGAAAAAAAGAGAATTTGAAACAATCCAAACGAGACCTGAAGGGTACAAGGTTCAAAGCGTCTGTACTACGTGTTGTACGCGCTGGTATATCAGCGAAAGGTAACGGCGCGTGAACGCGGGTCATTTTGTGTACAATCTTGTGCAACAAGATAATACTCTCACTTGTACGGCGGTGTTCCAGTGAATGAAGTGACAACAAATGAGCATGTGAAGACGGGGAGAAGTCCCGATCATAACGGTTAAAAACGAACTGTATAGCCTTATTCTGCACAGATTCTAACCTGTTTTTATTTTGCTCAAGATGAGGCGACCAAACCACAGAGGCGTACTCGAGCATCGGTCTCACTAGTGTCTTGTAGACAGTTAACTTACAATCTTTTGTCGAGTTTTTCAATCTTCGCTTTAATTAACCAAGTTTCCTTAGAGCCTTACCTTATTGTGCACTGCTTAAAAGACAAACACTCGAGATGCATGGACTAGACGGGCACAAGAGAATCTACCTTGATGGTTGTGTATCGTCTCCGCTATTACCATAGTGTACATCCAACATGGCGGTCTTTGAGATGATCACCCCCGAGAGAGGTGGTACCGGAAAGGACACTTTTGGCGAAGAGTGCAATTCATCGCACTTCGGTGGCCCTTCGATTTTATTTTTCTTAGAAAGTAGGGGAATAAATGCCAGGTAGCACACTAAGTAGATAGCTCCGCCGCAGTGGTCTAGGGGCTAAGGTACTCTGCTGCTGACGCGCAGGTCGCGGGTTCGAATCCCGGCTGCGGTGGCTGCATTTCCGATGGAGGCGGAAATGTTGTACGCCCGTGTGCTCAGATTTGGGTGCACGTTAAAGAACCCCAGGTGGTCGAAATTTCCGGAGCCCTCCACTACGGCGTCTCTCATAATCATAGGGTGGTTTTGGGACGTCAAGCCCCACATATCATCATCATTATCATCATCACACTAAGTAGATAAATATGCGTAAATTGTGCTCTTCACATTGCTGGATGTGAGTATAATCGCGCGCAACGCCTGGTCTCATGTTGGAAAAGTATTACAATGGGAGCCTCAGTACAAATTTTTCAGTAAAGTCAGAAACATTTTCAGAGACGCGCTTTATTTTAGTTTTTCTTGCATTGCATTCTGCGCGAAGCTTGTTCAGCTCACTTAAATGCACGAAGTAGAATAAGTAGACGTAAAAAAAGTTTTTTCTTTGTTTTAATATTGAAGCACAAGCACCTATAGCGAGACATGACGTATTACCGGCAATACGATTTTAGACCGCTTTTTCATTTAAAGTACAACGACATAATATCAAGAGAATGATTCCGACGAGCAGCGAACGAAACGTGATATGCAATTTTCACGTTTAAGAGGGGACGTTCCCGTTACTATTTTATGTTTCGGTGTTTGAGAAGTACAAAAGATACAAAAGATAGAATGGTGCGTGGTAAAAACGACAAAAATAAATAGCGCTGTCAGCAAGTAAGACCGAACACAAATCACAGCACACGTGAAGGCAATGGAGGCACTTCGCAAACACTTCAGATGTGTAATGATGTGACGAACGTTTTGAAATGCGCCACGCGTTCCTAATTTAGTTCTGGTACCGTTTGCCCAGCGACCGTGTCGCGCAGACCAGCTAAGCGCGGAAACTGCAAGCCTGGAAGTTGCTGTGCTCGTGCACAAAATGGCTGCTGCATACATTCACGGGCCTTGGTTATTTGCCTGCTAAATTTAACCTTCTTAACCACTCATGGCTTTTCGGGGAGGCGCTGATTTGAACGGGACGCTTACTTTTCCTCACGGTGACTGTGAGCATCGAGCAGTGAACTCAGACGGCTTTTTCTTTCTACTTTCTCTTTAACTTGAGAAACTCAAATGGTTACGTTAGAATCGAGGCCGTTCACAGCGTTGCGAAACGACCACAAACGCGGGAAAACAAGCTGCAACATACTGTTTGAAGCAGGTCCAAAACTTCAATAATCTCAACTGAGCTTCCGGCTGCCACCGCTGAGCGGCAACTATTAAACGTAAAACACATGGGTGCCACCGTCTTTGGCTGTTAAACAGATGTTGTCTTTTTTTTTGTGTGTGTGTATTGCAAGGTGAATTTATAAGGCCACGAAACATCGTGTGCACCAGCCCAACCCTCTTCATGCGTATGCGTCCAGCATAACACTCATTTAGTTGTTAAAAATGAAAAAAAAAAACACACGCAATAGTTAGTAGCCCAGTATGGCGGCACGCAACGCGGTCCCACAGGCACGCGAGGTAGTATTTCGTGCGGAATAGGCGCCCGCGTCTCCGGAGCATTCGTGACCGAGCACTGCGCCCGCTGCTTGTTGATCTTGGCTTCTGGCCGTTCTCGTTTCACTTGTCTGTGCTTAGGCGGAAATGTGCTTCGCAAGAGTTTTCTTTAGAAGAGTTATTCGCGCTTACGGGGGCCGTCCGTGCTTTGATCTCGTGGTTCACGTTTTGCTATACGTGTTAGCGCCATGTACAGCGGCTGCACAGGCAATAACTTTTCGCGAGACATCGAGGTCGTAAAGGCGCGCGTGAGAACTTTAAACGAAATGGCGCTTCGCCGATGTTTCCTCTTCGTATTGTAAGTGTGTGTGTGTGTGCGCGTGTGTGTGTGTGTGTGTTGTGTGTGTGTGTGCGTGTGTGTGTGTGTGTGTGTGTGTGTGCGTGCGTGCGTGTGGTGAGAGAGATATATACGAGTTATGCGTGTGTACATATCAATATATTATTAGCGTGGGTGTGTCAATGCCCCCAGAACTTCTCTGGAATGTTTGGAATTACGGCTATACTTTCTGGAATCCGTAATACCGCAACTGTGCGACAGTTTTGCTTGGGGTGCGTAAAACAGCAGAAATTATTAGAATGTTCTTGTGGTGACCTCAACGCTTGTCACATTCCCGCGAAATAAATGTGCCTTTGGTGCAACGATGTTGTGCCATAATTAAAAGAAAGGTGAAGTTGTTAATCTTTCTTGTGCCACAGCTTCGTTAACGAAAACGAATGACAAGGTGACCACAGACAGACTTTTTTTGTGGTTACTCGAGAACTCACGCGCCCCTGCTTCTCCGATCCGTTTTCTCTCCCTCACCACCTCTTTGTGTACGCGCGCGCGTATGTGTGTCTGCGTATAGTGCTCGGCGTTGTGGCATCACGGTCGTGGGATATCGTTGATGGCTCGTGGTAATTTACTGGCGTGGCCGGCAAGTGGGATGCCGAAGCACTTTTATCTGCAGCGCTACGGTGAATAAAGCCAGCGTGCATTCTGCTTAAACCTCCCGCGTTAAAGTTACGCTCGAGTAAGCACACGGTAATACAGAGATAACATTGCGTTACTTATTGTAGTTATCAAGTGGTGCTAAATATCGCGGAAAACAAGTACGGACAAAAACGTTCAAGCCAGTTCCACGTCTGCGGAATCACAGTGCTGGTGGTAGTGGTTAGAAGAAGGAAACGCCTAATTTCTGCAGCCCGGTAGGGAGCATGGCGCAGCGCCTAAAATCACAGTAAACAGCGGACAGCGGAGCTAAGCAGGCGCCACCACCTGCCGAATGCAGATCAAGTTTTCTTCGTATTTCTTCATCTTCTTTCTCTCTTTTTATCTTTCTGCATCTTCATCTTTCTTTCTCGCACCTTTATCTCTTTCTGAACTGCCCTCTCTTGTCTTTTCCCCCTGCTAATGTTGTAGTCCCTTGCGTCACTCCTCACCCTCCCCTTTATTTCCGACTCCCTTGCTGCTTACCGACAGGCGCATACCGACCGAGTTTTCTTGCTAAGGCACCGGCCTTACTTGGCGCTTAACCAACGCCACTGTTAAAAAACGCATGGAAGGCAAGATGGTAGTATTTTATTACCAATAATTCGTATTTAAATTCGTTATAAGAGGTACTTCTAGCTTATAGGAATACTATACTAAGGAAAATAATGGAAAAAAATCACCTACTGCTCGGCCAGTCCCCGGTATTAAGTAAGAGTCATGAGATGAGTAGGGGGGGGGGGGGGGGAGAGAAGAACAAGACCACAGTGAAAGCGAATTCCCCCTCCATCTTTTTCCCCCTACATCCCACTGCTGCGCGATTAATGACTGATCACGCGTGGTGGGTTGATCCAATCAACCAACAAACCAACCAATTCGATCAACTTTTAGCATCTGTCCAAGCGCGCGGAGCGGGGAATTTACGCGGCTTGGAGGTGAACGAACAAACGCCGTTCAGTTCAGGAGAAGCTGGCCAGTGACACAGCTGTGTTTTGCGATAGCTTCGGGGGCGGGCCGGATTTGTGTCTCAGAGGGTGATGCTATGTTTAGCACGATTGCTCCGTATACTATAGTGCCCGAACACGCGGAATATGTTGTAGTCCCGCTCGCGGAGAGCATGCCTCCGTAGACGCGAGCGGTGTGTAGGTCGTTCCTCTCGACTACGCCGCTCGTGTCGTCGTCAGCTCTGTCGACCCTTGAGACCGCAGAGCTACGAAAATTACGAGAGAGCACACGCCAGAAAGTATGGGCCTCTACACGTGGTCGCCCCGCCCGTCTGAGAGCACGCGAAGCTCGGGCGAAGTTACATTAGCAAAGTTACATTCTCGGCCAGTACGATATATCTCGCAGATGTCACGCGCTGAACTGACACGGCAATGGAAGCAGCGAAATGGAATTCACTCGCAGTGAGTTTCGTCTGCCAAAGATTCATGCGTGACAGAACTCTCTCTTCTACTGTTCAGTTTGTTTAACCACGCGCTTAATTCGTCCTTTTTTTTACGTTTCTTGACGCCACCTTAACAATACCGCCAGATACTGCAAGTTTTATGTATAGTATAGTAGGGCTTGGCATTCTCAGTAATCGGTAAACGTGTCTTATTTAGGGGCGAAGCTCCTTATAGCGGCACCCGTTTGACCCTCGTAGTCGTAGTAGTAGTGTGTAACCGGTCTTACATTTTGACCTCCAACGTGGTGCCGGTGGGAGATTTCTTCTGTGCGTTGTTGAACAATTCGCAGCCTGCGCGTTAACTAAAAGCCGAATTCTCCTGCCTCTCATTCCCCATTAGCATTCATTGGCATGTACATTGGGCACTATCTGACAAAAAAGGGTTGCTACGTTATACTCGCTGGGCATAACCTCCTAGGTTTTAGAAAGGTTTAGCGAGCGTTGGGCCGCAGTGGCATGAATACAGTGAACTAGTATATACCATGAACTCGAGGTGGTTAAAGGTGGGAAGTAGACCCGAAGGGCAAGCCGTAAGAAAGTGTGCGTGTGCCTCCTCTCGTTCAGTCCTTGGAATGTCCGCTGGATGGCGGTGCTTCTATATGGGGAATATATGATGAAAAGATGCGAGATTGTGGTACTTGGAGTGCTGAATAGATGGACGAATGGACACATAGACAGATGCATGGATGGAAGCATGGACGAACGCAGGGACGGACGCACAGATGGACGTGCGGACGCTCGAACAGACGCACGCACAGACGGGCGGATGGACGCACGGGCGGCCACACAGACGCACGAATGGACGGACGGAAGCAAGAACGAACGGATGAACGGATGCTTCGCCCCACTCTTCATCATTCACTCCGTGGATATGCTGCTTTTTTTTTTTTTTGCTCTTGACGAAACGCACGGACTTCTCATCAGACTTCGGAAAACTCATCAGACTTCGCCAGCGTCAGTGAAGAGCAGAGGAAAAAAAAAACGTTTGAACAAAACACTTGCTTTAATGCAGCCAAGGGGTGGCTCATATAGGCAATGTGCCTCTTGTGTTTCTCCGCCGCCTTGAGTTCCAAAGACATGTGGTTATCCATTTCTAGTTCGCGCAGCAGCGCCGCTGCATGCAACAGCAACGTAGCCCGTGTGTCTCATGTCTTTCTGACTTCTTTTTTTTTAAATTTCATTTTACTCGAAGCTCTTTTTCGCCCATACACTTCTTGTACTGTGTACGGGGGTGGATATATAACGAGTGAAATTCTGTTTAAAGTACGTTTGTGTGAGAAGGCGGCTTCACGCTTACAGTTCTTGCAGTGTGCTGTAGTGTTGTAATAGTAGAATGTATACATGCATTATCAGGCGACAAGTACATACATGGCGCTTGCTTGGCGTAGTCGGAAGATGACACGCACGCACGCACACACACACACACACACACACACACACACACGCACGCACGCACACACACACACAGGCACGCACACACACACGCGCACACACACGCGCACACACACACACACACACACACACACACACACACACACACACACACACACACACACACACACACACACACACACACACAAAAGAGAACCAGCAAACAGTCCGGGGCACTCAACGTACATATTTAAACGTGTCCTGAGAGTTGCACGATGTACAGAGAGAGAGAGAGAAAAAAAAGGTTGGTCGTGTAAATGCCCGAATATGAGCGTGCACACACATTGTGCGGCGTTAGATCGGGTGAGTTCTCTCAGACGAAATGTCTTGAGTTTGGAAAAGGATGCACGTTTGGGCATGCTGATATTCATTCCATTGAGCTTCTCAGCGCACGAAACATGAATCGGCAATAACATGTGGAGAGTGTCTGCGCCTTTTTGTTACCACCAAGGCGCATTTTGTGCGCGGAAAACGTAAACACCGATATCGAGGTTTACTTATGAACGCAACCTCTCGGTGGAGAGATCAGTCCTCTCCCGGCAAGGCTTCTGCCACAGCGTTTGCAATAAATAATGGGTACCACCAGCGATGTCGCAAGCGTTTGTGAAGATGGGCCCGAGGCAAAGAGCGTTCGCTGTATAATGTACGCAGCGAGTAAATTCAGCCCGCGGGTATGGTGAACTGCGTGCGGGGGTCCATTCGTCTGGCAATCCTTTATAACTTCGTTTGTTCTCTCCGTACTTGCTTCCCCGCGGATGCAGACGCCACGATGTCAGTTGCTGGAGGGGTCGGCGCGCACGCTTGCCTGCAGTTTCCCGGGGGCTGTTTTCTGCGCGCATTTGCCCAGCCGGCCGATCGACTTCCTTTCCGTTCTTCGGGACCCTTCCTCGGTTTCTTCGCGATGACATTGCGTGCGGAGCGGTCATCTCTGACGACGATGCTCTGCTTTTATTCATTCACCACCTCCGCGTATTTGTCCTAAACAGTGTCTCGCGCCGAATGGCTCGCTAAATATTACACGACGCGCAGGCCGGCCGACAGCGCGCCCTGTCTCCGAGAAAGCGCGCACAAAGCCGCTCTTATTAGAAGGCTCACTCGACGGAGGCCTTCTAATAAACGAATGCGAGTGACGGAAGTGCTCCGTGGCGCAGCGTGCGTTAATTGAATCTTCGGGACGTGTGTACAGAGAAGCCTGCGCGTCGCCCTACTTCAACGCGCTCACCGTCACAGGTCCGTGGCGCTGAATGTGGTCCGTGCTGCATAATGCACCGCGAAAGAAGATCGCCCCTCAAAAGGGAGTCTCGTTCGCCCAGCTGTTTTGTACTGTCCCGACCGTTTTTTTTTTTTTTTCAGCGAGTCGCATACTGTTCGCGGCTGGCGACGTTTTTGATCTGTACGTTTACTGTTTCGTGCTGGCGGTTCGTCTTTACCTGCACAATAAGCTGGCCATATTGCGCGGTATATTCGCTCGACGGGACGAACGAATTGAAGGCGATTTCGAGCTGGCGGTCTGCTCGCCTGAGAATCGAAAGAAGCGCGTACACTTCGTGAATGGAGAAAGGAGTGATTTCTATACCGCGGGGAGATCTATAGAGGGACCGACTCCCGTTTCGTTTTTGTCGGTGACCTGTTCGTCTCTCAAGTTCGCTTACATTTATTTACATCTCTACTCTTTTGTTTTTGTTCCTTTTTCTGCTGTTTGGTGTTTTGGCTCGTGTTATAGTGCCTTTCTGGTCGCTTGAGTGTGGTGTCTGCAGATTCAGTTTATTTCCTCGTTTTTTATTTTTAACGTAAGAAGCTGGCATCAAAGAGTAGATGACTCAATCTTACTATTGAATTTTTTAGCACCTTCAAAGGCGCATATTTCAGTCAGGACGGGAACTTGTTAAGAGTGAGTGAGTGAGATATCAAGGGAGGGAGGAAGGGAGGGAGGGAGGGAGGGAGGGAGAGAGTAAGTGAGACTTTATTCAGTCTACAATAGACGCGAGTAACCACAACCTGAAGGCCTTCGGCGGGCCCTCTAATATCCTAATACTTATTCACAGAACTCGTTTTCTTGAGATGAAGACTCTTAAACATATTTATTATTTTGTGCATATGAGTATTAGTCGTGTGCTACAAGCGCGCGTTGTGTATGAACTGAAGTGGCGTTTTGTGGAAACTTTTGTAAATTTATTATGTGTGCAATAGCCATGGCTTGGCGTCACTTATCGGTGATTAATCGATCCAAGGAGTGGGACACTTATGTGCGCCGACACCTTACTTCACCGAGTCTCTCTTAACGAACCCTCTTTTTTCCCCCGTCATAACACTTTTACTGCTTGAATGTTGCTTAAGTGTGTTGTATATACGAACGAAACAAGTAGATCTCGAATGACGCCTAGAATCGGCACAGCAAGGGTTACCGCGGACTATATAACAAAGTTAAGGAATCATCTGAAACTTTCTAGCTTACGCGCATGCACAAACTCGACGCTGCTCATATTCGAAAACTGGCTGCTTCGTTCTTGTTTATAATTTGCATAAGGAACTGCGGTGGTATTTGTATACGAAAGATAGGAAACCTTGAAATATATTGCCAGTTTATAAGCGAATTCGTCAGGTGCTGTGCAGAACACGTGCACGCACTGTATACCGCTGAAATTTTCGGAGCACTGACATCGCACAAAAGCTCAGGTCTTCATTCGCGAAGCATCGACTTAGGCGTGTTCATGTAGGGTTTCTCGCTACATGAACGGGGTGAGCAAGTGCACGAACTTTCATCGCGTTAGTCCTGTATATAGATCTGTTACATGTTTGTAAACATGGCTAGACGCTGTCGGCTCAATGAGGCGCTTGTAGCAACGTCGCGGGGCGTAGACTCCGCCCAGCCCAAAGCTCGCCACTGTCCTCTATGATCTCGGGGCAACAGGCTCAAAGCAGGCTCTGCCTGTTGTCACGTGGTTATAGATGGCAGTGGTGAGTTTTGGGCTGGGCGGAGCCTACGCACCGCGACGTCGCCACAAGCAACGTTACTAGATCTCCAGTAACGTTGGCTACAAGCGCCTCATTGAGCCGACGGCACCAACACCTTACAAACATGGAACAGATGCATACAGCCTTGCCGCGGCGCTGGCACACAATAGCTGCGCTGCTGACACGTGTGGGTTCGATACCGGCTGTGGCTGTCGCATTTTGTTTTATATAGGCCCAGTTTATTTAGGCGCACGTTGAAGGAACCCCGTGTGCTCGAAATTCTCTGAACCCTTCACTATATGGCGTGCATCATATCGCGGTTCTGAGTCATGAGGCCGCAGATGATGTTGGTCATCTGCGGCTTCGATAACAACATTCTGCGGAATGTTATTATTATTATTATTATTATTATTATTATTATTATTATTATTATTATTATTATTATTATTATTATTATTATTATTATTATTCCAGTAGTACCATTCAGGCAGAACCTGGACGCTAAGAAAGAAAATTGAGATGACACTAATGAGCGATGGAACGGAAAACGTCAGGCGCAACGTTAAACGATAGAGAGGGTTTCATTTCGAGGGCATAAAAGGGTAGCCGCGATACTAGTTGACAATAAGCTGCGAAAAAATTCACATGGGAACGTTCTGTATAGTACTTAGTGTAGATAACCTGTGCACATGGCTTAATATATTTACAGAATGACTGCAAAAGGTCATTGGGTTGTTGAATGATAAAAATCGCAAGCATAAGATGGAGTCGGGTGGTATATAAGACGAACGCAGTCGAAAAAAAAAAAAGATATTAGGAGAGCAGTGCAGAAAAAGAAGAAAAAAAAAGCAGCAGATGACGATGATGATGGCGTTGTCGATTGTGCAGCGGATGCGGCCCGTTGCTTCTCTGTGACTGTATAGGTTACAGAGGCACGGAGTTCGTGCAGCGACTGCCGGATTCCGGTCGTTTAGGGGTGTCTATTTTCGTTTGCGTAATCTGTCGTTACGATCGAGGCGCCGCGGGACAGTAGCAGAGACTACGCCCAGCTCGGCGGTGCCGCTGACGACGACACTGGCGGACGGCGCGCAACCATCAATCAAAGTCCGCGCTTTTTTTTATTTCACATTCATTGCGTATCACTTTCCCCACCGCGTGTTTGCGCGGGATTCGCTTTGCGCGGATATCGCAGAATCGCACTTTTCGTGTGATTCTGCGAAAAAAGTTATTTTTAACTTTTTTTGTTTTTGCTTTAGTATAACGTGTAAAACGAGCTATCGCGCAGCACTCAGTTCAAGATGCACTCTTATACATTCTCCCTCCGGCGCTCAGTCACGTGACAGCGATTTGCTGCGCTATAATAGGGAGTTTTAGAATACCGTTTACAAGCGTTGCGGGCGTCGCGGGCGTTGCGGGCGCCATATGAGTTTCTGCAAACCGCAACGCACGATCGCAGTGACACCGTAGTCTCGAAACCAGCGCTTGCGGGCCACATGCGGGCTGCGATCGCCTACTCGCGTTACGGTGCATGCGCAGTGGCAGCGACCGCACCGCAAGGGCTCGCGGTGCGCTATTCTAAAGCTCCTTAATGAGCGACGAGACGGAAATAGAAATTCGGAGTGATCGGCGAGAACCGCTCGCTTACGTATACCGTGGTTTCTTGAGACATCGACGCCGGTCTCAATAACTAAAAATACTCTTATATAGATCGTAACTTCAATTCTTAACGCTGCGATTCATCGATGTGTGCGCGCAGTGGAGCAGTTGTGTTCGACCAGTAACATAGCCTAATTTTTTTTTTCTCGATAGGGAGGAAAGAGAAGTGGAGGTCAATTATACTTTATATGCGCGCGTTTGTGTGTGCGTGTGTATATACACGTACAAAATTGAAAAAAAAACTCGTGGTGGTATAGTTCGAACCCACCTTTTGCACGTCCCTGTGTTCGACGATAAATAACGACGATAAATAACGACGATATTTATAGCGCGAGATCAGAACGACGACAAAGAGACAAGAAGGACTCCCCCCATCTCACTCCCCCGAAACAGATTTCTGTCTACGCCGCTGGCTTTGGGCGTGTACGTAACCAGCGTATACGTATACTACGCAAGCATGGCTGCGGGATAGAAGTGCGCATGCACAAAACTTGACGTATCTACGGAGTCCTTATCGTATCTTACAGAGTCTTCAACGTATCTACGCCCGAAAGAAAATCCGGCTCACGCAAACGTAATGCTACGTAGCGTTAGCTATACGTGACGCTCTCGCGAGATCTCGAATGAAAAAAGGAGCCAGATTGCAAGATAGCGCAAAACGTAAAACCGTGGATCCAACGATTCGGTTTTTCTTGGGTGGCAGTGGCCGTTTCCACGGCCTCTATCACACGATGACGTTAAGAAGCACACGGAAGTTGTTTTATCGCCCATATGGTATACGTCTAGGTTAACGAAACGTATAGCCCGGTACGGTCTATACGGCGTATTAAATTAGTTGTTGAGTGCTTCGCTTGCAGCGTACGAATGTGTCGTGCTGCATGCTGCGTACGTAGGGTTGTCGCGCGCGTACGTCCAACTGGAAGTGCTTATATAGGTCATGCGGCGTTGCTGAGTTGAGTTTTTGGAGTGGATTGATGCAGCAGCGGCGTTTTTTGAATGTGGGTGATGTTCAAAAACTCTCGCAAACATAAGTTTAGGGGCATGGTTAGCAAATAAAGGTGGAAAAAAATTTGCACTGTTTCCCATTTTTCTCTGTCGTGCGTGATTTTTTGCTTTACTGATCTGAGTTATGTACTACTAACTAGACCACCAGTCCTTTCTTGTAAAAAAAAAAGATGAATCCGAGGTCTCCCATTAAGTTCCATGGTAATAAGGGTTGCAGCGCAAGCACGAAAGGTGCTGGAAGAAACGAGAAACGAAAGGTGAGGCAAGGAAAGCAAAGAGGACAAAGGCGAGGCAAGGAAACCGAAGAGGACAACACGTGTTGTCCTCTTTGCTTTCCTTGCCTCGCCTTTTGTTTCTCGTTTCTTCTAGCACCTTTCGTACTTGCGCTGCAACCCTTATTGCCATGGAATTTTACCAACTAGCCCAAATAGCCGTTCGTCTCCCATTAAAGCGTGCTTCTTAACCCCACGTTATTTTTGGCACCTGAAGCATCAAAATTTAATTACTTTGCGGGTGGTTATTATAGCCATCTGCATCATCTATATAGATTATAATCAACTAACCATATACGTTTTTCTATGCTTCCTCATTTTCTTTGCTTCCTCCGTGCTAGACTCACGGTGCGCCGTTAGTCTAGCACGGTGCACCAGCGGTTACGGGGTGGTTTTGGGACGCTAAGCCCCACACATAAATCAAATCAATCAATCAATCAATCAATCAATCAATCAATCAATCAATCAATCAATCAGCGGTTACTGTTCTCGACGTCTGACGAGCAGGCCGCGGGTTCGATTTTGGGCGCTGCGGTCGCATTTTGGTGGAAGCGACACGGTAGAGGTCCGTGTGTACTGTGCATGCGATGTCATTGCTCGTTCAAAAACTCCAGATAGTCGAAATTTCCAGAGCCACATCGGCGTCCATCATATCGGGGTTTCGGGACGTAAAACCCCAGATATTATTATTATCATAATCACCATCTTCGCCGCCTGTCGTCATCATCACTGTGGGTGCACTGTGTCTCTTCGCTGCCGAGTCCTCGGGCCAAACAAACCTCTGCCCACCTAAAACGTCATGACTTTTGAAATGCGCATTACTGTCTACAATCACCCCATATAAGCTGGGTGGCTTATTGTTCTGTTCGCTTATATACCTCCTCAGGTCGCGGGATCGAATCCAGACTGCAGCGGCTGCATTTTCGGTGGAGGCAAAAATACCGTAGGCCCGTGTGCTCACATATCGGTGCACGTTAAAGAACCCCAGGTGGTCGAAAAGTATACGGCGTCTCGTAATCATATGATGGTTTTGAGACGTTAAACCCCTCATATCGTGATCATGTATACTTGCTCGATTTTGTCATTTCCGGCTTCTATGCAAACTGCGATAGTATCACTTTGCGCTCGTTAAGACTATATCCCGTGTCAATAGCCGCCCAAACTGGCGCTCCGCTCTTGAGCTTAGCGCTGTGGCGACCGCTGGTTGCAGCGTAAGTGGCGCAATAGCCGAAAAAAGGATCGCGTGCTCGTTAAACGCCACTGCGCGGAGGAAGTGCCGTATACACTGCGCCGCAGCTACTTCACGGCGCCTGCTTGCTTCTTTCTTTCCGGAAGGGCCGGAAGCACCACCGGAACGAGGCACGGGAAGTGACGCGAGGACGCGAAGATCTGGAGTTGGTCACCGAGCGCCGTTGCCTTGGAGATGCTGCACCTCAACGACTGCCGTTGCGATGAAGCGCTTCGTTCTCTATTTGTTCTCGTCTCGTCTTGCCGCCACTTGAACGGCGGGCCTTTCAGTGCGTCGGTGGTCGTCGACGGCGGCTGGAAGAGCGCCAGGTCTGTCGCTGCGCGATACGCGACGAATGAGCGCCCCTCCCAGTGCGCAAGTGTTGAGCGCTTTGACAATAAACATTAATCAGTGCGTTGACGTCTCGGCTATTGATTCGCGATGCGCGGCTGAGCTGGCAGCGCTCCTGGGTCGTTGGCGCTGCCTCTATACAGGGCCGGATGAACGGCCGCAGTGGCAGCCAGCGTTTGTTCGGCGGCTGTTTTAAGCTGCAGCACAAGGGTGGAGGGTGTTACATTTGTTTCCAGACGAGTAAAATGGGCGCTTAAAGCTGACACGTTCTTCCTTCCTTCTCCTCGCAAGTGGAACTTTGCTGTTGTACTTGGCTGATATTTAACAAAAAATGTGCACAATATGCTTATATGTAAGACCAACAAGTGGTATTCCCTGAATTTCACATATTTCGATCGTTTTGAACTAATGTCGGCCTGTTGTCAATTTTTTTTTTCTGAAATACATGCTGTGGTCGCAGCGCCTAAGGCTGCCGCTCACTATATATTTGACCCCTTTTTTTTCGTTAATGACGCTTATATTACTTTATATATGGGTCTGTTTCAGAAGCATTGGTAGCTCAACTTGAGGGGACGGGGCCACTTATCTCGATTACAGCATTCATGCGTTTCTTGTGTTGTGAACGTCACTGTCGCCATAATCGAGAACGTAACTAAGTGTTTGTGCCGTATCTCGTCTCATGAAACGATATGGTGTGGACATTTTGTGCTATATGTCTCACGTAATTAACGTTTCATGCTTTACTGGCAATTTACACGCCGAACATACACTCTTCTATTACTGTAGAGCTGCAGATATATATTATTTTTTCGTTTTTTTTGTGTCCTTTGATAATGTTTCTTAGGTGATTATGGGCGGTAACAGCGTACAAACTCATGGGACGAAGAGAAGGGACACAAACAAGCGCGGACTCTCAACTGAAGAATATATTGAAATATACAAATTATCTGAACACTTAAGATAAAAACACACAGAATCAACTAGCCCAACTATCCGTCCTGCTTCTTAGGGGATAACAGAAAGCGCCACCATATCACCGCGCCCTGAATACAGCTGAGTGATAATTTTGCATAATATAGAAACTGACTCAACCAAAGAGGATCATTGCTAAATTTTACTTGAAATAAGGTGCTAGCAAGTTTTATGAGTCGAAATTAGTCACATAACAGTTAACATAACAAGCGTTAAATTAAAGTGCTTTCGTCGATTTGTGTTTTTCCTAACACGAAACATTTTGACAACTCCGGCTTAAGGATTAAATTGGTGAAATAAACTGTTACGTGTGCGCAGCTCTTGTATAGCCTTTTCATGACAAAAAAAACAAAAAAGAAATGTGGACATGGCATTGTTTTCCTATTTACGGCTTTTGAATGCTCAGTGCATTTGCTGCAAATACTAAAAAAAAATGATAACACAAATGGATTATATATGAGAAAGAGGCGGTCCTGTGGTGAAAGTTGCGTATGGTTTTTTTTTCTACAAAGCTGGTAATTTACAGCAAGTGGCACCCAGTAATTTTCCGGTACCAGTGCAAATTTTATGATAAGGCAGCAAAACTGGTTCACGTGGTGTGGGTCAGTTTGTGGGACATGTTTGGGCCAGAACGATAGGTCACACACTTAAGAATCCTGCATGGAAGGCCCTGCTCCGCAGCTCAGACCCCAACGTTCAGCATGATATCACCAGGGTAACCCTTGCGGTTGGCGTGTTTCAATAGATTTCGGTATACGGCTAGGGGTGACAGACAATGCCTGACGTGATGACCAATATCTAATAACGTTTCTCTCTCTCTCTCTCTATCTCTCTCTCTTATAAACTAGTGGCTTCTTTCTTGCACAAACTACAGCCCTTTCGGTGCGCTTCACCCCTCCCCCCCCCTTTTTTTTTGTGGGCGTTGCTGATCATTCCTAAAGTATCGTGTAGCTCTGAAGACATCTGAGCGCCGTAATATTGAGTCGTGGCTCTTAAGATGTTTTTCACGAAGGGGCGAAAGATCGGCTTCTCAGCCGTTCTCGAAAGGACTTCTTCCGCCCATTGTTACAGTGCACTGTCCCGAACTAATAAAGCGATCAATGTATATACGGTGACACTTAAACGCAACACTTAGGAAGCGAGAATGCTGAACTTGCTGAAGTGTTCTAGCGTACCGGCACTCAGTGACGACACCTTCGTCCTTGCCGCGAGGGCGACGAAAAAAAAAAAGGGGGGGGGGGGGGCTGCTCCTGTCCACAGCTGCGCCTTGGGCCACTAAGTCAGCGCTTTCGCGGATCCGCACGGATTTTTCTCTGTCTGCAGCGCGCTTGTGTCAACAACGCCGAGAGATCCTCCGCGAGAAGTGTGCGCAAAGGAGGAAGAGAGAGGACATTTATTGTGCTTTGCGGTGCGTGTCTGTGTGCATTGTAGCGATAGAGGTGAATGAAGGAATCGAAACCGGATGGGGTATACGATGCGGGCTCCTTCCCTTCGTGAGCAAATGTCTGCGATCGATTCCCCTCTCGATAGAGAGCCGCGCTGCAGCCGTCGTCTCACGGGGAAGTACAGTTTTGATGAGGCTCCCTTTTTCGAAGCTTCCATCCGCGGGTCATTTCGGGCGGTTGTTCTTCGTCGATAGCGTATCGGTATGACGGGTCGTATCATCGCGTGCGCCAGCGCGTCAGCTGCTTCAGTATATGGAAGAATATGGGGTTGTCTGATAGATAGCGAACGCACGGTGCCCGGATGCGAGTTCGCCGAAATAACTGACGCACCGAGTGAAACGGGGATGCGATCATCGTTCATGAATGAAACGTGACAAGTCGCTTCAAGCAAGAGCAATATAAAATAAAAGTTAGTTGGCGGATTTCGTGTTAACGTGTGATTTGATATTTTATACACATTAGTGAGAGGGTCTCGCTGCTGTTGTTTATTTTTGTAGACCCTCGTTTGCATATTATCTGTAATCTATTCTAGTATATTGTATTTATATCAACAAACTGAAACTGAAGGCTATCTCAAGCAGACCACCTTGAGCTTAAATTGTTACCATGTGCAGATGTATATATTGATTATCTTGACGACAAAGTATTCTGATTGCAATTTTTTGAACGAGGGTTCCCATTGTTCACGATATCACAGTGCTAACAAATGGGCAAATCAATCGATGCGGTGGCAACCAATGAGAGTGTCACGCGAAGAGCGCGGCAAGCAGTTCGAAACTTGTAGCTCGTTGCTTGAGCGCAAATGACGCACTAGAAGGATACAATAAAACACGTGTAGCCGGGTGAGTTTGTTCACACTTAATATTAAAACTGGTATGCGCAAAATGAAAAACGGGCACACAGTATAAAGAAAAACATGGACAAGCGCATACTTTCAACTTACATCTATTTTTCGTCTCTCTTCAATGTGTACGCGCATACACAGACAAGCGTAAGCAAAGCTGGCAACATGGTCACGAGCAGATTACAGATTACAAGAAGTCACGCGTAAAATTCCACTCGCTATCAAATAACGAAATGAACGTGTCGCTTACGCAAGCATTGCCTGTTACACATCTATAAAAGGCTTCCATCAGATCGCTGGTACTCCTCCTTCGGAGAGTAGAATGGCTCCGTGACACCCAGTGATTAACACCGGGCTTTCAGATTCGCGTGGTAAACGATCCCCACATGGCGTATATATACACACACCTTTACAGGTGTGTATACTTATATTCTTACAGTGGGGCTCGAAGGTTGCGTATCCTATTTCAAACACAAAAAAAAAATGTGGAGGACGCAAAACGCAGGCTCTTTGCAGGATCTTTGACTGCTGCACACACATTTGTTATTTTTTCTTACTCGCCCGCTTTTAGTTTTTTTTTGCGGCATAATTTTCCCGATTAAATTTTCCAATCAACCAGATTTCGTGGCCACCTTCGAGAAAAAAAAAGTGCTCTTGATGCAAGCGCAAACTCAACCTCTACCGAACGACTTTACAAAATACAAGCCCCAAGTACAACGTATTGCTGATGTAGCGATTCCATGCATGCCGACTTGTCCCACTCAACACTGCCGCAGAGCAAACCACAACGCCATTCACTGTGCTCTAGCTTACATGGGAGGCCTGGGCTGAGAACCTGGGCAAATGAACCTCCTCGTGTGCAAATCTCCTTCACCATATACTAATCACCACCTTGGGGCAGGTCGGAGAAACGTCATCATATATAGCTCGAACCCCGACATATATATGTTGGAAATACAAGTGCTTGTTTTTCTCTCTGCTCCTCTAGCGAATGGTGGTTTTCACATCGTACTTTTCTCCCGTGGAATGTTACTGACGCAATCCTGCATTAAAACACTTTGAAAGAACTGGTGCAGCGAAGGGGTGGCGGAGTTTCGCTTACGTATGTACATACACGCACATATACAAACACCCGCGAACGTGCCTGTAAACACGTACCACCACGAAAAATAGTTTCCGGCTATGCCTTTATTGTGCAGCCATCTTTTGTAACGATCCCATTGAACAATCTATCCGTCCATTCGTCCGTCCGTTTATTATGTAGTTAACTTTACTAAGATGCTCCAAACAATGAGATGTCGTTCGTAACCCGCGCAATAAAATTAGTACCTCACAATCGCGCTCAACAGGGGCCTTAACTGGCTGCCCTTCTGCCGCGGTGTGGACGCGGTGCGTCTGTTGAGCGTTAGGCTCTTGAGCTGCACAGGCTAGGGTGAGCGATGGCCCGCCGCGGCAGACGTTTGCCCGCCATTTGTCAAAGTGGGCCGCATTGTTCTGAGTGGCGAGCGACCACAACGCAGTGGCGGTCTCTCGCTCACGAAACAATGGCGCGCCGTCCACGCGTGTATGTTTTACTAGGCTGCGTGTATCTCGATATTCGACGCTCCAAAGCGCGCACCTTAATTGTATTTTGAAAGATGATCGTAAAGTGAATGAGGGCTTGTGAGAAACACGCGTAAAAAATCGTGTTGTACACGTTGCGACGTCTGTCTGTATCTCCCTCTCTCCCTCTCTCTCTCTCTCTCTCTCACACACACACACACACACACACACACACACACACACACACACACACACACACACACACACACACATATATATATATATATATATATATATATATATATATATATATATATATTATAGTGCTCCCTAACGTTCCTCGTACGTGCACGTTAAAGAACCCCAGGTGGTCAAAATTTCCGGCGTCCTCCACTACGGCGTCTCTCATAATCAAATGGTGATTTTGGGACGTTAAACCCCACAAATCAATCAATCAACGTTCCTCGTACGAACAACCATAGCATTTGCCCGATTGTGCTGTATCGACAGAGCCGCAACGATGGTTGTGGCGTTGCGATGAACACGTTTTTTTTGCTATCAGCCACAAAAAAACGCCAGGCCTGGGCGGTAGGCGCAGCACAGTCACAGCGAAAGCTAGAAAAGCGGCCTTTCAGAGCCTTTTCAAACCACTCATTGGGTAACTACTGCAAGCACACTTGCTTGGTACCCACTAGGGCATTATTAATAAGCTTTTCGGTAGTAGGCCGGCATTCGCTATGCTATTTTTTCGTCATTCTTCTGAGAAGCGTGGTATCCGCTAAACACTTGCAAGGAATTTTGTGCCGATTGTCTATGCAGTGGCTGGCGACGATGAGGAATTAATGCTGAAGTGGGTATGCGTCATTGTTAATAGGGAAAAGCAACCGCACAGACCATTTTGCCGCTTGAACAACAATTTCGTGAACAGGCTTCTATTTGAGGCAAAGAAGAGCAATCATTCGTGAGTCTGCTAGAAATTTAAGACTTGCTCTGATGAGACGACGGACGGCGAGTCTTGATGCTTGTTGTCCCTGAATGCGTTTGTTTTATTTGTATTCTCTCCTAGAACATATGCTCAAGCATACCTTCAGTTGTCGTAATAGCATTTTTGGAGCATATTATGCATTTCTTGTGCTACATATGGACAATTTACACATATGTATATTTTACTTTGTGTTGTGTATTTGTATTTTCCTTGCAAAAAAAAGTTCTCGCTAAGTGTCATCACTTTATAACAATTAACGTATACAATGAATGTATTGCTCTGTCCCGTTATATTGCTGTTAGTTTAATTTACAGTTTGTAACTTGGAATACACGTTAGAAACGAGGTGGTTTGGGCTAGTTGGTATGACATGACGATTGTTACAGCGCGAGGTCGGAACGACGACAAAGGGACAAGAAGAAAACGAGTGCCCGTCTTCTTCTTGTCGCGTTGTCGTCGTTCTGATTTCGCGTTTATAACAATTGTCATTGAAATACACCACACTTTCCTTGCAATTTCGCGCGTAGCTCATCTATTTCCTATTTCTCTCTCTCTCCAGACCGTTATAACAATTGTTATTGGAATACACCGCACTTTCCTTGCAATTTCACGCGTAGCTCATCTATTTCCTATCTCTCTCTCTCTCTCCAGACCGTTATAACAATTGTTATTGGAATACACCGCACTTTCCTTGCAATTTCACGCGTAGCTCATCTATTTCCTATCTCTTTCTCTCTCTCCAGACCGTTATAACAATTGTTATTGGAATACACCGCACTTTCCTTGCAATTTCACGTGTACCTCATCTATTTCCTTTTCGTGCACGCTGCGTTCTGACGTTTTTACAGTTGCCTGCACCTTAGTCATGTGACTCTAAATGGTGCGACACAATGAGGTCGATCGATGTGTATGCGTCTTCGTTAAAGGGACGTTTATGCAGCGTTATATATATTTTTTTGTAGAGAAACCTACGATCTCAGGTTTAGCCGCAGGTTGCTGCGCAGTGGTTTGATCTTTTTACGTCGGTTACCTACATCATCCGTCTCGCCTATTGTGCACGTCCCCGAGCTCGAGCCATCCATAACTAGCGCAGACAATGGTGGTGGGCGGGAGTACCCTGTCTACTGGGGCGTGAAGCATGGGCGGACTCGTTTTCTCACTGAACGGGGCACTTTGTTCAAATACGCGAGCTGGCGATCTTCCGCGGCACTGCGAAGTCTACGGAGTGGGCGCTTCCTTGAAAGGGTGCTTCTCTGTAAAGCAAGGATGAAGAGGGGCGAAGGGAGAAGCGAAGGATTGGCTTGGGCTGTCACACTGGAGGCAAAGTTTGTTTTGTTTTTTTTTTCGCTCTTTTGGCTTTCGCAAAGATTGAACGACGGCTCGTTTGGTCCCGTACTCGCACGAAGATAGATGGAGGATTGAGGGGAAGAGAGGGGGGGGAGGAGTTCCACGAACGGTTGAAGTTCAAGCGCGTGCTGGGTGACAACCCTCTTGGCGCCTCTGGTCCAGACCCGCCTTACACCTCTTTCGGCCTTGGGCCCGAGTATAAAGCGGACGTAATGGGAAACGTTACTGTGCTGACCTGGGGCCAAGTGGGTTTCATTCGTGGGACAATAGGAACGTTAACCACCGTGTCAGTATATCAAACCTTCTTTCAGGCGCAAAAAGAAGTAATACGAATCAAGGAAGGAGTAAGAGAATATGAAGCGAAAGTAGAATTCGAAAATACATTTTTACCCAGCTACGGTTGAGGATATACGGGGTGGACGAAGGCGCCAAGCAACGCGAGGTGTGCGCTCGGAGAAGGCGAGAGGCGAACTGGGAGAAAGGGAGACGACGTCCCGGCGTCTCTGGCAGATCGATGGGTCCATGGGTGCGTTTGTGCGCGTGTCTGTGCGGCTCGCGCGGGACCTTTTCCTGGCCCGAGTTGCTTGGTTGGCCCCCAGGGCGCTTTCTCCCGCCTCTCTCTGCCGCCGCATCGAGCCGCGTCCCGGTTCCGGCGGGGTGTTCCTAACGACCACTCGGCACGGTCCGGTCGGGTATCATCCCTACACCGCTGCTCTTGAAGGACGGCCGCTTCGGAATAAGATTTCACCGAGTGGAGGCCGGAGAAGCAAGGCAAACTTTAATGTTCGGCAACGTGGAGAATTCGGCCGTCCGATGTGGCGAGGGGCTTGCGTGACCAATTAGTGCTAATGGAGTGGGTCACGAACGAATTCGCCTGCTTCTTGCAATGACGCTTCCTTTATCGACGCATTGACGCACTGAGCAACCACAGCGCAGCTGCCCGGTCGGGTTTCGGGAAATTCGCTCTTCCTGGCGTTTTGATCTCTGTCGCGGGGCAGACGCGTCGCGCTGGTGTTGCTTTTTAAGTCGCCTCGGAAGGATACAACTTTGTGCCCTGCGAGTGAATGCCTTTATTTGCAGCGAAGCAATAATAAAAGCTTCAGTGGCAGTGAGTAGAGGGTCCGTTTCAGCTTGAGGTGGAGCTACTGGATGTGAAGGGCTTGGCGCTGCGTAGCTCAGAACAGCGAGAATGATATACTCCGCAGCCTTCGAAAGCAGGCATTACAACGTATCTTGGTATATGGCCCATCATCAGTGCTACATTCTTTTGATGCACTTTTCATGACGCACCTGTCCCAGAAACGCACCTCATAGGTGCGTTTCTTTTCTGTTTGTTCGTGCGCTTGAACTGACAGTTATACCGTGTTTCTTTTCCTTGCATGATATACGACCCGGCAGCCTTGTAGGACTATGCCGTGTCCTTGATTAGCGGCACGATGACGAATTACAATAATGTGATACACCAATTTATGGTATTTCCACGTTGTAGACTTCGTGCGTCTTACGGTCGCTGAATTTGGTTCACTTACTAGGGGTTTATTGCATAACAAGTTCCATTGAGGCTCAACGAGCGGCGAGCTCGGGGTCCGTGTGTGTCGTTACGTGTGAGATCTTGAACTTGACGGTGATTGATCGAAATGATGCCCATAAAGGCCCGCGCAGAACTTCCCGAGACTGAACTGTGGGATCATTGGTTACCACCTCGCCGACTATGCTACCAAAGTGCGCCCACTATGAAGCGCCCACGCTGTTTATACCCTTGTCAAGAGTACACGCGGCGACTCGCTCGCTGGATTCCGTGCCGACCGGTTGCGCCCTCGCGATCTCCTCCGACGTCAGCGTAGCTCTGGCCGACTGGGCTGGCCCTACTTCATCTCCTGACGCCGACCTCCGACGGCAGCGTAGCTCTGACCTACTGGACTTGCCCTATGCCATCTCCTGACGCCGACAAGAGCTCTCGCAAGTGGTGCCCCATCCTCGAACTCCTGTGACCGTGTTTCCATCTTTCCTATTTCTTCTATCCCCTCGATATGTCTTCGCTCGCTGGCTCAGTGCATCTCTCTCTCTCTCTCTCTCTCTCTCTCTCTCTCTACCTTTAATTCTATCCTTTTAATCCCTCCTCACCCCCATCCCCTGTGAGCTACTGTTGAGGTGTCGCACCCTGATGCAGACAGTTACGGGGCTCACCTTTCCCTTATTTTCCATCTTATAACCACTTCAGTACGCGCGGCGGGGGAACTTCGTCACACAGCGCATAATGAGACGCCTATACGCACTGGAATTCTTCGCTGAAGGCCAGTCGTCGCCTACAGGACTTTCAATCGTTGGCCCAGGTACAACTGCCACGCAACATTTCTGGACTTGACGCTATGTTGCTTTTCCGGTTGTGCGTCGGTGTAGCGTTTACCAACTCATTCAGCTATCGCATTAAAATGGCGAATTTATCCTTGTGCGATAACTGCAACTGTGTAGATACTATTTATCATCTCTTGTGCGGGTGTCTCCACTTTGAAAAGCATATACCGGACTCTTCAGTATGCCGTGCGAAGACTCGATGATCGGTCCGTTACCGAAAAAGATATTGGGAGCCTGATCTCGCAGCACATCAGCCCAGAAAGCCACGTGAGCCCTCTTGCAGTACTTGAAGGAAACAGCCGCTCACTGCCTGTGATACACTGCAGCTTGTGTGTTTTGTGAAATATGTTTTCCCTCCTCTCTTTTTTTCTCTTTTTTTACTCCCTTATTCCCCTCCCCATGAGTAGGGCAGTAAACTGGACGTTAGCTTCTCTACCTTCTCTGCTCCCCCCCCCTCTCTAAAATGATGTGGACTTGTGCAACTTCGGCGTTCATCGCGAAGCCAGGTTTTCTGTTCCTCTCCACTCGACATGTTCAGGAACGTGGTTACTCGCTTGGCAAGCAGCCAGCGTTCTCTCGTTACGCGAGTGAACGGTGCACCGTACATCATGTAACGCAAGTTACGTTTATTTTTAAAGACGATAGTCTTTCTTGGGGACATTCGACGCAAAAATTTTTGTCTGTCTGTCTGTACCTTTGCCTGTTTGTCCGCCCTTAACGATGTCCCAAACGGCATCAAACGATACCCCAAACGGCCGACCCCATCCGCAGCGCTCACCAACATTGCTTAAGATTCAGCGTTCATACTCGTGCAATTGTCAATTAAAAAGCAATTATTGCGCATATCTGTAACATAATAACAACACGTCAGTATTTCGTACGCATCTATTTATACTAGAAAAGCCATACATAAGTAATTCTAAGGACCGTTGCGTTTATCACGCTGCGCTGACAATGCAACGCTTGCACGAAAAGGCAAGTGTTTCCAACGCTTTGATAAGACGACACGGTGGTGGCACCTACCCGTTGCCTTGCGTTCTACACCTTATCGCCTTCGAGACAGGCGCGCACGCCTTCCTTCGTTTTCGAAAATAACTGCCAGACAGCGCTCGTTCGCCTTCGCTGGACGGATCGAGACCCTCTAACGCAGTGCCTCCATAATACAATTCACCGATTTTCTTGCGCAGAACATCAAATAAACGTTTTGTTCACTCTCTCGAGACGCAAGATCTTTCGACGACAATTGCAGTGTAACATTCAGATATGGGGCCAATTTTTCTTTCCTTTTGGCGATCATTTGTATGCGCCAGGGCCCCATTTCACAAAGCATTTTCGTTTCCATGAGCGCTGATTTTCGTTGACCGACCGCCTTTGGTAATGCGTCTGTCCGCTCTTACGAACAGTGCTCGCGTAATTATTTTTTAACCACTGTCTCCCTAGTGATCTCGTTAAATTTTGAATTTTGTTAAAAAAAGTATGGAGATGTTACATAAGGGGACACCAGGTTTGTGCCGTACATTTCTCCAGTAGTGCTTACATTTCGTTATTGTTTAACGTGCACTGTTACTGAAGAGAAGGCTTTTGGCGATAATGGCTGCTGAGAACACCTGGTCTTGCAGTACTTGCGCCCGGAGAGCCGAATACCAAAGGGAGGCCGTTGAGGGCAGCACGTGATCGGTTCATTTTCATTATTAGATTCATAACAAGCCTTGTTTTATATTTTTTTGGGGGGGGGGGGTGCTCTAGCTACCATAGAAGAGGGGAATGGCAAAGGGCGTGAGCACTGCGATACAACTTTTCCACCCCCCATCCCTCATGGAGAACCTTACACTCGCCTATGTGCATGGCCATAGAATGTGAAGTTACGTGTAGTCGGTTCCTACTACGACCTGTGCGTTGCACGTCTTTGTAGCGGCCTGAAGCCGAAGTATACTCGTCGTCGCGTGCATTGTTGTACTCACCTGGAAGCACGCATGCACGTTCACCTCGACTTCCTCTGACCTCGCCCTCGGCTTCCGTCACACGGTCCTGGAATTAGACGACGAGGGCAGTGCTCCGATTGTTTAGAAATCGTCATATCATCGTGCCTCAATAATTTTATCTCGGCTAACTTCCTCGTTTTATGGCGTAGTCTGATTGATCAACTAAGACACTTGATCAACTAAGACGATGGCCTGCTTTCCGTTAATCTTCGTGTCGGCACGAAGAACGTCTGGCTGAAGAAGCCAAACAAAAGCACCATTTAACACCCCTTTTTCTATGCTCAAAAGCGAGTAAAAATACGGTGTTGTCTTCGCTCCGTGTGCTGTATAACGTAAAACTTTCCTACTCAAACGTAAATGTTAGGAAAACGTGGGCTTCGACAAACTAACATCGGGCACGTTATTGGTCCCAGTAGCAAAAAAAAAAAAACGAACGAGATGAAAGTTTTTCAACGAATTTTTTTTGTTCGTTTCATATACAAAGTTGCGTGTCAGGTATGTGTTAATCAGCGTGTTGATACAATAACGCTGCTGTGACCGGTTCGCAACGAAAGTGACTGGCGGAGTGCATGCGCGTGTTCTGTCTAACATGACTCTACATAGGCTGATGCTGCGCCCGGCTTCCATAATTGCGGCTCGGATGCGAGGCCCTCGGCTCCTTTGCCTATTTGCCTCCTGCCGTTCATAACCAATCAGAGTTCGTGCAGCGCCCGTTTGCGCCAACCCAATCAGCAGCGCCATGGATTTCAGCCCGTACGTCAGCCGCCCCTAATCATCGGACGCGCCACTGGGGCCTGTAATTTCATGAGGGCCTGATGCGAGAAGGCAGTGCGGCGCTTTGCATTGCTTTATGTCTCCGCAGGCTTCGCGGCGCGAATGTGCGCAGCTCGTTCGTTTGCGTCGTGGGAATCCTTCCGGAGATGCGATTGGAGGCAACTGGCGTTGGCTTGCTTTATATATATACATTGCCTGGGTCGAGGACAGTGGTAGACATGCAGGGCTGAGTGACTCGCTACGTGAGCTTCTTTATTTTGTATCCGGTGGCTTTCATACCCCCAGATTTTTAAGTTTTCTTTTGAATATAAGTGCAGATGTTGTGGTGGCTCAGGTAGAGTTTTATTAAGCTTTAGCTGCTCCTCAACTTGTTCTCGGTCTTCCTATACATATATCCTTTCGAAGACCGCTGATTATGCGTAAACCGGGTTACGAAAAAAAAAGTACTAAGCCCTAAATTGTGTCGTACGCTTGTTTAATCTATTTGCTGCTTAGTGCCATTATTTTTGTTTTTTTTTGCGGGAGACAGAACGTATCTTTTAGCAACAGGAAGTAGTATAATATCAACAGTCAGCACTGCTGCTCTTGCGTCCTAAGCGAACGTCACCCCGTGGGGAACTTAAACGCGTTTTTTTTTTTTTGTTCTTACCCGAGGGTACGTGAGACTCTAAAAGAATGAATAAATAAAAATAAAATGAATGATGGCGACCTCACCTTCCGCCAAGGATGAAGAATAAAAATGGGTCAACGTACTAAACCCTTTCAGACGCCTCCTATGAAGAACTGTCTGTAAATACGTCAAATTGTCACCGCATGATTTTAAAACCCTCAATATTCTATCGCAAGAACAACATTTTATAATAGAATAATTTGTGTATTTTATAACAGTTATTTCAACTTAAGCTTTAATTAAATATCTACTTATCTTGAAAGCGTTATTGTTTGGTTATTAGATATATAGAATTAAATCTCCGAGTAAAAATATATATATAGTGCAAATCGGTTTCTGGTTTTGCTGATATTGAGAAGATAAAATAGTATATGAGACGTCTTTTTCTAAAAGAGCCAAATGCACTCTAAATGAAACTGAAAAGAAAAAACGCACTTTCTTTTCTACTGACAATTTGGTTGGGCCTGCTCAAACAACTTTTTGCCAGTATGTTCCTCTCCCCTAAATACCACAAATATATATATTTTGGCTAAACTCTACATAGCCTAATATCGTCAGTATTGAGGAGTAAAGTTCGTATTTGGCTCATAGATAGATTGAAGTATTTCATTTGGACATGCATTAGCTCGTGAAATAAGCCTAAAACGGTTCGAATGTACGGTATCAGAATATTTCGAGATACAATTGACATTTATTTATTCATTTAGAAATACTGTCAACCCTCTATTGAGGGTCATTACAGGAAAGGTACGACACACTGTACAAACAAATTGGGGATATAACTATACATCTCCCAATGATAAACCAGGTATACATATATATACAAATCCGTGAAAGCTCTGCATTCCAAACGAAAAACGAAAAACACACACCCTGATCCGCAATGCAACGAATAACAATCGCAATAATATTTACAATAAATCACATAAATGTAAATCAAGTAAATGCACAAATTCATTACCATCACCCGCATTGACCATGTTACTCGGTAACCCATTCCAATCTTCAATGACATCGGCGAAGAAAGTATGACGGTACGCCTTCGTTCGTGCAAAATAAGGGTGCAGTACTCGTGTATGGTTTGCACTCTCGCTTCGTTTCCCAGGTTGTTCTATGTAGTCATTTCTGTTAATTTTAAACTCACCTTCTAATGATTGAAAAAGAAACATCAATTTATTTTTGCGTCTGCGTTTGTGGAGCGTCTCCAGATCACATAGTTGTAGCATTTCCGTGACTGAGTCGTTCTGCTTATATCTCGAGCATATAAAGCGAGCTGCAAGCCGTTGTATGCGTTCAAGTTTATTTACAAGCACTTTTTGGTGGGGACTCCAGACAATACTGGCATATTCCAGTATCGGCCGTATGAAAGTTTTAAAAGCAAGAAGTTTTACATCCATACTAGCACCCTGCAGTTTTTTTCTTAATATGTACAATTTTTGTGAGGCCCTAGAACAAACATTATCAATATCTGTGTGCCACTTTAGGTTATGCGTTATTGTGAGACCTAGTCACTTAAACGCATTAAATGTCAACAAGGTGTGATTCCCGATACAGTATTCCAAACGAATTATCGTTTTTTTTCCTAGAAATGTGGGTGACGGTAGATTTCGAATAATTTATTTCCATACTTGGGCTTCCGTCGCTGCCGTGCTTCCACGCATGGGCGTAATGGCGATTACTAGTCTTGAAGAGCTAGTAGTCACTCCTGGCAAAAAGGGCACTATTATGGACTGTTCCTGGCATCTATTAAAGGCACAGAAAAGTGTTCCAGTTAGTTTTATGCCGTGCCATTTTTGACTGCTACTTCTTCTTTAGGAAAAAGATAGACACCCGATATCTATATATTATGCCTAATGTATTTCAAATATACCGTGTTGGAGTGGACTGAGGACAATATACTGTTGCGCTAAAGTCGAAAAGAACCATTTAAGATGCAAAAAAAAAAGGTAGGCAAGTCAGCCTCTTACTCTTTACAATCGAGTTTTGTCATTAAGCATCATGTCCTTCAGTAAATGTCAACTCGCGCTAGAAAACCTAATTGTGGGACGTAAACAAGATAACAAAGCAGCTAAGACACAAAGAAACATTTTGGGTGGGACCATGTTGGTTGTTTTGATCATGTTTGTTGGCACAGTGCTGGTTTAACGAATGTGGCTCACTTCAATTGAAACAGTTGGAGTACTTGGCTCATTTTTTATTAGAAACTGCATTTTCGAGCTCATGTTACAATAAGAAAGTGAACAATTTTGATTATAACTGTTCTAAAAATGGGAGATACTTAGGCATGCTTTACGTTCCACTGAAGTTTAGCCTAGTTTCGGTTTCTGCATTTGGCTCTTTTAGAAAAAAAAATGCCTCATATTCCGACGTGGCTCCAGGTAAGCGCCACGTAGAACGACTCGTCGACCATGGTATGCCTTTGGAAAAGCGATTATATGCAACAGTATACGGCGAAAACTGAAGTTAAATGAAAACACGTTTATTATTGATTTATATGTGGGGTTTAACGTCCCTAAACCACCGTATGATTATGAGAGACGCCGTAGTGGAGAGCTCCGGAAATTTCGACCACCCGGGGTTCTTTAACGTGCACCCAAATCTGAGCACATGGCCCTTCAGCATTTCCGCCTCCATCGGAAATGCAGCCGCCGCAGCCGGGAATCGATCCCGTGACCTGCGGGTCAGCAGCCGAGTACCTTAGCCGCTAGACCTTAGCCACTAGATTGGGCAGGAGGTTCATTTCATCTAAACCTCATTGTATCTCGCACCTTTATACCCCCTAGTCGACACAACGGACAAAAACAAGTGATATACACAATTGTGTACAAGAGAGAGAGAGAGAGAGAGAGAGAGAGAGAGAGAGAGAGAGAGAGAGAGAGAGAGAGAGAGAGAGAGAGAGATAAATAAAAGGAAGAGACAGGGAAGTTAACCTAGAAGAACTGGTTTGCTACCCTGTACAGGGGTGGGGAAAAAAGGGTTGAAAAGAGAATAGAGATAGAAAGATATAAAGCGTCTGAAAGGGTTAAGCGGCCTATTCAAAATATGAAGCACGTCACGCTGTGATATTCGCGGTGTTTCACCGAATCGACTGGCGTTCTCCTCGTTTTCTCAGGCAATCGGGGTCCGCTGAAGGCGTTATCCTCGTAAGGTTATCAATATTCTTTAAGGACATTGTTGAGATGGAGTTGTGAGCAACCGGACGTGAATCAAACTTTCGCCGCGGCGAAGTGTTTTTGCAACGGACGCGCATACGGGGCGCGCCATATACTTGACGCGATCGCTTTTAATCTAGGCATGTGCTGTTGCAACGGCGCCCTATACGCCAGCCTGTCCCGCAACGCGCGCAAATTTCCTCCCACGGAACGGACGTGCTTGCGAGAGGGAGGGGTGGAAGTGTGCCGTGCAGGAAGGGCCCCTCGTTCCCGGAACAGCGATATCGGAAGGGGGACATCGATTCCCCAGCGTCCCGAAATAGCGCCGCTCCAGCCAAGCGTCCGTCGGAGCAGCCCGTGCCGTGCAGGTGTGCGCCGGCTCACACTGGCGCCCCGCGTGTGGGAGCCACGGTCGTTGCGGTTAGTGGTGCGATGTATAGGGAAAGACCGCGCAACCCCCATTCGTGCTCGAACGAAAGAGTGCGGACAGCCACAACTGGGTTAATCGGAATGAGAGAGAGGCGGCAAGCAATCGCCGAGCGAATGGGATTTCTCGGTATATACTGGGAAGTCGGCTACGCGTGGGAGGACGCGGTTTAGCTTCGGCCGTCTTATCAGTCGACCGCGGTGGCTTCTTACGACTCGACGCCCGATTTGTTTCTTCCGCGTGCTCTTACGTATACTTCATTCATCGCGGAGCTGTTCTTCCGAAGCACTCTCGCGTCCTCGTTCTTCTCCATAGCTGCTCGTTCGTTTCGCTGAGAGGTGTGCGCGGCAGTAATCCCGAGACGTGGAATGCTTCCTGCGAGCTCTGTGCGACATGTTTTTTATTTGGGGCGCTGCTTTTATGGCCGCGACCGCCCCGCTTTCATCATTAGCGCGTTTATTTTTCGGTTGTTTCCCATCACAGTTATCGCGCATCTCGGAACACTCAAGACAAACGTCAGTGAGGCAAGAAAGTAACATATATCGGACTTTTTTTTTACTCCTTACAAGCATTATGGCGAGCACTTGATGTGCTTTTTTGTCTGCATCGGGTCGTTACGAAAAGACGAAAAAGTAAAGAGCCTTAGTTATCAGAGCGTGCATTCTAGTTATAATAATCAAGAAGAAGGCGACAAGTAGAAGTAAGAGCTAACACGCAGTAATTAGTCTTGGAATTCGAGTAAAGTGTTTTTTCTCTTTTCTTCTTTCTTGAAAAGGCACAGGGATTGGGCTAGTTGACACTGATCTACACCTTTTGTAAGCGCGAAAGACACGTAAGACGAACGAGGTACACAGAGCAAGAGCTAGTTTCAACTGAAATTTCAAATAAATGTAACATTAAATATATAGGTGTAGTCACCACCTTTTTTTTGCCCATTTTCAGTGCAGGAAGCATAAGTAACAAAACACAGTTGGGAACATAGAGAAAGGCAGAAAGCGTAATAATTCGCTTCCTTTATTTCGAGTCCTGACACGTGAGGAAAGTATATGTTGAAGTAAAAAGACCAAGAGAAACGCAGACGTCAAAGCTAAATTAATAGAGTTCCGCTGCTAAGGCTCTAGTGGCCGATTCGATACCGGTGGCACTACACCTTAAAAAAAAAAAGGCCGTTCATGGGTGAGCAACGTATGATAAGGCTTCTTGGATTGAGATAATAATACGCATAAGGGGCTCCTACGAGAAGTAATAAACTTTTTTAGTTAATTATTACATAAGACACTTATCTGCGCTGACTATAATCAAGACGAATTGTAGCTTGACGGCACGATGATACGATAAGAGTTTTTGCTATAAAGAACATGGACCGGGACTGAATGCGGGAATTCATTCGTATGGCGTTACGTAGAGTTGTGCGAACAGGTTCGAAGTGTTCACGGTATTAGCTACAGAAATGTATTATTACACGCAGTACAAAAGACAATATAGTTCTTTCTGAGCATTGGGTGCGCGAAGCTCGCACATGAATAACATGTATTACGGTAGGCCATACACGTGCGCGGGTTATGGACTCTGTGAACTCTGTGAATTTTTCGATTTACTCTGCCTTTTTTTGTTTATCTGCCTATAGTTGCTTTGCTTCTTACTTTATTATTCAAATACTGCATTTGTTTAAATGATAATCATGATAATTATGATAATAATGATGACGATCTTTTCCGTTACAAGGCCACCTGCCTAGCTTCCCAAAAACACTATATTCAGATAGTATGCACACGTTTTGCGCGAGTTTAGATTTTTTTGCAATCTCCGTGGTGACGGCATATCGTACGCCAGAAAATTGCACCTTGTCAACCGTACATTTGAAGTATCGAAAAGAAAGTAATATCTGGATTATTACAAAGTTTCCGTGTGCATCTGTAGAATCTTTCGAGAAACATCCGCTGTGTCTTTTAACATATATCGTGGGATTCGAGGTCTAAATCTTGCCCCGCCACGGTGGTCTAGTGGCTAAGGTACTCGGCTGCTGACCCGCAGGTCGCGGGATCGAATCCCGGCTGTGGCGGCTGCATTTCCGATGGAGGCGGAAATGTTGTAGGCCCGTGTACTCAGATTTGGGTGCACGTTAAAGAACCCCAGGTGGTCAAAATTTCCGGATCCCTCCACTACGGCGTCTCTCATAATCATATAGTGGTTTTGGGACGTTAAACCCCACAAATCAATCAATCAGGTCTAAATCATCTGTGACACAATACATGCCTGCAGCTGTAGTCGCGTAATGGAAGCTTCGAAGGAACACCCGCATCGAGTGCGCAAGAGCAGGCCGAAAGATTACGCCTCCTCATGAAGTTACATCGTTATGATAAACGGTTTTCCCTTTGCGTTGCTGGCGCGGATATGTTGCACCTTCTCTCTGGCAGGCGCAGGGGCGCGCTTTGGAAGCTCTCTTTTTCACGTAGTTCGTGCGTACCGCGGCGAGGCTGTGTGCGTCGTATCGATAAAACGGCGTTCTTCGTTGGGGGTTTTAGGACCGGGCTCTGCCGGTATTTGTCTGTTCGCGTGCTAGGCTAAAGGGGCAGCAATTTTTCGTAGTCGGGATTCTTTTCGGCAGACTCCCATTACATGCCTTTGTCTGACCTTTCCTTGCCCTAATCCCTCGGGCTCATTACGGAAACGACTTTTGCTCCACCGTCTCTTTCTGCGTTGAACTCAATTTAGCTTTTTCCTTTCTGCAGATGGGCGCCAAGCGAGTAGGTCCCGACCAACGTTTTTAGATGGCGCCGACGCACTTACGTTCTGTGTGTGTGTGTGTGTGTGTATGTATGTATGTATGTGTGTGTGTGTGCGTGTGTGTGTGTGTGTGTGTGTGTGTGTGTGTGTGTGTGTGTGTCTGCGCGCGCGCGCGCTTAGGAAGCTACAGGCAGAAACTGACTTTTTTTAAGACGACAGTCTTTCTTGGGGACCTTCGACGCGAAAATTTTGGTCTGTCTGTCTGTACGTTTGTCTGTTTGTTCACCTTTAAATGTACCTTAAACGGCAACAAAATAACCAAACAATACTCTATAAACAGCCGACCCCATCCGCAGCACCCATGCACCAATATTGCTCAAGGTTTACCGTTCATACTTGTGTGATTGTCAATTAAAAAGCAATTATTGCGCATACTGAGGCACCATAACAACACGTCAATATTATGTATGTGTATTTTTTTACTAGAAAAGGCATACATAAGTAAATTTAAGGATCGCAGCCTTTATAACGCTGCGCTGGCCATGCAACGCTTGCACGAAACGGGAAGTGTTTCCAATGCTTTGATAAGACGACGTAGTGGTGGCGCCTACCCGTAGCCTTGCGTTCTACACCATATCATCTCAGAGACGGGCGCGCACGGCGTGCGCCTCGTTTTCCAGAATAACTGCCAGATAGCGCTCATGTCTTACGTGTGACGTGACTTGACGCGCTCGTTCGCCTCCGCTGCACGCTCGAGGCACTGTAACGCAGCGCCTGCAGAATACCATTCACCGATTTTCTTGCGCAGAACATCAAATAAACGTTTTGTTCACTCTCTCCAGACGCAAGACTATCGTCTTTCGACGCCCTTAGCGGTGTAACATGCAGATACGGGGCCATTTTTTTTGCGTTCTCGCTGGAATGCTCAAGCTACTTTCAACTCATTTCGCCCTCTTTAATCATCTTTCGCCAAGCGTTACAGAGAACTGTATATGTCTTAGCTCTCTGAGAGCTATTACAAATATTCGTGATGAGTGATCAGGCATCGTACGCATACGGCATTCACTTTCGCGTTGTCAGTGATGCTTATTGAAGCACAGCCACATGAGAGTACAAGTGTGAAACGATCCCTATAACTGTTAAACAACTTGGATTGCGATGCAGTTTTGTTAGAGGGCGATTTAAGATGGCTAATGCAAGATAAAATACGAATGTGCATTAAGCGTACAAGCGTTCGTCCTGTTTGTACTACACCACTTTACATTGATTAATTCGATATTTCGCGCACAAAGCCTTACTTGATTGGGAGGCCGATAGTTATTGAATTTTTTTTTTGTTACTTCTCAAAAGTGTTCGAGGATGTCATTTATCAGTTGTCTTCTCCACGTGTAGGGCCGATATAGAACGAGTTTCATTGGTGAGAGGCTTTTGTTGAAACTGTGTAATATAAACGGGAACAAGGGTTCGGCACTTATTCTTATATCCAAAATATGAGAGCAGCAGAACGTGCTAGAAAAGGTGTCTACAAAAAGGACAACAGAATAGTTTTTCTCGAGTAGCTTTGCCGTCGCTGTTTGTCATTACTCACGTTATCCATTAACAATACGGTGTCTTATTCATGCCGCACAAGAAGGTTCGCGTTGCGTTAAAATTTTAGCTGCGCCACTGCGTCTGCGCGTGCTCCGATTTTGTGGCTTGTGCCGCTCATTTCATGCCACGAGTCGGCCGTATATTGTTTTGATCGTATGTGGCAACGAACATTCTTCAATTGTTTATTTTTTCGCCCTTAGTCGCTGACTCGCACCAAGCCTCGCGTACTCGTGTTCGCCTAATTATCCGTCACCGCTGTTTCATCCACTAAGAGGAACCTCAATGTCTGGCGTGAAAATTCACCAATGAGTCAGCCCTGGGGCCGAGAGACGTTCACAGCACGCAAAAATGCACTGCCTCGGCATTCCGCATAAAAACACTTCTGAAACTTTTCTTTTTCCTTTTTGAAGAGTTGGTGTTATCGTGATACATTAGTATTTTTATTGTATTTTTGTGTATGTTTCGTAATTGCGACGGACTGTGTGTATCGCTTCGTTGATCATCTCTATTTTTGTGTGAATCAGCATGCCAGGTGTGCCGTCAGTCTGACTTCTTCAGCAATTATTCAATAAGTCCCCGCTCTTCCTCCCTTAGCTCACACACACACACACGCACGCGCACACACACATACACACACACACACACACACACACACACACACACACACACACACACACACACACACACACACACACACATTACTTTCTGAGGTGCGACATGAAAGCTCCCTCCCCCCCTCCCACTGAGTGGAATCGCTTGAGCGACGTTTTAGCAGCAGCATGACTTCTTGTGCGGTGAGTCGTTCTGCCAGAAAGGGCGTCGCGTGCCCCCGTTGTGACCCGCTGGGAAAGCGTGGCACCGGCAACGCGCCGCCAGTGCTGTCGTGCGTGTGCGCACCCGCTTGTTGTGCCCGTGGCGTGAGCTGCACTGGATGGAGGCGTGCGAAATGTGCGGAGCGGAGAAAACGGAGCGCACTCACGGCATCGCGGCCTCGTGACCGAAGCGCTCCTCCGTGTGCGGGGCGAGGCGGCGGTTCCCGAGCGAAGCGGCAGAGACGAAGTTTTGACAGGGCGCCTCTGGTCGTGTGATCGATGGGCTGCTCTCCCGAGTACCTCGGCAAGGACGCTCGTGGGCATCGTATGGGGCCAATGAGGAGAATGTGGCCGCCCTCGCTTATTTCTTTTCCCTAGTAAAGAAAATAAATAACCAGCAAAGGCACCATACTGGTAGTTTGAAACGGAAGGAGGGAAAAAAAAGAGAGGGTCAGAGAGAAATAATAAAAGAATGAAACCTATAGTGTACCACATGCCCGCACTAAGAGGCAGAGCGGATCAGCCCGGTTAGCGCGAGAGGTACTACCGGTGATGACCACACCCACCATTCCCCGCTTTTCGCGTAGCGCACATCTTGGATGCAAATGAGTCTTCTATAACACGGCCAGGTGGGATAAGGTAGAATTATTCGGTTTGAATAAGGAATGCCGAACTGGCAAGGAAACAAATTTGATCAGTGGCAGTTTGTGTTCTTTGGCGTATAGTTTTGATAGTTTATGCTGTATACGAGTGTGCGTGTGTGTGTGGCCTGTCGAGGGAGGAAGGGAGGGCAGTGGTGTTTGCTTATACTTGGTCGAGCGCAGTTACACAATTTTAACGCGATATAATTAAAAAAAACAGGTCATGTTGAAGGAATTTCTGGTGTCGGCGGTGTTAGTAATGAGCTAAAAACCTCGGTGGATGCAAAGAATAAATAAAAATGACGAGTTAGAGCCGATATCGAACTCGGGCTTTCTTCTTGACATTCACTTGTTGCATGTACCGCAGAGCCACGCCTGTGTGTCAAACCGATTCGGCAAAGTAACTTGTACAGGTGTACGAGGAGTCGCGTTATAGAAGGCAATGCTACTGCGTAGCAGAAGTCTATAGAATACCAGCAGACGTCGCACCGTGTGGGTGGCGTGTCGAGTGGGTGGTTCCAGGGCCCAACCCATTACGAAGGTTTCAGGAATATTAATTCCATCTTCACCACCATACACAGAGAGAGAGACAAAAATTGGAAGGCCGGGAGGTTCAGCGGGAGGTTAACTGCAGGACGTGCATAGTGCTAATTCGCAGAATGGTGAACCATGGCGCAGTGGGCAATCACGGCTATACTTGCAAAGCCGAGTACAGTTTCTGGGAGCGTTTAAAAGTGTTACGCGCGCAGATGTTCTCGCGGTGCTTCAGGGATGTCCACCGAAAGGCGAAGCACTGATTGAGAAGGAGATCCGAATGGAGTCCGACTGTCCAAAACTTTGAGCATAAAAGGCCAGGGACGAAGCTAGACGTTTTTTTTTTCGGCCAGGGGAAGGGAATAGACTATATTTTATGTATTTTCGTGGGTGTGTGTGCATATATACGTATGCAAAATTGAAAAATTTGAACACGAAGCCGATATTCCTTTCACTTCGTCTTAGTTGTTTTGCGCTGTTTCTTTTCATAACCAAGCGTAGCAGCTCGTCCACGTGACCATTTTATTAATCGGAGAAAAATTTATTTATTTATTTATTTATTTATTTATTTATTTATTTATTTATTTCCAATCACAGATGAATGATCTGATGTTTTCTTATCATGTGGAAAATACGATTATTTCAGACGCTTTGAAAAGCAAGCGTGTGGGACGACGTTCGCGATTGCCTGACTTCGTCTATTTTTAAGCGCGCACTTTTCCAGAAAGTAAAAGTTGTTGTTGTTCTTCTAATTATCATTATTACTATTGTTAACGAAATATCACAATTTTTTTTCTTTTTGTTACGTGTTTATGTCCCGTAGAAGGACATGAAAAACAAATGTACGCTTTGTTCACCATACAGTCAGGTCATGAAGCGCGTTTCTTCACCTCTATAATATTCGTGGGTGATTAGTCATTCCTGTTCAGTGCTCTGCAGTGCTTATCGTAAACGAACTCCCTAGGAGAAATGTTCGCGGCAATGCTCACGCGTCCTATGGGGATTCACTCTGGTTCGACCACGCCTTTCGCCAGTGTGCCCGGCTCGGAGAATCTAAGCGGCAGCAATTGAGGCTCTGCGTTGATTGAAACTCCCCTGTTCGAGGTCACCGGCGTAACGAAGTCGTTTGCGGGCTTCCCTTCTGCCGTCTCACCGGGCGTGCGTGCTCCTGACAGGTGCGCTATTTGTCGTGGGGAAACACGGCGCTCCGACCGGGGTCGCCCGCCGCCGCAACTTTCCCGTATCCGTCCCTTTTTTCCACCCTCGTTAATGAGAGGGCCGCACACTACCGCCACCTGTACGACCGCGGCCGCACCTCCTCCGTGGACGCCAAACCCCGCTCGCGTGTTTCCCGCCGCGCATGCGCACTGGATCGACGTCCTTCCCGGTTCTCCCGATCCACGCGACGCGTACCGGCGGACACCGTGACTGGTTTTGCGCGCCACCTGACCGGCCATTCTGTTGCACCCCGAGCTACGCGTCGGTCTCCACGTGACCGGCGGTGGCCATATTTGGAGCTCTGCTGGAGGCTGTCGGCACCCTCGCTTACGGCGGGGCTCCTCCCGCTGCTCCTTTTTCTCTCCCGCCGTTTTCCTCGCGCTGGCGGGCCGACTACTCCGGCGCGAACGGTGAAGCGGGTGGCCGCCAGGCCTGGACCACGGCTGCCTCGGGTGCCGAAGGGCCAACAGCGTCCCCGGGGGCGCGACTACGGGTCTGCGGCGAGACCATGCGTGGCCAGCGGGGCCCCGGCGTCGGATCCGTCGCTCCGAGTCCGCGCTGGTCAGCGGCGTCGCCATGACTCAACGCTGCCTGCGCTCGCCCAGCGTCAACTTCGCCGACTGTGAATCGCCGCTGCCCGGAGTTACGTTCGAGCAGCCACCGGGCCGGAGGCGCTACACGCCGCGTCGAGTGAGTACGCGACCCCGTCGCTACCCCCCTCTTCCCGGTCGTGGACCCCGTGGGTCGCCCACCTCACTGGAAACCCCCTGGTTGCTGTGCGCCGTTGTGTGCCCCGCGGCGCTCCCCTAACCCACTGTCGCACGCTACTCGAGCGCGCGACCTTGCCCCCGAGCGCCGGTGGACCTGTTCACTCGTGCTTCCGCCGGCTGTGATCACCTTGCCTACGGCCGCTTCTACTACTCCGATATTTTTGCTGCTGTTTTCGGTATTCTTATCACTTTATTAAGAAGAGTGACTTGACGTTCTTAATTGACATTTGTTGCTTTACAGCCAGGGTTACAAATACAATGAGGGGCTCCATTGAACGTGTTCTCACGGGTCAGGCTCAGTGAAATAGACATTGGGATAAAGAAGAGGGACGTTTTTAACGCTATAGCGTTAAAAAGCTCGTTTCGCAAAAATTCCGGCCTCGGCGTCCTTGGTTGTGAGCGAAAACACATCATCTTATGCGTGACCGAAAAATCGAGAATAAAGTAGATGACAAAAAAATCCTGGGTCAGAGTGGGTACCGAACCAGGGTCGTTTGGGTCCGAGTGGGGGGTCGAACCCGGGTCGTTTGCGTGACAAGCGGTTGTTCTACCAGACGACCACGCGTTTGCTTGTGAACACAGTGAAAAGAACTTCCTCTGCTTAAAAACATAGTGAAAGTAGCTTCTATGCTTCACAAACACACGCGTCCTGTATACATGCTTCACAATGCAACATGAAATATTGCAGTAATAATGCGTGCTACCAGCCCCCATTGCCAGCGGGCGTCAGAAAATGTGATTATCACAATGACTTCGTGGTTTAAAGCCGGTCACCCACTGCAAACGCACACACGCTGCTGCGCCTATTTTCTTAAGTTCACGTAGTGGGCGTACAGCAAGTTCGAAAAGGTTTCATGCGCAAAGTGTTTGAATTACGCACTAGAAACCGGATATCTCTATCGCTTTCAACTCCTAAAGGCAAAGCTTTATGGTCCCCTAATTTATTTATGCCTTGTAAATTTTGCAGTGTCGTGATTTCGCGCACACTGCGACCTGATCTCGTGCACTTGATGCACCTCGAGATTTTGTTACATGTTCCTCCAGAACTAGCGAATGTGTGAATAATCGTGGCACCGAATTCCTGCCATTCATCACAGTACTATAATGCTGTTATAGCTACCACGCTAGAACAACTTTTATATACCCTTTTCTATTACACTGCAGTGTTTCATTTAGGTATCCATGTTTATTTGAGTTCTTTCATATCGCCCCCATGGAAATGCGTCCGCCGCTGTCAGGACCGAACCCTCGAGCTCAGCAGTGCAACGCAATAGCGATGCTTCTCTTCTTCATCGATTTTATATACAATAGTGACCACAGGGGTGCTTCTCCCCTGCCCGGTATCACTCTTTACTATTTCAAACGTTTGACAAACGTTTTGGCACTGAAGTCCAACACGTATAGTTGAAGATTGCAACCGACCGGAGGAGATAAGTGGCACACTCTTTTCTACTCTGTGCTTATTTCCTTTTGCCTGGTTCCTATCGTCGAGTAAGTGTTGGGCTTCAAAGCGACAGCGGTCATTCGTCCGCGTTCTTATCCGTCATTGTGCCTATAGTTCCCCTCACTATACGATATGCCGACCAGCCTATAAGTCCCTCACGTTACCGCACTGCCTTCGGCGTCGTCCCGCATTTTTATCCAAAAGAATGGCGTGCCTCCAAAGTATGTATACATACAGTGACATCGCATCGAAACCTACACAGGCTGGTAGACAAGACGGGCTGCGAGCTTTTTCCTGGCTAGATTCGTATATGACACCGTAATTAACCGCTTCTAGCATGTATTGTTTTTTCGAAGAAGAGCATTCAACTCGCGGAAGTGCTTGTGTGCGGCTAGAGAACATCTAAATGTACTCGTTCGCCATTTCGTTATCTCACGTGAGATTTATTGGACAACATAAGCAAAGAAAGCTGAGTCGGGGCTTCTAGAACAAAGTTGCTTTTATGTTGACGTGTTTCAACGCTAGACAAACTCATACTTGACAGATGAACCAATCTCCGGGAAATAAATCAGTATTCCAGAATAATGGTTTCAGTTAATGTACTGGAATTTTAGAGCGTAACAAGATTGTTTTTGTTTTTAAGCCTATATCCTCTTTCGATGCACCATGCCTAATGCGCGTAGCTCTTTTTTTTTTTTTGAAGAGTGGC